>CM032328.1:63983098-64626902 GCA_019022515.1 Quercus aquifolioides | reverse complement strand
TATTTTTTAATTGGGATTTCCTAAAGGCAGCAATAGTTATTTTCAAACTTATTGTTTTGTAAGGAAATAAGAGAGCTACTTGTAAGTATCTTGTTATGACATTGTGGAAGATTTTAATGATTATACATTTTACAAAGAATGCTTGTGGATGAGCTAAATTTTAACATGTATATGAATGTCTTTGATGAGGCTTTGTTGTTGTTGTTGTTGCTGTTGTTGTTGTTGTATATGAACATCTTCAATGAGGCATTTTAAGTTTGTACATGTTTTTAGAATCTTATTGTTCAAATTGCATTTGATTTGTTATGAGGAATTTATTGCTCATTTTACTCATGATGTCTTGAGAAATTATCAGAGTTGGTGATTATGAATACTTTGTTCATGATGTTTTGTCTGTGCAATTTTTTTGGTTCAATCTAATTGAGAAAAAAACAGAGAAAAGTCAATGAGTTCTAGCTCAAATGTTACCTCATTTCCACAGAGGAGTGTGTCCCATTGGTTGGTGTGTAAACTAACCCCACCCCCCCCCCCCCCCCCCCCCCCCCCCAAAAAAAAAAAAAAAAAAAACTCAAATTTGCATTAGCTGTGTGTATTGAGGTGAAGTTTATGCTCTTTTGAATGTTTAATTGAGAATATTATCTCATTGTGGTGCACTATTTTCATCAGGTGGCCATGTAGAAAATTAGCCTCTTTGCCATTTGATAGTTGTTTCCTGTTAGACTGTGGGGGTTACTGACTCCAAGTTCGTATTGTTAACCATGTGGATGTTGGTTGTCAGATAGTTCAGCAATCACCACATGCACCTGTACTATCATAAATAACAAATTATATTACCATTAGTTGAAAATTTTGTTTAGTCAATGAAAAGCAATTGTGATGGGTTATCTTATTTATTGATATGTACAGTTAAAACAATGAGTATTTTTTGTTTCTTCTTGCAATTGTTGGCTCTACATTATATAGTTTGTAATTGTGCCTTTTCTAATGAGGATAGATGTGTGATTTTTTTTTGTTCTTTCTTCATCACTGATAATTTATTTATCAGTAGTTTACTCCCAGTAGTGGGTCCAAAGGGCCCTTCCACGTCATTAAAAAAAAAAACTGATAATTTATTTGTCCTTTTTAGTTACAGCTTCTTGCAAGATTTGGGAGTGATAATCAGATGATACAAATAGTTTCTGATTTTCTGGATTCCTTGAGCTTTCATTAGTAGCTGATTTTCTTTTCATGTTCATGTTCTTTTTGTTTTTTTGTTCCCTATACAGCCTGTGTACTTGTCAATGATGCTGAATTCAACCTTATTAATTTTGTTTGGGCTGGTAGGGCTCAGCCCATATATACTAGCTACTTTTTTTTGGGGGGGGGGGGGGGGGGGGGGGGGGGGGAATGGGGGGTAGTTGGTGCCTCTTGCTCTCAACCGTGTGTGTCAAATATGCTTTGAGGCATTGCTGGTTCATATTCTTTTTGTTTGAATGATAACTTTGTAAGGGTAAATTTCCATATCTTGAATGTTGATGCTACGCTTGTAGTCTAGCCAGTGCTTCCGCTGTTATACCTTATTAATTTCATCACCATATCTATGAGGACTTTACTGTGATTTTGGATGTCTCTTAAACACCACACAATTAAAATTTTCTATTTTTGCTATGTGAAGGTTCTTTCTGTCGGAAGAGGGACACTAATAATCTGCATTAAATTAAAGGAAGATATATATATATCTAATGGTGATAACATTTTACTCGTTTTGTATTGGATGAATTCAACCCCACCAATTTATTAGAAAACAAGTACATAGTAAATTTTTTCCAGTGCAGAGAAATGGCAAAAGGTCTCATTTTGGCAACAGCAGAGGATTTGGCGAGGAATAGAGGATGAGTTCTCTCTCTTTATCGCCAGATATTGCGAAGCATCAACTCCCCAAAGCTTCCACTCACTTTTGCAGCAAGATTGGCTAAGAAAGCAGAGGTTCGTGCTATCTTCCTGTTGGCTTCTGAAGAGACATCCCTGCATAACATTGAAGACCTTATTGACACTGCTGAGTACTCTCTTTCCCTTCTAAGAAAAGGCGAAATCCCCAAATACATACAATAAGTAAGTCATCTCTCTCTCTCTCTCTCTGTGTTCAGCGGTTGAATCTCACTTAACCTATACAAGATACACATGGAACAAACTCATTTTGATGAACTACTTTGATGTGACATCTTATTTACTGAAATAAAAACTTTAGTCCTTTGTTTGTGATGCATGAATGTATGTTTCTTGTGCACCCATCTACGACCATAAGTTAGCCGATTAATTCTCAAAACCTTCTTTTAGTTCCAAATTTATTTATTAATCGATAAATAACATACTCTATTGAAAAGGAAAAACACTGTGTACAGGGAGTATACTAGAGACCGTCATAGTCATATATGTAAATTACAATGATCAATAAAATCTAAAAGAGAAGTGAAGGAAAATAAATGCAAAGATGGCAGCCAGTGAAATAAGGAATTCAGAAAAAACAACTTCAGATCAGGGATGGTCATTTCACGGTCCTCAAAACTTCTAGCATTACATTCCTACTATAAACACCACATTAAGCAATGAGGAACTGCTTCCCAAATTCTTTTATACTGGTGACACTCAAACCAACCTTGCCAAGAAGATAACATATCCAAAACTCTTAGCAGCATAACCCACTGAACACCAAATAAATTGAAAACCATATTCCACAATTTTGAAGTTATAGGGCAAGGAAGCAAAAGGTGATCCACAAACTCCTCAGGACTTTTGCACAGTTAACACCAATCTATCACAATAATATGTTTTCGGGAAAACAATAGTTCCAATTTATTTAAGTGGACTTATCATATATCTTTGGGAAAACAATAGTTTTGTACTTCTCTTTCCATCTTGCTGTGAGGAACATTGCTTATATAATATGGTTTATATTGATTTTGTGTTTGGGATAATCAAACGCTGTGGAGAAATCAGAAAGTCACATACTATATGCTATTGACCATCCGTTTGAGACAATGAATACAAATAATGAACTAATGCATTGTTCATTACGATGACCCTTGAATTAATGGTAATGCCAACATATGTCCTCTGATGCACAATGAAGCTTGTGAGGAAAAATTTCAACTAGGTCTTTATATAAAAAATAAGTGTATGATCAGAAGAAGTGTCATCTCCATTCAGCTTTTCATATTATAATGTGGAAGAGAATCAAAAATAATGCGAGATGTGATTTGGAATAAAATATTTAACTCTAGGTTGTGATGATGAGATTGCAACACGAAGGTTATCATATCCCTTTTTTTTTTTTTTTAAATAATTGAAGGTTATCTTGTCCTTTCTAGTAAAAAGAAAGAAGTATCAAGAAATGGATTAGTGACTTCATTCATTCATAATTGAACATGCGAATATTTGGAGGCAAAATTTGCATATCTTAAAAATATATTTTGGTCAATATTTTTTCTTTTGTATGCAGAAATTTGTTTTAGATCGATTTAATTCTTATAAAACATTGATTGAAAATTGTTACATGTAACCTCTTTTAGTCACATTGAATTCATTTTAAATATTCTTCATGCTGTCTTTGTTTGGCTATATTTTTGTGTAATTTGGAATACCTAATCAATCTGGAAGGGTTACTATTTAATTCTTTAGTTTCCCTTTGTTTAAATATTGTTTGGGGTGATTGAAATCTCCTCTCTCCTCCCTCTAGGTCTTTTTAATTTTCTTACAGATGATTCAGTATTCGTTGCGACTTCTTGTTGAATGCTTGCTCTTTGGGGACCTGGGTCTACTGGTTTGTTGGTGTCAATCACATCTTGAGGGTTCAAGGTATGTTAGAGAAAGATTTACTTCCTATGATGTGAAGACAATATTGGGGAGCTGATTTGTATTCAATGTCAAAGAATGATTTTTCTTCATAAGATGCGCTCCAAACAATTTGTATCTAAAAATAAATTAAAAAAATTGAGATATTTTTATTAATAAACCTGATATGGGAAGGTTTCTAAAAGTTGCACTTCAATTCTTGAAGCAATCTTTGTTACAAAATTTTCAAGGTAAAAAACATTTTACAATTTTTTTATAAAGAATTTTACAATTAATGGAAGAAAATATTTTACAAGTTTGATTATATTTTACTTGCAAACAAACACCTAAAAATGGAAAAAAAATTTCCAAAAAATATTTACATAAAAAAAAAATGGAGTTTACACGTAAAATATTTTATTTCAAAATAATTGGAGCGTAAATTGACTTGGATAAAGTAATTATGCAAGTGCAAGACTTCACCATTCAGAAGTATTAGAAAACCCAAGATATTATAGAGAGAATTCTTTAAGTTGGATAAAGTAATTATGGAAGCTTAAGACTTTACCATTCAAAAGTGTTAGAAATCACACAAGATATTATAGAGAGAATTATTTGAGGTAGATAAATGTTCCTTTCGAAATTAAACAAGTCATATTTTCACAATAATATCTTGGTACACTATTTATTGGAATTATTGGAAATGATCAAGATAAAATTGTCATATTATAAATTTTTTTTTTTTTTTTTTGGGAACTGATGAAAAAAAATACTAATGTTATTAGAATTGAATTGTGGGGCCATGAAATTTACTATATTCTTATCTTAGGGTGTGTTTGGTAGAGTAGATTTTAGGGAGGATGGAAAAAAAAAAAAAGGAGAAAAAATGAAGAGGGGAATTTGAGGGTGTTTGGTTAGGAAGGAGAGAGGGAGGAAAAATGTGTGGTGGGGTCCAGGTGTTTTCTTCTTGGATCCACTAGAAAGTTTTCTCTCCAAAATGGGAAGAAAACTGAGGGAAAGAAAATCACTCACCTTTTCTATTCTTTTTGTTTTTGTTTTTTTTTTGTTTCGTCTTGGGCTCCTTTTTTTTTTTCACTTGCACTGCACACACACAATTATTTTTGCTAAAAAAATATGTTATTTTTTTGTTTGCACATACACATTTTTTCTCTAAAAAAATGTGTTGCCTTTTTGTTTTATTTAATGGAGACATAATTGTAAATTTATACCAACTTCACTTTTCCATCCTTTCATTTTTCTTCTTAACCAAACAAATAAGTTTTTTATCTCTCCACTTTTCTATCCTCCCAACCAAATACAAATGAGAGAAAACTAATTTTTTTTTATCCTTCCACTTTTCTATCTCCTCCCTATTTTTTTATCTTCTCACTTTTCCAATCAAACGGACCTCTAGTCTTTGTTTGTTTCGGGTGTAAAAAGAATACGAAAAATATTTTACACCACTAGGGGTGTTTGGCTTGGCCGGAAAACTAAGTCAAATGGAAAATCATTTCCATTGACTGTAAAATATGAAGGCCTAAAGTGTAAAATAGATTACACATCTATTTTACCTTCAAACCATTTTCAGAGAGAAAAAAAAAAAAAAGGAACTGAGAGAGAGAGAGAGAGAGAGAGAGAGCTGCCCACGAGCAAGAGAGGCTACCGCCCATGTCACCAATCTGCCTTCTTTATCTCTACCCATGTTGAGCAAACCACTGTAAGTCGAGCGACCCACCGTGACCCAATTGCCTAAGCCGCTCGATCTTGCCTCCGCTGCCTCTAGATCAAACCTCTGGCTAGCCCATGACTGATCTCCCTCTATTTCTCAATCTGCCTCTCTTTTCCTCAAACGCTCTCTCTCTCTTTCTTCCTTCCTCTCTCAATTTGACCGGATTTGATAAATGTTTTTGTTTGGTTTTGTTTCTTTTGTGTTTATATATTAAGAAATGATATTATATATTTGTTTGGAAGTTAAGAAAATGTGAGCAACTAGTAGAAAATGTGTTTTCTATAGCATTTTCAAGAACACAACCAAACACTTTAAAATATTTTTCAAAACATTTTTTAAAATGCCACCAAACACCTGAAAATATTTTACACATGGAAAACGTTTTACATAGAGCCAAACACAGCCTTAGTGTTGAAGATTTTTTTTTTGTAGATGACTTTTATTATTCATATTTTTGCAATTTGGCATCCTTAATGTCTGCTTAGGAACAGTTTATTTAGCTGAAATTGAAAATTTTTTGTTGAAAGTACTGTAAATAAAGCTAAAAGGTAACTGAAATAGTATAGTGAGACTCATAAATTGTACTAAAAAGTGCAATGGGACCCATGAATAGTAGCAAAAATAAGTTAAATAGTAAAAAAAATTGGTTTTTTAAGCCAATATCAAACGCACACTTAGTTTGGTCAAGTGGCTTTGGAAGCTTTTACTTGCCATGTGCTCTTGGACTAGTATCACTTATTCCAGGTGTTTAGTTGGTAGAGAATTTGTACAAGCTCTCCACATGATATGTTTGATCTTCCCTGAAACTTTGAGTTTCCAAATACTTGCCCAATTTTTTTTTAGTCTTAGGACTAGAAGCTGACGGTCTATTTCTCTGATCCTTTTCACATAATAGTTTGTAACTGGTTTTGCTAGAATAATCTCCATTGCACAAGCCCACTGGAAGTTTCAAACAACTCATTGCAGATGTCGGAATGACTTTAACCATAGCTTTCAACAACATCTCCTTCCCCCCTTGAGATAAGAGTTTTTCTTTCTAACCCTGAAACTTTCCCCAAACTCTATCTTAGATATAATTTAGGTTGGCCTTCTTATTTTTCCTCACAACAGCTAGTAGACCAAGGGATTTTTCATATTGTTTTATCTCATGAACCCCAAGCAAATCTTTGACAGCATTCTCTAAGGCTTCTGAAACAGATTTACTAAAGAACAAAGTAATTTTTTCTCTATTACTTTGTTGACTGGAGGCTTTCTCATTCACTACTAATATTTTTTGGATAGCTTCAATGTCTCCCATGTTTGCTCAGCAAAAGAGGAGGCTATTGCCTGCAAAAAAATAGGTGAGAAATTTTTGGACCATTCTTGCACAAAGAAAACCTTAGATATCACTTGAATTAACAGCCTGTTGAATAAGACCGTTTAAGCCTTCATAACAAAAAAGAAAAAAAGATAAGGGGATAAATGATCTCCTTGTCTAAACTTGGATATAAAAAAGTATAAACTAAGAGCATTCACATTAGCCTCCTCAAATGTTTAGCTAAACTAATTAAAAAAACTCTACTTTTTATAGTTTAGCTATCCATGTTTTTTATGCACACATATCAGACTCAATACTCTATTTCTTCCTTTATTTAATTATTGATTTTTTCTCTCTCCTCTCTCCTTTCTTTCTTCTCACTTCATTTAAATATTTATTTTTTCGCTCTCCTCTCACTAGGACTATGCAGCAACTGATTCTCACCACCATGGCCGAACCTCACCGCAGCAGTCAAACTGTGGTTTAGGCCAACCGATGAAGCCGACATCAGCAAGCGGAGCCAGAGCCGGCTAAATAGTGAAAGCAAATGATGCGGTCGCTTAAGGCCTTAAGGAAAAAAAAAAAAAGGCCCCCAAATTTTAACCAATAGGGTTATTTTTTTTCATTATAATAGTATTAATTAAGCCCAATTATTAGTGAATAAGTAAAATAACATTTTTTATCAAATGAAAAATAAAAGAGAGAGAGAGAGAGAGTGAGAGAGAGAAATGTTATGTTCACAACATTTTTCACGATACTTTTACAATAAATCCTAAGTGGTAGGTTGTTACAGGCTATTATTGATGATAAAAAATTAATTTCATTGATGGGTTAAAATTAAAACCAGTAACAACTTATTACTTAAGATTTGTTGTGAAAATATTATGAATGTAGCATTTCTCAAAAAAAAAAAAAAAAAAAAAACACACACACACACACACAAAAATTCACAACATTTTTCATAAGTTGAGTTTGTAAACTTTTACTAGTTTTTATCTAAGTCCATCACTAATATAACTTTTTTACTTACCACTATCAATATATCACATCAACAAGTGTGAAAAGTTGTCAAATTTTGTCCATAGATTTTGTATAAAAAAAAATCTAGTTAATTAATAGTAATTTTGCATATAGAATAAGATAATAGAGTTTAAGTAATATGAATTTTTAATAATAAAAAAATTAGATTTAAATATATGAAATGACTCAATTTTAGTTTTCACCTTAGGCCTCCAAATGCATTAAGCCGCCCCTAAGCGGAGCACATGTCTTTCGATGTTGGTGCGGTAAGACCATTAGACCGAAATCCCAAAACCAAGCCTTTCTTGTACCGAACTGATATTTATATTGTAAACTCACTTAGTGTATAAACACTTGTGAATGTTTAGACCCTCAAAAACAAATATTCCAAAACAAGCTTATATTCAAACAGTATATGTGCAGAATATGAAATATAAGCAATACCCAAATAAGCAAACTACTTTAAGCCTTTAATTAATCACAACTAGCAGAAATTAAAAGCTAAGAGTAAGGGAAAGAGATATACAAATACAAGATAACACCGGCACGTGTTATCTAAGAGGAAACCAAAGAACTTAGCGAAAAACTTCTCCGCCGCCCTCCAAACGGTAAATGATACACTAGAAAATCAATTGGGATACACGAATAGCAATAGACCCTCCAAGCCTAATCTACTCAATGCACCTAAGTCTTCCAAGCTTCTTGCTCCAACAAGGTTACTCCTAACCGTGTCTTCTCTAGCTTTCTGGATCCCACAATTAGCCCATTGCATCAACCAATATGAATTGGTCATCTATTGAACTGCTTCCCAAACACCAAGAACCTTCTCACTATTTTAAAATTTAGTGAGGTAAAGATTTGGTTTATAATCCTCTCATGAATATGACAATAGAAAGGGTGAAAGTAGAGGAATTTGAAGAATCAAATGTATAAGATTGTGGATGAATCAATCTTGTTTTTCTTTAGGGCTTCTCTCTCAAAGTTTTCTCTGGAAGCTCTCTCTCTGCTCTACATTTTGTGAGTATAAGGGTATTTATAGTAGGGTATGAGATGGAATGTGAAAAGTCACTTTTCAGCAAAACAAGGTGCACTGGCGAGTCACTCTTGCAACTGGGATGAGTCGTTACTCCCACTGCTCTGCTGTTGCTCACACTCACTAATATAAATATATAATCACTCTCCCTCCATATCTCTCTCTTCTATGGATAAATGGACATGGATCCATTACTGTTGTGCATGGAATTATGTACCTCAAGTGTGTGGGAGAAATTATAAGGTCCACATGGTGGACAAGTGACACAATCCACCATTCTACTAAAAGACTCACACCTGTTTAAAATTGCCGAGTTAGAAATTTTTTTTAAATAGAAACTGATTACTGACTTAGCAATTTTAAACAAGTGTGAGTTTTTTAGTGAAATGGTGTACAAGTGACGTGGTCTACCAGAGGACTGTATAATTTCTCAAGTGTGTTGTTTGTAGGAGCCTATATAAGCTAATAGTAAAATTGTGGAATGCCAGCCACAAGTTACTAACAACAATAAATGTTTTTATTAAATTGGAATATAAATATTATTGTATTAAAAATAGTATCTTGTCTGCCACTATATATTGTCAATTTAACATATTAAGCAAAGTAGACAAATTGACAAATTTGAAATTTTCAAACTCGACTATATATATATATATATATATTTAATATTACTTTTTAACTTACTCATACACAGTTAGTTAACAGTTTTATATGCTTTTAACTTCTTTTTCTTTTTTCCAAGTATGATCTTTAGTTATTGTAGACTGTTTATTAGAATCTTTTTTTGTTGTCAGCTGCAAGTTAACATTGTGTATCACCGTGCGTATAGTTATGTGGTGATAGTTTATAAAGTTATTTTGCCTTTTGCAACTAATTAGGTTTCCAAAAAAAAATACAAATATTTTAGAAGTCATTGCTAGTGATGCAACATTACTTACCTTTAATGAAGATATCTCAATTTATGAAAATCCTCAACAAAAATTTTTCATAAAGATTTTTTTTTTTTTTTTTTAATTATGAAAGAAGATTTTCTAAGGGACTCTATAATTTTGAACATTAAAAGAGAGATTGCAACTAAATTCTGTACAAAGTCTATCATATACGATTTATTGGGAATTAAAACAATAATCGAATTCCATTTTAATAGATAATTTAGTTTAAATGTACTAAGAAACAATTATTTTATATATTTTCTTTTGTTGATTCTTTGTTTATATATATTCAATAGACGTTAATTAGGTTGGACTCGAATGAAAAAAATTTATTCATGTTTGGCCGCCCTCGACTTCGAATCCTAGTTCTATCCTTGGTAATCTCGTCAACGAATCTGGTGGATTTTATTCTGTTGCCTATGTTAAAAAGGGGTGTAACACCGTGTTTACTAAGTTGGATAAGTTGGATATGTGGAATAATTTAATTTGGGAACCTAAGGAACTGCATATAAGGTACTGTACCTAAGTTTTGCACTTAAAAAAAATGGTTTATATATACATATGCATGTATTGTCATATGTGTGTAGGGGTTTGTCTGGACTAACTTAGTAGTATCACAACTTGGTCCCCAAACAAAAATTAATAGCTCTGCCCTTACTGTTATTACTGTTCACTAGTCGTAGACCCATGCGATGCGTGGGAATATATAATTATTTGTAATATAATATAATCCATAATTTATTTCTCTAAAATTTATTAATAATAATTTTCTCCTAAAAAATTGAACTATTTCTAAAAGTATTTTCCAACTCTCTATCTCTACAAATATATCATTATATTATTTTCTTTTTCTTTTTTTTATTTATTTTAGATATGATATTTGTAACCCAATAATGGAGGGACATGCCAACACAACATTAGATTTCCTATTTTTCTTCCCATGATGAGATTGTGTCATATTTTAATTCTTCTAAATTTCTAGGTGCAATCTTCGTACAAGTTACTAAATTCTTAATTCCTAAAAGCGATGTCTAGTTAGTTGCCAACAGAAAAGAATAAGACCACAAAAAAATAAAAAATAAAATAAAATAAATAAATTAAAGTGAAGTTTTATAGGTTAGAATCATCATGTACGAAAACTTATTTACAATAAGGTAAATAAATAAAATACACACTAAACAAACCTTACTTCAGCAAAATGTTCAAATTTAATAGACCATCACTTATATCAATTTCCATCAAAGACCAAATTGTCAAATAGTAATGTGCCATTTATTTCACCCATGTCCACTACAGACATTTATCTATGTGTTCATATATAAATCACTCAATTGTCATTGTTTTGAATTCCCAAAGAAAATCAAAATAGTGCGTGTATGAATTTTAAGTGAGTCACTTGTATTGCCATAACATGGTCAAAGTTATATGACCTTTGTGTATGAATAAAGTGGGTGTACTCTCTGAGAGAACCCCAATTGGGTCAACAGGTTCAGCTTTCACCGCTATATGACCTTTGTCATCATCTCCAACATTTGTGTCAGCACTCTGAATATGCTCCTCCTTGATCACCTTTGACTCCTTCCCTGCATTTTATTACAAGCCAAATTTAAAGTGCAAAATACTAATAATCAAAAAGAAAAGCCAACCAGTGACTACTTAAACAACAACAACCAAGCCTTAGTTCTTAAACAAGAAGACTTTAACATATAACTGGACCGTGTATTTCTTGAGTTTTGTCCTTGTGACTGCACGAATCTGGAGTCATCTTCTCCACAGGCTCCTTTTTAACGATTTCCATCAATTCATCTGTTTCAAAATGGCAAAACTTTTTGTCAGGTAAAACATATTAAACGATCACCATAATTCATGATGAAAAATATAGCTTTTGAGATGAAGAAACAACGCTGCATGCCCAACAAACACAAATAGAACATATAATTGCAGTAGACACAAACCATTTTGACAGTCCCGCTTCTCAGAGATCTTAGGAACAGCAGAGGACTCTGACATTGCAAATTTCTGTGCAGCCGATCGAGTTGAGCAAAAGTACGATCGTTTTGAGGGAAAAAAAATATTTGTATCAAATAAATAGCAGTTCGTTATTAAAAAAAATCTAATGAGTGAGAGATACGTGCAAAATAACACTATCAGCATTCCACCACTACTCTTACCATATTAGTGGGTGGTTATCTAAGGGGCTGTTTAGTACATAATTTCAAACACATGTTTTTAGTTTTCAAACAACATTACACACATTTTCATACACTTTTTCACCCATTGGTATTTCCACGCTTGTTTTTAAATAACAAAACACATATTTTTAAGTGCATGTACCAAACACCCCATTAAAAATTTAAACAACAGCGTTAGATTGTAAAATTATTTTTAAAATTCTAAATTTTAGATAAATTTGAAAAACTGTTTCTTTTTCAAATTCAAATTTAAAAATAAAACAATTTTTTATTATAATAAAAAAAAATAGAATGCTTTTTGTAGATAGTTTGAAATGCGGAGTGGATTTTTTTTTTCCTTTCTCTATCACGTCTCATGGGAGGGGATTCTAGCCTTTTGCCCCTATTGGGCAAAATATTTGACAATATGCCCCTATTTCCAAACTATATAGGTTTGTGCCCCTGTTTTGAAACTCGATTTTAATAAAATCGAGTTTCAATGAAAAACTCGATTGCATGGAACTCAAGTTATGCCAAATGAAACTTATAAAAAAAAAAAAAAAATTGCATGGAACTCGAGTTCAGGGAGCTCGAGTTCCATACCTATAGTGGCGTTTAGGGAGTCCTATAGTGGCGTTTTAAATGGAACTCGAGCTCCATGAACTTGAGTTCCATGCAAGTTTTTGTTTTTGTTTTTGTTTATTTATTTATTTTATTATTTTTTTTTTTTAAAAGTTTTGTAGGGTCAATTTTTGTAGCCCAAGCTCAAAAGGTATGGATTGTGAGCCCAACGAACCCAAGACAATGAATTTGTAGAGCGTGGGTGAAAGAACTGGGCTGGATGTAAATTAAACAAGAGCTGATTATGGTATTTACGAACGATCTAACATGCAATCATGCTCGGACAAGGGCAAATGTGAAAATCCGAAGAGACATTTTATTGAATGAACGTTTGTTACAGTTCTTAGAGCTACAGTAATGGTGTTTTCTTCCTTTCTCTTTCTTTTGTTCGATCCCCCATTATCAGAGGTCTCTCCTCCTTATATAGCACATTCTCCCTTCATCTTCATCGTCCACTTGTTCATCATCTAAACGCCCACTTGAGTGCATGTCCCATCATGTATCTTCTTTAGCCTCGTGTGAGTGGCGGTAGCTGAGATTGTACTGTTCAGGGGTCTTCTCCACATTAATGCGGCCAGAAAGGTAGGTGCAGTGCATTTAATGTGGTGGTTGAAGTTTGTCTTCTAGATATTTCTCCGTTCCTGCTATCCTCATGCGTGCCTGAGGTTCATCTTTATCATTAGAATTGTTTGGAGGATTACTTGAACTTCCCAGACATCTATTTGACCAAGCTTCTTCGGATCCGAGGATAGTGGCCTCTTCGGACACTTAAACATCTCCTCGGACTAAACCCCCCGTTCATCACCAGGTATGTTTCTTTCACGTGGGCTTCTTCTCGAGTACTCTCGTCTCTTCGGACAAACAGTAGCCCTCGAATAGGGCCTTAGGCCCAATATACTAGGTTGGGCTTTTCACCCCCACAAGTTTCATTTGGCATAACTCAAGTTCCATGCATATAAGGCAAACGAAGCAAATGTAGATGGATTGCAGTATAGTATGCTCGTCCACGATGAGGTCGTCCGTCCAAAGAAATACCTGGACAACCTTTCTGCATTCTAGACGTCTCTCCCCATGCAAGCTTAGGACGAGCTTCTCACTTAGCCCGGAACGCAAAGGTCAAGGTTCATTACCATAGCCAGTTTCCAATGACAGTTGTGGAAAGTAAGCCCAAATAATGTAACTTCCATAGCAGTTATGGAAGTTACCTCTGAGTCTTTCAAATTCCTCAATAATAGGAGCAGTTACTAAACAAATAACTGTCCCAAAGTGTATACTATGTAAGCACTCATCCACGAGAAGGTAATTAATTCGGACACTTCCACAAAAATTGGAATCCCAGAAATACTAACTTTACCATCGGAGGATTCTTGGCCGGTCTTCCCCAGTCGCCTCTGATTTTGTGTTTGCTTTTTCAAGACTTTCAAGTGCTCTTTGATCACTGATGCCCGAGACATTCAGCCTACTGATTTCACTGTGTTCATCAGTAGTTATTTAAAATTTTTTGTAAAATTACTTTTAAAAATCCTAAATTTTAGATATATTTGAAAAACAGTTTTCAATACATGTTTCTTTGTCAAATTCAAATTTAAAAATAAAACAGTTTTTTAGAAAGTAAATAGAACGTTTTTCTAGATAATTTGAAATTCGGAGTAGGTTTTTTTTTTTCTCTCTCTCTCTCTCACGTTAGTAAGTATTATTACAATTTTTTTTTTTTTTTTTGCTCTCTGTTTCTCTCACGTTAATATGTTAATAGTTCTCATGGGATACTTACCCATATTTTAAAAAGTCAGAAAATAATTACTATTATTTTGAATTAAAAAAATTCTAAAAAAAAAAATGAAACTAGTACCAAAAAACAAGTACCGAAACTATTAGGACCTGTTTGGTATGATGATTTAAATATTTTTTTTTTTTTGTTTTGTAAACCATAAAATGGTGGGTCCCACACTTGAATATATTGTTTAGCTGATATTCTCTAAATAGAGTTTTTAGAAAATTGTATCACATTTTCCTTGTTCAGACCACGATTTTGAAAATAGCAAACCCCACATATTGGTCCAAACTCTTCTTTCTCTTAAATTAAAGAGTTAATCTTTATCACCAAAAAAAAAAAAAAAATCTCATGCTCCAAATTTGAAACTTATCATTATCCAAAAAATAAATAAAAAATATATGAGCTCTATCCCCTTATCATTATCAACAAAAAAAAAAAAAAATTAATCTACAAATTCAACACGTTACTTTTTTTTAAAAAGAAATATCAAAAATAAAAATGGTCTCCCAAACATCATTCTTTGTTTTTAGTATTTTGAAAATTATTTTTAAAAGTATGAGCCAAACACATATAATGTAAAAATTATTATATGAAAACTAGTTTCAATTTCAAATTTTTGAAAATTGTTTTCATATTTTTTTGAAAACAAAAACAAAAACAAAAATCCTCCTACCAAACAGCCCCTTATTTTGCATGTGCATGGGATGCATTCATTTTTTGTTCCTAGCTTTAGCATTATCATTTTAAAGATTAATAATTTTTATTCATCATAATTTGGAGTTGCTACATTTTCTAATAACAAAAAATACCTAGGGTGAAAAAATAAAAAGGAAAAGAGCAAACTTTTAGAAACATGTCAAGAGTTTATGTTTGAATTCTTATATAAAAATAAAAAGGGAAAACTTTTGGTAACACGCTGGTGCAAAGTTTGTATTTGAATGAAAAGTTTGTATTTAATTCTAGGTATAAGGTTATCTTTATTAAAAACTAGCCTCATCACATGCGTGTGTGATGATGCACTTTTTTTTTTGGCCTAGTGTACGTGAGATTAGGAAAGGAAACCGGAAATTCAAAAAATAAAAATAAACAGAAAAATTAAATAAAAGAAACCGGTGAGTCTTGATAAAGTAAAAAACAAAAACAAAAACAAAAACAAAAAAAACAACAAAAAATAAAAAACAAAACAAAACAAAAAAGTTGGAACATTGTAGACATTTTACGTGAAGTTGGAGATATATTTTTACCGGGTTGTTCTCAAGTTTTTTCCCTATTAAACGTAAGGTATAGGGGTGTTTCTGAATTATATAAAAGTCCATTCCAAAGAGATGAATCATGTTATTGATAGTATAGATAAAATAAAAAATAAAATAAAAAAGTAAAAAATGGAAACACGTTGGTAAGAGTTCGCGTTTGAATTCCTATTAAAAAAATAGTTTGTGTTTGAATGAAAAGTTTGAAATTTCCACACAAAAAAGGAAAAGATAAGGAAAAAAAATACACGTTGATGCAAATGACAAAGGTATTGTGAAAACTGAAACACAAAATACATAAATGAATAGACCCATGAAGTATGAACAAACACTCAAATAGAGGTTTATGCCAAAGTTGATTCTTTTGGGGCTTAAATATTCGTATAGACAACCTCAAAAAAAAGAGTTTGTGTGAGTGAAACTGAAAAGTTTGAAAATATCCACACAAAAAAGAGAAAAGATAAGGGGAAAAAAAAAAAAGAAAAAAAAAAGAAAAAGAAAAACAGACACACGTTGGTGCAAAGGAAAAGAAAAAACATAAGAAAAAAAAAAGCAAAAAGAAAACAGATATTTTTTTTTAATTAATAACTCACACATATATTTATTATGAATTCCATCACTCATAGAAAAACAACCATCATTGGATATACTTTCATGTGATCAAAGCATATGAAATACCCTTTTAGCTCATTCTCCACCCTCAACTATTAAAATATCAAAAATAAAAATATCAATTTTCTATATAATTTTTCATGTGAAATATTTGAGGAAATTAAAAGCTTCTGAGCACACGTGTAGCGAGTGCAAAAGATAGCCACATGATGACTCTAAGTGATTTTCGAATTCAAACCAACCAATTATGATATGTCCATCTAGATTTGTTTGAGTTGAAGTTGAATCTGTGTATGATGGATCAGTGAATTAGTGGTTAGTGGTATCTAGTTTTTAGGATAAGATTATGTTACTTTTTAGGATTTGAAGGTGGAATTTGTTCCCATTTTGTAGTTCTTGAATGTTAGGAGGATATCACATTTTTACATTCTCTCCCAAAAATTTTGTACATATAAAATTATCAAATCATAAATGAAAAGATTAGAAGGTATATAAACACAAGAAATCTTGACCAAAAAAAAAAAAAAATTAATTTAAAAAAATTAGGACACACATGGCGGGACGTGTATATAGATATGGCAAAATGGGTCGGGATTTTCCAACACGACCTGAACCCAATTTTTTTTTTTTTACCCGAAGTAAAAATAAGTTGACCCATGACCTAACCCGTTTTGCGGATCAACCCAACCTGACCCTTTTTTTTTTTTTAATTTGGATTAAAAAAATTTATTAAAAATTAAGACATTTATAGTTTAATTGTTTGTGTGAGCTTTACAATACACAACTCAAACTCAGTTAACAAATGTAATGCACATTATTATTATTATTATTTGTTTTTTTATATTAAAAAAATCAAAATTTTAACAGTTTTTGGATAACATCATTCAAATACAATGGTCTCAAGAAAAAGCTACATGCAAACGAATTGAAAGATAAATGGTTAAGGCATTCTCTGCTTAAATAACACAATAGGTAATGATTTTTAGCTAAGATAACCTGGTTGTAGTAGAATTAAAAACATAAATTTGAAATTATAGACATGTATGAAAAGTATTCATAAATGTGAAAAGAGAAAAGCTGAAGTATGTCGATGAAATTGGCATAAATTATGGTCACTTAGGTCTATTTTTTAACCATCCATGGCCAAAATAAATGGTTTTTCAAAATAAAAGATGATATTTCCTAGAGTGTGTTACTTAACAATGATATGATATTCATAATAGAGACCATGTAAAAATCAAATTTTAATATATATTCTCAAATTGAAATAGAGTGTCAACCACAGTTATAAATTAATTTTCAAGATTATAAATTTTTTATATATTTTTATTCCTTGTCAAATTAGCATAGGGCACTTGTAATTTTATATTATGTTGTGGGATGTTGATACTATATAAAAATAAAACTTGTGTGTTTATTTTAATTAGATAAAAGGGTAGACTAGACTCCTTTGTGCTATTTTGCTTTAGTTAGCAATGTTGGGATTTGTATAATTTTATAATTATTAAACAAGTATTAATTTGTTAAGTTTAACTCATTTTTTATATGAGTAGTAAATTCAAAATAATGCATTTTATACAAAATAATTTGTTGCATGATTTAAGAAATGGAAAATACTTTTTTTTTGTTAAAAAAATAAAAATTCAAGTAAAAAATACAAGTCAACCTGACCTGACCCTTTTCTAACCCATTTAAAATGACCTATTTTTAACCCAAACTCGATTGACAAGACCTGATCCACGCGTTTTGCCACATCTATGTATATATTAATTTTTTATTAAATATATTTTATTTATATTTTAGATGTTGTTAAGCATTTATTTTTTTCCTATAATGTTAAGCATATATCAATTTAAGAGCAATATAAAGTGAATTCATAACTACTAAATGAGGTATAGAAATTAAAATACCAACCAAGAATAAGATCCAAAAGAGTGAATAAGATCTAAAAGAGTAAATAAAAGACTAGCCTCTGAGCACGCGCATCACGCGCGTGCTTAGAGGCTCTTCTATTTGTTAGGACATATGTGATTCACTTGTTAAGAACATTTGTCATTCTTTTATGTAATTGGCTAATCCTTTGACAAAACGCACTTTACTTGTATTTTGATAGATCTAGGATGTGTTGAAATACTTTAAGAAACCATGTTTCAAGATCAAGTGTTGAAGCCTTCAAGTCTGTTCAAGAAAACAAGTTGAAAGTGCAAAGTTACTAAAGCTCGACAGCTAGCATATGTCGAGATTTAAGGAAGCTGTTCTGCCTGTGGCTCGACAGCTATCTCGACAGATGCTTGATAGCTTCTATCTGTCAAGGTTTATAAAATCAGAATTTCTGATATGATTTATTGGGATCCGTGGATGTGTCTTTGGGCCTTCTTTTCTCCTAACCCTAGACATATAAAAAGATTGTTTTAAGGGCCGTCAAAGGCAGACAAGTTGCACAAGTTTTGTGACCTAGCATCTTCTTGATCGTCATCGTTGGGATGAACTGAAGAACTTTGCAGCCAACAAACTTTCTCTAGTTTGTGATTGAAGTCGCATATTGGGATTCACGCATTGGTTAGTCACGTACTTGGGAGCCGTGCATTAAAAGGGGAAATTGTCACTATAGAACAAGTCCAATTGGATATTGGGGTAAGGGTTCAACTGTAGGTTGGTAAGATACTTGAGATTCCTTTACTTGTAATCGCTTGTTGTGATAATAGTGGAGTTTCGGGAGTGGTGACTTGAAAATCACCCGGTGGGGTTTTTGCCGTCAAGTTTTCCCCATTCGTAAACAAATCACCGTGTTATTTATTTTCTGCTGCATAATTAGTTTATTGGTGATTTGTTTGTGCTACCACATGTTTACATGTTAAATTGATTAATTAATAACTTGGCTAATTAATTAATTAATTAATTTAGTCACAAGGGATCAATACGTTTTTGGCCTATCAAGTGGTATCGAAGCAGGCACACTCTAATTAGGTTTAATCTTTGCTGTGTTGATCCATTGACCCCTGTTTGTCATGGATAGAGGACAGTCATTAATTATACTTCCTTTATTTTATGGCACTAATTATGCATGCAGGAAAGTACGCATGAGAGCTTTCTTGCAGTCTTTAGATGAGAAGGTGTGGCAAGCTGTAGAGATTGGCTAGACCAAGCCAAAAGAAGCGCCGGCCGATTGGGATGAAGCCAAGATCAAGGCAGCAAACTTCAACAGTAGAGCGTTGAATGCCTTATTTAGCTCAGTCACCAATGAGGAGTTCAAGAAGATATCCTCCACTGAAACTGCAAAGGAAGCATGGACCATCCTCCAGACAACCTATGAGGGTACAAAGGCTGTCAAAGATTCAAAACTTCAAAGGCTCACTACAAGCTTTGAAGAGATAAAAATGGAGGAGGATGAGTTGTTCGATGAGTTCTATGCCAAGCTCAAGGACATAGTGAACTCAGCCTTCAATCTTGGGGAAACCATTCCTGAACCCAAGATTGTGAGGAAAGTGCTCAGATCTCTACCCGAGAGATTCCATGCGAAGATTACGGCTATAGAGGAATCAAAGGATATTGACAAGATTCCTTTGACTGAGCTGGTTGGAAACTTGCAGACCTACGAGCTAGGGTTATCTAGGATTGGCAAGTCGGGTAAAGGCAAGAGCATGGCCTTGAAGGCAAAAAGCAGTGACATAGATGAGTCTTCCGATGATGAAGATTCAAAGATGAAGTCCTACATTACAAGGCAGTTCAAGAAGTTTATGAAGAATGCCAATGGGAGGAACTTCGACAAGGACTGTAGACAATCCAGTTCTTCTCAGTTTAAGGGCCAAGACAAAGGGAAGAAGGATGCAAAGGATGGCGGTCAGTACACTGTTCCCGCAGGACCTAAGTGCTTTGGGTGTCATGGTTTTGGACACATGAAACAGGAGTGTCCTACATATCTCAAGAGTATTGGGAAGAGCAAGGCACTTGCTGCAGCCTTGAGTGACACTGAGCCTGAAAACGATTCCGATAATGAGGATGACGGAATCTTGAATGCCTTCACTGCCACAGTCAATCCTACTGAAGGGATTGTTGAAGACGTGGAAGAAGAAGAAGAATTGGTGGATCCTAAGTGTGAGAAGATGGATGATCAAGATGATATCCATACAGCCTATGAGAAACTATACAAGCTTTCTGAGAAGTATGAGAAATTGTATAGGTTGGCCACTAAGAAACTCAGTGATGTGGAACTTGATCGTGAAGAGTTGTCCACAAAGTTTGATGAAGCTAATCAAACAATTGGTGTACTAAGGTTTGAGAACAATTTCTTGGCTGAGAAGACCAAGAAGCTAGAAGCGGAGCTGTTTCAAGTCAGAGCTCAATTGGAGAGGACTTCAAGTGCAAAACTTGATGAGATGCTCAGCATTCAGAAATCTGCTTTTGATTGAACAGGTTTAGGGTATGGTTTTTCTCCCTCTAATATTGCTTCTACTAGTGCTACCGTGTTTGTTTCTCCTGCTAATAATACTGAAATTGAGAACACTGATGTTAAAACTGAATTAGTTAGTGAAAACTTAGACAAAGGTAAATCTATCTTTGGAGTACCCCCTAAGTAGGATAAGAAAGATGTTAAAAACCCTAGGGCTAAAAAGGGTAACTCTCAAAAGCCCAAACAGAAGAAGCAACATCTTTGTCATCATTGTGGAGCTGCCGATCATACTCGACCAAATTGCTATAAGTGGTTAGCCACTCAACAGAGCAACATTATGATTGCATTTGGAAACTAGAATCAGCTTTAATCCTCTCTTGCTTCTCTTGGTGACCTTCTCAAAGCCCTCATGTTCCTTTCGAACTTGAACGGTTTCAATTCTTCCCCCTCACCGCCGGTTCAAGGTTTTAATCAAAGGAAAGGCTCTTCCAAGATGTGGAAGAAAAAGGACTCTAAGTGATTTTATCACTTTCTTCTATCTTCTTGCTTTTGTTTGTTGTTGCATTACTTGTGTGTTTTTTTTTTTTAGTTAGTCTAGTTTTATGCTTTGCTTTGTTTAACATGTTTTTGTTTGTTTGTTTTCAGTTTTTGCTTGTTTTGTTTTTGATATAAAATAAAATAAAAAATTGGAAAATTGAAAAATACAAAAACAGTGTGTGTTCTGTGTACATTGGTACTTGTGTACCTTGGATGGCCATTGAAACAAAGTTTTCTAAACTTTGTATCTTTTGTAGCTTAGATGAGCATCTCTATGCACAACTAAGCAAGTGAGCTTTGTGGCTCTTGTTTGTGATGAGTAAGATTAAGTTATCACTTGAACTTAACACTCGTATCACTCTTTTTGACGGGAAGGACTAGAAAATCCTAAGAGAAAGGCATAAATAACCATCTCACCACTGTTGCCTGCCAATCATAATATGACACCTGTATGCTTCGGCATAGCAAAAGTGCAGTGTCAAAGACATCCGTATACTTCAGCATAGCAAAAATGCAATATCAATTGCTTAACATCTTGGGTATTTCTTTTCTCTCTCTTATATGCCCATGCATGATATGCTAAATAAAAGAAAATATGCAAAGAAAATAAAAAGCAAAAAGATCAAAAATGCTTTAAATATGATTGCAAGCGTGTTTTCTAGGAGATGTGGGAGTTATAGGATGTACCTCAAAGGTGATAGTCCCCATCAAACAGTTATGATTGTGTGTGAGTTAAAGTGATTTTCTCATATCTCAAATCGTCATAACATGTATACACATATGCAATCTTGCGATGTTTTTCACACACAACACGCAATATTCTTTGCTACTCTTGATACATGTGCAGGTACAATGTGATTTGGCCATCACAAGGTTTTACATGTGCTAATGTATGCTCACTAAACTGTCTTGACTTGTTTTTGAAATATAAAATTTGTTAGACTTGTTTAGTGTGTGTGTGTTTTTGGGGATCCATGTGCTTAAAATTACTGTTGAGAGATGATTTTGAGAGTTTAATATGTTGATTGGATCATTGGTTGAGTTGCATGTCTGATTGCATTCATGTCTGTGTTTTTATCTTCTCGAAAAACTATTTTTAAAAGCAAGCTCGACACCTCCTTAGCACTTCTTCGATACCTAGCTATCTGTCGAACTTCTCAAGCTTTTTCTTATCGCAATCCCGACACTTCCTTGACACCTGGTGGATCGATCGAGAAATCTTCTGTCTCCTCGATAGCTTCTCGACACCTTGTCGATCGATCAAGATTTTGTCCTCAATCTGGTGTTTTATCCCTCAATACGTCCTCAACACCTTCAGCTATCAATGTTCTTTTTCTTGACACCTCCCTTGATAGCTGTCTCGACACCTCTCGATACCTTCATCTATCGAGATTTACTAAACTCTTATATATTTGTTCAGTGCCATCCGGTTCTCACTTTTCTCGATCTCTCTCTCGACAGTTTCTCTCTTTTCTCTCCCAACCCTTTTTTCTCACTCAAAACCTTCACTCCACGTGATTTTCGGCTCTTCCTTGCTCCAAATCACTTGGTATGCTCTCTTATCTATTCATTCTTCATGCATTTCATGATTTAAAACCTAGGTTTTAGGGTTTTTGAAAACTTTTGGGGTTTTTCAAAATTGATGAGTGTTTATTGTAATTTTGGGATGGGTTTTCATTTACATGTGTTTAAAATCTCATGCATTGTATCACATTAGCATTATAACAGCATTTTCATGCATTTAGATGTGTGTAATATGCTTGTGTTTTGGTAGGATTGGATTGGGCTGAGCCCATGATGCTTTTTACTTTGCATGTCACATGCTCATGCATTTTCATGCATACGTACTCTCTTTTCCATATATTTTGATATATTTGAAATGTTTTGGGGCTCTCCTTCTCTCTCTCTCTCTCTCTCTCTCTCTCTCTTTGTTTACATTAGTCGTGTCTATGACACCTAAACGTAAGTCTGCTCCGTCTCGGAACCTTCTTCGTTCTGGGGCATCATCTTCTTCTGATCCTACTCCTTATAACATTTGGTTCCATGATGAGGATGCCTGAAAGGGATACTCAGAGAACTTTTCTCGACGAGGTGTTCATTCAGAACGCCGAGTCATTTTGGCGGACTTCGCCAACACTGACCTTCCTGATGTCATTCACAGTCGGGGATGGGAGTCACTGTGTGACGTCTCGGTCACTTGTCCTCTCGTGCTTATTTAGGAGTCATACTCCAACATGCACGGGATTGATTCTTCAGTGCCTCTCTTTCACACTCGTGTTCGAGGTACGTGCTTTGCTGTCACACCGCAGCTTGTTGTGGATGTGCTTCAAGTTCCGAGGGTAAAGCATCCTGACTACCCCGGTTGTGAGCATCTGAGGATTGTGTCCAAAGACAAGATGATGTCTGCTTTCTGTGAGCACCCATCTGTTTGGGGTGAGCGTCAGTTTACACCATGTCGGCCTTTTGCTAAAGGTCCTAGATTCATGAACATGGTGATGACTTTTGTTTTGCACCCACTCTCTCACTATAACTCTATCATAGAGCCTCGTGCTCGATTTTTGCTTTCTTTGTTAGAGCACCTCACTATAGATTTTCCTTCACATTTTATTCTTTCCATCATAGATGTGATTAGGGATACGGCTACCCGTGATAAGCTTATTTTCCCTTCAGCTATCATGCAGATTCTACGCCATTTTTCTATTCTTTTTCCCTCTTTTGATCACTTTTCTGTCATGTGTGCCACAGATGCCGCTACCGTAAAACGTAGTGAGACTCAGTTTAGGTCGCGACAAGAGTCAGCAGCTCCTCCCTCCGGTTCGACTCCATCTCGTTCGGCACCCTCTCGGTTTGTTCCATCTACATCTACTCCCTCCTTTTCCATGGGCGATGTATCTCTTGGAGACATCATGGCACAGCTGCAGCGCATGGATGCTCGCCTTGATACACTCTCTACGGAGTTGTATCAGGTGAACGTTCGTGTCAGTCGTATTGCACAACGGCAGGCGGCTATGGGTGGCTATGCTTTTGAGGCTACTCCTTCACCACCTCCTCTAGTGGCTTCTAATTCTGATGATGATGATGATGATGGTGATGACGATGATGCTTCGGATGATGATGATGGAGATACTAGCTCTACTAATGAGATGTCTACTTGACGCTCTACCCTTTGTCACCCTTTGTCACTCGTGACAAAAAGGGGGAGTAATTTTGGATATGAGAGTAGTCATCTTAGGGGGAGAGTTAGTTAGGACTTTTTGTTAAGGGGAGTGTTGATACTTGAGGGATGTAGTGAGGATATGATGTATCTTTTATTTTCTTTCTATTATAGATACATTGTTCTTGTACATTGGATCTTGTTATCATTTTTACATACATTGTACTTGTTGCAAAATCTGGTTTTGTATCTCATACAAAACACACAGCGGAAGCAACAACCACGGATCTACTTCAATCATGAAAGATAACATGTAACCATGAATTCTAGAATAAAGAACAGAAAGCGTACCTTGATGCAGTGAATTTCAAAACATGACTTGAGAATACTTCTAATCTTCATCTCAATTCCACATAGTACCCAAGATCTGTGGTCTCTCAATCAGTCTTTTGTACATAGACTCTCAAAGAAAAAAACCTTCTTTTTCTCCTTGTGGAGAAAATCTGATTTTTTTTTTTCTTTTCATCATACGTACGTTTTTTAAACTATTCTCATAGTTTTCATTATTTAATTACTCTTATTAAATAATAATTGATTATCTAATTAGGTTAGCCTTTTGGGCCTACCCAATTGGGTTTTAGTTTGTGGCTTGAGATGAGACCAAAGGGAACAAATAAGACTCTAGCTCCAATGGACCTTAGGCTTTTCTGTCAACTCTTGACAAGTCCAAAATTACCATTAATTATATTCAATACCACTATAAGAATATAATTGCACTCTAGGCTTTATTAATAAATTATATCCCAAAACTTTATTATACATACAACCCCTTCATAAAAATATTTGTAGTAATACAAAGTCATAAAATAGACTGCCACTTTGAAAATTACTACATCTTAATCCTTGAGTACCCGGTTTAATCCTTTATGTTATTCATCATATATTTATGAAATCTAATTCCATAAATATATACTTTAGTAACTCCTTACTAAAGTGGTTAGGCCCAATACTCTGAATAACCAAACCCATTAAACTTATCTCAATGGAATATTTTATATCTCCATTAAGAGATTATGAATTCCATCTTGAGAATATATGTTCCATCAACATTAAATGCGGCTGCCCAACATACTGAGGTTTTGACCGTAACTTATAGATCTCACTCCTGATATATCAAAGCAACCTACATCTCATGATCAGGTCCATTATTCTCTCAGGATTTAGAGTTGATGTAAATAAAAATCGTGAGATTTATTATTCATTTGACAGTCGTTAGGAGAATAATAAATCTCACAGTGGTCCAGTTCAATATGTCTTAACTCTTAAAACATATCAACTAGAAGTCTCCACTTCCATGATCAAGACAAATCATCTTAGTTGATATGTTATAGTCTTCGCAGATGAAATGCCCAATTTCATCACCGACTACGAACTAAAATTCCGAGATTACAAAGAACTTGTGATTTACATCTTCTGTGACTTTTCACATAAATCACATACTATGCATCTCATGGACTAAGATAATGTCCCATTAGTTCATTATAGATAGTCTCATATAATTAAACTATTTAATTATTTATGACATGCCAATAAATTGGATTTTAGGGCATAAACCCCAACAGTACTTATCTTCTTATATGTGGATGTATGTTTCTTTCATCTACCTTACATGTGTTGTTTCTTTTCTCTCTTTATACACATGCTTCTTATACTTGTATGCAATCTATTATTTTTGTTTCACACAAAGATGCCTTGATGAGTTTTTTTTTAAAGTGTTTTAGAAATACAGGTTGCCAAAGTCTACTTGCCATAAACTCTCTTCTTGCAAAGTTTTTCAAGGGTTTGTGTTAGGATAGATTTTATTGTATTCAACAAGTGAATATGAGTTGAGTGATTTATGACTTCTCTCATATCTCATTTGTTTGTTGTGGTTTTGTCACGGATTACCAAAGGGGGAGATTGTTAGGACATATGTGGTTCACTTGTTAAGAACATATGTCATTCTTTTATGTAATTGGCTAATCTTTTGACGAAACGCACTTTACTTGTATTTGGGTAGATCTAGGATGTGTTGAAATACTTCAAGAAACCATGTTCTAAGATCAAGTGTTGAAGCCTTCAAGTCTGTTCAAGAAAACAAACTGAAAGTGCAAAGTTACGAAAGCTCGATAGCTAGCATGTGTCGAGATTTAAGGAAGCTGTTCTGCCCGTGGCTCGACAGCTATCTCGACAGATGCTCGGCAACTTCTATCTGTCGAGGTTTATAAAATCAAAATTTCTAATTTGATTTCTTAGGATCCGTGGATGTGTCTTTGGGCCTTCTTTTCTCCTAACCCTCGACAAATAAAAGGATTGTTTTAAGGGCCGTCAAAGGTACACAAGTTGCATAAGCATTGAGCAAACTCTGTTCAAGCAAATTGTGACCGGAGACAAAGTTTTGACCTAGTTCATCACTATTGAAGAAGTTGCTGTGTATTTGCACCAAAGGGTTTTGTGACCAAGCATCTTCTTGATCGTCATCGCTAGGATGAACTGAAGAACTTTGCAGCCAACAAACTTTTTCTAGTTTGTGATTGAAGTCGCATACTAGGATCCGTGCATTGGTTAGTCACGTACTTGGGAGTCGTGCATCAAAAGGGGAAATTGTCACTACAGAACAAGTCCAATTGGGTATTGGGGTAAGGGTTCAATTATAGGTTGGTAAGGTATTTGAGATTCCTTTACTTGTAACCACTTGTCGTGATAATAGTGGAGTTTAGGGAGTGGTGACCTGAAAATCACCCAGTGGGGTTTTTGCCGTCAGGTTTTCCTCATTCGTAAACAAATCATCGTGTTATTTATTTTCCGCTGCACAATTAGTTTATTGGTGATTTGTTTGTGCTACCACGCGTTTACATATTAAATTTATTAATTAATAACTTGGCTAATTAATTAATTAATTTGATCACAAGGGGTCAATTCGTTTTTGGCCTATCACTATTATTTTGAGAAATAGTTAATAATTTGCATCTATTATAAGTTAGAATTACTACATTTTCCAATCACAAAAAAACCTAGAGGTGTGATGAGTGTTATGTGTGGAGAAAGATTAATAATTTAATATTTGGCACAAACGTATAATACTCATCACACCCCTAAGTATTTTTATAATTGAAAAATGTAGTAATTCTAATTTATAATAAATGTAAATTATTAACTATTTTCCAAAATAATAGAAGAGCCTCTGAGCCTGAGCGCGTGCTCAAAAGGCTAGCATACATTTGTGAATTTTTTGTTGTGCATATGATTTTTTGTTTGATTTAATTTGTATAGCAATTTATTTAATTGTTTGGTTAGATTAAAATTGATTGGTAGATGATTTTGAGTGTAATATATAATTTTCAATGTCTTTTACCCCTCAAATTTAATTTTCACAAAGATGGAAATAGGATTAAGGCTCGGTTGAAGTAAAAGAAAATTTAAATAGTATTAATTTCTTAAAACATGAAGAATACCATTTGAGAAGTCCACCTATTCTGTAATTTTTTTTTATGCATCTATTATTTTTTTGAACCCAAGCCTAACAATTTAATGAATGAAAATTATTCATTTTGTGTTGTGAACTTTGTAATGACATAAAAAAATATACTGGTCATAGAGTGTCACAATTATTATTTTTTTTAAATGAGAGTTATCACTTTTTTTTAAATCCTAAAAGGCAGCCACTTAGTCCTAAAAGGTAGCTAGTTATTGCACATTCATAACAAAATTTTTAAATGCTAAAGACTCTCACGTTGTAAACTCAAAATTTTTTTTTATTCAATTTTTTCAAATGGTAGTTATTTAATCCTAAAAGATAGGCACTTAGTACACATCCATAACTTAGGATGCTTAAAAAATTCAAAAATTCAAAAAAAAAAAAAAAAAAAACTAAGAAGGGCTGTCAACGTTACCAATGCTTTAATTTAATTTTTTTTTTTTTTAAATGAGAGTTATCAATTTATAAAAAAAAAATCCTAAAAGACAGCCACTTAGTCCTAAATGGTAGCTAGTTATTATACATCCATAACCATAACAAAAACTTCAAATGCTAAAGACTCTGACAACTCAGATTTTTTTTATTCAATATTTTTAAAACACATGCCGTGCCCGTGTAAACTCTAGGGTACGGAAGCATTGGAGGAGTCAATTCAAACCTAATTTTTTTTAATAAAAAAAATCTATATTTAAATTAAGGAGGAATATCAAGGGTTGCTTGTCGTTCCAAAGAATTTTCATGGCTGCATTCATACTTGGAATAGTATTTAGTGATAAAATACTATTATTATGAATTGTATAATTCTAGATTCGTTGAATAAAAAAATAATGTATTATTGTATATATATCATGAATCGTGACCATAATCTCTCAAAAAAAAATTTATATATATCTATACTACTATTTAAGGGGTTGCACCTATTTGGACCGGTTTTTTTTTTTTCCCAAAATACCCCTATTTTCCTAGGTTTAAGTAGAGACAAAATTAAAGGATAATTTGGTAAAACTACATATTTTAACTCCTATTAAAACATTGCTAACAAAATAGGACCACTTTTTTTTTTTTTTCCGGTGATAAATAGGACCACTCTCTTGGTTAAACGTTTTCAATTTTTTTTTTTTTTATAGAATTTGTTTTCCCATCCATCTCCTTAAATTTAGCAAATTATTAACATATACCTCTCCTCTTTATCTTTGGTTACTTTTTTTTTTTTAAGGGAATTATGTATGGTTAGTTGGTAACTTTAAAGAAAAGAAGTAAACTCTCTAACAAAATCAAGCAGGTTTTATTAAAAAAAAAAAAAAAATCAAGCACTTTTTTCATTAAAAAAAAAAAAATCAAACAAACGTGAGATCATGGAGTAAAAGGAGAGGATGGCTACCGCATTACCCAAAAAAGTGTGGAAATAGAAAAGTGAAGTAAAAGGAGTTTTAATCAGATTTGATGGTGGGCAGAAAAATAAAGCACGTTTCAAGCATGTTTTGTTATTAAAAAAAAATCAAGCATTTGTTTTTCTATACTATTATTTAAGGGGTTTCTCCTGTTTGGATTCCTCATTTTTTTTTAATTCAAAAAAGCCCTTACACCCCTACGTTTAAGTAGAGGCAAAAAGGACAATCCGGTAAAAATGCAACTTTAACTCCCACTAAAACATTGCCTAAAAAATAGGACCACTCTCCTGTTAATTTTTAAATTGCTTTATCCACTTATAAATTAGATTTTTAAAATAAAAGTTATATATATATATATATATAATAAAAAGAACTCTACAAAATAGGATCACTAACAAAAAAAAAAAAAAACATATATCATGAATCATGGCTGTGGGGGTAAAAAGCCCAACCTAGTATATTGTGCCTAAGGCCCTATTCAAGGGCTACTGTTTGTCCGAAGAGACTAGAGTACTCAAGAAGAAGCCCACGTGAGAGAAACATACCTGGCGATGAATGGGGGGTTTAGTCCGAGGAGATGTTTAAGTGTCCGAAGAGACCACTATCCTCGGATCCGAAAAAGCTTGGTCAAATGGATGTCTGGGAAGATCAAGTAATCCTCCAAACAATCCCAGTGATAGAGATGAACCTCAGACATGCATGAGGATAGCAGGAACAGAGAAATATCTAGAAGACAAGCTTCAACCACCACATTAAATGCACTGCACCTACCTTTCTGGCCGCATTAATGTGGAGAAGACCCCTGAACAGTACAATCTCAGCTACCGCCACTCACACGGGACTAAAGAAGATACATGATGGGACATGCACTCAAGTGGGCGTTTAGATGATGAACAGGTGGACGATGAAGATGAAGGGAGAAGGTGCTATAAAAGGAGGAAAGGCCTATGATAATGGGGGATCGAACAAAAGAAAGAGAAAGGGAGAAAACATCATTACTATAGCTCGAAGAACTGTAACAGACGTTCATTCAATAAAATGTCTCTTCGGATTTTTACACTTGCCCTTGTCCGAGCATGATTGCATGTTAGATCATTCGTAAATACCATAATCAGCTCTTGTTTAATTTACATCCAGCCCAGTTCTTTCACCCACGCTCTACAAATTCATTGTCTTGGGTTCATTGGGCTCACAATCCATACCTTTTGGGCTTGGGCTACAAAAATTGACCCTACAATTGGCGCCGTCTGTGGGAAGAGCTTGTGCAAGGGTGAAAACAACAGTTGATGATGGCAGGACGAGGTCAACAACAAGCAGAATCCAGGGCATCCCAACACGTGGACCCTTTTGTTAACTTAGAAAGGAGACAAGATTGTGAGGACAGTGCACACACTGTGCATGTTGGCCAAAGCTAGTCACAAGGCGGAAGTCACATGTCCCATGCAGAGAAGAACCGGGATTTGCAACTGGAGGTAGAAAAACTAAAGAGGGAGTTGCGCCATGCAAAGAGGAAACGGGCTTCCTCGTATTCTGATGAGGACCCTGATGACGAGCAGGATGTCACTTATCAACATAAATCTAGGACACCAGCCAGCGAGTCCTACACCTATGAAAAGGAGTCCCATCGCAGGAGGCAACACAGAAGCCCATCGCATGGAGACGTAGGAAACGATGACATGAGCAGGGCTCTGAATCAGATTTCTAGGTCACCCTTTACGCGCAGGATTGAGGAAGCGAGACTTCCTCGGCGCTTTAACCAACCAACGTTCACCATCTACAATGGTAAAACAGACCCCGTGGAGCACGTGAGTCATTTTAACCAGAGGATGGCTGTCTATTCTAGAGATGAAGCTCTGATGTGTAAGGTTTTCCCTTCCAGTCTTGGGCCAGTTGCCATGAGGTGGTTTGACGGCCTGAAGGCAGACTCCATCAACTCCTTCAAAGAGCTCACCCAAGCATTCGGCTCCCGTTTTGTCACATGCCGAAGAGTGGCCAGGCCCTTCTCTTCACTGCTATCCTTGACCATGCAGGAGGGTGAGACCTTGAAGGCATATTCAGATAGATACTGGGAGATGTTCAATGATATGGAGGGCAACTCTGATGCAATGGCCCTCAGCACCTTCAAGCTCGGCCTCCCTACTGACCATGGTTTGAGGACGTCCTTATCTGGTAAACCGGTCATGAACATGCGTCAACTTATGGACCGTATAGAAAAGTACAAAAGGGTTGAAGAGGATCAACAGCAAGGGACGGGTAAGGACAAGGTTATCACCCAGGAGAAGAGGGATTTCAAGTCGGACCGTTATAACCACAATAAACCGCGGAGAGATTTTGCTGGGCAATCAGGATCGACAAATCCTCAAGCGGTCAACACTGTGTTCAAAGAGCCAGTGCACCAAGTCTTGGAAAAAATCAAGAATGAATCATTCTTCAGGTGGCCGAACAAGATGGTAGGAAACCCTGAGAGGCGCAATCATAATCTCTACTGCTAGTACCATCAAGACCATGGGCATACCACGGAGGATTCCAGGAGCCTGTGGGATCACTTGGACCAACTGGTTCGTGATGGTAGACTAAGACACCTCTTACACCCCTCTAGTGGCCGAGGGGGGCAGATAGGCTCAAGGCCACGAAGAGATGACCCTTCAAAGCCACCACTAGTTATTAACGTCGTTTCGCCGCGCCGGGGAGAACAGGATCCTGGCCATTGAAAGTTATGTCGGTAGGCCGACCATCAGCAGGGGATTCAAGCCGAGGTCCGAAGAGAGTTAAGTCGGGTGCCCCGCTGGTGATAGGGTTCTCGGACGAAGACATGATTGGCACCATCCAACCCCATGATAATGCATTAGTTATCACCCTCAGAATAGGAGGGTACGATTTGAAGAGGGTGATGGTGGATCAGGGTAGTGCTGTGGAGATAATGTACTCATATCTCTACAAGGGGCTAGGCCTAAAATCCCAAGACTTGACACCATACAATTCCCCCCTCATAAGCTTTGAAGGAAGGGCTGTCACCCTGAAAGGCCGAATACGCTTACCTGTGCAGGCCGGCTCCGAAGTGGTAGAGGTGGACTTCATAGTTGTTGACGTATATTCACCCTACACGGCAATCGTAGCCAGACCTTGGCTTCATGCACTTGGGGTTGTTTCCTCTACTTTGCATCAGAAGGTCAAATACCCATCTGAAGGGCAAGTTCATGAGATCCGAGGAGACCAGTCCGTAGCCTGACACTGCCTAGTGGTTGCCATTCAACATGAGCCCGAAGCCGAGTCCTCGTCCAGGGCCGAAAGGGGTTTATAGCAGTTAAAGTCTCGGGAATTGCCCGTCGAAGGTTCAGATGAAGGCACTCGATGTGAAGATTTAACGAAAGTGGTTATTGGAAATGATCCTGATAGGTTCTTCCAAGTCGGATCTCAGCTACCTCTTCAAGAGAGCGAAGAGCTAATAGAGTTCCTCAAGCGAAATCTTGATGTATTTGCCTAGAGTGCTTACGAAACCCCAGGGGTAGACCTGAAGTTCATATGTCACCACTTGAAGGTAAATCCACTGATCACCCCTAAGAAACAGCCTCCTCGGCGCCCGTCCAAGGAACATGCTGATGCAGTAAGAGAAGAGGTAGCGAAGCTCAAACAAGCTGGAGCTATTAAGGAAGTTTTTTATCCTGAGTGGCTGGCAAATATCGTGGTTGTGAAGAAAAAGAGTGGGAAATGGCAAGTGTGTGTGGACTTCACTGATTTGAATAAGGCTTGCCCCAAAGATCCATTCCCTATGCCGAAAATTGATCAGCTGGTGGATGCCACTGTCGGCCATCCTCGGATGAGCTTCCTGGACGCCTTCCAAGGCTACCACCAGATACCACTAGCCCTGGATGATCAGGAGAAAACCGCTTTTGTCACCCCCATTGGTAACTACCACTATAAAGTGATGCCATTTGGCCTAAAGAACGCGGGGTCTACCTATCAGAGGATGATGACGAGGATGTTCGAGCCACAGCTGGGCAAAAATATCGAGGTCTACATAGATGACATGGTAGTGAAGAGCAAGGTTGTTGTTGAGCATGTGAAGGATCTTGAAAGTACCTTTGAGGTTCTAAGGAAGTACAAGCTGCGTCTGAATGCGTCCAAGTGTTCATTCGGGGTAGGGTCCGGTAAGTTTTTGGGATACATGGTGACTCACAGAGGAATTGAGGTTAACCCCGACCAGATAAAGGCCATCAACGATTTACGAGCTCCTCGGAATCCCAAGGAGGTTCAGAAACTGAACGGAATGACTGCTGCCTTGAATCGATTCATCTCTAGATCAGCAGACATGTGTCGGCCCTTCTTCTCTCTCCTCAACAAGTGGAAAGGATTCGAATGGACTGAAGAATGTGCTTTGGCCTTTCAGCAACTCAAAGATTATCTAGCTCGGCCACCAATCATGTCCAATCTTGAGCCAAATGAGGTATTGTTCACCTACATTGCTGTAGCTCCCTGTGCGGTGAGCCTGGTGTTGATACGATCAGACTGTGGTGTGCAAAGACCAGTTTATTACGTAAGCAAGTCGTTGCATGAGGCCGAGATCCGTTACTTGCCTCTGGAGAAGGCTATCCTAGCAGTGGTGCTCGGTACACGGAAGCTACCTCACTACTTCCAGGCCCATACGGTCATCGTCCTCACTCAACTCCCACTCAAGGCTATACTCCGAAGCGCTGATTACACTGGGCGGATTGTCAAATGGGGTACGATCTTAGGGGCTTTCGATATAAAAAATATGCCCCGCACATCGGTCAAGGGTCAGGTCCTTGCGGATTTGGTGGCTGAGTTCACGGAGCCCCAACTAGAAGAAGTAAAGCCTACATCGGACATGGATGAAAAATCAGTTAGCATGATCTCCTAACAGAGTCCCTCCCATTGGGAAGTGTACGTTGATGGCGCGGCAAACCAAAGAGGTTCTGGAGTTGGGCTAGTGTTGATATCCCCCGAAAGAATCATTATCGAAAAGTTGTTGAGGCTGGACTTCTCGGCAACGAATAATGAGGCGGAGTATGAGGCCCTACTGATGGGAATGGCTATGGTCCGAAAAATGGGAGGAAAGGCCGTAGAGTTGTTCTCGGACTCAAGGTTAGTCGTAGGTCAAGTACAAGGCGAGTTTGTGGCGAAGGATGAAAGAATGCAGGGGTACTTGAGCCGAGTTAAATGTCTGCGATCAGAGTTCGACTCTTTCAGTTTGCTACACATCCCCAGAAGTGGTAATTCACATGCTGATTCCTTGGCCACACTTGCTACCTCCTCAGCGCAAAACTTGCCGAGGACCATCCTCGTCGAGGACTTGCATGGGCCTACAGAGGCAAAAAGAGAGGTAATCCAGGTTCTCCAAGTCAGGGCCGAGCTCTGCTGGATGGACCCTATAATTAAATTCCTAAAAGAAGATATATTGCCAGAAGAGAAAGCAAAAGCTGACAAAGTTCGGAGGAAGGCGACCAGATTCTGGTTATCTGAAGACCAAAAATTATACAGACGCTCCTATTCGGGACCATACTTGTTGTGCATGCATCCTGAAGCGTCTGAGCTATTACTAGAAGAGCTACACGAAGGAATTTGTGGGAGCCACACTGGAGGCCGATCCTTGGCTCACCGAGCCCTCACCCAAGGCTATTGGTGGCCTAACATGCAAAAAGAAGCCCATGAATATGTTAAAAAGTGTGATCAATGTCAGCGCTTTGCCCCAAACATTCACCAACCGGGGGGAACTCTTAATCCGCTATCTAGCCCATGGCCTTTCGCCCAATGGGGCTTGGATATCGTGGGACCATTCCCTAAAGCTGCAGGAAACAAGAAATACCTTCTGGTCGGCACAGACTACTTCACCAAGTGGGTCGAAGCTGAGCCTCTAGCCAATATCAGAGACGTAGATGTTCAAAAGTTTGTGTGGAAGAATATTGTCACTCGGTTTGGGGTTCCTCACACTCTCATCTCGGACAATGGTTTATAATTCGATAGCAAAGCATTCAGGAATTATTGCAGCGAGCTGGGAATTATAAATAGATACTCCACTCCTGCCTATCCCCAAGGTAATGGGCAAGTAGAAGTTGTTAACAAGGTCATAGTGAATGGCTTGAAGAAGAGGCTAGATGACGTGAAGGGCAAATGGGTAGAAGAATTGCCACATGTACTTTGGGCTTATAGAACTACGCCTCGCAGGTCTATAAGAGAGACCCCCTTCTCAATGACCTATGGGGCTGAAGCTGTCATTCCTTTGGAAACAGGGTTCCCAACATTAAAAACTAGCTTGTTCAGTCCGACCGGCAACAATGAGCAGCTAGAGAAGGATCTGGATCTGATTGAGGAAAGGAGGGAAAGTGCAATGGTTCGGCTGGCACATTACCAACAAAAGCTCAGACAGGGCTACGATGCTAACGTAAAGCTAAGGCCTCTAGAACCGGGTGATCTGGTGCTGAGGAAAGTTGTGTGCACTGCAAAGAACCCAGCTTGGGGAAAATTAGGACCCAATTGGGAAGGGCCATATCGTATCACTTCAGGAGCTGGCATTGGGGCATATTTCTTGGAAGACCTGGATGGTCATGTAATACCACGTCCGTGGAATGTAAATAACCTCAAGAGGTACTTTTATTAATCGAATCTTCTCTTCAGCCGATATGCCAATTCGCTACGGAAAGTGTTCTCTCAAGTGTTTAAACTTAAATCCAATCATGCCTGTAGTCCTCGGACCAGATGATTTGGGTTAGTTAACACTCATTCACCGTTCTCTAAGTGTTTAAACTTAAATCCAATCATGCCTGTAGTCCTCGGACCAGATGATTTGGGTTAGTTAACACGTTCACAGTTCTCTAAGTGTTTAAACTTAAATCCAATCATGCCTGTAGTCCTCGGACCAGATGATTTGGGTTAGTTAACACGTTCACAGTTCTCTAAGTGTTTAAACTTAAATCCAATCATGCCTGTAGTCCTCGGACCAGATGATTTGGGTTAGTTAACACTCCGCTCCAGTTTCTCTAAGCGTTTAAACTCAAATCCAATTATGCCTGCAGTCCTCGGACCAGATAATATGGGTTAGTTATCGCTCCACTATCTATATAGTCGTTTAAATTTAAATGCCTTCATGCCTGTAGTCCTCGGACCAGGTGACATGGGCCAATTAACATTCCCCATACAGTTGTTATTATTGGAATATGACTTTGTAATGAGCCACGCCTGAGATTCCCGAATGTGTTTGAACTAATTCTGGCTTGTATTGGCCCCCTTCATTTGTGTGCATGTTTGAAAAGACCTTTAAAGCTTTTATACACTCGTTGCATTTATTATTTAGTAGTGGTCCTTATACCAAATGCTCTCTTCAGCGCTAATGTTAGTTATGTGCATTATTAGTATGATATAGTGATCAAGTTTATTCGCATTGTTATAATTGCAAAGTACAGTTATATGCAGCAATCATAAGTCATAAGACATGTAATGAAAACACTAGAAACAAAAGGGAAACTGTTTCATTGATCAAAAGAAAAGGGTTTACAATTCCTTGCATAAAAACAAAATTAATACAAGTACAAAACGAAAGCCCCTATGTCTAAGTCTTCGGTTGAGGGACCACAGGGTCGGCAGCCTGATCTGTCCGAGTAGCAGCAGCTTCTGGCGCTTGGTCCTTGGGCTCAGAAGAGGTCTTCCCCTTTTCCAACCCCTTGCCCTTGTCCTTGGGTGGCTCAGCTTGTTTGCCCTTATCACCTGGCTGATCAGACTCCTTGGAGGCCTCAAGGTTGGCAGGAGGGACTTGGCCGACCAAGGATTGATCTGAGGCCTCTGGGAGCTGTGTAGGAGGAGGATCAGCCACCGGGAGCTCTCGGATATCAGGATCGTAGTATATGCTCCCAGGCAGTCTCAGCTCCGAGTCAGCAGGGACTCCAGCAGCGTCCAGTGCCTTCTTCCAGGTTATGTCGCAATAGTCTCGACTAACCGAGGCAAATTGCTCCGTAAGCTGGGACCCGGTCTCATCCACCCCCAGCTGGTATGCTGCTTTTCTCTCAGCCTCGGTTGCCTCCTTGGCCAGTTGGGCGCTCTGCTCGGCTATTCGGGCATTCTCCTTGGCCTTTTGAAGCTCGGCCCTAAGTCCTTTCACCAACTCCCTCTCAGTCATTAGATTGATCTCCGTCATGTGCAAAAGTTTACGCTGCTCCTCGGCCTGAGTCTCAGCGTTCTTGAGGCCAGCATTGAGGCTATTCCTCTGATTGGTCATATCTTTCAATTGCTCGGAGAGCCGGGAATAATCCTCCTTGAGGCCGCCCAGAGATTTTTCAACCTCTGATTGAGATTGGGCTGCTGCTTGGGCCTCAAGGTAGGACTTCTTGTTCCATTCCTCGGCCACATAAATCTGCTGAGTAATCTGCATGACCAAATTTTCAGCATAAGGTAAAGAAAAGAAGTAAAGAAAAGTAAAAATAGAACCTGAATTAAGAGAATAATTCCACTTACCATGGCTATATCCCTCTTAACGGATAGGAAGAGCTCCTGTTGGTTGAAACGCCTGTAGGAGTCCATGTCATGTGGGAGGAGGAGTGGCTGCTGCAGGGCCTCAGCAACATAACCTGCCCTTCCCCCATCATAATTCCTAAGGGAGGTGTCCCAAGGAATTGAAGCGCCATCCAACTCCAACCTTGGAGACCAGATGCGAGGTCCTCGGCGTATATCAGCCACGTTGACCTCAGTGATAGGAGGATCCTCTCGGCTCTCGGTAGAAGAGGCCTTCTTTTTTCGATGGTCTCTCGCCACCTTTTGCTGCTTGGTCCCTCTTGGAGGAGTCACCTCCCTCTCCTCAGTGTCTATGAGGGGCCTTTTCTTCCTCGGATCGGGCACCTGCTTGGTACCATGATCTGCTGGAATCTGAAGAGGTGGCGGGGGAAGGTTCGCAGCCGGTTGGGACGTACCAGTCCCCTTGGGCTCAATCTTTCTGTCCCTATTCTTCATCAAACTCTTCAGGTCCATCGTATCTTCGTCTGAAGAGTCCTCCGGAAGAGCAGTTACCAGAAGGGGTGGGTGGACACTGGATTGCCGATCAATCCCCTCTTCAGAGTCCGAGGATTCTATCACCTGAACCCTTCCTGAGGCTTCTCCCTCGAACTTAAACTTATCAATCTGCTCCTCCAGCGAAGAGGTGGAAGAACCAACCCGTTCGCCTATAGCCGTCGGCTCTAGAGGAAGTTGTTGGATCGGCTGGATGAGTGGTGGTATAGCCTGAGGGTTTGGATGGGGCACGGAGGCAAGCTCGTACGGTGCTAAAAAGCCTTTCCGAGCAACGTCTATTCGGCTGAGGCGATGATCTCCTTGCGTTATCGCGTTGCCAATTGGCTGATATTCCTTTGGTTTCGCCTTATACCCAAGGATAAGCGGAACCGACCGGAGCTGCCCGTCCTCACTTACAAAAATCTCTGATCTTAGCAGGAAATTGAGGGCGACAGTATTTGCAAGGCTGAGCCGAGGAGCAACATGGTCTCTATCTGTTAAAAACCAGAACAGAATTCAGTCAGAAACCTGAGGATAGCGATGCGAAGAGAATTAAAAATTACCGAAGGACGGAGATCCTAAGCCTACTGTTAGTGAACCTAAGTCTAGCATATCCCACCTGGCTTTCCTGGCTTCGTTGGGCAATGATGACCGTCATGCCATGCGGTCGAGACGATCACATAGTCGTCCTTCATCCCTTTGTTGGATTTAGGAAGGCAGGAGACGAGCCTAACAATGTCGGACCGGGATTTTAGATAGTATCCCGCCCCTTGTTGGCTGTGACACTCATACATGTGTACCACATCCAGCCAAGTGAGCCCCAATCCTAAGTGGCGATTGAGGTCCTCCACTACTTCTAAGATCCTAAACATGTTGGGCGCACACTGGTCGGGGCTAATCCTATGGTTTCGAAGATAGCTAGTGGTAATGGGGCCCATGGGGATCGTCATCCCAGGAAAGCGATGAAGGGGATTACGACTTCGCCCATTTTCCGGTTTGTTAGTATCCTTTCTAGAGGGCAATACCTCACGCCCACGTTGGGGGGTATACGATATGTGGCCCTAAATTCCTCCAACTGGGCAGGAGTATCCACCATATACTGGAGTTTACCCATCACACTGATCGAAGGTAGAGAAAGCGGACAGAAGAGAAGACACAGGAATCGAAAGGATGAGAACTTACAGGAGCTCGACCGGAGACTGATCTTCGAACTTGCAGAAGGATTTTTAAAGACTGAGAAAAGCGGAGACCGGTGACTGGAAAAGCTTGATGGGGTTGTACGTTCGTTCTCGCTGGGTGGTCTGAGAGTTGGCAAGGTGAGAAAGAAATGGTTTCTTCTGAGATTTTATATGAGGTCAAACGAAGGGGCAGAAGTTATTTCGCCCAAATCTCGGGGAAGAACCACGCCCGTTAGATCAACAACCCACCGTTGGATGCAGAGGACAAGGCGCCGCCTGGAGTAATCAATGCAGCGCTTTGGAAACACGAAAACAACAGCGGCCATGATGAGGCACTTATATCTATGCCCACACACGTGCAAGTTCAGACTTTTGTCTGTTCTCAAGCTTTTTGTTTTGTGGCAAGTCAAAATCCCACTTTTTCTCTTCGGATGCGAGGGAAAAATTAAGATTTTGAGGGGCTATTGTGGGGGTGAAAAGCCCAACCTAGTATATTGGGCCTAAGGCCCTATTCAAGGGCTACTGTTTGTCCGAAGAGACTAGAGTACTCGAGAAGAAGCCCACGTGAGAGAAACATACCTGGTGATGAACGGGGGGTTTAGTCCGAGGAGATGTTTAAGTGTCCGAAGAGGCCACTATCCTCGGATCCGAAGAAGCTTGGTCAAATGGATGTCTGGGAAGTTCAAGTAATCCTCCAAACAATCCAAGTGATAGAGATGAACCTCAGACACGCATGAGGATAGCAGGAACGGAGAAATATCTAGAAGACAAGCTTCAACCACCACATTAAATGCACTGCACCTACCTTTCTGGCCGCATTAATGTGGAGAAGACCCCTGAACAGTACAATCTCAGCTACCGCCACTCACACGGGGCTAAAGAAGATACATGATGGGACATGCACTCAAGTGGGCGTTTAGATGATGAACAGGTGGACGATGAAGATGAAGGGAAAATGTGCTATATAAGGAGGAGAGGCCTATGATAATGGGGGATCGAAAAAAAGAAAGAGAAAGGGAGAAAACATCATTATTGTAGCTCTAAGAACTGTAACAGACGTTCATTCAATAAAATGTCTCTTTGGATTTTTACATTTGCCCTTGTTCGAGCATGATTGCATGTTAGATCGTTCGTAAACACCATAATCAGCTCTTGTTTAATTTACATCCAGCCCAGTTCTTTCACCCACGCTCTACAAATTCATTGTCTTGGGTTCGTCGGGCTCACGATCCATACCTTTTGGGCTTGGGCTACAAAAATTGACCCTACAATGGCCATAATCTAAGGAGGATGTTTTACTATTTCTCAAATATAAATTCATCCAATGTACCTACTATGCAATCTAACAAAATTGTTGATATATCACCCTAAAAAAAATACAAAAAAAAAAATAGAGAGTAAGGTTTAAATGTAAGAAAAACAATAGAAAAAAATAATAGGAGGAAGTGAGAGCACCACTTAAAACACATACACTAAAATAATTAGTCAAACTTGATAACCACAAAAAAGACAAATATTATATCATTCCCACTCTTTAAAAAAGACTCATTAATTAGAGAAAATATTAAACACTCATCAAACTGACCAAAAAATAGAAAAGATAAGATTAAAAAAGATAAGATAAAATAAGATAAGATAAAATAAGATAATGATATGAAAAAGATAATGATAACAAAGTAGGGAAATCAAATATAAAACAAATACTGGAAAAAAAATACACACTTATTTCAGACCAAAAGTAAAAAACCACGAACTATTTTGACCCAACAACACTGTTCTATTACTGTGAAGAATCCCTCAATCTCTACCTTTGGTGGCATTATCGCAATATTCTCCAGTGACTCACTCCCAAGGGCTTCTTTGTCGAAGAGTCCATTTCAATTGAGTTTTCACATAACTTGCTTGACTATAGTGTTGCAATGCTGAAACCATTATGAACCAATTAGTTTTGAATTTAAATAATTTGAGAGAGGTACCTAAACAAACCTGAATTTGTTGATGTAGTCAGAGTGAAAGATTTCGGACGTATTGATTTGTAATGCATATTCAAGATAAATTGATATGTAGTGCTTTGATGGGATAAGGAAATGGTAATTATAACTGTACATGGCTAATCCTCATTTCAAATTTGAATCCAACTTGTACGTGGGTAATCCCCATTTTGAATTCAAGTGCAGGTGGGTGGGTTAATGGTATTGGCAGTGAAGGTGGGTTTGAAAGATTGAATACGGGCAGTTTTTTTTTTTTTTTTTTTTTTTTTTTTTTTTTTTTTTTTTTTTTTTTTTTTTAAATTTGATTCTTGTACTACTGTATGTGTCTACGTGGGTTTATAATGTTTTCACTTTTCTTTCTTTACATTTTTTTTTTTTTTTTTTTTGTCAAGGGAAACCGGGTATTAAAAAAAAAAAAGTTAAAAAGTCTTTTTTTTTTAATGCAAAAAAAAAAAAAAAAAAAAAAAAAAAGTGAAATCATGGAGTTATGCTTAGTTTGATAATCAACTGTATTTATGAAGAAAAAAAAAAATCAACTGTACTTAGACGTCACGTGGGAGTTAAACATTGCTTATTTTGTAGGCAAAGTTACAGGTGAGAGTTAAAGATGTATTTTTACTATGTTATCCTCAAGTTTTATCTCTACTTAAACTTAGGGTGTAGGAGTATTTTGGAATAAAAAAAAAATCCGATCCAAACAGGTGCAGCCCCTTAAATAGTAGTATAGATAAAAAAATAAGTATCAAAATTATAACCAAAAAAACATAAAAGATAGGTGGATGGAAGTATCGGTGCTTCCTGGGATGTATCTATATTTTTTTTTTTTTTTCTAATCAAATTTAAAAATATAGAGTTGCAACCACCGGGTTTTTTGGATAATGATTTGTTTCATTTTCAAACATTGCAACGTGTAAGATGAGTTGCACATGGACTCAACAATATCAATGATACCAAAAGGCTAGGAAACTAAAGTACTTCAATTTGGGACAAATGAAAAATTATGCCACTAAACCCAAAATAAATAAATAAAAGCCTCATTGCAAATAAAAATGACAGGAATAAGATAGAATTTTGAAAGAGATTATCACAGAGTGATTTATATTGATTGCTGGAGTAATTGACAGTAGTGATGAATGGTTTTTTTTTTTTTGAAAATAACACCAAAAGCCAAACTATTTTGTTAATTAGCACACTTTTGAAACTATTTTGCTATCTAACAACTCGAGACTATCAGACTCAATTTTAAAGTCCTAAATTGAGTATAATGAACTCGATTTCAAGCTTTCAACGACCTCAAAATCGAGCCTATAGAGCTCAAGTTCAGTATTGCAAAAAGAAAAATCTGACTAAATGAAGAAGAAAAAGAGGAAGAATCTGAAAGAGAAATGGAGGATCTGACCAAAGAAGAGGAACCCCACGATCAAAAATTTTAAAAAAAAGAAATACCCAGAAGAATCAGACTAAGTGAAGAAAAAGAAGAGTGAAGAAGAAGAAGAATCTGACGGTATCTTGATTTCTGAGTTCCGAGTCAGCATCCGAGTTGCAATTAGAGCATTGATCAAGTGCTTGGGTTTGTTGATTTTGCTGTGGGTTTGCTTGGGTTTTTGGTTTCATTGTGGGTTTGTTGATTATGTTGTTTCTTCGATGTTCTTCGTTGTTTATGTTCTTCATGTTCCGTTTGTTTCCGCCTTGCTCTGGGTTCATGTAGGATCTGGGTTTGTGGAATTTCTGCATATGGAACTCGAGTGTTTCACTCTCGAGTATGAAACTTGAGTGTGACACACTCGATTTGTTAGATTACTAAATAGTTTTGAAACCTTGCTAACTAATGAAATTGTTTGAGGGGTTTGGTTATTTAGAAGAAAAAAAAAAATCCGTGATGAATTGGAGGCATGATAAATAAGCACTTAAAGGGCCCAGGTGAATGCAAAGGAGTAATATGAGATGTCTAATAAAAATTTAATTTTGTTCTTTAGTTTGACTTATATACTGTTTTGGATTTTGTAAGAAAAAAGAAGGAAAATTTGTTATTTTTTTATTTATAAATTCTGGGCTTTTTTTTTTTTTTTAGCAAATAGATCAGGAAGATTAGGAAGAATAATTGTGATGTATCTGTTGCAACTGTGTGTGTGTGTCTATATATATATATATATATATATATCAATTCTAAGAGTATGGCAACAAGCTAGATATCCCACACTCTTACACGTTTCAATCTAGCAATGTTGTTGAGCTAGATTACCAACTACACGCATCTTTCTTTCTTTCTTTTTTGTTTTTTTTTTTTTTTTTAAATGGCGTTTTCACGTGTAAACAATTCAGAGTCACATATGGAAGAAATAATTTTTATTGTTCTATGATCTACGATATATCAATTCATTTAATTAATGGTGTAGGCATATAATTTTTATTGGTCACAAAATATCATATTTCTACTCAAAATTAAGTTAAAATTCCCTAAATACTTTTCCGAAAAATCCACAATTGGCTATTTAGTATAAATATCATATGTTAGATAGCTCTCTAAGAAAAACAAGAAAAAAAAAAAGTTTCTCCGTCACTATATGTACATATACTATAAATAATAGCCTCATTGTAACTTTTTATTAACTTCTATTAATGATGTCAATTAATAACCCCAATGCTAAACAAAATTTTGATTAAATGAGGCATTATATTATAAACAAATTATAATTAAATTAGATAAGTTCTTAGAAAATTCTTTAAATCTAACTCTTTATTTATTTATTTACTAATTATTTCTTTTTGAGAATCTAATATATACTAATTAAATATGCATTGTTTCCTTCTATTAAAAAAAATCATGAATTGTGTAAATTGGAATGCAGGAAAATTCAATGATATCATTTTAATTTGAAAGTAAAAGATTAAACAGTACTATAATAAGAATAAATCCACACAACTGGTGCAAATGAACGTAATATATATTACAGACAACCCAATGCCATGATTCCCAATGCTTAACATATAAACAAACATGCTAAGTTCCAAAAAGTTTTGCTAACCAGATTATACACACCAACATAAATCCTGTGGAAATACGAGAATGAACATCAAACAAATGACGTTGATCTTGAAACCTGTGATAAGGCATCTTCAAACTGATCATCTTCAATCTTGTCAGAACTCAAGCTTGGTGGGATGTAAGATCTGAAAACTTGTTCCATATTAGGAATTTCCTTTAAATTGCGGCAAGCAACTTCCAGGGCTGTGTCACGGAAAAATCTGTAGAATTTCTTACTGCAGACATAGCCAAATATGAAGGACAGTATGATGGCTGGAAGAAGGATTGGTGCATAGTAGAATTGCATCACCCCAAAGTAACCAAGCATAGTAACTTGGTATAATATCAGAGCTGCTAGGATGCGTGTATGCATGTGTGGCCACATCCTACCATAGCTTTCATAAGCTGGAACATAAACTTTCAGTGCCTGTCACATAAAACATAAGAAATAAAACTAAATTAACATGAAAAAAAAGAGGGGGGCAAATATTTGAGCATGCTAGAGCTCAGCAAAGAGCTTGGTAAAACAAAAAAACAGAAATTTAATAAAAATAAATGAACTTTACCTGATTTCTAAGAATTAACCAACCCAAACCAAAGTAAACCACACCAAATGGGATAATAATAGGAGCTATAGCAGAGTAACAGAGGACAATTGTGATGATCAACATGTCACCAGGAAACCTAGTTCCATACCGAAGATCTCCTGGACACCAAGCTTCCTTCACCTCAGCTTCAGTCTTACAAAGATACTTCCTCTTTAAATGGAATATAATTAGAGGAATTAATCTGGACAATTCAAGACCATAGCCAACAAAGAACCTGGGAAACAAAGAATTAATAAATTAAATTAAAAGTGACTGCTTATAACAAATAGCAAACAAAAATAAAAGACCAAATAATATATTAAAGAAAAAAAAATACAAGAAGACAAGCTATATCATCAAAATCCTGATCAGGAAAAATGGGATAAGCCAGATTTTAATACAAAGGGTGTATGGCACCAAGAGAAATGATATAGTTCCATTTATTTCCCATATCATTTGAGGGTGCACATCCACCCTATAGATTTGATTCCCAAAAAATGTCATCACTCCAGATCATGATCAAAAGAACAGCATTCTCATCAACAGGAACCCTTTTTTTTGGGGGGGGGGAGGTTTTTTACTGAATAGAAAAGAAACCACAAATATATAAAAATGCAAAATCATAATCTTACCTCAAAGCCACAAAGGTTATGAAGAACGTGGCATTGACTGGCAGGCTAGCCGCTAGTAAGTCAGGTATAGATTTAGGCTTATCCTGAATGGTCTTGAACGTACTGAACAATGTTCCCCCCACTGTCACTCCAATGAAAACATTTAACACTATGAAATAAAAATATTTCCCTGAAGCAGCTCTTACTACATGACCCTCAGAGGGTATTCCCTCAGCCTTGGAGAGAGAATGAAGGAACTTGGGCAGCAAAGCCAAAAAAATAATGAGTGCAAGCTGAGGGAGGTAAGCTTCCAAAACTGTCTTGATTGCATCCAAATCCACAATTGGCTTTAAAAATGGTAGATATTTCTTCAAATTTTCCAGTGTTGTGAGAGCAGAAATAAATCCAATTGGAATCATGAAGAAAACTATCGTCAAGGCCACAACAATGTAGATGACATATTGTCGCACCTGCCTCTGAAAAAAACTGATTTTAAGATTAGTCCATATCATTTGACGAAATTCAGGAGCATCTGTAACTGTCCATTTGTCAACCATTTGAGCATGTAGACTCTGAGCTGCAGAAGCTGCAGCCACCCTGCTTGAGAAGAAGACCAGAGCAGCATCTAGCTGCTTCTCTCTGAGAGTGACTTTTTGTTCCGATTCCAGTTTTGGGGTTACTTCATTAATCTTCTCATTATAGTACTCTATGCTATCAACTTTTTTACCAATCAGACCAAGGAACCCAATTTTATTAGTGGGCCTTGCTCCTTCTGGTTTGCCAGTTTTTTTGGACTGCGCATATACTGCTTCAGCACGAGCAAGCTTCTTCTTGTACCCTTCTAATTCTTCCCAAAGTTTGTTCACCTAACAGAATCAATCAATGTTATAAATGCATATATTACCACCAAATATGTAAAAACACACCATATGCCATTCAAGTCAAATGAGATAATCATATCCAACCTATGGTATTTTTTCTAATTCATCTTGAATGCTCACACAATTCAGTTTCAAATGAGATATTGTCTTAAATTTGAACCTTCAAATATGATATATCCATGTATTATAATAATAATTTAGTATCATCAAAAGCTCAGAAATTATGATAAAGTAAATTTCTCAGACAAATATATCACTTAAAGTGCATAGATATAAACAATTCTATGAGCACTGTGCAATATTTAACGGTCAAATTAATGCACCAAAAAAAAAAGTATAAATAGCAACTCAATGCCTTACCACTTTGTTGTCTGTGACCACCATTGATCTGTAAAACGACTCAGGATAGATCCTTTTAAAGTATGAATCAACCTGTTCTTTTCTTGTTTGACCTTCAGTGACTGGAGGTATGTCTCTAACAAGAATGGCAAATTGTTCTGCTCTCACTTCAGGAGACATAAGAGCATCAGCTCTCAGTCCAGAGACATGCTTATAAGCCTTCCATAGCAGGAAATATGTGACAAATGAAACCCAATAAGTGGCTAACAGGAATGCCCACAAGCGAGAACTCTTCTTCTGTATTTACAAAGAAACACGAAAAACTGCATTCAGAAGAAATGAACAGGCATAGATAGCTAACTAAACAAACAAAATAGAAAGCCATTAATAGCTTGGATTCATCAAGAAACGATATATTAGTTGAATAGCATGACACAGAAATCATATATTCAGCACCATCAGCTCTGTAAATTGTGCCCCTGAACATATTCATCTAATATGTATGAGATATTATTTGGTGGTTAAGATAATTTACCATGTGCACTTTGACAAGTCTAATAAATCTAAGCCATCCTGATCACTTACTAACCTAATGTACTGAGAGAATAAAAGAAATAGAATTATCGATCCAGATTATGAAAGGTAGTGTGGAATACCTTAACATTTCCCATGGCTAACTTGTCAAGGTCGTTAAAAGTCCCATTGCTTGTGGTTGAGGCAGTCTTTACACCATCGTCAGTGGCAGCAACTGGTAGAAGAACTGGCAGCAGCACTAAGCCAGATAAAACCAAGATTCCCAACACTGCAGATTAATTGAAAAAAAGAGAATATAAGAATTTTTTTGCATTTCTCCAGATTAATAGATTAAGACATTTCTTATACAGGCCTTACACAGAATTAAGTCAATTAACTAGCTCTTGGGAACATTAAAAAAGAAAATGTTGTACCCAATGCACAAGGCTCCCACTTTTGCGGGGTTTGGGAGAGGTCATGATAAGTATCCTTATCCACAATTTTTTTTTTGGAGAGACTGATTTCCAAACTCAAACCCACAACCTATCGCTCTTGGTAGAAGGCACTTGCCATCGTACCAAGATGAACTAGCATATCCTTAAAATTATACAAATTAAAAGTCTAAACACATCATTTCAACTCTTCAAGCAAGTTCCAATAGGTAATCTTGCCAAATTGCTACAATTTCTCTTGAAACAGCCTTCCCTCTTCCATCATCGTATTTTCCCCCACTTTGATTACAAAACACTTGCATCAGTCTATCTCTGATAAATGTATTACAATCCGCAAAGCCTAACTTCTCTTCTAAGGACTTAATCAATGAGGATGCAAACCTTATCAGAGAGGTGCTGAGGAGGCGCAGCATTAGTCATGGTAAACCAAAAACGAATATAGTGACACATAAACTGTCTAGACATGTCCACGTGGGTGATTACTGTGTGATTTGAATGGATGAGGCTCTGCACATAGTGCCTCTCAAAAAAGAAAGATTCTATTAACCACTAATGAAATTCTTTTATCGCTTTCTCATTTGAAAAGATAATAATATAACCAAATACTATATGTTGTACCCAATATAAAAGATTCTTGTTTCTGTGAAGTTTGGGAAAGGTGGTTGATAGGCAGCTTTACCCCTAATTTTAGAGAGACTGATTCTCGAAATCAAACCCACCACACATAGCTTGGGCAGAGGTACTTGCAATCACACCAAGTCCAAGCTCTAATATAACCAAATACTGAAGATTTTAAAATTACTTACAAAAAGTTGCATTGTACGATCTATTCTGTCATTCCAATTCCTCAAATAGCAATACAGATCCATAATATATGTGTGAAACTTGAAAATAATTTCTTTTTCTTTTTCTTTTTCTTTTTTTTTTCTTTTTTGATCAGTAAAACTTGCAAATAATTTCAACAGACAAGCAACAATATTGCGGGCAATTATCAAAAGGTAATATCTTGTAATCCAATTTAAACATTAAATGTCTTTCCAAATATGAGCACACTCTGACTTCTCCATAAGTATCAATTGCAACAACATCCATACTCAAAAAAAGGTATTAAAAAAAATAATAAAAAATAAAAGTCACTTCCCACAAATAGCAATACAGATCCCCAATATTTGTGTGAAACTTGCAACTGATTTCTTTTTTTCTTTTTTGATAAGTAAAACTTGCAAATAATTTCAACAGTCTAGCAACAATATTGTGGGCAATTATCAAAAGTTTATATCTTGTAATCCAATTTAGAACATTAAATGTCTTCCCACATATGAGCACACTCTTGACTTCTCCATAAATATCAATTGCAACAACATCCTTACTTAAAAAAAGGAAAAAAATAAAATAAAATAATCATTTGCCACAAGTATGACAACATCTAAAAGCCACCCACTTTTTCAAAAAGGAGGAAAAAAAATTGAATTTTCATTAAATAAAAAATAAAAAATTGTTTAAAGAGAATGACATCCCAGAACTAGAATTACATCAACCCAATACAATTATAGTTTTCAAAAAAATATATTTTTTAAAAAAATCCATGAAAAAGCACAACAACAAGATTAGAACTTTACCAAAACTACAAGCAGAAAGTGACAGAGAAATTGAGAGTGAGAGTGAGAGAGAGACAGAGACAGAGACAAACCAGTGCTCATGAACACAAAGTAGACAGCAGTGTCATATCCTGAGGCGGAGATAACGTCCTGTTCCGTTGAGGACATGGCCTCATGGATCCACGCAAACGGGTTCCGGGTCCTGGACCCGCCTTCATACGGATCCAAACCCTTCAAGATCCGATTCGGGTAGTAAATCACGCTGTTCCCAGGCTTACTCGACAACCATGAGAACAACAACATCAAAACTATGAATATCAAAAAGGATGTCCCTAAGGACGTCAAAAACGAACTAAAATCCATCTGGGTCTCTCTCTAACAAGCTCTCTTTTTTCTCTCAGTTTATGCCAGAACTCTCTCTCTCTCTCTCAAAAGCGTGACTGAGTGAGTGAGTGAAACTGTGAAAAGAAGGTATATTTAGGAGTGGAGAATAAGCATATAGGAAAGGAAATGGAAAGAGAGGGTTAATGGGATCATTGAAAGAGAGAAAGCAAAAAGTAACCGTTAGGAGATGAAGAAGGAAAAGATGTGATTGTGAATGAAGATTGGTTGGTAGTTACGTTTTCGACAAAAAAAGAAAGCAAATTATGCAATTATTTTTTGGTTGTTTGAAAGAGAAAAGGTGTGTAATAAATATCTGGAGGAGTGATTAGCTGGTTGTGGGGTAAGCTTTTGCTTTGCTCTTCAATGTTTCATTTCATAGTTTGTCTTTCCGTTTTCATTCTTTTAATGCTCACTCACACACGCATTGGACACACAAAGAGAGGGAGAGAGGAGAGAGTACTGTGGAAATGGATTTGGATGGAGATTGATAATACAGGAGAGGGGACAGAGAGTTAAAAAGGGTGACAAGTTTTCCTTATAATAAAAAAAGGGTTACTTTAAAAGGACAAAATTGGGCATGGTTTTTTTATAACAATTGATGATAGGTCTCTTTCTATGGGCCAAATGTGAGCAATGGGCATGTGAGCTCTGAGATATGGATATGGTGGGGTAATTCTGATTCTCACACACATAAAAAAAAATAACAATTATTATAAAATAAAAACGTGACTTTCTGATACATGAAGCAACTGTTGGTATTGGTTCAGTTCAGGTGAGGCAGTGAAAGAAAAACAAAGGATGTTGTTGATAAAGGTCAAATGGGGTTCTTAGGCTGTGTTTGGTTCCTTAAAATATTTTCCGGAAAATAGTATATTTTCCGGAAATGTTATTTTCCGGAAAAGGAAAATATTTGTAAGTGTTTGGTTGTATAATGAAAATTGTTGTGGAAAATATTTTCATGTGTTTGGTTCTGTTCTGAAAATGCTATTTTCCTACACATTTTTCCCATTTTCTCAGCATTTTTCTCAGCATCCAATCAAATTTTATTACAAAAAATTTCAAAATCACATCATACTCCGACGATCAAAATTTATTACAAAAAATTTCAAGATCAAAGCAAACTCCGGCGATCAAAACAGAAACAAAACCAAAGAAAAAAAAATCAAATCCGGTCAGATCGTGGGTTCTGGGTTCGCGAGTCGCATCGGCGATCAACGAGTCGTGGGTTCGCGAGTCCTGGGTTCTGGGTTTTCAAGTCCTGGGTTCGCGAGTCGCATCACCGATCGACGAGTCGTGGGTTCGCGAGTCATGGGTTCTGGGTTTTCGAGTCGTGGGTTCGCGAGTCGCACCGGCGATCGACAATCGACGATCAACTGGGGTGGCGATCGACGATGGGTTCGTAGCGATCTGGGCTCTCTCTTTGCGTGGCGATCGGATTGGGTTTGGGACTGGATCGAACTGCGTGGATCGGTCCGTTTGTTCTGGGTTTGTCTATTTTTTCGGTGGATCAGTAAGCATTTCTGGGTTTCTCTCCTTTTTTGGTTCAACGGACTGCTATGATTTCTATTTTTTTCTTTGGTTTTGGTTGCTGAGTTTTTTCGGCTTCACTCATTCTCTCTCAGAGGCTCTCTGCTCTTTTCTCTTTTCTGTGTTCGCGTGCGAGACCCGGAAATGGTTTGAAGGTAAAATACAAGCGTAAAACCATTTCCGGGTCAAGGGTGAAAATTTGGTCAACTTTTATGCATATTTTCCGGAAAATGAATTTTCCTTGCCAGCCAAACACATGGGCCTGGTGGTAAATGATTTCCTGAAATCATTTACCACCAAAACAAACGGAGCCTTAATCTTTGCTTGTGTAGTCTTGTGCTTCAATCTTTCCTTTCAAGCAAAATGAAATAAAAAAAATAAAATGAATTGAGTTAAGTTGTTGTAGGTGGCTGCATTATTTACCTCTTAGCCAAAAAATCCAAAAAAAAAAAAAAAAAATTGATTCATTTTGCTTGACCCCAATAAAATGAAGAAGGAAAAAGAATCAGCTAGGTCATGCAAGCTGGTCATGGGATACAGCCTATGGTTGATCTGGCTTGGTATGAGTGTAATCATTCTTTATTATGCGCTTTCTAATTATGTCACATATTATAATAACAAAGATTGATCTGTGTGATAATTGGTTGCCAACCAGCTTTCTAGGATCTTTGTTCTTTTTTTGAGAAGAAATGCACAACAATAGTGCTGGTGTATATTTTTGCACAAGTATTGTAGTAAAATAGATGCATAAGCTAATACGAGTGATTGGGGTTAGTCGGCAAAATTTGGGGCTCATGCTATTTTACATCTACTTATATGAATACTCTAACAATGTGGGAGGTTAGGCTTATAATCCAAAAAGAATACAAACAGTCTAAGGACCATGGCTAAGCATAGTGATCAAAAAAAATTCCGCAGACCATAATTGAGCATAATGGCCAAATAGCCTAGTATAGAAAAAATTAACTTATAACATAATCTCATGAAATATCTTCCTCTTAGTATTTGTTTGGATCCACGGCTGCGTTTGCACATTTTGCTTTTTCTCCCTTCTCTTCTTTTCTTTTCTTTTTTTTTTTTTTTTTTTCAGCACTTATGAACAGTAAATGGTACTGTTCATGCATGTGATTCCACTGGGTGGGAGACAAAGTTACTATTTATGGGACCCACAACCACTTTATTCAAAAAAAATATATATTAAAAATGAGTCCCACGGCACTATTCACACATTTAAAAATTATTTTGTTACAATGTTTTCAATTTTCAACAAAATAAATTGTATCCAAACGGACCTTTAGTGTCTGTTTGGTTAGCTTATTTTTTGCCAACTTATTTTACTATTTAACTTATTTTTGCTACTATTCATAAGTTTTACTACATTTTTTTATACTATTCATAGGTCTCACTATACTATTTCAACTAATATTTATCTTTATCTATCGTACTTTTAGCAAAATAAATAAATCTCAAAAAGACACGTGGTTATCCTCCAAAGAAGTTTCTAGTGCTATTTGGATTTGTCTCATCGCATACAAATTGGGGTTGCTACTTTGAGACACATCCCCTAACAGGCGGGCGTACAACATAGTTTAGGGTGATTTCCCTTTGAAAACATCTCATTTCATTTATAAAGATAAGCAAGAGCTCTAGAACTATTAGTTTGTTATATTATTATATCTCGCTCTCTTCTCTAGGTTACTGACTTGACCATGAAAGCTTCTCTGACCAACAGGGTTGAACTGAGGCTTCTCTTTTTCAATAAAGATAGGATCCATTACCATTCAATCACCATCAAAATCATTGTTACAGTTCCATCTCTTTTCCAAAATTTAATCCACCTACAAAAGTGTTTGGCACAAGACAAACATTCAATATTTTTATAGGATGAATTAAAAATGAGTTACATTGTATATAGGAATAGGATACTTGTTTAGGTCTTCGTGAATGGTGAACCATGTACTCCCATTAAAATATACCTTAATCAAAAGATACTACCATGTCTGTTTTTGAATAGTTAATACTAATGGAATATTCATGACCACGACAACTGATTAGCACACAGGATTTAGGGGTTTTTTTTTTTTTATTCTTACAATTTTCCACCACAGATTTTTTTTAGGAAAAAAAGAGAGAAATGATAGGGATTTTATTAATTGGTTTGCATTATATATAAAGAAACAATAATGATAAGAAAATCAAGCACTTCTTCTATTTACAATTTTACATATATAGTTTCGATCCACCCAAATCCAAATGTCACTATTGGTGAAGTATAGCCACCAAGATTCTTGATTCCTACTGTTTCAATCATATGGAGTTTTAAACCATCAAATACCGCCCGGAGGGATTGAGAACATTGACATACATTTCATTCAAGGGGAGCAGGATAATGTGGTTCTTCTCGTAAAATTCAACTTTCATAAACCTAAATAACTTTTAAAAGCCAATAAAAAACAACTGGTTTGGATAACTTTATTTTCCTACTTATTTGACTTATAGATAGGTTTTTTTTTTTTAATTTAAGTCTCAATTTTTTTTAAATACCACTTATTTTTTAAGTAAATTAAGTCAATAAAAATATATAAGTTCATTCAAACACACATAACTGCTGTCTAGTGTCTGCCATTTTGTTTGCTTGCTAAAGTAAATATGGAATGAATCAATTGATAGAAAATCCATTCCTCTATATAGATTATATAATTATTTTTCTCACACCAAAAAAAAAAAAAAAAAAAAACCAAACGAACAAACTATGATGAAAGAAAAAATGAAACAACTCATTACAATTTCATTTATAATGAAAACAAAAACAATTAAGTCCTTATATAAATGCGGTATAAAATGATGATGAAAAAAGGACGAAGTGAAACTTGTTAAAAAAGAAATTGGCAACATTTTTTTTATGATCAATTGGCAACAAAATTATTACATGACCAGATAATTTTTTTTTTTTTTTTGGAGAAACGATAAGTAATAATATGAATTCTGTATGTGACTTTTTTTTTTTTTTTTTGAGAAGAATTCTTTACGTGATTTGATATATCATGCAAGAATATTAAGTCAAGAGCCCTATAATTTAATTGAAATTTTTTGTTATTTTTAATAAAGATATCTAAAGTTTAAATCTTCCCATTCACCAACTATTGAATTATCACCCAAAATCTTGTAACTTAATTAACATTTTTTAGTGTTTTCAACGATAATGTTTAAGATTTAAATTTCATCTCACCAACTATTAAGTGGTGGAATATTTTTTTATTCTTACTTGAACTACTCATAAATGAAAGAAAGAAAGCTGATCCTAGTCTCTAGAACTTCTCATTTCAAAAATCAATTTAATATTTTCAATTGGTTGTAATCAATCCAATCAGATATTTTATATTTGTATTTCATGAAACTGATTAAATTTAATGACTTTAAATGAGAATTCTCAATTATTTATAACAGGTGATGTGAATACTGAAAACATCAAAGTTTTTTTTTCAATGATATTAGTGCCACCTGTTAGTAACATTATAAGTCATAACAATGAATCAACGAGGATTATATCTTATAAGTATCAAGAAATTATTTGCCAACCACTGCATAATTTTGGTGCGATAGTCATTTCACAAATATAAATACTTATAACTTAACTAGCATTTTTTAGTATTTTCAATAGTGATGTTTAGGATTTAAATTTCATCTCTCCAACTATTAAGTGATGGAATGTTTTTTATTCTTACTTGAACTACTCATAAATGAAAGAAAGAAAGCTGATCCTAGTCTCTAAAACTTCTCATTTCAAAAATTAATTTAATATTTTCAATTGGTTGTAATCAATCCAATCAGATATTTTATATTTGCATTTCATGAAACTGATTAAATTTAATGACTTTAAATGAGAATTCTCAATTATTTATAACAGGTGATGTGAAAACTGAAAACATCAAAGTTTTTTTTTCAATGATATTAGTGCCACCTGTTAGTAACATTATAAGTCATAACAATGAATCAATGAGGATTATATCTCATAAGTGTCAAGAAATTATTTGCCAACCACTGCATAATTTTGGTACGATAGTCACTTCACAAATATAAATACTTATAACTTAACTAGCATTTTCTAGTATTTTCAACAATTATGTTTAGGATTTAAATTTCATCTCTCCAACTATTAAGTGACGGAATATTTTTTATTGTTACTTGAACTACTCATAAATGAAAGAAAGAAAGCTGATCCTAGTATCTGAAACTTCTCATTTTAATAGGTCAAAAAAAAGAAACTTCTCATTTTAAAAATCAATTTAATATTTTCAATTGGTAGTGATCAACCCAATCAGATATTTTATACTTGTATTTCATGAAACTGATTAAATTTAATGACTTTAAATGAGAATTCTCAATTATTTATGTAGGGACCGAATTTGGGCACTTCTATTATTGAGAGAGTGGACCCAAGCCCAGCTAACCCTGCAATGAATTTATAGAGAATGGGTTCAAGAACTAGACCCTAGTGAGGAATGCAGCGACCATGCATAGTTCCTTGTGGGTATAATAACTTAAGCGTGAATTGGGATGCACAATAATGCTCCTCGGACTAGCCTTTCAGAGTTTGGAGTTCTTATTATTTCTTTGAAGATTGGTTACAAGGTTTGAGAGAATACAAGTCGCTACAGTACTTCTTAATTCTAGTTTTTTCGTTTCTCCATCCCCTTTTCAAGAGGGGCTCCTTACATTATATACATCCCTCTCAGTTGATCCTAGCCTTACATTTGTTGATCAGCTAGACTACCACTTGAGAGCCTGTCCCATCAGCCGCATTCTCATTCCTCCTGTGGGTTGCAGCGCCCAAGACAGTACTATTCAGGGGTCCTATCCTCATTAATGCGGCCAGGGCGTTAGTTGAGGGCATTTAATGTGGAGGTGACAGTTCATCTGGGACTTGCTCCTCCACCATGCTTCCATTGCTGGCGCTTGGTACTTGCTATTTGCTCTTTGGATGCTCGGGAAGACTCCCTTTGATGGTGTGCTGCTTGTCCACTTTATGATCTCGGCAGTCCGAGGAAGGAATCGTCCTCGGCACTGTTTCTTGGGCAATTGGGCTTTATACTTTCGTCCTCGGACCTTGGACGCCTCCTCGGCGCGGGCCTTTGGACCTGGTTCAAAGTGAGCCGGGGCTGGCTGACTCTTTCTGGCTCCACAATTTATAACAGGTGATGTGAAAACTGAAAACATCAAAGTTTTTTTTCTTTTCAATGATATTAGTGCCACCTGTTAGTAACGTTATAAGTCATAACAATAAATCAATGAGAATTATAACTTATAAGTATCAAGAAATTATTTGCCAATCATTGTATATTTTTTGTGTGATGGTCACTTTACAAATATAAATGCTCGTGAGATGTGAGGAAGAAAGATCAAGATTTAAATTTAAAAAAAAAACTTCGCGTACGTATATATTTATATTAGAATTTTTATCTTATAAAAAAAAATTCACTTTGCCAGCAGAGTGATTTGGTTAGTTGTCATGTCAGTTGTTATCAATTGAAGTTGAAGTAACCGTAGCCGTTATCAATTGAAGTTATAAACTTGAAATAGCCTCACTAAATAGGGCAACAAAGGGACAGGCTAGAGTAATAAATAATCAAATACCATTATTGAGCCATGCAATCAAATCATATCAATTTTTTGATGTCAAGTCAAAAAAAAAATTTATTGATGTAGCCGTTATTTATATCAATAAAATTCATGGTGAATTGAATGTAGATTTTTTTAGGTAGCAGTGGTTGTAGTAAAAGATAATGCAAATAAAAAATGTCAAAAATAAATATTGAATGCCAAAAAAAAAAAAATCATTTAATGTTGACACTCATTATCTTTCATAATTGGGGTGTCAACGGTTTTGTATCACTTTAGAATTCAACACTTATTTAGGGGTCTGTTTAGATATCATTTAATTTGCTGAAATTAAAAATTTATTGTTAAAATTATTGTAGATAAATGTCAAAATTAGTTGAAATAGTACAATAGGACCTATAAATAGTATTAAAAAGTGCAGTGAAACCTATAATTTATAATTTTCATCCAAGTCCAAACGCACACTTAAAGTATGTTTAGATACCACTTATTGCTGAAAACTGAAAATACTACAGCAAAATCATTTTTAAATATGAATAGTGCATGTGGGACCCAATTTTAATTTTTTTTGTTGAATTTCGTACTTGCGGGTCCCGTAAAGAGTACACGAAACTCACGAAAAAACGCCCTACGCAACTAAAATTTGTTTTCAGCTCTATCCAAACTTACACTTAGTATATTGAACAATGATTTTTGGTGGTATTTCCAACATTATCTTTCATAAGTCAATTTTTTTTTTTTTGAAAACGACCTTAACTTTCATTCATTTAAATGCAAAGAATCATAATACAATGCATCTATATCATCCACAATTCAACTTCAATGTCAAGATTGAAAGTGTGGATACATATCCATAAGTCATAACTCATAAGTGGTCTACGACTAAAACCTACAAATAAAACCGAAAAATGTTAGTTTGACAATTTGGAAGGAAAAATAAGGGTTCCTCTTCCATGTGAAAAGAATAATTCTATCTTATGAAAAAAATAATAATAATAATAACTAATCTCATCACATGCGCTTTGCACGTGCAATGAGGCTCTTTTTTTATTTTAAGTTTAATGTAATTTTTCAATTTGAATTTATCTATTGTTAGTGAGGTTACACGGGAAGGAATTTTTAAGAAACTAAAATTTAAGATTTGAAATAAAATAAACTGTTGAGTTTAGTGTGTGCTAGTTTTTAGAAAAAATGTATCAAATATGCGTGAGATATATTTAAATAGAGAGTGGGCTAATTTAAAAAAAAAAAATTCTCTGATAATTTTTTTTTTTTATAATCTTATTAAATTACTGGTATATATATAAAACCATTAAATACTTTACTAATTAAGTAAACTAAAATCCACTTCTACGTAACAAATTCTAATAGACTATTTGTCATTATAATATAGACACTGCTTTTTTTCAAGTATTCACAATCTGCCACATAAACCGTTTTAGCAAGAATTGTGGATTTTTTTTTGGTACTGGATTAGTGGGCAGCTGAATCAATGGACACGGACATCCATTTCCCATTCCCATATTACCAATCTGACCGTACCTTATTAGATAGCTACTTTCGACCATACATTTACACACAAAAAAGGTCATGCCGACAAGTTGTGGAAAAAAAAACGATGTCGTGGCACATACACTTTGCGAGTATATGAAATTTTGCACTTACTCGAGTGACTGGTGGTCACTTACTAGCAGCTTCGAGGAAACGCCGGGAACAAAAACGAAAAAGAATCTAATCCTGTTTTCCACTACGTGGCAGAGCAGAATCGAGTAAAGGCGAAGCTTGGATGTGGACACGTGGCGCTTTCTGGCGCTGCCGACAAACGTGTATAGTTTTAACCGTTTGTTTTTGTTTTTTTAGGCTCTGATTTCGCAACGGCTTTACTTTAGTTTACTTACTTGACTGGGCCCCACGATTCACGAAGACTCAGAGACCCGTTGTTTTGTCCGTTTCCTGGTCCCCTTGGCTGTGTCCTGTGTAACGCGATCACGACACGGATATTTGGGGAGAAAGAAGCAGCATGAGAAGCGGTTATCAGACTGGTTACGTGTTTGTTAGATAGCAGGGTGTGGGCCATTTCACGTACAATACAGTTGAGCTGAACCAACGGCAACAAATCCATAGACTGTTTGGTTGGAAATGTCTGTGGGTTTAAAAAATATCGCGAGTATTTATAAAAGGATTTTACTAAAGGCACACATTAATTTTTATTTTTAGAAAAAAATTTCTTAAGAATTGAAAAAGTAATGACAGCTTTTTCAATTTTCAAGAAAATATTTCCACAAATAGACAGCTTAATGTGTGCCCTAACCGGACCTTTTATAAAATAAAAAATTTGTTTGATATCATATTTTAAATAATATGTATCATATTGACCGTTTTTTCGATTTTCGAAAAAAAAAATTTAAAAGTGAAAGGAATTGGACCCTTGTATGTTTGGTATATGTGTGTAATTTTTTTTAAGCTGACAAGTGGACCTCCTAGTTGGAATTGAAGAATAAAGATTTATGTGTTGTCTAATCAAGTAAGCTTCATGTTTTTCAAAATATTTACAAAAATGTCATTGAGCAACTTTGTTTGAAATCTGAAAACTGGTAAAGAGTTTTTTAAATTCAGTGTTTAAACACCTTAAAATGAGCAACGTAATTCAAACACTCCTTAAAAAACACCCTTACCAAATGCGTTGTTTTTTTTTTTTTTAGAATCACAATTTTTACATATCAAAATAAAAAAAATTCCAAATTCTGACACCGTGTGCCAGTAAAAATTAAATACTTTTAAATTTTAGAAAGTTAAAATTCAAATTTTGAAATTTTAGAGAATAAAATTTAAATACCTCCAAATTTTAAGAGTGTAATTTGTAATTTAAGTACAGTATTTAAGTGCTGTTCATTAGGTTCTCTCTCTTAAGATTCTGTCATGTGGCTGTACTTAATTAAAAATACACTTCCTACCCATAAGAAAAAAGTCATATAGCTGAATTTTAAGAGGTAAATTTAAAAAGCAACACCTAAGTATGAGTTTATCAATTAAGTTAATTGGAATCTACCTAGAATCACATTTTTTTTTTTTAGGACCCAAGATCACACACTTGTTTGTTCACTTTGACACAAAAGTACCGGTGGCAAACCCATACAAAAAATAATCATTGATTTGATAATTGATATATTTACAAATTATACCAAAGTGTGCAATGGATTTGGATCCCCGTGCAATTAGCCACTTTTCTCTCATAAACATTTTTATCAACTTAATTATTTAACTTTAACATTTTTTTATTTAGTGCTTAATATCATCAATCATTAATTATAATTGCATCATGTGCAATATCTCGTGTGGAATAATGTATGTCCATTAAAAAAACAAAAACAAAAATTGCTCTCACTTGCTATCCCATGTTATTACTCACAACACAAGTCACAAAAGGTTTTAAAATTCGGACCGGACCGGCCGGTTTGACCGCGGTAACCAGAAACCGGTCATCAGTCTGGCTTTAGAAGTATAAAACCGAAAATTTTTAATTTGCAAGAACTGTTTGGACCGCAATTAAACCTCCCGGTTTGCAAGACCGGACACGGTTTTACTGGTAGGATAACAAATACTTTGAAAAAAAATATGCGGTGGTCTATCTCGTTTTTCTTCACCGGAAGCCAGAGCTTGACATCTTGTTTAGCCAAAATGCTTCACCGTCACTGGATCTTTCTCTATTATCACTGGTTCTTGCCGTTTAGTTTCTGTCAGAGGGAGGATAATTTGTGTTTGTAAAGAGAGACTATGGGGATAGAGAGAATCCAGGGGAGTGAAAGAGAAAAGAAGACGAAAAGGGAAGAGGAGATAGTGGTAAGTGGGGGCAGGTTGGGTCTGATGTTGTATTGAAGAGAGGGTGATATGACATATGAGTGGGTTGCTTTGGAAATAGTAATTTTTTTTAATTGAATAAGATGAAGTATATAAGTGGCTGTAGATTTTTTTGTTTTTCTTTATTTTTATTTGAAATTTAAAATTTAAATTTGAAGGGGTTAATAAAAAGTGGCAGAATTAGAGTATTTTAAGTAGATTTATCAAATTTTTATACTGTTTGAAAAATGAACAATGACTTTTATTTTTAACTATCAACTTTTTTAAATATACTTTCCAACAGATTCTCTATCTCATTTAAATATTATTTCTTTATTTATTATTTATTCTTTTTTTAACAACTACACATCTTCCAACATTTTTTTTATTCAATACCTGATTATTATAATAGAAAAAAAACATTTGAACGATGAATAGTAAAAGTTACAGTGTTCTCTACTTATAGAGAAGCACTATTGCAACTCTACACTAAAAAATAAAGATAGAGAAGCTGTTGGAGTAGGTTTTGGGGGTGTTAATGCTCTAAAATTGGCTTTAAAAAAGCCATTGGAGATGCTCTTAGTTCCCTGATTTGGGGTAAAGTGTTTTCTTTCTTTATAAAAAAAATGAGACATGACATCTGTTGGCTCATGGCATTGTGGCAGTAGGTTTTCGTTTTCTTTCATTTGGTTTGTTACATTTTTTTGGCCTAAAAATATTAAAATATATAAGTTGTGAAAATATATTTGAAAGAGTTTTACTATTCTATATTTTTTTGAACAAATATTCTATATTTTCAAATCAATATTATTTATTTTTATAAATTTGTTACATTTTTTTTATTTTATTTAATTATTAAATTAATTATAACGTCATCACGGTTCGACCCCTCGATCCAACATCAAAAACCTTGAACCTCTCATTTTTATGGTTCATTGAACGGTCCGAGTTTCAAAACCTTGGTCACAATCACAGCCTCACAGGACCCCTTGCACACCTAGGCAATATCTAATGGAGAACAATAAGATCAATAACGTAAAACAAATTTTCACGAACTGAACTTGATAATTGATATGTTGTGAAATTTTGTTTTTGGGGGGGGGGGGGAATATTAAGCGATGTAGTTTTATTCATTACTAATGACCTTTACAATTACGATAATAAAAAGACATTCAAAAGGTGGGCCTGACCAAATTGGACATGGAAACCCAGCCCATAATTTTCAGACCCGAAATAAATAAATTAAAACGGGTCGTCCCATATCCAACTTGATTGATTTTGGGTTGGGTCACCCCGTGCCTAACCTAAACTCAATCAATTCGTAAAGTGTTTTTTTTTTCCTTTCACAATTCAATTCAAATGGGAATAGTACAATATATTCATTCTTCATAGTTTCACAAACATATCATATTTACTGATTGTGGTGATAATATACTATACTTGAAAAACATTTCATGGTCCACGACGTTTAGTATTCTTTTTAGTTTTTTTATGATGATGATATTATTAGAGAATTATGAATTGTGTAAACTTAAAGATTTATATATTGTTTAACTTTTATGTGGTATGGTATCAATTAGGATGAGTTTTAGAATATTTCTACTTGAAATTAAGTTTTCTAGAACCTTTAATAGGCCTGCAATATTTCAAAAGTTCAAGATTTCATTAATAAAATTTAAGAGAGGTTTTTCTCTATTTTTAGTGGATTTTAGGTTTTGCTTGTTGATTTAAGAAACATCTTATGGATTTAAATAGGGATAACAATTTTGCCTTGCGCCGCTTGACCCGCCCCTCCCCGCTTCACCCCACGCAGGTTTTTTCTGCCCTGCAAAGGATAGGGCAAGATTTTAGTTTCGTACCATGGGGCGAGACGGGGATGGGTTTAGACCTTTTAGACCCAACCCACCCTGCCCCGCATTGATAAGTGTTAAATTGTACGTAAATTTTTTATACCCTTAAACCCTACTATTTAAACAAACATATCATCAACTTATTTTATTCTACCCAGTAAAGCTTTCTGCCTCTTTTTTTTTTTTTTTCTCTAGCAGGGTTGAAAATAAGGTACCAATTTTAACATTTTCTTTTGTCTTTCTTATAAATAAATTTATATACTATTGAATCGTTGATTTTGTATTATGAGATTTTTGTTTTTGTTGTGATATTGTCTTGTTAAACACTTTAATAATATTATTCAATTTTTGCTAAAAATTAGTTTGATTTGATGGGATAAATTTATTTGTAATTTATGAACGAAACAGGTTTTATTAAAAACAATTGTAATAATTGTAGGAAAATTAACAAGAAGTAGAGTTTTACAAGGTGGGACGGGGTTTCGTGAGGCCCCAAGGGGTAGGGATGGGGCAAAAAAAATTTCCCCGTCATGCGGGGCGGGGCGGGGCGGGGATGGGGTAAAACAAAATCATGTGGGGTGGAGGTGAAGACCCCATCCTTCAGACCCACCCCATCCCATTGCCATCCCTAGATTTAAAGGTTTTGTTAAGCTAGAACAAGATCTAACCCAATTCACATTTTCGTTATACATTCATTGATATTAGAGCTTGCTAGCATTTATGTAAGGAAGATTTCCTTGATTAGTTACTTAATCTAGAGGATTTCTTTTAATATATGAATATTCATAAGGAAAGAAAGGTTAAATTTGATGTGTATAAACTTAGGCCATGTTTGGTACTCAAAATGGAGATTACAATAGGAATGACATTCATTAATACTAGGAATAAAAGATGTTGTAATAGAATAACTAAACTTATTCATACGTTTGGTTGTAAGTTGTAACATTAGAATAAAACTCAATATTTATATTCAGGAAATATCTAACTTATACAATTACATTTCCTAAAAAAAATATGTAAAAAAAAAAAATTGCGATAAAGGATTTTTTTTTTTTATGAATTTTTTTTTTATCATAGTTACGTGCATATGGAAACTTTGTATATTTAGAAATATATTAATTTAAAAAATTATTACACCTATTAAGGAATAACTATTACAACATTTTTAGATGGGAACAATTATTCCTCAATTTAAGGAATAATAACAACTACTTGTAATACATATGCAACCAAATAATTGAATAGTTATTCCACATGAATTGTCATTCTATTACAGCATATTAAACATGCCCTTTGTCGGTATGCCTCAGATTGGTGGGAACAAACATAATTTCATAAAATCTGATAAGGTAAAGACAAAATTCATTCATGACCAATAATAAAACAGAAGCTTGCATACATAATTTCATGAATTTTTTCTTGACTTATGGTGTAATTTTGTCATATATAAAGCAAGATTATTGGTCAAAAAGTTTAGACTTAATAAATTATATTGATGAGCTCTACCTTCAACCATCAAGAGAAGATATAATATTGGGGATGAACAATATTAAACCGAATTTTGAAAATATTATTGAAGTGGTTGAAAAAGATCAAGACTTACAACAAAATAACAATTTGAAAATTGAAGATAATACTCTTCAAGAAGTTGATGAAGAGATAACAATAAAATAAAGTATTAAAAAAAAAGATTAAGTTAACTAAGGAGAATGGCAGAAATCATGAGATAAAAATTACTAGGAATATTGTGGAAGAGCCAACTAAAGTCAGATATGATAATGAGTCCATAACCACAATTCTTAGGACTTGGTTGATTTGTTGAAGATGATTACACAATCTGTTGATCTTCTTGAAATATAAAATTTTGATTTTTTTTTTCAATCCTTTGAGATTGATGTTACAAACAACTGAAAGTAAATGAGAATAAATATTATGTTACACTATCTCAAGAGTGTAAGTTTTAGAATCGAATCAAGATATTGAAGTATTTGATGTATCTTTTTATTTGGAGTAAAAGATTTCAATTTTCATATGAAAATTGGACGACGAATTTCATTCTAGTGGAGGGGTTTGATATAAGACAAGATGTGGGTTTAATTTTATTGTTTATTAGTTTTTGAATTTTTATGTAATTTTACTTATTTCAGCATTTAGGAGTGTGTTTCCTTGATTTTAGGTGTTTTTGCGGCTTTCTTAGTCAAATTAGAGTTTCTTCTTTTAAAAAAAGTCAAATTGAGTCTTATTATGGTAGGGTATCAATTAGGATCGATTTAGGAATATTTTTACATCAAAAATAAGTTTTCTAGAGCCTTTAAATAGGCCTACAATATGTACAACGAATAATCAATTTGTGGATTCAAAGAATCCCTTATGGATTTAAGGGTTTTGTTAAGCTAGAACAAGATCTAACATATTTCACTAATACTCATAAAAATGTTCATTTATTAGAAAAATAATCAATTAAAAGAAAAATCATTAGCTATCATTTTTAGAATCTAGCATAAATATTATAATAAACTAGTCACTAACCTCTGCGATGAACGAGAAAGTTCCAAAAATGAAATATATATGATACATCCTAAACAATTTTTTTTTTTTTTAAATAAAAATTTCAAAAGTGGTAGAACTTTATTGATAATAATCCAAGTGAACAATAGAGAGGAGAAAAGATGGCTTTCCTCAACCCAAGTTGAGGGTACCCTTAAATTCTTAGCATAATTATTTAACACGTACACTGACTTATTACATAGTCTAGAAATTGTCTTATAGGATATATGTCTTGCTTACTACAACATAAATATGTTCTAACACATTAGAAATCTCCTTCAAGCACGGTTCTTGCAACCCAATTGATGCCAGCAACTATGAGTTGGCAAGCTCCGCAATCAAATCCCTAATTCATAGTTCGTGACAGGAGTGTAATGCTCCTAACAGAGTGTGGCAGTCATCCATAATGGGTTTCCTTGGCATGGAATTAATTTAGTATGGACTGTAATAGGAGAACCATGACTATCTCTAAAAATAATGCCCAAACATGTATAGTTGGTGGCTTTGAAAAAAAAGGCTAGTGCCATGTCCAGTTTAAGATGAGGAGAAATAGGAGCAGTAGTTGTTGGCTCACTTTTTTGAACCTAAATACTTAATGGTACTAAATTGAAAATTTTTTATTTAATAAAAAATAAATAAATAACCCAAATTGTATAGAAAATATTCCTAATGTTTGACAATTGAGGGAAAAAAGGCACATGATTAACTACAACTGAGAAACTCTAACTTATAATTTACTTGGCTGATGTGTTCAGAAAATTGTCCAAGTCTTTTGCATTGAGATAACATCCATGAGTTTTAGAGCAAACACCATCTAAAATCTCACTTGCAATGTTATATTAAGCAGCAAAAGAAGGATTAATGGGAAAAAAAAAATCATATTTGTTAATTTTATGGACCCAACTTACAAAAGCCAACAACCTTTAAGAAGCTCATCAATATAAAAAAAATTCGCACTAACAGTTGAATTTATGAACAATAATGGTTTTGGGGAATTAAGATGTGAAAGACCAGTTGAAATAATTTATCATGTAACTAAATAGGGTTTAAGGATTGATAGGACCAAAGAGGGCATTACCTGTATGCTAAGAATTGGAAGTAGAATATGCACAATCATACCAGATAGTAGATTTGATTTAAAGGTATGCAAAATACTTGAGGTCAACCACACATCCAATTTTTATTAAAAATCTCAACTACATTTTACATGAAATTCACCTCATGGGATTCAACTGATTTAGAAGCAGACAAAACACCAAAAAATTCTACAAAATCCTATTAAGTATATGCACATGATAGAGAAACTTTCAAAGGATGTTACAAACTCCAAGAAATTGCACGTTGGAGATGGTGAATTTTAATTAAAAAAAGGTATGATATAGTTGGAATATTTTGAACAGTGAGTTTCATGATTTTATCTTCTCATATACTTCGTTCATCCAAAAAATTATTGCCTTACATGTGTAGGAGGGGATGCGGTGTTTACCTTTATTGATAAAGGAACGATGTTAACACCGAATCACCTAGATCTTTAAAGACAATTAAGACTCTAGTAGTAAAAAAAATTTATTGACACCATCACAATCCTCAAAAGCAGCAATATAGAAAGAGTTTCTCTGTTCCTATTCCGAAAAGGTAATCTTTAAGGTGCAGAGTCCCACTCCATGGTTAGAAACTCCATGTATAAGCCTGCTATTGGATATAACTATCAAACTATTGGTTACCAAAAAAAAAAAAAATCAAACTAATGGTTAAATAGAGATAGAAATGCTTATCATTAGTTAAAGCCAAAAACAGTTCCAATTATATAATATCACATTAAGGAATCATGAATGAAAAGAAAAAGATACCAAGTGTCAAATTTAAAGATAACTATTACCAAAAAAAGAAGAAGCAAAAGAGTCAGCAGTGAAGATGGATAGAGAAAATTAAACATCTTAAACTTCTAAAGTGATCAACTAGAGGAGGCATCCAATTCATATTCATTTGTAGAAACAAAATGTCCTAACTATAAATGAAGTAAGGTGCAAGTGACTGTTGCTACGATTTTGAAATAAAAAAGGTCATAATTTCAGTTGTGCGTTACAAAAGAGAATTTGTAAAATCATATCCCAAAAGGCATATGGGATACTATGGAAGGACTTTGATGTGGCTCCTGCATCACAGCTTGTGGCAAGATACAATGGTTCGGATGAAAGTTTATTATTATGTTAGACCCTTAAGGTATGTATTGATGCTATAAGAGCTAGAGGATAGGTGGGTATTGGTAAAGGAGTTTGATAATTGTTGTTTTGTTTGAAGAAAAGGAATGCAAACTAAGTAGTACATGGTCTTAGTATAGTGGTTTGTTGGAGGGAAAAAAGTGTTTTGTACTGTTTAGTTGGTTTGTAAATTTTCTTTTTCCAGAATATATATAATTTCTCAATTTAGTTTGGCAAAAAATTTTCTTTTTGCAAAATAGGCTTAAATTTTAATCATTCAATAACTTATTGCTCCACAATTGATTTTCCAACTGGTATAATTGCAGTTAGTGCTGTCCCTTTGAATGAGATAAATAAACAGTACAAAAATCTCTAGTGTTACTGCTCAAGGCACCTTCTGAGGGAATTTTGCTGGAGAAATATAGCTACATAGGGCTCTACCATAAATGGAACGAACTTATGTTATTGTTTATTGACTGAACAAAATGTCAATCTCTTGGCCTTCATTGAATTAGAATAATTTTCGTTGGGATAACTTTATGTGTGGGGTTTGGAGATAGGAACTGAGGTGCGGAGGCTTTGGCTTTATAACCTAGTGGGGCTGATCCTTAGATTCAAATATGCAATTGTTGATTGGGTTTTCTAATGTGGAATTGCACAGGGTAAAAGCTGATCTCTATATTGGATGCTAAGGGTTGAACATATAAATATACCTACCTAATCTTGTATACCTAACAGAGGTATAAGTAGATAATTATTGACTTATACAAACTTGATTATTATATAGATTAGCTATATTAACTATTAAGTAGTGTAAGAGAATATAAGGCTACAAGAGTTTACCTATAAGGTTTCCAAAGAGTTTCTGATCAGCTGCTACAATATTGAAAACTCTAATCCAATTACCTTGGGTATCAATCTACGCTGACACAGATACATACACAGATTTCTAATCCAATTACCTTGGGTAATACATACACAGATTTCTCATCCCTATCACAAAGGGAATTGGGAAATTTTATTCAACTGCTACAATATTGATTTATATAAAATTGCCTTATTTTGCGCACACAAATAAATAGTTGAGGTATCCAAACCACAAGACTACATGAATAAATCAGAGTTGCACTAAATCGTTGGAAGCACACAGGATAAGACCCAATCAAAAAACTAAAAAGGGAATAAAAAACATCAAGCAAAATAATAGAGCACAAAACAAACTAGGATTTAGAGATACCTCAACTGAAGCATCCAGCTTCTATCAGTATTTATTTACTGTGAGGAGAGGAGGAAGGAAGACAAAGAGGCTACCATCAAAAGAGAGAGAGGCTGGAATTTGAAACTGTGTGACAAAAGACTGGAATTTGAAACCGTAGAATAGAAACCGTGCAACAAATGTGAAACCTTAGAACAGAAAGTGGGAAGACTAGATTTTGAAATCGTGTAGCAAAAGAGAAGGAAATACAAAAAGCTGTAACTTGTAACCGTGAAAACAAACCATGCAGCAAAAGAGAAGGAAATAGAGAAAGTTGTAACGTGTAACCGTGAAGACAAAGGGTTTCACAAAGGATTTATGTTGAAAAGGTTTTGGGTTTGGGCTCTATAGTGGAATTAAATTTATAAGAAGTGAGCTGGTGGAATTAAATTGATAAGAAATGGGATTTATGGTGAAGATAGGCTGGAAATTATTTTAAATTTATTAGTATTTTAAAATTGATAAAAGCTATTTTAAAATTGAAGGACAAATTCAGAAAAGATGATGGAAATGACATGGCTGTTGACATGACTCAACATGAGTACATCAACATTAAACACTACGCTTCAGCTTTTAGTATTATATAGATATAAATGATGTTCAACCTTTAAATAATTTAAAACTTTTACAGATTACATCAAATTAATTATATAAATACCAATTATCAAAAATATGCACATATGGGATGAAAAAACAATAATAATAATAATTTCTTACATATGTTGAAAACACATAGGTACATGTTTATTTTTTAAAATTGATTTTCAAATCTCTTTTTCTTTATACACAATGCTCTACACATGCGTTAGAGTAATTTATCCCTAACACTCACTAAATATGTCCCTTTATTAGGAAAAAATATATATTAAATCAAAAGAAAAATCATTGGCTAGGTTTATTAGAAATTGATGCAAATATTACAACAGATGATTTTAACTTATACTCTAAAGAATTTAAATTTTTACATGAATAATAATCAAACTATAAAAGTATTAAATTGCATTTAATTATTTTTTAATCTAATCCCAATTTTTTTGAAACAGAAGCATTCCATTCAATTAATCAAAAAAATTAGCATCTTGGTACAAAGCTTCCCCAGCTATTGGAGGTACATCTTCCATCCAATACATATCATCAATAATATTCCTCGCAAATTGAGCTAACACATGAGCCACCCTATTCCCCCCTCTCCTAGTACATTCAATCCTTACCCACTCTAAATTACTAAGCAAGTGTTGGATATCCCCGATCACATTCCCAAGCATTGACCGATCATCCTTCAGAGTTGAAATAGCTTACATGGTAGAGCTGTTATCCCCTTCAATGACTAATTCAGAGAAACCAGCATCCACGACAAACTCAATGGCTTTTCTACATGCAAGTAATTCAGTCTCCTCGCTGCAAAACACCTCAAGTCTCTTGGCTGCCATGGCTGCCATAACCTCTCCTTTCTCATTTCTTATGATTGCACCAAATCTGGATCTGTTGAGGCCTGAGAACACTGTTGCATCAAAATTAAGCTTGAAGACTGACTGTGGAGGGGGCTGCCAGGTATCCCGAGTAGATTGCATCACATGTTTAGTTCCCATCTGTTCTTGTGTAGTCCGATCCTCTAAAAATTCTCTTGCACGGTTGTTCAACCACCCCGGATCATGAAACTTTCCTCCATGCACAACCCGGTTTCTTTGATTCCAAATCAACCATGCTTGGACTAACATGACCCCCATGTCTTGTGACTTAACCCGATCCAGCAAGTATTCCATTAAGTGAATCATATCAGCCAAACCTGAGACCCTTTTCTGCAAAATTTTCAAGCTGCCAGACCACACATCCTTAGCCGCATCACATTCCCAAAGAGCATGGATAGCTGATTCTGGAAATCTCATACATATTGGACACATTGCATCATCAATTATTCTTCTCTTTGACAAATTCAGCTTTGTTGGCAAAATTTCATTGCAAGCTCTCCACCCAAACACTTTAATCTTATTTGGAATTCAAAACTTCCATAGTGCAGTCCAAATTCTTCTCCTAGCACAGCCCCTTGAACTCGCGGCTACATTTCCTCCTCCCAATACTTCCTTGGCCACCTTGTATGCAGACTTGACAGTAAACAGCCCCTTCTTATGATGCAACCAGATCATAATGTCTTCCACATATCTCTGGCTTAGCTGGATTCTACAAATAGCTTAGGCATCCTCTTTCTCAAACATGTCCATGATAAAATTAGACGTCCACGCATGCAAATCTTGATCAATCAATTCAGCAATAGTCACCTCTCAAACTTTATCCTTTACTAGATGCAAATGCGCATTTGTTGGATAATTTGGTATCCATTTATCCCCTAAAACCCGAATGGAATGGCCATTCCCAACTCTCCAACAACACCCCAACTTCAAAATAGGTAAGGCTGCCACAATACTCTTCCACACAAAGGAACAATTTGGGGACTCCTTTGCATCAAATAAATGAGTTCTTGGAATGTATCTAGCTTTAAGGCTTTGATATACTAAAGAATTATTATCATGCAGCAACATCCACCCTTGTTTAGCTAACATAGCTAAATTAAATGCCCTTAGATCCCTAAAACCCATTCCTCCATTCTTCTTTGATATTGTTAACTTTTTCCACCTTTGCGAATGAATTTTTCGTTCATTCCCCACTTGCCCCCAACAAAATTTAGCACACATCACATTTAGTTCATCACATAGCCTCAAAGGGAGTTGAAATACACTCATGGTGTAAGTAGGAATAGACTGAGCAACTACTTTAATAAGTATTTCCTTATCAGCCCTAGACAACATCTTCCCTTTCCAGCCTTGCAATTTTTTCCATATCCTATCCTTCAAGTATGAGAACGTATGATATTTAGTTCTCCCTACTAAGGTAGGTAGCCCCAAATATGAGTCAAATCAGTTTACCTACTGAACTCCTAAGACCCTCAGAATATCTTGCTTCTGACTAGCTGAAGTGTTACTGCTAAAAAAGACCAAAGACGTCTCCAAGTTTATGTACTGTCTCGAAGCATTGGCATAGGTCTGAAGCACCTCAGAAATTACCTCCACCTCATTTTGTGTTGCCCTGCAAAACAAAAGGGAATCATCTGCAAACAATAAGTTAGAAACTTTCGGTGCCCCTCTGCAAATAGAAGCTCCATGAATTTTGCCATCATTCTCTGCTTTTGCCAACAAAGATGTAAATCCCTCTACACACAACAGGAACAAGTATGGGGAAAGAGGATCTCCTTGACGGATTCCTCTAGATGGAAGCACATTCCCATATGGTTTTCCATTGAGTAGAATAGAGAATGATGTGGTGGTGACACATGTCATCACTCTCTCAATCCACTTTTCTGGAAAACCCAACTTCTGCATTATGCCCTGTAAAAACAGTCATTCTACTTGATCATAAGCTTTGCTGACATCTAACTTCAAAGCCAAAGAACCTGTCTTGCCCTTCTTCTTGGCATGCATAGAATGCAAAGCCTCATATGCCACAATAACATTGTCTGTAATAAGTCTACCTGGCACAAATGCACTCTGGGTGGGGGAAATAATATCAGGAAGCACTTGTTTCAACCTATTTACAAGAACTTTAGAAATAATCTTATAGATGACATTACAAAGGCTAATTGGTCTATATTTAGACATTTTCTCTGGATTCTTCACTTTAGGGATGAGCACAATATTTGTATGATTTAAATCAGGTAACATGACTCCATCATTCAAAAAATCTAACATAGCATTCACTAAACCAATTTAACAAACAGTTTTAACATAAACATTTACTTAAATATATATCGTAAATGTATGAAAGTATGAAGGCCAAAATGGGCAAATGCCCTTTTCGCGCAAACAATCTAGCATTTTGCCCCCTTTCCCAAACTAATTAGGGAAATGCCTCTGTTTTGAAACTCGATTTTCTCAAAATCGAGTTAAGCCCTATGTGGCGTTTTTAAGGAGCCTATAATGACGTTTTAAGGACCTATAGTGGCGTTTTGGAACTTGAGCTCCATGAACTTGAGTTATAGGTAAAAAAAATAAAAATAAAAAATTGCCTATAACTCGAGTTCCAAAACGCCGTTATAGGGCTCCAGAAATTTTTTTTTTTTTTAAACTCAATTTTTAGAAAATTGAGTTACAAAAGAGGAGCATTTCCCTAATTAGTTTGGGAAAGGGGGAAAAACACCACTTTTTTTGCATGAAAAAGTCATTTGCCCATTTTGGCCAAAGTATGAAAGAATTTAAATAGTACTTTCCATCCATCCGTTACGTGCATATTTGTTTTACTATGCAATACACGTAAAAGAAATGGCGGAGTTAAGGAGGGGGGAGGGGGGAAGGGGAAATGACCTCTTAACTTTTCAAAATTCTAAACAATTTCCTTTAAAAGAGGTAGTAAGTAAAATCATAAATACTCTTAAAATTTTATTTATCGGCCCCTCCTAAGATTTTGAGATTAATCCTGTTAAAATTGATTTGGACTTTCCTTAAATTTTAACTATTCAAAAAAAAAAAAAAAAAAAAAAAAACCCCAAAAGTAATTTTATATACACGAAGCCAAAAAAGAAAAAGAAAAAAAGAAAGGGCATCTGTCCATTGGCCCATAATCCAACTTTCTTTTTTTTTGAGACTAAAAACCCTAAATTAGAACTCCTAGTAGATGTAAATCAGCACTCCTTCAAATACGAGGGGGAAAAAATCATCTTTAAATTTAAATTTGATTATAGTGATTTGCTTGAATTATTAATTTATTATATTTGAACGGTTTTTAGACCCCTTAACACAATCGGATTAACCTAGTTGATTAGCCAAGTGATTAACTTAGTCAAATTATGCAAATCTAGGTTATCACAATCAAACAATCATATCAAGTATATAGCAGCAGAAATATAAATAACACAAAGAGATGATGACCCAGGAAACCACACGGTAAAAACCTGGGAAGGATTTAACCTAGCTATCCTCAAGGTAAACTTGAATCCACTATCTTGAAAGAATCGAAGTTCATACAATAAGACTTACAAGCCCCCATGCTCGACTTCTTATTGCTACCCACCAGTATAACTTACTGACACGACCACGTGCAAGCTCCGAAACCACGGACTCCTTCTTTCTTGGATTCTCCAGCAAGTACAAACACACCCGCTTGTGTATCTTTAAGTTCTAATGGCAGCAACTGAGTTGATCATCAAGGTGTAGATAACATCTTCTCCTTGAAAACCCTAAGCTTTGTGTAAAGGAAAGCTCCTCTAGATCTCACAAGAGATTTACACAAAATAGCAATATGAGCAACCTCTAAAACGTGGCTAGGGTTTGCCTTATATACCTAAGGAAAAAACATAAAACCCTAAACGTTTTAGGAGTTAGGTCTGAGTTGGAAAAACTGCAGAAAAACGCATCTGTGCGAAATTCGATTGATCGAGCCTAAGCTTCAATCAATTGAGCCAGGCCGAGATGCACATTGAATTCTACATCAGCTCGATTCCAACTTTACATAAATAGCACAACTTTGAGCACATCTAAACAAGATTAAATAACCTGTTTTGATCATGGTTTGCCAACAATACAAATTAGAATTCTAAATACATTAAATCCTAAGTCTTTAGAACCTAACAAACTCCCCATTTGGCAATCCGTGACAAAACACAACTAAAAACTCAAAGTTTACAAAATAAAGTCCTTTACAAAAAAATGCTCATTACAACAAATTCAATCCTAACTACTATCCATCAGTTGCAAGTGTAGACAGCAGCTCAATTGAATTAACATGTATTTCCTGAAATACTCAACAAACACATAACCGCATGTGTGGAAAATACAAGTAAACAAAATAAATTCTTGATTTCACCAAAACACAAAATAAAGACATATATCAATGAATAACCAAAAATATAAGTCAATAAGCAGTGAAACAAGAAACAAAATAAATGTATCTGCCCCTAACATGAAAAACCCAACAAAAAAACATCAAGAGCCAAAAGAATGTAAATACAAGATATAGCTCCTAGATACAATCTAATCACCATAGGCTCCAAAGAAACAAAAACTCCCCCTATCATCAAAAACTCTACAGGCTAATCCAAAAACTACTCTCCCTTTTTGTGATGGAATGCCAAAGGGCAATCATAATTCATCATCAAAAGGAGGTGGCGAAGGAGATCGTCTAAAGTGGGCTAACTCTGCACGCAAAGCACAAACCTCATCGAGCAAGTCCACCAAAATCTGTCCATGAACCGCCTGAACGGTCAAGACATGATCCAATGTACGTCGAATGTCTGAATCATCTGAAGTAGTCGGTGGAGGAACATCAGCAGCAGCAGCAGCAGCACCAGACGCCTTAGCCTGTGCATCACCTGTAGAAGAGGAAGGAGGGGGTGCAACACCAGAAGACTGAACACGAGGAGGCTTCAAATGTGCAGCCCTCAAACCAAGAAAAGAGGCACCTATGGGACCAGTAATATGAACGGGCTCAGAAGCGGGGAAACCATCTAGACCTGAAAACAAAAAAAAATCCTATGAATGAAGATAGGATATACAAGAGCGTGACTAACAGCGCTACTCCTATGAAACTCGTTCAAAGAACGAAGAAACAAATGAGGAAAAGAAATAGAAGCACCAGACACAAGTGCATACAAAAACACACATCTCTCAATAGGGATGGTGTGGAGATGAGAGATAGGCCACAAAGAATGACACGCTATCCTAAGAAAAAGATATGTAGTCTTAGGGAGCGCAGCGGACGTGATCCGAGGATCAAAACCCCACTGGATAGAAGACCCAGTGATGTATGACATGACGTCATCAAGGGGTGGAGACCCTCATAAGGATAGTCAGGCTGCCAAACGACCGGGACCCCAAGAGCCTCAGCCACTACCCTAGGGGTAATGGTGAACTCAACACCTCGTATCCAACTCCTAACAAAGGTGTTGGAATCATAGACGTGGCAAGAGAGGTTCGAATAGAACTCTCTAATCAGGGCGGTCGGAGGTGGATGATCAATCTCCAACAAGAACAACCAACCTCGACTCTCAAAGTTTTCCCTAATGGCAGGATCTAACTCATCTAGGAGCACAGAACGCTCAGCCCAAATTTTCCTCTTACTGTTCAGCTTATCAAAGGCCTCTCTGCTCTTGGCATCCTTAAACAACTCACTCCTAGAGGGTGACTCAGAAGAAGAGGAGGGAGTTCTATTGGCTCTAGTTTTCCTAGGCATGGTGCTAAGGAAAGAACAAGGATACACAGCAGAACCAAAAATAACAAAAAAAGAAAAAACCAAGGGCAGACTACAAGTTAGCACAAAACAGATTATAGAACAATAATCTATATGATGCATGAACAATAAAAATGTCATGATGCATGTTCTAATGCAGTGAAACAATGTTCAATATAAGTTCAAATTCACAAAATTGGCTTGAGCATAGAGTTTCTAACAAAAACCCCAAAAATTTGAAAACCACTTGAATGTTTTTAGAGAAATTTGACCAATTGATCATCACACAAGATAGAAACCATATTAGAATGATCAATTCCATCAATCCAACAAGTCAATTTCATCAATTTCACCCTAATTGAACAAAATCCCCAATTCAGATTCAATACAAGCCCTAGAATTTTTAATTTTTTACAAAACCCCAAATTGATCAAATTAACTATCATAGATCATGAATATATCAATATAGCAACAAAACCCATTGATCAATTTCACAAAATAAGGCTTGATTAAACAAAAATCCCAATTTATGCATAGTCCAAAAATTTACCCAAAAACCATGAAAAAATGCATGAAAACATGAAAATCAATGCAAAAGGAAGGGTAATATGGACATACTGGCTTATGGAGAGAGAAACCTTGCAAAAAATTTGGAGGAAAACGACAAAAAATTTGTTGTGGAGCCTTGCCGAGTCGGAGAGAGAGAAAAAGTTTTGAAAAGTTTTTGAAAAAGTGGTTTGAACAAGTCAAATCTGAATTTTTAAAAACCTTATTCCCGATATTCGATTGATCGAAAAACAGTTTCAATAATTCGAATCAGACAGAAACTTCATAAAGAATTTTTAAAACAAATTAGATTGATCGAAAAACAGATTGGATCAATCGAAACAGACAGAGGCTCACTTAATTTTTGAGAGAAAAACATAGTTTTTGAAAGCCAAAAACACATTTTGGGCACAAAACTCCTCAAAGCATTGAAATATATGAAATAAATGCATGAGTATGAGATGAAATGATTTTCACAAACCCAAGATTTAAACCCAGTTTTCCAAAATTAAGATTTTCAAACACAACTCCCTTTTTAATTCTCAAGCAACGAATCAGTTTTGCATAAAACTCAAAGTATTTTTCAAACGTGGTTGGTCAGACCAAAAACACACACAATAACATGTACAATGTTTAGCAAAGAGTAACTTGTGTAGTGTGTGTAACTAGCAAAAACTTGAGATACATGTGAGGTGATATGTGAATAGAAATCAACCACAAAGTCTACAAAATTCATCACACAGAATTCAAAAGAGACTATCACCTAAAGAGTTAAATTATATAACTCCCACATCTCCTAGAACATAAGCTTGCAATCATGTAAGTTTCTTGAATTTTGCCTCATATTGTACACACAAATTTTAGTTGTTCAGAAATTTATTAAAAGCTGGAATAATGTACACACCAATTTTAATTATGTGATTTGGCATCAAGCCTAATGGTACACACCAATTTTAAGCATTTAGCAATTAAACTGAGGCTACATCTTATGTTCTTTTTGTGTATGTGCTACACTTTCTCGAGCACAGAATCTTACGATATGCACTAAGGTGTTCATGATTGGCTAGTGAACAGTTGTGAGATGGTTATTTATGCCTTTCTCAAAAGGATCAAGTCCGACAGTCAAAGACATGTGACTTCAAGATCAAGACAAAGTGATCAAAAACCATAAACATTTTTCCCACACAACATGCACTATAAAGCTTCAACTAGTAAAGTGTAATAACTAAGTTCATCAAAACTAAACAAGGTACACAGACATGTTATGTGAAAATAAATTGACCAACCTTGTTTTCAAAAACCAAGAGAATGAATACAAAACACAAATTGCTTTCCTTTTTTTTTTTTTTTTACTTGAAAAGAAGAAACAAATGCAATCCTAGAATGAAATGCATGAAAGATATGCAATGCAAATCCTAGAAACAAAAAGGTAAAAGAAACCAAAGAACAAAGGTCACAAAAGATAGAGCAAAGAAGCACAAGGACCATATCAGAAAAACTTAATTAGATCGAGCCTTTTGCATCCAAAACCTTTTAGATGCATTACGAGCATTGGAGTTCATATTCACATTAGAGTGATTTCCAACTCCGAGATTGGAATAAAGGTTTAAAGCCTTTACCAATTCACCAATAAGTGCCATAGGATCTTGTGCTTGAGGCATAGGCACTTTTGGCTTATTTGCTCACTTAGCTGCTTGCAGCTTATAACAATTTGGACGAATGTGTCCAGACTTTCCACAAAAATGACAAACCCAAACAGGTTTACCATGCATCTTATCCTTAGTAAGGGTAGACTCCTTAGGTTTAGACTCATTCAGATCAACCCTAATCTTCCTAGGAGGTGTGACCTCTACAGGTTTAGCAGTCTCACTCACAACCTCACTCACAGGGGGTTCAGAGGAACAAAGTTTATGGAATGGGGTGCAGACACAGAGATATTCTCAACAAAACCTAATCCAGATTTGTCAAAAGGAGACTTTTGAACACTCAGCATTTGATCAAGTTTAGAACTAGTAGATCTAGCAACAGATAAATCATGTTCCAAAGATTTAACTTTATCAAGCAAGAGCATATTCTCAGTTTTCACATTGTTCAACAGTTCATTAGCATCAAACAAGTTAACAAGCAAATTTTTCTTTTCAAACTCAAGAGATGCAATTTTCTTTAAGCCTAATTCAATATTCATGGCATCCTTTACAGCAACTTTGCAAAGTTTATTGTAGGCTTCTTGAAGATTGGCATCCTCAGAGAGTTCCCCATCAGAAGGGTTCTCTTCAACAGCCACACTTTCATTGACTACAGCAGTAGCAGTGAAAGTAATGAAGTTCCCATCCTCGTCACATCTAGACTCATCATTAGAAACTTCATTATCACTAAGGGTTACAGCCATAGCCTTCTCCTTAGACCTCAAGTATGTGGGACATTCAGATTTCATGTGACCATACCCTTGACATCCAAAACACTGAGGACCCATAGAATTGTTTGAAGATTGACCAAATTTTTCTCTAGGTTTTTCATTGTTATTAACCTTAGTGGGATCATTCTTCCTAAAGTTTCTAGGTTCAGCAATGTTTGTACCTCTTGCCTTTCTGTTATTATTCCTAAGAAAGTTTCTAAAGTTCTTGGCAAGATATGCAATCTCTGTAGCAGAGAGCTCATCATCAAATCCACCAACATCAACATCATCAACTGACTTAAGAGCCATTGATTTGGATTTGTTAGCTTTGGGTAGGTCTAACTCATAGAACTGAAGAGATCCTACAAGTTCATCAATAGGGATGGAGTCCACATCCTTGCTCTTAGTGATGGCAGTCACTTTGGGTCTAAAGTCCTCAGTCAAAGATCTAAGAATCTTTCTAACAATTTTAGGTTGATCATAGATTTCACCCAAATTATATGCAAAATTAACAATATCATTCAGTTTAGCATAGAAATCATCAAAAGATTCATCATCAGACATCCTAATGCTTTCAAATTTAGATGTTAATTGCTGCAACTTATTAATTTTGACTGCCTTTGTGCCTTCATGCACAGTCTGAAGGATTTTCCAAGCAGTATGAGCAACCTCAACATTAGAGATTCTCTTAAATTCCTCCATAGAAACAGCATTAAAAATGACATTCATAACTTTGCTATTGAACCCAGCTGCTTCTTTTTGAGAAGTTTGCCACTCACTCACAGGAGTAGTGAGCTTCTCCCATCCGTATTCAACGGAGTTCCAGACTCTCTCATCAATAGATTTCAGGAATGCTTTCATCCTTACTTTCCAATAAGCATAATTATTCCCATCGAAGTGAGGAGGAATAACCAGAGAGTGTTCGTGTTCCATGACAACAGGGGTCAAGGATCAGCTCAGAGATCAAAAGATTAACAAACAGAGAGCTACCCGTTCTAATACCACTTGAACGGTTTTTAGACCCCTTAACACAACCGGATTAACCTAGTTGATTAGCCAAGTAATTAACTTAGTCAAATTATGCAAATCTAGGTTATCACAATCAAACAATCATATCAAGTATATCACAGCGGAAATATAAATAACACAAAAATATGATGACCCAGGAAACTACATGGTAAAAACCTGGGGATGATTTAACCTAGCTATCCTTAAGGTAAACTTGAATCCATTATCTTGAAAGAATCGAAGTTCATACAATAAGACTTACAAGCCCCCACGCTCGACTTCTTATTGCTATCCACCACTAGAACTTACTAACACGACCACGTGCAAGCTCCGAAACCACATACTCCTTCTTTCTTGGATTCTCCAACAACAAGTACAAGCACACCCACTTGTGTATCTTTAAGTTCAAATGGCAGCAACTGGGTTGATCATCAAGGTGTAGATAACATCTTCTCCTTGAAAACCCTAAGTTTTGTGTAAAGGAAAGCTCCTCTAGATCTCACAAGAGATTTACACAAAACAGCAATATGAGCAACCTAAAACGTGGCTAGGGTTTGCCTTATATACCTAGGGCAAAAACATAAAACCCTAAACGTTTTAGGAGTTAGGGCTGAGTTGGAAAAACTGCAGAAAAACGCATCTGTGCAAAATTCGATTGATCGAGCCTAAGCTTCGATCAATTGAGCCAGGCCGAGATGCACAGTGAATTCTGCATCAGCTTGATTCCAACTTTACATAAACAGTACAACTTTGAGCACATCTAAACAAGATTATATAACCTATTTTGATCATGGTTTGCCAACAATACAAATTAGAATTCTAAATACATTAAATCCTAAGTCTTTAGAACCTAACAATATTTGACAATAGTAGCATGTATAATTTTATGGAATGGGCATTTTTAACCTTGAAACTTGTAAAAATGATGTTTTGTAACAAGATGAAAAATAAGTTTTTAAGTTAATTTATTAAGTAAAGTTTTTTTTTTTTTTTTTTTTTTTTTTTTTACTTATAGCTTCCTCCAAGCAAAAATTCTTGGCTTCGCCACTGAATGGAACCAAAATTTAATTAAACTGTATGATAATCTTCTCAAATTTGACATGTAAAGAAATTTTTTTGAGAAATTATACATGAAATTGTATTTTAAATACATGGGATAAATTAAACCATTTTTCACATCCGTTCCATATGTGCACATTTTTTGAACTGTGATATACACATTTTTTGGTATTGTGCTATACAAATTTTTTATCGTTATCAAATTTGGTTGTTCAGATTTACTCTAGCTCATTCAGCATTGGTTGAGTCCAAAACTTTTCTTTCACGGAAGAATATTGACATTTATTTCAAGTTCTTGAGTTCAATCCTTGTAATTTCACTTTTGTAGTAGAAGAAGAATATTATAACATTTCATCCTTGAATCGAAGAAGTTTACAAAATAGAAAGATAGTTCTTGTGGTCCTTGATTGGGCAGTTGAAAATACAACATGCTAAGATGCTAAGAGAAATTTAAAAACAAAAAGAAAGAAAAAAGATCTATAGTGGGTCATGTCACTCACTCGTGTGTGTGTGTGTGGATTTGGTGCGTAGTATTTGGTGGTGAATCCAATCATATGAAAAATGTTTTATGTATTATTTTAAGGAATGAAACCAAATACCAGAAAAGAAAATATTTTTTCAAAAAAAAAATTTAAGCTAAAAATATTTTACATCGAACAACATCAACGAAACAAACGGATCCTTATTTTATTTATTTACCATTTTTTAAAAATGTAAACATAACTCAACTTATACTTTAAACAAATGAAAGTTCTCTAAAGAATTTCAACGTTTAACAAATTACATCAAATTAAATATGTGGGGCCCGGGGGCCTGGAATTTTCGGCCCACCTCTAGACTGGCCCAAGGCCCATGCCGAGGATCAATGGCTGTCCCAGGCAGCTGTCTAGGGACTTTTCGGCCCTCCGGGCCGCGCCGAGGACAACCCTGTCCTCGGCATACCTATCCTGATCCCAGTACAGGCAGTCACATCCACACTTAATGCGTCTACCTAACTCCCCTGGCAATCTCAGTGTTGAGGGGACTCCTGAACGGCGGAACCTTGGGTGCCGCGATCCACAGTACGGTGGGAAACGTGGCTGATAGGACAAGTCCTTAAGCAGTGGTCTGGATGACTGACAGTTGGAAGGCTAGGATTGGCCAAAGAGGGTATATAAATGCAAGGAGCCCTTCAGAGTAGGGGCTCCTCGGCCATCCGAGGAGCAACCCCCAAGACGATAAGAACAAAGAAAAAGCCCCCAAGAAGGAGGAACACTTCAGGCGAGCCGGTGGCAAGCCTGTTGGCGCCGAACCCTACGACCCACTCTCTAAACAAATTTATTGCTGGGGGATCTACGACAAAACGAGCCCCTACAATTGGCGCCGTCTGTGGGGAGGGTTAGTGCGCTGACCGGCGCAACCGGCGGTCTTTTCAAAGCAAATGCCATGCAAAAAGGTGGCGGTGCAAAAGAAAGAAGAAGAAAGAAAAAATTCTGCAGCAAAAAAAAAAACTCAACATCAAACGGAAAGGATTCTTTATCATTTCATAGAAAAAGAGTTACAGATACAATCAGAGGCTCAGGCAGGCTTGTTTTACAAGCTTTATTACAAGCTAATCCTACAATCGGAGGCTCAGGCGGTCCGATCCTACAACTAGCTAGGGGAGAGGGAAGTGTCAACCCGTGCTTTTATTGGCATCAGCAGAACGGGAGAGCTTGACAATAAAAGCGGGGAAGGGGGGCTGGGGCCGGCTTGCTTCAAAGCGGAAGCTTGAACAAAGTGAGGAGCAGATGCAGGGGCACCGGAACGTCCTCCCCCGTGATGTTCCCTTGATGCTCTCCAATCCTCCCGAGCGCCGGCCGTTGGAGACGGCAACACTCGGGCGCCAGACACGACGTAAGTTCGCGTATCTTCTCCACCGAAGGTGCGCTCCGGGGAAAGATGTTAGGTACTCCAACAATGTCCCACCTGGCCACCGCGTGCAACACTGCTGGTGTTACGCCGAGGCTCAGCCGCACCAGAAACCCAGTGGGGGCTGCGGCCACGGCAGCCCTTAACTCCATATCTCCTAACTCCGGTCACAATCCCGGCGGGGTTATTAAAGGGGCATGGGGAGTGGAAAGATGGTTTTCTTTCTGTTCGAGTTGGGAAGCTCATGGGGTATGAAGAAACCATCCCCCTAGAAAGCCTTATATAGAGGGGGAGAGTTGGTGACAGTCAATTCGCGCAGAATTCGAAGAGTGAGTTACCGAGGCGACGGGCAATAATGAAGCCACCAAATTCCAAGGGGGCTGCAGACCGTTGTACTTCTGTCGATTTACGAGACCATTAATGAAGGCGCGTCTCGCGCACCGAAGCGTCAGGCGCAGAACACGAACGGCCAAGAAACGCTTCCCCGATAGAAGATGGGGAAACTAATTACTTCAGAAGACCAAGTGTTAGACAGAACCAAGGCTCTGCATGGTCCTCGGACTCAGGCCTATGGGGAAACTAATTACTTCAGAAGACCAAGTGTTAGACAGAACCAAGGCTCTGCATGGTCCTCGGACTCAGGCCTATGGGGAAACTAATTACTTCAGAAGACCAAGTGTTAGACAGAACCAAGGCTCTGCATGGTCCTCGGACTCAGGCCTATGGGGAAACTAATTACTTCAGAAGACCAAGTGTTAGACAGAACCAAGGCTCTGCATGGTCCTCGGACTCAGGCCTATGGGGAAACTAGCCACTACTTATGAAGGCAGCACCTGTGCCTAGGTCTTGCATGGTCCTCGGACCCAAGCCTACGGAGAGCTAGCCACTACTTATGAAGGCAGCACCTGTGCCTAGGTCTTGCATGGTCCTCGGACCCAAGCCTACGGAGAGCTAGCCACTACTTATGAAGGCAGCACCTGTGCCTAGGTCTTGCATGGTCCTCGGACCCAAGCCTACGGAGAGCTAGCCACTACTTATGAAGGCAGCACCTGTGCCTAGGTTTTGCATGGTCCTCGGACCCAAGCCTACGGAGAGCTAGCCACTACTTATGAAGGCAGCACCTGTGCCTAGGTTTTGCATGGTCCTCGGACCCAAGCCTACGGAGAGCTAGCCACTACTTATGAAGGCAGCACCTGTGCCTAGGTCTTGCATGGTCCTCGGACCCAAGCCTACGGAGAGCTAGCCACTACTTATGAAGGCAGCACCTGTGCCTAGGTTTTGCATGGTCCTCGGACCCAAGCCTACGGAGAGCTAGCCACTACTTATGAAGGCAGCACCTGTGCCTAGGTTTTGCATGGTCCTCGGACCCAAGCCTACGGAGAGCTAGCCACTACTTATGAAGGCAGCACCTGTGCCTAGGTCTTGCATGGTCCTCGGACCCAAGCCTACGGAGAGCTAGCCACTACTTATGAAGGCAGCACCTGTGCCTAGGTCTTGCATGGTCCTCGGACCCAAGCCTACGGAGAGCTAGCCACTACTTATGAAGGCAGCACCTGTGCCTAGGTCTTGCATGGTCCTCGGACCCAAGCCTACGGAGAGCTAGCCACTACTTATGAAGGCAGCACCTGTGCCTAGGTCTTGCATGGTCCTCGGACCCAAGCCTACGGAGAGCTAGCCACTACTTATGAAGGCAGCACCTGTGCCTAGGTCTTGCATGGTCCTCGGACCCAAGCCTACGGAGAGCTAGCCACTACTTATGAAGGCAGCACCTGTGCCTAGGTCTTGCATGGTCCTCGGACCCAAGCCTACGGAGAGCTAGCCACTACTTATGAAGGCAGCACCTGTGCCTGGGTCTTGCATGGTCCTCGGACCCAAGCCTACGGAGAGCTAGCCACTACTTATGAAGGCAGCACCTGTGCCTAGGTCTTGCATGGTCCTCGGACCCAAGCCTACGGTGAGCTTGTCACTATCTTTAAAAGCAGCAACAGGATCTTCCATAAAAGGCTAATCACTTGCCGGAGGATTGAAGCGCTGAGCTAACTATTTGGGAAAAACCAACCAGCGGAAGGCCTTGGGGGGAATGAGGGCTGTGGGTGTCAAAACCCTCCTCCCCGTTCAAGGGAACGTGCAGCAGGATTTTGAGGGGCTATTGTGGGGCCCGGGGGCCTGGAATTTTCGGCCCACCTCTAGACTGGCCCAAGGCCCATGCCGAGGATCAATGGCTGTCCCAGGCAGCTGTCTAGGGACTTTTCGGCCCTCCGGGCCGCGCCGAGGACAACCCTGTCCTCGGCATACCTATCCTGATCCCAGTACAGGCAGTCACATCCACACTTAATGCATCTACCTAACTCCCCTGGCAATCTCAGTGTTGAGGGGACTCCTGAACGGCGGAACCTTGGGTGCCGCGATCCACAGTACGGTGGGAAACGTGGCTGATAGGACAAGTCCTTAAGCAGTGGTCTGGATGACTGACAGTTGGAAGGCTAGGATTGGCCAAAGAGGGTATATAAATGCAAGGAGCCCTTCAGAGTAGGGGCTCCTCGGCCATCCGAGGAGCAACCCCCAAGACGATAAGAACAAAGAAAAAGCCCCCAAGAAGGAGGAACACTTCAGGCGAGCCGGTGGCAAGCCTGTTGGCGCCGAACCCTACGACCCACTCTCTAAACAAATTTATTGCTGGGGGATCTACGACAAAATGAGCCCCTACAAAATAAGTATCAACTTGCATGGTATCAGAAATATGAGCATGTGGGATGAAAGTAAAAAAAAAAATTCATTTCTTTCATATGTTGAAAACAAGTTTATGTTTAAGTGCATGTTTATTTTTTTTAAATTTATTTTCATAACTACTTTTATTTGTACACAATTCTCTACACATGCATTAGAGCATTTTATTCCTAACGCTCACTAAAAATGTCCCTTCATTAGCTAAATCTTTTAGAAATCGAGGCATATATTACAACAAATGATGTTCAACTTATACTTATGAATTTAGAATTTAATTTACATGTAATATAATTCAGACTATAAAAGTATTAAATTGCATTTAATTATTTGTTATTCTAAATGAATTTTAACTAACATTTTTAACATAAACATTTACTTAAACATGCATTGTAAACTTATGAAAGAAATTAAATAGTTATGAGAAAACTAGACAGACTATTGACGAGTTCCTTATGAGGATTTTAGAACTAACCTCTACAAAAATTAGAACGCACATGATTGGTAGATTTACCTCAGTCACCTTCTTTACCCCCATCCACGTAACAAAATATGAAATGGATCTAATTATAGCCATCGTTATAAGAATCTAACATGTTGGAAACATCACCGATGCCATATTTTCCCAACAAGACCAAAGCCACCCCTAAGCCTTTAAAGAAAAAAAAAAGCTTGTTGAGTTGCATAATAAACCCAGCTTATTGTTACACATCATTAGAATAAGAAAGGAAGAACACCGTGTAAAGAAAGCAGAAAGAGATACATCATGCCACATATCAAAATAGTTTTAAACCCGTTACTAATCCCTTCAAGTAATCCTTCCCTTGTTAAAAAAAACCAATTCTCCATGGATTGAAGAATGTGAATTTTCTTTTGTTTTCTTCTTGTGTTTTTTGAGAATCTAAATGAGAAGGCACACTTTTTGAAGCCCTTAAAATTTAAATAGGTGTATACAAATTTGAGTCTTTGGTAGAGTGAAATTCTATCCAAAGTATGACCAAGCATTTCTGCCAATTGCTTCAATTTGTTGAGGAGAGATTGTGTGTGTCACTAATTAATAACTAAATTGCTATTATTACTTATTAGAAGAAAGGATATTAACATATATTTCATAGTTCTTGAGTTCAATCCTTGCGATTTCACTTTTATAGCTAAAGAAGAATACTATAACAATTCTTGAATTCAATAGGTGTATGTAAATGTTTTTTCTATCATTTTAAGGAATGGAACCAAATAGCCGGATGAAAAAACATTTTTATTCAAAAAAAATTAAGTTGAAAATATTTACATCAAACAACATTGTACAACTAAATAAACAGATCCTTAGACGTCAACTTGCATTTAATTATTTAGTTACCATTTCTTTAACGTAAACATAACTTAAACATAAACTTGTATGTTAAACAAATGAAATTACTCCAAAGAATTTAAACATTTTATAGAGTACATCAATTTAAATAAATATCTACTTCCATGGTATCAAAAATATGCACATATGGGATGAAAGCAAAAAATTATTTAATTTCTTCCATGTGTTGAAAAACAAGTTTATGTTTAGGTGCATGTTTTTTTAGACTTTTACTTGTAATATGAATCAAACTTTAAAGTAACTTGAATTTAATTATTTATTAATCTAAATGAATTTAACAAACATTTACTTAAACATATATTTAAATTTTTGAAAGAAATTAAATAGTTTTTTTTTACGTTTATTCCATATGAGCATATTTGTTGTATTATGCTATACACATAAAAGATTTAAAAAAAATTATACCTTTTTATGGTAAAACCAAAATATAAGTTACATAATGTATTTCTTTTTCAAATTTTACAAGTAAATAAAAAAGTTCTAAGAAAATTCTACTTTAAATATTTATATCAAAGAAATTAAATTGTTTTTTATATTCATTCCACATGTACACCGTTTTTGTACAAAACTATACACATTTGTTGGTAATATGTTATACACTTTTTTTTTTTCATTAACACCAAATGTTACTCTTGCTTTGGAATTGATTGTAGTCAAGAGATTTTTAGAACGCTTGTTTCCGTGGTTCTTGATTGGACAGTTGCAAATGAAACACGTCATGATGCTAAGAGAAGAAAAAAAACAAAAGATCTAGTAAGTTGGAGGTCGCATCTAAGCTAGTCAGTTGTTTGTGTAGATTTGTTGGTGGATAGGTTGTGAGACAGCACAAATTTTTTTCATTTTACGTTGCAATCAAACACATAAAAATGTTTTTTTGTATCATTTTCAGGAAAGAAACCAAAAAAGAAAACATTTTTTTTCCTCATATATTTACAACTGAAAACATTTTACATAAAAAAAAATTATAACGAAAAAAACATAGCCTTATATACCAAAGAATTTAATTTTTACAAGTAACATAAAATTATTAAATCATTAAATTACATTTAATTATTGATAATATTTAATGAATTTAATTTTTTAACGCAAACATATACTTAAACATAAAGTTGTATTTTAAAATTTAAACCTATGAAAGAAATATATATATATATATATATATATCTGTATATATTAAAAGAATTCAGAAAGTTAGTTATTACTTTTTTTCTGTCAAAAATACCCCTAAATTAATTAACTAACAACTTAAAAATGGGGTTAAAATAGTAAATTGGAAAAAGAAAGTTAGTTATTGCTTTTTTTACTATCAAAAATACCCTTACCAAAAACTTAAAAATGAGATTAAAATAGTAAATTGACAAAAATAATAAATTCATACTTTTGCGTTGAAATATCTTCCTGCTTCTAATAAACTCTTACTTTTATATTGATTTAAATTCCTATTTCTACTCATTAACTTCCTGCAAAATAAGATTATTCTTATGTTAGTTTTAAACTCCTCTAATTTACAAAACTCACTCCACGTATTCATTTTTTTTTTTTTTACTTCATCACGATGTATTTGTTTCTTTTGTCCTCCTTTTTTTCAATTTTTTTTTTAAATTTCATTACTCCCTTAGTTTTTTTTTTTTTTTTTTTTTGTGATTGGAAAAAGTAGAAATCTCAAATTATAATAAATGTTCTAAATTAACATTTACCCAAAAAATAGAAGAGCCTCACGCACGTGCTCAGAGGCTAGTATATATTCATGAAATATATGCAATAAAGTACTCTTATATTTGCATATTTAGCCATATTTTTATGTTAATTTGTGATTGATTATAAACTATCTCTGTTTTATAGTAATAAAAGCTTTATAGCTAACGAGGATTAGTAGAAGAAGAACAAAAAAAAAAGAAAAAAAGCAATCCTCAGAGTTTAAGTGCATGTGACCATGTGGAATTACAAAGTGGGTCGATTGTAAAGCCCACTTAAGAGATCCAAGAGCTATGCGTGAAGCAAAGAAAAAGTGAAAACAAAGATTAAACCAAAGAAAAGACGAGTTAGGCCCAAGAATCATTTGACGTGGAAACTGGAAAGTTTGCCAAGGAAGCAAAACCTCAAATATTCAAACAACAATTAGGCAAGGTCAGCATTGTGGGCTTTAGAGTCAGAATTCTTGGTTGCATGTTTCTTGTGGGCCTCTTTATTTCTTCACCGACACATATGCTTAGGAGTTTTTATTTAGGGCGGAGTGCATGTACGCGTAAAAGAGGAGCAAATCAGAAAATTAAGCAGGTTGGAGACTGCTAGGGCTGAACATATAGAGAGGCAGAGGAGCCGCGGATGGCGGCTGTTTTTGAAGTTTTCCTCCATGACAGTTATTTTTTAAAATTTATTTATTTAGTTTAAATTTTAGTATTTTATTTTTATGTTTTCTTTCAAATACTATGAGGAGCTACATTTTTAATTAAGGTTGAGGATGAATCATCGTTAAAGATTATTAGTATTATTTATGTGATCTAATTTTTCTTATAGTAGTTGCTCTTTAATGATTTAAATTGTTTTTTCTTCATTTCAATTGACTAAGATAGGATTTTTAATATGAGTTCAATCATATGTTTTCTCATGATTTTAGATTTAATATTTAGAAAACAATCATATCCAATTTGTTGTCAATAATAATTTACATTTGTGAATCCTTTTTGATTTTTGATTTTGCAAACAAAAAATTTTGAGTTTACAAATTTCTTAGAAGGGAGGAAAACTTTCAACCAATCACGAATTGTGGACATCATAACAAAAGAAATTAGAAATTCTTGTTTGTTTCAGCATTTTTTTTTATTATATATTTTAAATAAGTATGATAAAATTTCAACATATAGTGTCTGCTCCAGAATAATTATTCTTTATTATTTGATCAAGACACTAATTGGTTTTTGGCAAATGATCATACCCACTTTGTCATCAATACAAATTTACATTTGTGAATCTTTTTCGATTTTGCTAACTTAAAATTTTGAGTTTACAAATTTCTTAACAGGGAGGAAAATTTTCAACCAATCACAAATTGTGCACATCATAACAAAAGAAATTATAAAGTCTTGTTTGTTTCAACATTTTTTATATTTTAAATAAGCACAATATATTTCAACTTATAGCTTCCGCTTCATTATAATTATTTTTTATCATCAAATTAAGACACTAATTTGTTTTTGGCAAATGATCATACCCACTTTGTCATCAATACAAATTTACATTTGTGAATCATTTTCGATTTTGCAAACTAAAAATTTTGAGGTTACAAATTTTTAATAGGGAGAAAAATTTTCAACCAATCACAAATTGTGCACATCAAGCAAAAGAAATTATAAAGTTTTGTTTGTTTCAACATTCTTTTAGTTTAAATAAGTGTCCGTTTGGAACAACTTATTTAGCTGAAATTGAAATTTTTTTATTGAAAATGTAGAAAAAATGTTAAAAAATAAGCTGAATAATACAATGAGACCCATGAATAGTAACAAAAATAAGCTGAAAGTAAAGATAAGCTGAAAAATTCAGCTCATCCCAAACTCACACTAAGTACGATAGAATGTTAACCTATAGCGTTCGCTCCATGATAATTATTCTTTATCATCTGATTAAAATACTAATTAGTTTTTTATGTAGGCTGGGTTTGAATCTCAAATATCTTGTTCAACAACAATAAAATTTACAAGTTGAGCTAATTGAAATCCACACAATTGATCAACCAAACCAAATTCCATAACATGTTTTTCCATTTAGAGTTTTTTGTATTATCATATTTTACAACATGCTAAACACATAAAATAATTATTAAAAAAATTCAAGATGCAACCAAACACCAAAAAAGAAAATATTTTCCTTAATATTTTTTTTTCAGGCAAAAGAAAACCTATAGAAATACCATGGTTTTTCATACCCGAACTGTTCAAAGAACCAGTAAAAAAAAAGCTTCTAGGATTTTAAGATTGGACTTGGGTTTAACCGAGGTTGAACCAGGATAATGTCATAATAAATTTAGTAATTAATTAATATGAAATAAATAAAATAAATATATACAAATTAACAATCTTGATTAAAATTTAAAAATATCTAAAGAGATTCAAGTATAAAGGAGGCTTAAAAACAAAATGAAATTTCTAGCAATTTATTACGAGGAGTGTTACGTCTACAACATTTTTACAACAAATCGTAGGTGGTAAGTTGTTATTGGTTCTAATTTTGAATTTATAACTTAAATTACTTTTTTTTCCCTACTCAAAATAACCTGCCACTTAAAATTTGTTGTGAAGGTATTATGAAAATATTGTGAATATAACATTCCTCATTTTATTATAAATTTTAAATAAATATTTATCATTTGAAATACTTTTGAGTACAATAATCAATATAACAATATCTTTAAAATTCAATACGTTTGTGCCACTAAAATATTTTAACTCTTTAATACTGGCAAGTACGATTACCAAAAAAAAAAAAAAAATCAATAACTCTGTTGGGTTCTTTAATGGTTAAAACCAAATATTCATCTCAGCCAAAAAAAAAAAAAAAAAAAAACCCAAAAATTCATACCCTCTCTCTCTCTCTCTCTCTCTCTCTTATTTGAATATGTTGTTCTCTCTTTCTCACATGTCTGTAAATCTCTTGTTCCTCGTACATCTCAGAGACTCAGACGAAAATCACAAGGTAAAATATTATTACCTAGTCTACGGTTGAGCTAAAACAATGAACAACGAAGTCTATGTTGGAGCTGTACAAGAATTTTCAGAAATACATCTTATTAGGAGTCCAATGTCCTTTGTTATAAGACTCGGGCTAAAAAGCTTTCGATAAGGGCGACTAGTAAAACCCAAGCCCAATAACCTTTTAAAACACACACACATCCTTTCCTCTTCACTCATTCCTATCGCAGGTTGTGAAAAAAAAAAACACACTTAGGAAGAAAAGATCCTACGACTTTCGGCCAACCAATAAATTTTAAGGTAAGATCTATATTTCTAACAAATTAAGCATTGAAAAGGCAAAATGGTTTGATTATGATTATTATGAGTTGATTGTGAAGAGTTTGGATTAGTTAAAAAGTTTAGTGGGTTCAAAATAAAAATACCAAATTTCGGTTTAGATTGCTTGGATTGGTGTTGAGAAAACTAGAAAAAAAACTAGAGCTTTGTTTGTTTTTTAGTTATGTTGCTGTAATGTGTTTGGTAAATTAGGATTTTAAGCCTTCCATGAGATTGTTGAAACCAAAAGTACATAGTTTTAGACATACATTTTAGCCGTAGCAGCTTTTTAGTTGGGATATGAGTAACTTTCGGATGTTTTTCATTATGATATAAAAACAAGGTTTTTATACTCCTATTAAAGCTGGCCAACAATTCTCAAAATGGATCTCTAAGATGTCGAAAAATTGGTGTGTTCATGATGAAAGTTTGGGAATTCAAAAACAGTATATAGGGACTTTTTGTGGAGTATAAAATGATTTTTAGTGAGAAGTTTAGTAATTTTAGAATTATATTTGTATGAAGTTCCTAAGAATCAGGTTTTAGGCTTAGAAAGGTCTTGTGTTTAGTGCAATATTGGTAAAACAATTTTGTAAAATCAAAATAAGCTATAGAAACCATATTTGAACAAGGGCGGCCCTATTACGAACAATCTTGTGTTTATCCTATTACGAACGTTCCCTTTACCTGTTTCTTCTAACAAGATTATAATGAACTGCTCTTCTAATTGTGCAGGCCATTCCGCAGCACGGGATGTCTCTGTCATCTAATAGGACATACACACTTAAGCCCTAAATATTTGTTTTATAATTTCTCAACTTGAACCTAACCCCACAATGGTAAAATGGTCTAACCCAGAGCAACATAGAGTGAAGATTAACTCAAAGCAGTTATACATATATGAACAGCATGAGCAACAAGCAACCATGAACAGCAACCAAGAGCAAATTTCAATAACATACCATTTTTGAATTTAACAGAAACATTAAACATTTACCTTAGGTGCAAGAACGTCGTTGGAGGAGGATGATGAAGATGGTGCAAAGACTGAGGAGGACGAAGCAGTGGAGGAGGATGATGAAGATGGTGAGGACGAAATGAGTAAGGCTTTGATTTTGGGGGAAAATGATGAAGTAGATCAGCAGGAGAATCCTGGGATACAGAGAATTCTGTGGATGGAAGATGGAAGTGAAAGTGAAAAGAAGTTTCGTGAAAGTGAAAAGAAGAAGACGGAAGTGGTTGTAGATTTTTTTTGATTGTTTCTTGTTTTTGTTTGAAATTTAAAGTTTGAATTTGAAGGAGTTATAAAAAGTGCGCCGTTTGGTCACTCGTCTTCACACTCAAGTCCGGACCGCATCACCAACCCAGTCAATCACATTAACCCCAAGAGTTTATGTTTATGTGTGTGTGCATGTGTGTTTATGTTTATATTCATTTATGTTTATGTATGTTTATGTATGTGTGTATGTTTATGTATGTGTATGTGTATGAGTGTGTATGTGTATGTGTATGTTTATATGTGTATGTTTATGTTTATGTTTATGTGTATGTGTGTTTATATTTATGTTCATTTATGTTTATGCATGTTTATGAATGTGTGTATGTTTATGTATGTTTATATTTATAAACATACAAACTAAGAAAAATTAAACCCTCATATAGACTGGAAAAAATTGCAAACTAATATCAATCCTCAAACAATTTCGTTAGTTACTTTGGTGTGCTAAATTGAGCTTTTATGTGTGTTTACGTTTATATTTAAGTTTATGTGTGTGTATGTTTACGTTTATGTGAGTTTAGACGTGTTTATGTGTATGTGTGTTTATGTTTATGTGTATGTATATTTATGTGTATGTGTATGTGTATGTATGTTTATGTGTATGTGTATGTGTATGTTTATGTTTATGTATGTGTGTGTATGTTTGCTTATGTATGTGCATGTGTATGTGTATATATATGTGTGCTTATGTATGTGTATGTATATGTGTTTATGCGTGCTTATGTATGTGTATGTGTATGTGTATGTGTATGTATGCTTATGTATGTGTATGTGTATGTGTAGGTCTCTTTGTCTTTTTCAGATTTAGGTGCAATACCCTGATGCAATTGTAATTAATGGCTGAAATTAAAAGTTGAAAAAACAACTTTCAATCTCAACTATTAAATAAAATATATCAAAGGAGAGTTAAAAAGTTAAAAAAAAAATGTAAAAAAAAAAAAAAAAATCTACGACAGTGCTCCTGATCTCAGTCCGTCTTTCTTCTCTCACAATTTTTTTTTTTTTTTTTTTTTTTTTTTTTTTTGTTCTTCTTTCTTTTATTTTTCTTTATACGTCGCCTAGGCTGACAAGAGAGGAGCGAGCGAAAGCTATGTCAAGAAAGGAAATCGAAGATTGTGCTGCCAAGTCAAAAACTTTAAAAATCTCTTCCTCTCAACTCAGACAATCCTCTTAGGTGAAATTGTGGCTCACGAGGCTTCACCGGATTATGGTGTGTGATTTTTTGTTATTTATTTATTTATTTGAGATTATGAAGCAAATAGTCTTTATATTTTGCTTACCCTTTCTATTTTCTTAAAACACTTTTCTGGGAAATACAATTTTTTTTGCTTTGCTTTCAGTCTATCATTCTTGCTTGTGGTATGTGTTTGATTAATTTGGATCTAAAATTAGTTCAACAAGATAATTCTTCTTCTAAAATATAATAACAAAACCAATATATGTTTTTTTAACGGTGGGTTCACTTTCAGTGTTTTCATTTTGTGATTTTGGTTGTTTTGGGGGTTTTGTGCTTTGATTTTGATGGGTGTGATTTGATTTGTGATTTGGTGGGCTTTTGGGTTTTTGTTGCGATTTGATTTTGGCTGGGTTTTGGCCGTAGTGGTGGTTATGATTTGATTTTGGCTGGGTTTCGGCAGTGGTGCGTGGTTGGAGGTGATGAGCTTGAAAAGCTCCGGCCATGGAGGTTTAGAAGGAGAGCTTGGTGGTCAGTCATGGAGCACGGTGTGACGTGGGTTGAGGCAGAGAGAGGATGAGAGGGAAACAGGGGCGGCCCTAGACATTTTGGAGCCTAAGGCGAGAACTAAAAATTGGACATTTTTTATACTTATATATTAATTAAATTAATGTTTATTTAATATTTTTATATTATATTTTTCATCATTATTTTCATTTTCTTCTAAATTATTTTAAAGTTCATTATCAAGATTTGTTGTATTGCAAAATTGAACATCATTTTCTTCTAAATTATTTTGGTGAATTTCTTGCTTATTTGTGATATTTTCATCTAAATTTTGTGTTATATTTTGTTTATTACTAATAACAAATTTATCCATTGATCCTTTTTGAGACTCAATTAATTTTTCTTCTTTTTTTAAGTTTTTCATATCCAGATGCATATTTTCTAGTAGACATTTCTAATCAAACAATATATTTATAAAGACTAAAATAAAAAATAACTTTCAAGTGTAGAGCAAATGAGAAATAGAACCTGATTTATATAAAAAGTATTGTTAGTTTCACTGAACAATAACAAGTTTTTAGCAATCTCAACCTACATAAATTAAAAAAAAAATTAAGTACAAGCATAACAAAAATTTAAGCACGGCCATAACACTAACACAAGACTTATTAATAAGACCCACCCACAAAAAAAAAAAAACACAAAACAAATCCTATCTATAACCAAAAAAAAAAAAATGCGGGATTTAAAAAAAAAAAAAAAAAACTTGAAGGCCAAAACTTAACGCCCAGTCCAAGGTGGGTCCAGTCAGCCATAATGATAAACTGAAAAGTGATAAACAAAGGGTCCGTTTGTTTTGGGTGTAAATGGTTTCAGGAAATTATTTTCCGCAAAATAGACTGTTTGGTTGGCTTTGAAAATAGGCTTTTCCGGAAATGCTTTTCAGTTGACCTTAAAAAATAAGTTTTGACCACGGAAATTCATTTTCGTTTCTATTTTCACTTCAAATGGTTTCCGAATCGAGAGAGAGAGAGAGAGAAGGACCATGCGCAAAGAGAGAAAGAGAGAGAGAAAGGACTCACGCGCAAACAGAGAGAGAGAGAGAGATCGCGAACCCAAACCCAAGATCGTCGCACCACCAACGAGATCGTCAAACCCAAGATCGTGAACCCAGACCCACGAACCGCGAGTCGCACCGCGAACCCATGAACCACGAGTCGCACCGCTCCGATCGCATCGGCGAGTCGCACCGCGCCGATCGAACCCAGTCGCCGCACACGCCTTCGCCTTCGCCTTCAAACCCAGTCGCCTCACCGCAACGATCTGATCGGATTTGATGATTTTTTTTCTTTGGTTTTGTTTTTTTTGTGGCTTTTGATTGTCGGAGTTTGCCGCCGTGGGTTGAATTGGAGTTTCGGTGGTGTTTGGTGTTGTTTCAGTGATGGGTATAAATTTCGGTTGTTGTGGGTTGAAATTTTCTGTAATAAGATGTGTTTAGATGCTAAGAAAATGTGAAAAATTTGTAAGAAAATAGCATTTTTAGAATGTTACCAAACACCGAAAATTATTTTCCAGATTACTTTTTTATTACACAACTAAACAGCCTGAATATATTTTTATTTTCCGAAAATAACATTTTCAAAAAATATTTATTTTTCGAAAAATATTTTAGATGAACCAAACCCAGGCAAAGTTACAAAACCAGCCAGGGAGGGCCCAAATAAACAAAGTTATCTTAAGTTCTTAACAAATAAAATGGAGTGGCCTGTGCCCAAATATTTATAATTTTATACCTGATTCCTGAACCTCAGAACCTGATACGGTGAGGTGAGCAGTTGAGACTTGAGAGAGGCGGAGAGCAGAGAATCAGAGAGAGGCTGAGGCGGTCCAGCTGGAGACTGGAGACTAGAGAGAGGCGGAGAGCAGAGACTAGAGACTAGAGTATAGAGAGAAAGGTAAAATTTTAAGGGTTTTGAGTGGATTTATTTGTTTTGATTTGTGATTGTTTTGTGGTTAATCTCTTAGACCAGATTTGTCGTTTATCTGGTTGATTTTTGGTCAATGATTTTGTTTAGAACCAATGTTTAATAGGATTTACCAAAATTTTTGTTTTTTTGGTTAAAAGGATGTGCCAGATTATTTTTGTAATTCATTCGAAACTAAATTTTTTTCCTCTACTACCCGTACCCGGTTCTTTTCTAAAATTTTGGGGCCCCCTTCCCCTTCCACTTGGGGGCCTTAGGCAATTGCCTAACTCGCCTAAGGGAAGGGCCGGCCCTGTATTTGAACTCCAAAGACACATTCTAAGACTTTATTTAGGTGGTCTTTAGGACTGGGGTTAGAGGGGTGTGATGGGAGCTTATTTTGGAAGCTTAAAGATTGTTTGCGTGTCATTTTGGGAAATCATGTAGTTAAGACATAGAGGATTTTGATGGACTAAAAGTGGAGTTTGAGTACTGCTTTGGATCTTTTTCGTGGTTGTCTTAATGGGTTTGAAGGGTTAAGCATTTATATCATATACTTATGAATAGATGTGTTTCTATTTTTCTATGGATTTAATTTCCCATCAGTAGAGCTAGTTTTAGTCTTGTGTCTTTTTGATAGGGTTGTGCTATTGTTCATTAGGTTCAAGTTGACATCGCTTGGCGCACTTGAGTTGAACTTGGTTGACCTTGCGAGGTAACTGGTAAGTAGAATTTTCTTAATTGGGATTTCCTAAAGGCAGCAATAGTTATTTTCAAACTTATTGTTTTGTAATGAAATAAGAGAGCTACTTGTAAGTATCTTGTTATGACATTGTGGAAGATTTTAATAATTATACATTTTACAAAGAATGCTTGTCTTGTGGGATGAGCTAAATTTTAACATGTATATGAATGTCTTTGATGAGGCTTGTTGTTGTTGTTGTTGTTGTATATGAACGTCTTCAATGAGGCATTTTAAGTGTGTACATGTTTTTAGAATCTTATTGTTCAAATTGCATCTGATTTGTTATGAGGAATTTATTGCTCATTTTACTCATGATGTCTTGAACAATGATCAGAGTTGGTGATTATGAATACTTTGTTCATGATGTTTTGTCCGTGCAATTTTTTTGGTTCAATCTATTTGAGAAAAAAACAGAGAAAAGTCAATGAGTACTAGCTCAAATGTTACCTCATTTCCACATAGGAGTGTGTCCCATTGATTGGTGTGTAAACTAACCCAAAAAAAAAAAAAAAAACTCAAATTTGCATCAGCTGTGTGTATTGAGGTGAAGTTTATGTTCTTACGAATGTTTTAATTGAGAATATTATCTCATTGTGGTGCACTATTTTCATCAGGTGGCCATGTAGAAAATTAGCCTCCTCGCCATTTGATAGTTGTTTCCTGTTAGACTGTGGGGGTTACTGACTCCAAGTTCGTATTGTTAACCATGTGGATGTTGGTTGACAGATAGTTCAGCAATCACCACATGCAACTGTACTATCATAAATAAGAAATTATATTATCATTAGTTGAAAATCTTGTTTAATCAATGAAAAAGCAATTGTGATGGGTTATCTTATTTATTGATATGTACAGTTAAAACAATGAGGATTTTTTTTTTTTTTTTTTTGCTTCTAGCAATTGTTGGCTCTACATTATATATTTTGTAATTGTGCCTTTTCTAATGAGGACAGATGTGTGATTTTTTTGTTCTTTCTTCATCACTGATAATTTATTTATCAGTAGTTTACTCCCCAGGAGTGGGTCCAAAGGGCCCTTCCACATCATTAAAAAAAAAAAAAAAACTGATAATTTATTTGTCCTTTTTAGTTATAGCATCTTGCAAGATTTGGGAGTGATAATCAGATGATACAAATAGTTTCTAGATTTTTTGGATTCCTTGAGCTTTCATTAGTAGCTGATTTTCTTTTCTTGTTCACGTTCTTTTTGTTTTTTAGTTCCCTATACAGCCTGTGTACTTGTCAATGATGCTGAATTCAACCTTATTAATTTTGTTTGGGCTGGTAGGGCTCAGCCCATATATACTAGCTACTTTTTTTTTTGGGGTGGGGGGGAGTAGTTGGTGCCTCTTGCTCTCAACCGTGTGTGTCAAATATGCTTTGAGGCATTGCTGGTTCATATTTTTTTTGTTTGAATGATAACTTTGTAAGGGTAAATTTCCATATCTTGAATGTTGATGCTACGCTTGTAGTCTAGCCAGTGCTTCTGCTGTTATGCCTTATTAATTTCATCACCATATCTATGAGGACTTTACTGTGATTTTGGATGTCTCTTAAAAACCACACAATTAAAATTTTCAATTTTTGCTATGTGAAGGTTCTTTTTGTCGGAAGAGGGACACTAATAATCTGCATTAAATTAAAGGAAGATATATATATATATATATATATCTAATGGTGATAACATTTTGCTCGTTTTGTATTGGATGAATTCAACCCCCACCAATTTATTAGAAAACAAGTACATAGTAAATTTTTTCCAGTGCAGAGAAATGGCAAAAGGTCTCATATGGGCAACAGCAGAGGATTTGGCGAGGAATAGAGGACGAGTTCTCTCTCTTTATCGCCAGATATTGCGAAGCATCAATTCCCCAAAGCTTCCACTCACTTTTGCAGCAAGATTGGCTAAGAAAGCAGAGGTTCGTGCTATCTTCCTGTTGGCTTCTGAAGAGACATCCCTGCATAACATTGAAGACCTTATTGACACTGCTGAGTACTCTCTTTCCCTTCTAAGAAAAGGCGAAATCCCCAAATACATACAATGAGTAAATCATCTCTCTCTCTCTCTCTCTCTCTCTGTGTTCAGCGGTTGAATCTCACTTAACCTATACAAGATACACATGGAACAAACTCATTTTGATGAACTACTTTGATGTGACGTCTTATTTACTGAAATAAAAACTTTAGTCCTTTGTTTGTGATGCATGAATGTATGTTTCTTGTGCACCCATCTACGACCATAAGTTAGCCAATTAATTCTCAAAAACCTTCTTTTAGTTCCAAATTTATTTATTAATCAATAAATAACATACTCTATTGAAAAGGAAAAACACTGTATACAGGGAGTACACTAGAGACCATCATAGTTAGTCATATATGTAAATTACAATGATCAATAAAATCTAAAAGAGAAGTGAAGGAAAAGAAACGCAAAGATGGCAGCCAGTGAAATAAGGAATTCAGAAAAAACAACTTCAGGTCAGGGGTGGTCTTTTCACGGTCCTCAAAACTTCTAGCATTACGTTCCTACTATAAACACCACATTAAGCAATGAGGAACTGCTTCCCAAGTTCTTTTATACTGGTGACACTCAAACCAACCTTGCCAAGAAGATAACATATCCAAAACTCTTAGCAGCATAACCCACTGAACACCAAATAAATTGAAAACCATATTCCACAATTTTGAAGTTATAGGGCAAGGAAGCAAAAGGTGATCCACAGACTCCTCAGGACTTTTGCACATTTAACACCAATCTATCACAATAATATGTTTTCATGAAAACAATAGTTCCAATTTATTTAAGTGGATTTATCATATATCTTTGGGAAAACAATAGTTTTGTACTTCTCTTTCCATCTTGTCTATCTGTGAGGAACATTGCTTATATAATATGGTTTATATTGATTTTGTGTTTGGGATAATCAAACGCTGTGGAGAAATCAGAAAGTCACTTACTATATGCTATCGACTATCCGTTTGAGACAATGAATACAAATAATGAACTAATGCATTGTTCATTACGATGACCCTTGAATTAATTTTAATGCCAACATATGTCCTCTGATGCACAATGAAGCTTGTGAGGAAAAATTTCAACCAGGTCTTTATATAAAAAATAAGTGTATGATCAGAAGAAGTGTCATCTCCATTCAGCTTTTCATATTATAATGTGGAAGAGAATCAAAAATAATGTGAGATGTGATTTGGAATAAAATATTTAACTCTAGGTTGTGATGATGAGATTGCAACACGAAGGTTATCATATCCCTTTTTCTTTTTCTTTTCTTTTTATATTTTATTTAATAATAATTGAAGGTTATCTTGTCTTTTCTAGTAAAAAGAAAGAAGTATCAAGAAATGGATTAGTGACTTCATTCATTCATAATTGAACATGTGAATACTTGGAGGCAAAATTTGCATATCTTAAAAATATTTTTTGGTCAATATTTTTTCTTTTGTATGCAGAAATTTGTTTTAGATTGATTTAATTCTTATAAAACATTGATTGAAAATTGTTATATGTAACCTCTTTTAGTCACATTGAATTCATTTTAAATATTCTTCATGCTGTCTTTGTTTGGCTATATTTTATGTAATTTGGAATACCTAATCAATCTGGAAGGGTTACTATTTAATTCTTTAGTTTTCCTTTGTTTAAATATTGTTTGGGGTGATTGAAATCTCCTCTCTCCTCCCTCTAGTTCTTTTTAATTTTCTTACTGATGATTCAGTATTTGTTGCGACTTGTTGCTGAGTGCTTGCTCTTTGGGGACCTGGGTCTACTGGTTTGTTGGTGTCAATCACATCTTGAGGGTTCAATGTATGTTAGAGAAAGACTTACTTCCTATGATGTGAAGACAATATTGGGGTGCTAATTTGTATTCAATGTCAAAGAATGATTTTTCTTCATAAGATGCGCTCCAAACAATTTGTATCTAATAGTTGCAAATAAACCTGATATGGGAAGGCTTCTAAAAGTTGCACTTCAATTCTTGAAGCAATCTTTGTTACCAAATTTTCAAAGTAAAAAACATTTTACAATTTTTTTATAAAGGATTTTACGATTAATGGAAGAAAATATTTTACAAGTTTGATTATATTTTACTTGCAAATAAACACCTAAAAATGGGAAACATTTTTCAAAAAATATTTACATAAAAAAAAAAATGGAGTGTACATGTAAAATATTTTACTTCAAAATAAATGAAGCGTAAATTGACTTGGATAAAGTAATTATGCAAGCGCAAGACTTCACCGTTCAAAAGTATTAGAAAACCCAAGATATTATAGTGAGAATTCTTTGAGTTGGATAAAGTAATTATGCAAGCTTAAGACTTCACCATTCAAAAGTGTTAGAAATCACACAAGATATTATAGAGAGAATTCTTTGGGGTAGATAAATGTTACTCTCGAAATTAATCAAGAGTCATATTTTCTCAATAATATCTTGGTACACTATTTATTGGAATTATTGGAAATGATCAAGATAAAATTGCCATATTATAATTTTTTTTTTTTTTGAACTGATGAAAAAAAATACTAATGTTATTAGAATTGAATCATGGGGCCATGAAATTTACTATGTTCTTATCTTAGGGTGTGTTTAGTAGAGTAGATTTTAGAGAGGATTGAAAAAAAAAAAAATGAAGAGGGGGAAAACTTTTTTAAGGGTGTTTGGTTGGGAGGGAGAGAGGGATGGTCCTTACATTTTGGAGTCACTATCAATTTAGTTCCTACATTTTGGTAGCAATCAATTTGGTTCTTGTAATTTCAATTAGCAATTAATCTGATCCTTACCGTTAACTTACTAACGGAAAATACTAATGTGGCCAACTGATTACACAGTTGGCATACTTGAAATTTATGTGGCTAATAAAATGATATTTAAAAAGCCACCTAAGCACTAGTAAAATGATATTTAAAAAGCCACCTAAGCATTTTAATAACTAAAAAAGCAAGTCAGGAAAAAAAAAAAGCACAAAAAACTCAAAAATCTGGTTGAAAAAATAAAATGAATAAGGGCCTTTTTTTTATAAGAGTATTTAAATATAGTTTTTGGTTTGGTAATCCATAAAATGGTGGGTCTCACACTTGAATTTATTATTTGGCTAATATTTTTTAAATACAGTTTTCAAAAAACTATATCCAATTTTCCTAGTTTAAAACAGGACTCTGAAAACGGTTAAAGGGGTGTTTTTAGAATACAGAAAATGTTTTTAATGATATAGTTGTAATTAAATTGAAAACAGTAGACCCCAGATATTTGTCCAAAATCTTTTATCTTTTAAATTAAGGAATTTATCTTTATCATAAAAAGAATTCACACCCTTCAAATTTGAAACTTATTATTATAAAAAAAAAAAAATACATAATGAGCTCTATTCCCTTATCATTATTCACAAAAAAAGAAAAGTAATTTATAGATTTTACGAGTTACTTTTTGTAAATGTTTTTTTTTTAAATCTCAAAAATAGAAATGATCTTCCAAACAATTATTTTTTATTTTTAGTATTTTGAAAATTGTTCTTAAAAGTGAGAGCCAAACATGTAAAATATAAAAATTATTATCTAAAAACTAGTTTCAAGTTCAATTTTTTGAAAATTGTTTTTATATTGTTTTGAAAACAAAAACAAAAATCCTCCTACCAATTAGACCCTAAAAAAGAAAATCTCAAAATTTCCTATCATTTTCTTGCTATCCAAATGCACATAAATAAAGAGAAATAGGCTTGCCAAGATCTCATTAAAAAATGAAATGAATTAAAATTTCAACAATACTTTTACATGCAATACCCACACAATCCAGCACTAAAATGAAATGAATTAAAAAAATATATCTTATTTTCTTTTGAATTGAAGATCTGTGAAAGATCCAGTGAGATTCCTAGTAGTTCTCCGACAAGCAGATCCTCATCGCCATCAACGATGATAACGCCCATGTCAAACAGCAAGGTAGTCGTCACCGCCATACATGGGGCAAGATCTTATTTTATAGAAATTTTTTATTTGTGTTTTCAGTAATGGGTTTTGTGTTTTTAGTAAGAGAAATGCTACGTGCACAACATTTTCACAACATTCTCATAACAAATCCTAAGTGGTAGGTTGTTACTGGTTATTATTGTTAGGAAAAAAAATGGTAATCTCAGTGATAGGTTCAAATTTAAACTAATAATAACTAGTCACTTATGATTTGTTGTAAAAATGTTATGGATGTATCACCTCTTTTTAGTAATGGGTTAGTGAGTTGTTTTTTATAGAAATTTTGATTTGTGTTTTCGATAATGGGTTTTGTCATTTTTGTTTTGTTCTGTCTTCTGTGATTTCGGTGATAGAGAAAGGGGATCAAATATGAGATTCTACCATTCTGGGTTGGGTTTGGTTTCTAGTAACAGGGAAATGAGTTTTTATTTATTTTATTTTTTAAGTTAGAAAATCATCTGTTTGATATTTGTTTGTGTTTTTTTTACTAGGCTTTTTTTATTTGTTAAAATGCTGAGTAGCTTTTTAAATATTATTTTAGAAGCCATAAGGTTCAAGTATGCCAACTGTGCAATCTTTTAGCCACATAAGCATTTTCTGTTAGTGAGTTAACAATAAAGACCAATTTGACTACATAACATGGATCAAATTAACTGATGCCAAAATGTAGAGGCTAAATTGACTGTGACTCCAAAATGTAGGGACTGAAATAGTGTTTCCGCCTAAAATTAAACCTCACATCTTGTCTTACATTAAACCCCTCCACTTGAATGAAGCTCATTCTTGATTTTTCATATGGAAATTGAAATTTTCTACTCCAAATAAAAAGATACTTCAAATACTTCAATATCTTGATTTGGTTCTAAAACTTAAACTCTTGAGATAGTCTAACATAAAATTTCTTCTCATTTGCTTTCAGTGAATTTGTTCACAATACCAATCAAAATAGGATTGAAGGCAAAATTGAAAATTTCTATTTCAAGAAAAATAGAAAATCAACAAATTGTGTAGTCATCTTCAGCAAATCAACCAAATCCTAGGAATTGTGGGTTATGGACTCATTATCATATTTGACTTTAGTAGGATCTTACACAATATTCTCAGTAATTAATTTCCATCTCTTGATTTCCTCCATTCTCCTTAGTCAACATAATCTTTCTTTTTTCTTTTTCTTTTTTCTCTTCATCAACTTCTTGCAGAGTATTATCTTCAATTTTCAAAATTTTTACTTGTAGCAAGTCTTGATATTTTTCAACCACTTCAATAATTTTTTCAAAACTCGGTTTCATATTGTTCATCCCCAATATTAATCTTCTCTTGATGGTTGAAGGTAGAGCTAATCAATATAATTTTATTGAGTCTAAAAATTTTGACCAATAATCTTGCTTTATATATGACAAAATTACAGCATAATTCAGGGGAAAAAATTCATTTGCAAACATCTTTTTCATTCTTGGTTTTGAATGAATTTTGTCTTTACCTTATCAGATTCTATGAAATTATGTTTGTTCCCACCAATCTAAGGCATACCGACAAAAGGCATGTTTGGTATGCTATAATAGGTCCTACAATAGAATGACTATTCATGTGGAACAACTATTTGATTATTTGGTTGCATATTTATTACAAGTAATAGTTGTAATTCCTTAAATTGAGGAATAGTTTTTCCCATCTAAAAATGTTGTAATAGTTATTCCTTAATAGGAGTAATAATTTTAAAAATGCTAAAATCCAAAACTGACCCTCTAAATTTCAATTTTTTTCATTTTAGTCCTCTAAATTTCAGTTTTGTCATTTCAGTTCTCTAAGTTTCAAATTTTGTCAATTAAGTATTTCGTTAGTCTTCTGTTAACTCTTTTCGTTTACTAACCAAAACGAATCCTTTTTGGGTTTTTTTTAAAATTTCGTAATTAAAAAAAAAACTGTTATTATTAAAAAAAAAAATTTAAAAAAGGCAGCTAAGGGGAACGATGTCATTCCCCTTCCCCTGAAAACAAAACAAAAAAATGACAATACCGATGGCTACCGTATATTCAGATTTTTGTAAAGCCTCAATTGAATCACGACAATGGTACATAATACGCATTGATATAGCCGGAATAAATAAAAATATGGACATACATAAGATAAGAAATACTTAGCGTCATTAGCATGGTGAAGTTCAATTTGTTGGAGGCTTTTCTGGCCAAAGGATGGATTTTAATTCAAAGATGGTTCTCGTGCTTCTTTCTTTTTCTTTTCTTTTTCCTTACAATCTCGGTGCCATTAAAAATGAGAGTCTGAAACATCATACATATATAGTGTATTTTTTTTTTCACCAAAGCGAGAAGAAAAGGAATCTCTTTGTACTGATGGTATTTGATTCTGGTGAGGTGAGCATTTATTTATAAGGTTATCGTTCATTACTAGTTCTCATCGGAAATAGCCTCATGTGCTACAACTGATTTGATGAATTTCTTTGAAACTACTTTCATTTTCATTCGAAGATGGCTATGGTTGTTCTATGTTCCTTCTTTGGTTGTACTTGGTTGGAGCCAGAGTTGCCGGTGTGATTTTTTTATTTTTATTTTTCAGGGGCATGGGAACGACGTCGTTTCCCTTAGCTGGCTTTTTTTTTTTTTAATAACCATTTTTCTTTTCCTTTTTAATTACGAAATTATTATTAAAAAAAAAAAAAAAAACCCAAAAAGGCGTCGTTTTGGTTAGTAAATGGAAAGAATTAACAGAAGCCTAATGGAATACTTAATTGAAAAAATTTGAAACTTAGATAACTAAAATGACAAAAGTAAAACTTAGAGTACTGAAATGACAAAAGTTGAAACTTAAAATGTCAGTTTTGGATTTTAGTCTTTTTAAAATTAATATATTTTCAAATATACAATATATACACATAACAATTATAAAAATAAAAATTCATATAAAAAACCTCTTTCTCTCAAATTTGGAAAAAAAAAATCTTTTTTAGGATGTATAATTGTATAAATAAGATATTTCCTAAATGTAGATCTTTAGTTGTATATAATGTTACAACTTACAACCAAAAGTATGAATAATTTTAGTTATTTTATTACAACATCTTCTATTCCTAGTATTAATGATTATCATTCCTATTGTAATCTCAATTTTGTGTACCAAATGCACCCTAAGTTTATACCGTGCAAATTAGAATATTCATATGGTAAAATAAACCCTCTAGATCAAGTAATCAATCAAGAAAGTATTCCTTATAAAAACAACCATTAGATTTTGTAATTCTTTCATAAAATCTATAATTCTTATGAATATCATCAAAGAAATCGCGATTACCAATAGGTTACCCATGAGCGATATCTCCATAATAGTTATGCATATTGCTAGCATGATCTTCTTTGGTATTCAAATTCAAATCAATGAGCATGTCACTAGTCTCTTGGAATCCATGAGTCACCTTCTTATCACGAGTTTGAATCACCGCCTTGAGGGCCCAAACCCCACAATCACCGGCAAATAGGGTGATTGTCTTTGTCATTGTCTTTTGCTAATACCAAGATGCTAACAAGCTCTAATATCAATGAATTTAGAATGAAAATGTGAAATAGGTTAGATCTCGTTCTAGCTTAACGAAACCTTTAAATCCATAAGGGGTTTCTTAAATCCACAGAAAAAGAAATCCACTAAAAATAGAGAAAAGCCTCTTCAAAATTTTATTAATGAAATCTTGAACTTTTGGAATTGAATTTTCATTTTACATATTGCAGGCCTATTAAAGGTTCTAGAAAACTTTAGAAATATTCTAAAACTAATCCTAATTGATACCCTACCATACTCTAATTTAACTAGGAAATCCTTAAAAATACCCAAAATTAAGGGAATAAAATTCTAAATACTAAAATAATGAAAAATAAATTCAAAAAATTCAAAAACTAACAAATGATAAAAATTAAACCCCACATCTTGTCCTAAATCAGTCAGGGTATGTTTGTAATGGAGGAAGATGACAGTGGAGGAGAGTAGAAGTGGCTAGAATATTAGTTAGGGTATGTTCACAGCGAGTCTTTTATATCTGAAATATTGTGGGCTTAAGTGTCTGACTTTGAGTTGATACGGTTTCAGTATGTACCTCATACTATAGACAAACCTGCAAGAATGCATACAAATGTGGCAATGGACAAGGAAGGGATGTGGCAAGATTGTCCACCCCTTCAAACCTGGCAAACGAGTTGGATCATGTTGATCGGGTTATGCGTTGATCCTTATTTTTTTTATATGCAAAAAAAATATGATTTATATTATCTTTTTTTTCCTTATAATACAAATAAAAGAATAAATAACAAAATATTAAAAAATAAAAGTTAAACAATATATAATTTTTTTTTAGAGAGTTTCAACCTATAACGTTAGCTCTTACAATATATAAATTTTTAAGTTTATACAATTCATAGTTCACTGATGATATCATCATCATAAAAAGAACAAAAAAGAATACTAAATATTGTGGACCATAAAATGTTTTTAAGTATAGTATATCACCATAATCAGTATTATAACGTGAACACAAATTTTGCCTAATTTGGACTTATATTAAGTAAGTTATGACCATTTGAAGTTGGGCCAATTGGGCAATCCAATTTTCTAGATTTTAATACTTCATTTTAAGAGCTCAAAATATCATACTGTGATGTGGACCGGCCCAGAGACCCTTGAGCATGTCCAAAAATCATTAAAAAGCCCCAAAACCCTTAATTTTAACTTATAAATACTCATCTTATGTCTCCAATCAAAACGCCAGCTAGAGAGAGTGATTTTTTGGCCTCCATCTTCTCTAAAACATCTTTTTCTCTTTTCAAAACTAGAGGGCAGACCCTTAGCATGTTTTTTAATCATCAAAAAAGCTCCCTTTCGTTTAAGAATTGCTATCAACTTTATTCAATTCATTCATCTTGTCCACTTTTATTTACTTTTTCTTAAAATTCAAATCAATATTGTATAAGATTATCTTAAACACTAAATTTTGTGTGTGTGTGTGGGGGGGGGGGGGGGGGGGGGCGCATTTCACAAAGGGGAGGAGTTAGGGATGGGGCGCAAACTTGTAAGTACAAGAAAAATGCTTAGATAGTCCTGATTTAATTCTCAGGACCATTTGATGAAGGGCAGGAGTTAGGGGTGGGGCGCAAACTTGTAAATACAAGAAAAATACTTACGAGAGTATCTAAGTTTTTTCCTGTATTCAATTAAGTCTTGTAATTTCACTTTCATTCAATTTATTAATCTAAGTTTCAACCTTATTCAATTCAATCTTTTTGTTTAAGAATTGCTATCAACTTTATTCATTTCATTCATCTTGTCCACTTTTATGAACTTTTTCTTAAAATCGATCCTGTATAAGATTATCTTAAACACTAAATTTTATGTGTGAGGGGGGGTTGTGGGGGGGGGGGGGGAGAGGCGGACCATTTCATAAAGGGGAGGAGTTAGGGATGGGCCGCAAACTAGTAAGTACAAGAAAAATACTTAAATAGTCCTGATTTAATTCTCATGATCATTTCATGAAGGGGAGGAGTTAGGGGTGGGGCGCAAACTTGTAAATACAAGAAAAATACTTAGATAGTCCCGAGACTAAGTATTTTTCTTGTTTTTACAAGTTTTTGCCCCACCCCTAGTAGGGCTTCAAGACTATCTAAGTTTTTTCCTTTATTCAATTAATTTTTGTAACTTCACTTTCATTCAATTCATTTATCTAAATTTCAACCTTATTCAATTTAGTCCTTTCGTTTAATAATTGCTATCAACTTTATTCAATTTAGTCATCTCGTCCACTTTTATTAACTTTTTCCTAAAACTCAAATCAATCTTGTATAAGATTATCTTAAACACTAAATTTTATATGTGTGTGTGTGGGAGGGGTGGGGGGGAGAGGGGAGTTGCTCTCCTTAGATGATAAATAGGGATTAAGTATTCATGAGCAATTCTTAAAATAGTCTCAAAGTAGTGCTCCAGGCTCTCACATAATGAGTGGGTCCCATAGTGGGTTCTGCTTATAGGGCCTATTCCCCATGTGAGAGCCTGAAGCACTAAATCAATTTAATTCTCAAGACCATTTCATGAAGGAGGGGAGCTAGGGGTGAGGCTTAAACTTGTGAATACAGGATAAAACTTATATAGTGCTGGAGCATTGGGGAGGAGCTAGAGGTGGAGCTCCGAAACTATCTAAGTTTTTTCTGTATTCACCCGTTTGTGTCCCGCCCCTAGCTCCTCCACCCTTCATGAAATGGTCCTGAGAATTAAATTGATTTAGACTTCCTAGTCCTCTCTTTTCTTTATTTAGTCCCTTATTCCCCTTCATTATATCTCAATCAACCACTTCTGATTCTATACTCTTTCTCTCCTTATCATAGAGCAATCAGTTAAGAAAAACACGAACACTCAAACATGGAATTCCATATCTCGAACATGGATAGCCTCAAGTTTGATCATGATCATGAAAACAATTCTCACATCACTAATCCTCTAGACCTACAAGAATTCAGGAGGCATGGCCACTTGATCATAGACTTCATTGCAGATTATTACCGAAACATAGAAAAGTACCAAGTCCTGAGCCAAGTTGAGCCAGGTTTACCTCCGAAAACTATTGCCAGAATCTGCCCCCTACCCTGCTGAACCAATAGAAAACCATCCTCCAAGATGTGCAAAAGTATATTATGCCTAGGATCACACATTGGCAGAGTCCTAATTACTTTGCCTACTTCCCTTCAAGTGGTAGCGTTGCTGGTTTTCTTGGTGAAAGGCTTAGCACTGGCTTTAATGTAGTTGGGTTCAATTGGATTTCATCACCTGCAGCAACTGAACTAGAGTGCATTGTCATGGATTGGCTTGGAGAAATGCTTAAACTACCCAAGTCTTTCCTTTTCTCTGGCAATGGTGGGGGTGTATTGCAAGGGACTACTTGTGAGGCAATTTGTGTACACTAACTGCAGCGAGGGATCAAATGCTAAGCCAATTTGGGAGAGATAAGATAGGCAATTTGGTGGTTTATGGGTCCAACCAAACTCATGGTGCACTTCAAAAGGCAGCTCAAATTGCTGGAATCTACCCAAAGAATTTCACAGCCATTAAGACTACAAAGTCAACATTATATGGGTTATGCCCAAACTCTCTAAGAGCTACAATTCAATCAGATGTTCAAGCTGGGCTAGTGCCTTTATTTCTATGTGCCACAGTGGGGACAACTTCAACAAATGCCATTGATCCAATAGGGCCATTATGTGAAGTAGCAAAAGATTTTGGCATATAGGTCCACATTGATGCTGTATATGCCGGAAGTGCTTTCATTTGCCCAAAGTTTCGGCATTTAATTGATGGGATTTAGGGTGCAAACTCATTTACTTTGAATGCACATAAATGGTTCTGAAAGCTTAATTAGTGTGAAAACACTAAAGCTTGTTCAAACCCCAAATTTTAAATTACAGCTAGATTGCTTTTATTTTAATTTATCTAAGTGTGGAACAAGAGTAAAGGAAGCGCAATAAACCGGTAACACTACTCTAAGCCATAAGCAACCACAATGAACAATAAAAGTAAAGCTTAAAGAGTAGGGAAGAGAGTTGCAAACACAAGATAACACCGAGACGTATTATCAAAGAGGAAATCGAAGAACTGGACGAAAAACCTCTCCGTGACCCTCCAAGTTGAAATCGATCCACTAGAGAATAAGTTGGCGTACACGAATGTCAAAAAGACCCTCCAAGCCTAATCTACCCAATGTACTTGAGTCCTTCAAGCTCCTGCTATCAATGGACTTCTCGGAGTCTTGTCTTCACTAACTTTCCAGATCTTGCAATTCCGCCCATTTGCATTTGCCACTCAATGGCTTCTTCCAATATTCCCAAAGGCTCCAAAACGTCTCTCAACACTCAGAATGGGTGAGGTAAGTGTTTGGGCTAAGAACCTCTCAATGATGTATAAATGGAGAGGTAGAAGTAGAGGAAAACCAAGAGAAAATGTATAGATGATTGTGGGTATAACAATCTCTAACTCTCAAGTGTTTTGCTAGAGTTTTCTCTCTGAAAAGCACTCCTTACAATTTCGTGGGTAATGAGGATATATATATAGTGTGTGTAAAGAATTTGGTAAACCACTTTTCATTTTTGCCAAACAGAGAGTTTAGCGGGTACCTCGCAAGATAGTCTTTCTCGTAAAGTACTCGCGAAATGACAGGCTAGCATGACTCTTCAGCTTCTAGTCATGTGCTTCATACATGGCCTTTTCACAAGTTGCTTTACTTGCGAGCTAGTCGCGAACTACACTGATCTTCTTTAGCAAGCTTGATTCTTCACTAATCTCTCACACTCATCCCTTACAATCAAACCCACATAAATACAAGGAAATGATTGAATAAATTACAACCAAATTTGGCACGGAATTAAAGCTAATAAGGGCTAGTTGGAAATCACAATTTTACAGGTTCTTTACAACTTTGGACTGTCTGCCTTTGGGTGAAGGATCCAAGCGCCTTGATAAAATCGCTCTCAACTAATGCTGAGTTTTTGAGAAACAAGGCCAGTGATTCAAAACAAGTGGTGGACTACAAAGATTGGCAAATAACCCTAAGCCAAAGATTCCAAGCCATGGAACTATGGCTTGTGCTTAGAAATTATGGGGTGGCTAACCTTAGGAACTTTTTAGGAAGCCATGTGAAAATGGCCAAGCTCTTTGAAGAACTTGTAGACCTTGACAATCGGTTTGAGGTTATAGCCCCTAGAAACTTTGCTTTGGTCTGCTTTAGGGTTTTGCCTTCGCCAAAAGGTATGGATGGATATGAGAAAGGTAAGGCTAAACAAGTAGAACGTGCAAATGAGCTAAACAAGAAGCTGCTTGAGTCAATCAATGGGTCAGGCAAAGTGTACATGTCTCCTACTGTGGTTAATGGAGCATACATTATTCGGTGTACCATAGGGGCGACACTGACAGAGGAAAGACATGTGATCATGGCTTGGAAGATTGTTCAAGAGCATGCAGATACTTTACTCAGCAAATACTAACCATGTATATATATATATATGATATGAAAAAACCTATATGTCCTAAGTTTTCTTTAGTGCAACACTACAATACGAGCTTTTCATTCAAACGTGAAACAATATTGTTCTTTAGTGGTCATATGATGATATGCCTAGTCCTTGTCTTAGGGTGAAGTCCTGATCAAATAGATGTATGATCTATGTTTACTATGTTCTAATATTGTTCTTCAATATTAGACTTTGAATAAGTATAAGAAAACACTTGTTCCACAATTTTTTTTTTTTTTTTGTAATCATCAATATATATATATATATATATATATATATATATATATATAATTAAAAGAGGAAACTTTGTGTGGGAAAACATGAGGTTCTGCTAAGAGCAACCGCATTAGTCCTTGGGAAATAGAAAAAGAGGCTACTTTTACACATTTTACCCCAAAAAACACCCACATCAATGCTTGCAAACCTTTGAAAATATCCACATTTGCTACAGTATCTGTGTAAATATACACTGTTACTATAGCTTTGTATAATACTACTTTTTTTTTCTCTCTTCTCTATCAAACTACTTCTCTTCCTTTACGTCTACAACAACCCAGCAGCTTCCCCAACATCTACAATAACCCAGCGCGGCAGAATAAGAAGAAGGTAGAAGAAAATAACCACCCAACCACCAAACCCAGCACCACCACCAAACACTACAACCTAGCACCACCCAACCAACACCAACACAAATTATGTGAACAGTTGATAATCCACCACAAATTTACCCAAAATCAACAGAAAAACAATTAGAAAACCCAACTCAAAATCAAGACAAACCCACTAGAAAACCCAACTCAAAATCAATCAAAACTCACTAGGAAACCCAACCCAAAAACAGTCCAAACCCACCGGAAAACCCATCCCAAACCATACTTAACGGAAAACTCACGTGAAAAGCCCAACAAAGCTGGATCTGCCGCCCAATCTGCTGCCACTGCTGCCACTTGATCTACTGTCGTCAGGTCTTCCACTGTTGTTGCCGCCGAATCTTCCCAAATCTACCACTGTATGTGAGTGTATGGGTTTGGGATATAAGAGAGGAAGAGAGTTGAGGGAGGATTGAGAGACTTGGAATTGATATTTGAGAGAGAGACGGTTCAGACTTTAAATGAGAGAGAAAAAGGTATAAATGAAATAGATAGGTATTAATAAATAATAATAATAAAAAAGAATAAATAATATTATTTAAGTAGAATAGATTTGTAAAATAGATAAACTAATGTGAACAGTTGATAATCCACCACAAATTTACCCAAAATTAATAGAAAATTAACCCAAAATCAACAGAAAAGCAATTAGAAAACTTAACTCAAAATCAATCAAAACTCACCGGGAAACCCAACCCAAAAACAGTCCAAACCCACCAGAAAACTCACGTGAAAAGCCCAACAAAGCCAGATCTGCCGCCCAATCTGCTACCACTGCTGCCGCCCGATCTGCTGCTGTCAGGTCTTCCACTGTTGCTGCCACCGGATCTTCCTAGATCTACCATTGTATGTGAGTGTATGGGTTTGGGATATGAGAGAGGAAGAGAGTTGAGGAAGGATTGAGAGACTTGTAATTGATATTTGAGAGAAAGACGGTTCAAACTTTAGATAAGAGAGAAAAATGTATAAATGAAATAGATAGGTATTAATAAATAATAATAATAATAATAAAAGAATAAATAATATTTTTTAAGTAGAATAGATTTGTAAAATAGATAAATTGATGTGGGTGTTTTGGAAATGTGGTAGTGTAAAATAGAAAAAGTAGGTTTTTAGTGTAAAATAGACAGAAAAATTTGGCCGGACTGATGTAAATGCTCTAAGTGGCGCATTCTATGCAAAGAGAATTGAAATATTCTCAAGTGTCATGTCAGAGATAAGAACAAATTAAATATTGAATTTTTATTTTATTTGGTTTAATATTTCAAGACTTGTCTAATGAAAGAATAAATATTCTTTGTATCATTTTGTTCAATATTTCAATACTTTTCATCCCTCACACATACATACAAAACTCTTTACATTTCAATTTACTATTTTCACCTCTTACACTTCTACCCCTTTATATATACCTACCCATAGTCTTTCATATCATCCCGCCATGTCAAATATTTACAGACCAAAAATAATATCATTTACCTTTAATCTTTTGATACCTAGCACTAATATTATTGTTTCATCTAAGCCTAACCCATATGAGTTGGCTACAACCAAGGAAGAGGGGCTTACATTTTATATTGAGTGACAATAACAATTACGATTTTGATATTAAGGTTGGACATTGTAAATTTATGGGTTTTGTAAATGATGTGATTGACCGTGGGTGTTTGGAATATGTGTTTTGTCTTAGAATTAAGGAGAAAAAGAAAGACACATTCTCAACCTTTTTTTCTATAATATTCCTCTAAAGTTGTTTTTTTTTTTTTCTTATTATTTCAATTGAATAATTATAATAGATTTGTGTGTGCAATTTATAATTTTTTTTTATATGATGAACTCAATACTAATAAAGTTCTATAACAATTATGCTATAATACATATATAACATTCTCCAAAACCATCTTATATAAAACATTACAACATTATCCGTGCATCGCACAAGTAACTTACTAATTTATTATAAAATTTTAGGTTTTGAGTGAGAGAATAAAATAAGTGAAAAACTTGTTACACACTTGTGTGGATGCACACAAATATAGAATTGTAGGTTTTGAGTGAGAGAATAAAATAAGTGGAAAACTTGCTACACACTTGTGTGGATGTACACAAATATGTAATAGATATTAACAAAAAAAATAATAGTAAATTTATATGAAAGTAATTATTATTTGTGCACCACTCACAACTTATGATGTAGACATGGACCAAAAAAATATGAGTGTATTTTTTGATAATTGTGAGTTTTGCTAGGTTAAGAGATTTCTTAACTCAGCAACTCACTCAGCTGCTAAATCTGCTATTGCTCTTAAAGCAAGTTTCTTGTGTAATAACTGAGATTTGCCTCCCCCTATCTTGAAAGCTTGTAGGCAAGATTGTTGTACCTCATGTTGTTCTTCTTAGTATAATGAAATGACAGATTATCAAAAAAATATGATGTAGACAAGTTTGTCGTGAAAAAAGTTGTGTCAAAGTCATTTAGCTTTATTATTATGGAAAATGTGTTTTGCTTAGTGGCTCCTCTGGCTTGCCAAAAGGGTTAGAGCATTCTCATCAGCTATTCTATAAAAAATGCCATTTTGACACACCAAACACCTACTTTATCACTTTAATACATCATTTTACAACATACCATTTATCAGATGTTCTATTCTTCAATTCTATACATTAAAATAATATTTCCAACACATTAAAATAATATATCATCATCTTCAACAACAACAAACAACGGCACAACCAGCACTGCCACCAACAACCACTGCCGCAACAACACCGATAGCCACCACCGGCACAAACCTACGTCCACCAACACCACCTTATAAAAAATAAAAATAAAACACTACCAAAAAAATTGTTGCGGCCACAACCACCAGAAAAAACAAAAAAAGAAAACCACCAAAATCAACCAACAATTGCCGCACCCACCAACATCAGCCCATCACAACCCATGAAAATCAACCCACAACCACTCGAATCACAACCACCAAAACAGAAAAACAAAAACAAAAAACACAACCCACCACCGACCCACCGCATCCCACACACCCACCCACCGCCCACCCACCCGCTGCCGCCGCCAAACCTCACACCCACCCACCGCCAACCCACCCGCTGCCGCCACCAAACCTCACACCCACAACCCGATCAACCCACCACCTTCAACCATAATCAGCCAACCACCAACAATACCCACAGCCAACCACCATTAGAAATACTGCCACAACCACCAAAAGAGAGAGAGAGAGAGAGAGAGAGAGAGAGAGAGATCGGCGAGGTGTGGATAGAGAGAGATCTACGGATTAGTGAGAGCAAACCAACGTTTTCGCCCGATCTCGGCCTCGTCGGTATGAATCGGGTCGGATCTCGGTCTCTGTATGAAAGTTGCAGAGTGTGGTGGTGATGGCTGTTGCAAACGGAGAGAGGAAGAGAGTGAGAAAAAAAATGAAAGTGAGAAGGGAATAGGAGCAACGGAGAGATGGAGACCAAAGAGGAGAGAGAAAAGTGAATAAAATAAGCAAAAAAATTATAGCATTGATGTCCATACCGTCTCATATTTGAGACGGTACTGTAGCGGTGTGCCAAATTTTTTGGCATTTGGCACACCTCATGAGGGTCAGTTTTTGGTGTTTGGTGTGCCAAATGCCAAATATTTAGCATTTGGCACACCTGATGAGAATGCTCTTAGTTTGGACTTGATGCACCAACTCTTTTATTTTATTTTTTTTTGAAAGACATCTCTTTATTAAGATTGAGCCAGACTTTTCCTAATAGATAAAATTTTACTAGCCTCATCACACGCGCTTCGCACGTGAGATGAGTCTTTTTTTTTTTTTTTTTGGTTAGTGGTCCTATTTTATAGGAAAAAAAACTGTGTTTTTTTATTTTATATATATATATATATAATTTTTATTTTGAAATTTTAATTTATAAGTGAATAAATTAATTTGAAAATTAATAGGAGAGTAGTCATATTTTTTAGGCAATGTTTTAGTGAGAGTTAGAATTGCATTTTTACCGGACTGTCATTTAATTTTATCTCTAATTAAACATAGGGGTGTAGGAGCATTTTTGAACTAAAAAAAAAATAATATATACAGAAAAATCTCCTTAAATAATAGTATAAATTATTATATGGTTTTACGTAAACTTGTTATAAGGTGAATATGAATTTCAACGTTCCAGGAAGAGAGCCTACACCACCTTTTTTTTTTTTAAGGACTTAGTTAAGCTAAAACCGAAAAAAAAAATTATTTATTTTTTTGCTTATGGTAATTAGCAATTATCATGAATGTGATAAATTTTAAATTTTATTTTATCTATAAAAATAATAAAAATAAATTAAAAAATGAATCGAGATTGAAAATGAGTCTTGTCTCTTATGTGTTACTGTGTTAGTAGCATGGGTATTAGCATGAAAAGGTGAACTTTTGACCTCCATTTTAAATTTAGATGTGTCTTACGTACGCTCCTTCACTCATTGGATTTAATGTCATTATTAGTTTATTAAAGAAATCAATTTGGTGTCCATTGTTGGTGTCCCACGTGACTAAACAAATACAACCTTCTTCATCTTCTTCTTGTTCTTCTCTTATATTGTGAGTTGGGTTTGGGCTTGAATAGTTGGGCCTCCTTTCTATTCAAACAGTTTAAATGATTTAGTGTTTCAAGACATATATCAATGCTACAAAAGAATAGGCATTGGCCCAAATCACCAGATGTAGGCAAATTTATGCCCTTAGTACTATAGTTAAGGCCATATCTGTTAATGCTACAAAATGATGAGGGCCATGAGGCATAGGCCTAAATATATCATAATCTGTTGCTAATACCTACTTTAATTCCTTGGTCACTATTCATCTATTAAACTAAGACCTCTTCTTTCTATATGATACTCAACGTTAATGTTAATACAGCAATCATAAAAAGCAAGTTTATTCAAGGAATTGCCCGTCTGCATATCAATGACCTTGAAGTGGAGACATGAATATTTATCAAGGCTTCATACAAATCATATGCTATTATCTCTTAATGACAGATTGTTTGACGCACTAAAAGATGAAAATTCGCTCATTACTTTTTCAAACTCACAACATATGTTTCTTCGATTTTATATACATTATAGATAGAATAGTATTGAGTCGTGACTAAGTTTGTAAAAATGTTGAGCATATTTTCGTCTTTTAGCTCGTCAATGCTTAAGATTTGAGGCCTTGGAAGATACATTTGTTGAAGCCTTGAGGTGAGAGTGGGCGGTCTACAATTGTGAGTTCATTATAGAGAGATTTTGCTTTGGGTAGAAATTGAGTGACATAAAGAGATCACTTTGTTTAAGACTATATAATTTGCATTGCATGTAAATCTAAAAGATACGAGTATTGGAAGCAGAGGCAAGTGATGTTTCAAGAGTGTAAATGTCACCCCCTTGCCAGCACACTAGATAAATGGAAAAATTATATATTTACGATATAATCTTATAAGTTATGGCGTCAAGTAGTTTCAAATGATAAATGGAATAAAATAAGCAAGCTTAACGTTCAATAAAGAACCCATAAAGTGGATATACATATGTTTATTCATATTGTGTATGTACATATGTTTATAAATAATAATTAAAAAATCCATTAAATTGCATATGAGATAGAAGTTTTTCTGTCCATTTCATTGTGTATAAAAACTTCATCTATTATATTCAGCACTCATTCCTTTGTTGCATTATTGTAGTCCATTTTGAAACTTGAGTTGAGCAAACTCAAGTTTCAAGTATTTAGCCATTCATGTGGATTGTCTAATTGAAAATACCACATTAGACTATCCACGTGAGAAGCTATCTACTTGGAACTTGAGTTTGTTAGACTTGATTTTCACTTGAAACTCAAATTTGCTAAACTTAAGTTTCAAAAGACATAATTACATAACTTCAGGTAGTTAACTACATAACTACTTTTTTTTTTGCAAAAATTGAATATTTGGCAAAAAAAAGTCTTATTTACTATGGTTTATCTTTCTTTTTTTATATTAAAATATAATGTATATTCATGTTTATACATAAAACATTCATCTGTTATATTCATCGTTCACTCTTTTGTTTCATTAATTATCCCCACAAACTTAGTGCATTTGGATATTATATACAAATGATCATATGCTGGTGAATACAAATTAAATTGCATCTTTTATTTACTTTAGTTTTTTTTTTTTAATTTAGGATTCATGACCATTTCGATGACCAAACAACCAGGTCACTTAAGCCAGATGGTGATATCAACTTTATCTATGATAATAGAGGCTTTGTTAAGTCCATTATCAAATTTCAAATGGGGGTGGAAAATCAACGCATTAAATCTTTGTCATTGTTTTCATTATTGTAATTAGTGGTTTCAGCAAGTTTTGAATTTATTTTTACTCTCCTGTGATCAATCAGTAACATATGATGTTAACGGCAATAGTCAAGTCACTAAGGCAGACAATAGGTGCTATGAACAATCTTATATGGATGATGTACAATTACAGTCATGAAATAATTTACATTTTTTTTTTTTTTTTGGCTAAAATGATTTACTCTTGAGAATAATAGATTAGTCAATACAGTAGGTTAATAAATTCAACAAGGATGTGGTGTAAAAGGAGACACCATCCAATATTAACATGCCACATTAGATTTTTACAACTAAGAGACTCATTTTTTAAACCAAAAAATAAATAAAAATTGAAACAAATCAGACTAAAAAGAACAGAAAAAAAAAAACGTGTTTCTCTCAAACTCTCCCCTTAAATCTCTCAACATCTCTCTCCTCTAAGCAACAATATCTAGAACAAACATAACAGATTTTGTCTTTAAACTCTTATAGGAATCCAATATCATAAAATTTCTTTTTAAATGAGAATATAATTCATTCAAATATCATATCTAAATATATGTTTATGTTAGAAATTATGTTTTCAATTCAATAGAGATTTGCAATAATAAAGTGTGAGTTGCAACTTAATTTTATTTTTTTTAATTTATCCATATAAGTTTCAATTTATGGAATATAATTTAAAATTCATACATTCGAGTACTTAGGTTTAAATAGTCACTTGTCTTTGTATGCTACATTTGCGTTCTTTCCATGTTAAATTTATAAAAAAAAAATATTTTATAGCTCAAGTTTTAGTATAGAATAAAGATCTCAAATATTTCCTCTCTTTTTTTTATTCGTTTTTGGCCATATAACGAATATGTTTGCAAAAATAGCATAATAAGCAAAAAAATGCCAATCCAAAGAGCATTCACCCTTAACAAGCTAAGCAATTTTTGCTCATGCCTAGGAGCTTCTGTTGTTTGAAATTTAATTTAGAGAACTAAAAATTTTGATTATCTAGAATACAAATTGAGTTAGTTTGGGTAATTTTTTTGTTCTTAGGAATAGCAAAAGGGTCCTAAAGTGATAGGACTCAAAACATGTAGACGGATGTAATGGAGAGTTTATGGGGGTAGTCAACCTCCAAGAGAAAAGATTGGAGATTATGAAGAGAGCATGGAGATCGAGTTGGGGAATTTGCATCAACTTTCATAATGAAGAATAAATACATGCATGCCTAGTATTTTATCAAACTAAGATCGGAAAAGAAAAGCTAAAGATTGGTTCTTTAACCAACTAACAACTTATTCAACTACTTGTATCGATCAAACAAACTGAATTTCTTGGCTAGCCTTGCACTTGTTTTTTTATCCTAGTCTTATGTCTTGTCCTTCCACAGCCCACTGGCCCAAGTTTCTTGAGAAGAAGAGAGGGGCCAACAACTAGTGGTATGATTTCATAATAGGAAAGAAATGAGAAGGCTCATGAGAAGTTGGTCTTGTCTAGTCCAAGAAAGGCAAGCCAGATTTGGGGTTGAAACATTGTTGACTAGACACAAATTGTAGAAGGTAGGCACAAGTTGGAAGCATCAATGAATCCAAGATCTCTTGACATTCAAGATCAGGAAGCAAGTGGGTTTTCTAGTAGAGATAACTATTGAAGGTAAGTTTAATGGAGAGAAAATGATGAGCATTTGACAAGGAAGAGAAGAAGAAGGTAATGGAGATGTGGTGGGGTTGATAGCAGAAGAACGTAAAGAAGAGGCGTCAAAGGCCATGAGTGCTCTAAAAAAAATTGCACTGATACCAAATTGAAACAGATGCGAATTTGATTGTAGTAACCTTCTCACAGTCTATTGAGCGTTTTGTATTGTATTTATAAGAACGATTGCACATTATAAGGAATGTAACAAATAAAGATTACAGGAATTCAAAATACGAATTGGTCAAATGCAAAACAAGGAGATATGGTTAATAATAATTAATGAAGTAAATAATATTGAAAAGAAAAGAAAACAACAAATTTACTGATCCAATAAGCATAAATTAAATTAGTATTAAACAAACTGATTATAGAGCAAACTACCAAATATTTACCCAATGTGCCTTGCCCTCTACATGAAAGTCAAACTAAACAACCATTAGTACGTAACTTTTATCATGGCATTATTTTAATAGTACTATACTTAAAAAACCAAACACATTAAGGAGTAACATCACTCAATGTGCCAAGCCAAGTAGGTGGTAGCATCCCAGTCTGCTCATGCACAGTCTTTAGCAATGGTGGCAACATGCTATATACCCCAGCAACATCCTTCATTGCCCCATTTGAACCATCTTCACCACCTTTTCCATTAGACCAAACAGTAATCTTGGGCTGCAATCCATTCACTGCCTGTGCATTAATCCTGGCAATTTCTTGGTACATATCCTTGTTGATCATCATGTAGTCCCTTAGTGCAGTGTAATTTCCTCCAAGTTGTTTCAATAGGGTGTTCAAGTAAAAGCCTTCAGCTTGTGCGAGTGCAGTAATTCCTTCAGCCTCTTTCTTCTTTGCATACAGTGCACTATTCGAAGCTTGTTGGCATGCATAGAACTTTGCATCTGCACTTGCCTTCTCTGCCTCAGCAGCTTTCTGCTTCTCATAGAGGGTTGCTTCTGCTGCTTTTTGTTTCTTGTACAGCTCCCAATTTGCCTCTTGCACCTTTATCATCAATATTTCACATTTATATTAATAAAAGGGAAATGCTAACGAGTGCCCTTAGGGCATTGGTTAACAATCCCTTAATAAAAAACCAATTGCTTATCATGGGGTTTTGGCTTGTGTACAAGACTTGTAAGATACAAATATAAACATAAAATCATAAAGTGAACCGACTTACTAACATGCTAAAACCAAAGCAACTTGTATTACCATCAAGTATTTTCACTATATATCTTTGTATTACTCTCTTTGTCTCAGTTTGTTTGTCCTCTATTGTATGTTGGGATGTCCCAAAATATTGTTCTGTTTCTAAAAGTAAAAGTTATTAATTTACTAATATTCCTATTATACCCCTACTTTATTTTCAAAACTATTTGAAAAGAAAACTAACAAATATTTAAAAAATCAATCTAATTGAGGTACCTTTTAATTGCCTCATTAAGAATAACTCTTTAAAAAATAAAAATAAAAGCTAATAAATTTATTTAAGGGTAGTTTTGTAAATTTATACATTTTTATAAGGTAGATAAGACAATAAATGACGTTCTCTTAAAAAGTTTAACTTTTCAAACAGAACAAACAAATTGGGACGGGAGGAGTATAAGTTAAGAATAATATACAGGCACAAACTATATTACAACATTTTTATAAACTGTTGATGTGTCCAATTTCTTATTAGTTTTCATCTAGACTCATCATTAACATCATGTTTTCATTTACTAATAATCACTCACCACATCAGAAATTTGTAAAAAAATTTGTATCTCTAACATTATTGATAAGTTAAATGCATGCCTTGTATTTGTGGAAGTAACGTTTTGTATTCCTTATTATAATATAATAATAATGTCAATATTGACATTAGTGAGAATGATTTACAAAGAAATGAAATGAAAATATCGGTCACATTATAATTCAAAGAGATATACAATATGGAAAATAACACTATACTATTAATTATTCTATCGAGACAAAGAGTATGTTAAAGGAATATTATAAATAAATAAATAAATAAAAAGGAATATTATAAAGTCTTTGCTCCTATTAATAATAAGTCTTTATCTTCAAGCAATTAAAGCCTTATGGAATGCCCATTTGTTTTTCAATGTAAAATTTTGGTCCATATCCTTTTGCCTACCTGTTTTAGTATTCCACCTATTAATAGTAAATCTTATCTACAGATTATGTTAAAGGAACTCTTCTGAATTAAGTAGAGCAGCTCAGCAGCAAACAACACAAAGAACAAGAAGAAAAATTAACTAGTGTAACTAAACATATTAGTGTCACCATCAAATATACCTTAGTCTCATACTCCACAGCTGCCTTGCTTAGTAATTCGGCCCTGAGTTTCTCAGTCTGAGTTAATACTTTCTTCTTCTCCACCTCAGTTTGCAACTCAGCCTCCCTTAAGGTCACTGCCTTGGTGGATTCCACCTCTGCAAGCTGAGACGCCTGAGACCACCCGGCATTTTTCGTGGCCAGCTCAGCCTTGTACTCGGCCAACTCAGCTTCTTTCCTGTTCTTAAACAGTTCAACTTCAGTCTTAACCCTAATTTCTTCCTTCTGGGCCTCTCCTTGCCTTTGAGTCATTATCACCTTGGTCTCTGCATTAATTTTGGCAGCATTTTGTGAGGTTTGGCCTTCCCTCTCCTTTGCTCCGATCTCACCCTTCTTCTTAGCCTCAGCAACATCAATCTATAACATATGTATAACAACATTTATCAATTTTATTGTTAGTGACAAAAAATAACCTAAAATAATTGATGGACGTGCTAATTTATGTAGATAAAAAAAAATATATACATATACTTATATGCACATATCGTTGTGAAGTTAATGACAAAAATTAAAAATTTTCCTCTATCACCATTGAGGATTATGGATTATGAAAGTAAAGTTAAAACTGAACCAACAATCTAATGAATTTAGATTTGTAATTTTACATACAAATTCAAAAATGAAAGAATATGTGTGGTGTGTGTGATTGTGAAGATAATGACAAAAATTAAGAAGTTTTGGTCTATCACCATCGAGGATTATAGATTATGAACATAGTTAAAACTGAACCAACAATCTAATAAATTAATAATAATTTAGAACTGTAATTTCACATACAAATCCAAAAAATGAAAGAATATAATTGTGTGTGTGTGTGTGTGTGTGTGTGTGAAATTGTAGCAGATAAATGGGGCAAAATCAAAACAAAATTTGTATACCTTAGCTTGATTGGCAGCTTCCATCTGGGTTTTCTGACCAAGGTATGAGAAATACTCATGGCCAGGCACATCCATAAGTTGTTTGACATTAGCATTGTAGATGAGAAGGCCAAACTGATCGAGCTCAAGCTGAACTTTTCCGAAAACTTCTTTCTTGAACTCCTTGCTACCCTTAAATACCTGTTCCATGGTCATAGAGGCAGCAAGCACCCGAGTCTCTCCCTCAATGACACCTTGAACAAGTTCTTTGACGTGGTTGGAGAGCTTGTCATGTGGAGAAATGAGCTTTGCGTAGAGGAGGAGGCTGTCCATGTCAGTGACACGAGGGCCTATTGTGAAGACTGCTGGGAGAATGAAAGGGAGTTTCTCAGCAGACATGGCTTGAACCTCGAAGGTGTAGTTGACAGGAGACACGTCGAACTTGGTGCACTTCTGCCCTGGAAATATCCATTCCTTCTTGGCTAGCTTTATGTCAGGGATGGCCCACCCTGTGATGGCTAAGTACTCTGAAGGACCAGCCGTTTTCCACTTCATGTTGCTCTAGTATAGGAGTTTATGTGTCACAGAGAGATTGAGACTGAGAAAGAGAGAGCTGGGGCTTATAGCTAGAAGGCTTTTCACTTTTGTTAGAGAGAGAGAGAAAATTAGGTGTGTGTATATATATATATATATATATAGAGGAGGCTTTTGTTGTCTTGATAGAGTAATGTAGGGTGAGGTTGAAATGTATGGAAAACTCTAAGGGTGTGCTTAGTTGGGGTGAAAACATGAAAGATAGAAAATAAGGTGAAAAATATCATTTTTTATTATTTGGTTGAAAAAAAAAAATAAAAAAGGGGAAAAAGTTTTCTCTCCGGACCCACTTTTTTTATCCTCCCAATTTGGGAGGAAAATGAGGAGAGAAAAGTGCTGGGAAATATATTTTACACAAATGCCCTCTCACCTATCCTTCATTTTATTCATGACTTGATGACTTTTGCCCCTTCTCAGTAACCGTTGCTTTGATGTTTTTTTTTTTCTTTTTTTGGCAATGTTGCCTCTTCTTTTTTTTTCTTTTGATTTTCTAGGCTGTCTTTTTCCTTTCTATTTTTTCTTCTTCGGGGCAAAACGTTGCTTTTTTTCTTTTCTTTTTTAAGGCCTGGGCGTGCCTTTCTTTCTTTTCTTTTCTTTTTTTTTTCTTCTTCTGGCAGGAAAGTTGCCTTTTCTTTCCTTTTTTTTTTTTTTTTTTTTCCTATTCTTTTTTTTTTCTTTTGATTTTCTATGGGCTGGGCGTGATTTTTTTTTTTTTTGGGACATGATTTTTTTTTTTTTAATAAATTTGAGAGATTGTTCTTCTTTTGTGGTTATTTGTCACTTTTTTATTTTAATTGGACATCATTCTTTAACAAGGGTATATGAGTAAATTTATTTAAACCCATTTTTTTCATCACTCTACTTTTCTACTCTCAACCAAACAAATAGGAGAGAAAATAAAATTTTTTATATCCTCCCACTTTTCCACTCTTTCAACCAAACGGACCCTAAGGACAAAGTACTCATCATAATATGCTTGAGTTTCAATATTTTACGAAGTTTCCGTGTTGATCACATTTGTAAGTATTAAATTTCAATCACAAGAGTAAGGATTTAGGCGTGTTTGTACAAAATATTTGTATCCATGTGTGAGAGATGAAATGAACGATTCAATGCGTGAGTGAGTGTCTTATTAATGAATTTAGATCAATCGATTATGATATAAAAAGTAAGATTGAAAAGGATATGTATTAATCTGGCTAAGTGATTGCGTAGCAAACAAGTAAAAGACCAAAAATACTCACACGACAAAATTCTACTTGCTACTATAACAAGTCAAATGAATACCTATAGTATAATTCTCTGGTCTCTCTCACTAAAGTAACTAATTCTTCTTCAAATGGACTCAGCCATTCAACCACTTCAATGACAGGTTCTCAAAAGAAATAGAAAAGTAATTTGATTTACTTGCTTAGAGGTTTGATCACAACTATATTTATGATTTTACTTTTCTTTCTTTCTTTTTTACTAAAATATTGTAAATGACTCTTATCTTTATTTGAACTTCGTATTGGCATTTTTAAATTAGTATTTAAACTTTAAGTAATGATTTAATATCACCTTTTCAAATGTTATAGATTAAATTACTTAATGCATCTTTTCACAATGAATACAAATCTTTTGTATCATATTTTGTATTTCATTTTATGTTCCACTAATCACACTTGGTCATGTGTTTATTTTTTTTCATTTTAAACTTTGGCTATTTTATAAAAAAATTTAAACAAATACATAACAAATTATAATTGGTGGAACACAAAAAATGGTACAGAGGATAACAAATTAACATTGATGCATGAAGCAGGAAATTCATAATTTTATATATATATATATATATATATATATAAGTTTGTTTCAACTTTCAACACAATGAGTCCAATGAGGAAGAAAGTTTGCCGAAATTACCAGCCTGCACACATTTCTACATATGTCCTTGGGACCTTGACAAATTCAAAAGGAAAAAAGTGCAAATGGATAACTCTTAAGAATTAATTGGATTTCCTGGCTTAAACTCTTTAGGCCTTGCTCAATACTCAATATATACTCTGGGATTTCTACGCGTAATAAATTGCATTCGATCTTTTGTAGACTTTACCTTTTTTTTAATGAATCCGACATCTTTTGTAGACTTATGAGATAAGATATTTTAACCATTCAATTAGTTTACGCCAATGCAATAAAGTTTCTAATGATAATAATATAATATAATATAATATATATGTCAAATTCCGAAAAATACCAAACTTGTCTTTGTTTTGTTTGATGTGTATGTATACTAGTTGAACTGGTACAGATTTTGATCTTAGCCTATTATGAATTAAGAGAGCTTTCTCAATACTATTGATGTCACTGAAGGAATATTTCATTTGCTGCTTCATGCCAGAATGCACATATATAATATCTCTCCTATATATTTTGGGTAATCAAGACCCACTAGTTCCTCAAAAAAAATAAGACCCACTTAGTTTTATTAGCTAGGAGTTGGGGATATATGGGAAATGCATTGATTGTGAACTCAAAAGTCACAAATGCATTATGGGTCTCACCTAAAATTATTCTAGGTGTTCCGGAAACATATAAGTATAACATGTTACTTCCATCATGAATCATGTAATTGTAGGATAGTAATTTTGGTGTTAATACATATACAGGGTCAAAACTATATTTATAAAATCTCTCTAATAGCAAATAACAAGTAGATTCTAGTTTGTTTTTTTTTTTTTTTTTTGGTAGAAAAAAATGGGTAGAGGGAGGCAACTAATGTGGCTTCCCTACCTAGGCGTAACCATAGTAGCACCCTACTCCCGAGCGAGACCCCATACACCCGGTCTGTGAGAAACTCACTTATTATTCTTTGAACCGTTAGGGATGGTAATGGGATAGAAGGAACACCAACACACAGCTAGTTATTGAGGCTCAAACCCAAGTCCTAAGACTTATTGACTCAATATCTTACCAACTAAGCCACCTGAATATCTTACCAGCTAGTTGTTAAGATTCTAGTTGATTCATTAGAAAAAATATATACATATAGTAGATCCCAATTCATATTTTTAAGAGTTAGCCCCCCAAGGACAAACTTTCCTCAGGAAAGTATCATAAACATGTTGTGGGCCCATATGTCAGTCTCACAAATGTCTTATACGTCTGGATGATGCAAGAATTTCTCTCAACCCCCCTCCCTACGCTAATCCCAATTCTAGTTGTAGGACCTCACATGTCAGTCTCACAAATATCTTATACGCCCAACTCATACAAGAATTTCTCCACTCTTTCCCCACCTCCTTCAATTGTGCTACAAGACTCATGCAATAAAACTGACAATTTTGAAAATAGAAAATTTAGGACTACAGTGGGTCCAATTGGTATTCGTAACTGATATTAGTTATTTTCAAAGTTCCAAATACGTTATTTGACATTTTTGACACACAAATGTGAAATCAAAAGAGATTCCTTTATTCGTGAGCTTCAATATGACAACACAACTCCCATAGATTTTTTAAAACTTAGATATTTAAGATTTCATAATTGTCTCTAAGAGACATGGTCACATTAATGCATGAAGAAAGAAATTCTTATCTTAATTACAACTTAAATATCTATGTCTGTTCTACACAATGCTCAATTACAATGAGGAAGAAAGTGATCCGAAATTCATTTGCAGCCTGTGTGTGGTACATGGTATACATTTCTACTTTTGTCCTTGACAAATTCAACAAAGAAAAAGAGGGCTAATCGATAACTCTAGGAATTAATCGAGCTTTCGTGACTTAAACTCTTTAGGTCTTGCGCAATTTTTTGAATTTCGACACGTAATAAACTGCATAGGATTTTTGTAGACTTATTGGATTTATTAAGTGTTAAGACATTTTAACCATTCAACTAGTTTAAGCCAAATGCAATAAAAGAGATAGAGAGTGAGCAATTTAATTTTAGCACATGAAATCTTCACCCAAATGGCTTATAAAAATGGTCATAAGCTGGATTTGCCATTTTGGTAGAAGTGGGTTCGTATCAATTGTCAATTTGTCATATGCGAGGCTTGAAAATAATTCACAATGATGAACTTCAAATTCAAAGGTCAATGAACCAAACAAAAAATAATTTTTATTTTTTGAGTTTGGAATTAGGTGCCAACTGACAAATAAGACACGAGAATATAATATTATTTATTGTTTATATAAGAGAATTTAGGGTAGCTTTTAACTTTAGAGTCAGGGAAATTTAGTACATCTTGATAGATAATAATTTTGAGTCCTTAATAATCTATTTTAGGAAATTTTTAATACCACTTTTATGGGAAATGAAAAAAGCTGTCAAAATATTAATTACTTTTTTTTCATTTCCCATAAAAACTTTCTTTAAATGGATTATTAACAAATGTCCTAAGAGCACTCGTTAGCATTTTCCTAATTTTATTGATAGTCTTTAACATAATTTTAGTGTCTCTTTTTTTTTAACATTGAATAAACATAAATTTTATTCTCGTGTATTAATTTATTCTTGAATCTTTATATTATTTGCAAATTTTTTGCACATACTCTAGCCTGCCAAAGAAGAAATCTTGGTTCCATCCCTAGCCCTCAGCGTGACAAGTTCATGGTTCCACAGTTTTACACCTGCTTTTAGCTAGGTTTAACAAGCCACTGAAGCCTTTTATTAGGCCTGAAAAGTAAAAGCAAGATTGAGATCCAGCAATAGCAATACCGGGTGTGATAATGCCTCTCATCTCATCCTTCTCATAAATAATTTTCACTTTCTAATTATTTACCCTTTCATCTTTTTTTATCACTTTTTTTTTTTTTATAGAAGGGTTGAGATTAAAATTTATCTTTCAATATCAACCATTCAAAAATATTGCACTTTATTGCACTGGATCTTAAATTCTTAATCCCATAAAAACAAATGATGATCCTTGCACAAAATATTTTTCTTTTCATTTTGTTTTACAATTGCTTAAATAGTATGTTATGAATTATAATTAGAATAACATTATTTTTATTTGGGTACATCATTAACGCTGCTTTTATTATACACAAATCATGTCACTAACCATAAGAAAAAATTTTAAACATAGTGTCTATGGGCTCTTTTTTAAACATGTTGTGTCTATGGGCTCATATAAGAACAACTTTACAAGATATAGCATCCTCAGCTAGAAATGATAGTTGACAATGGAGTGGCTTTTATTCAAGGGCCTATCTTGATCCAAAAAGTTAAAAACCACGTTGCACTGAAAATCCTGGAACTATTAGGTATTTTACTTTTACAGGTTTACAGTTGGACCTTTAAAAAAATGGAAGGATCAGGTTTCAACGGGAATTACAAATCGTAATTTCTTGGGCCATTTGGGTATATATTGTTAAAATGTTAAATAAAAAAAAAAAAGGTATTCTGGTACTTGATTATCGATTGGTTCATTTGTGATCCATGGAAAACCGAAATTGGTGTGATACGTGACCTACTTTTCCACATAGGAATGGCTGATGGCAAAAAGGCTTCAGTCATTTTAAGCAGAACATTAATCTAAAAAAAAAAAATAAAACATTTTTTTTCTATTTTAGTTAACCATTTTAAAATAAAAAACTTTTTTTTCTATTTATTTAACTATTTTTCAAAACACTCATATGATCATCTATTATATACTCTATTTCATTAATATATCAATTTTTTTTTAATTGTCTCTTTCTTCGTACATAATAACTGCTATCTACACTCTTTCTTTAGCCTCAAGAAACGCACGCACAAAAAAAAAAAAAATAAAATTGCATAAGTTACATTGACTTGTATATTTGCTCAAACACCATAGCAAAATCTCATTTTACACAACAAATACATAAACTAATGTGGGTATTTTTTTTTTTTTAGAATGATTGTGCCAATTTTTTGACCTTATGCTATTTTACGCAAATAATTGAAAAAGCAGACGCTTTCGGTCCTCCAGGAATTGAAAATGCAGCCCAAAAAATCCGTCACTTCTGGTCCTCCAAGAATCGACTGTACATCAACATTTTCGCCTTTTGGAAGACCCAAAAGTACACAGTTTCAATTAATCTCACGTTGTAACTTATAATAAGATCTGTTTCTTATCTCCCATGCAAGTTGAAAACTTTAGTTTTTATTTTTGGGTTCTTGGAGGACTGAAAATGTACCCTTTATTTTTTGTGTTCCAAACTTCCAAATACCATATATGACTGCAGCTTTTTGCTAATTACCATATTACTTCCTAGGTGGATTAATATGAAATTTATATTAATTTCACGTTCACAACCTCATTCCATGAGTTAGTGAAAAATGATTTACGTGGAAGACGTTATCAATCATCAAAAGCCGCTTATATAACACATCATACATTGATAACTCATTTGGGGAGGGCTAATTTTCATAATTAATGGTTTGAGTTCATAAATTGATCCACCTAGACAGATGATAATCAGCACTGGGGAGAAAAAATGAAAAATACAAAGTGGGGGAGGGAAGAGTAAGATGAGTGTGACCTACGCATTGTCATCTAAAGTTGCAGCATTGAGCCCGACCTCTCGCCAATTTGTCCCAAAGACAGATCATTTGCCTTGGGGATTGGTAATGTGCCGTGAAATAGTTTTCCATGCACCCATACTGACAAAATTTCCAGTTGTGTGAGTACTGGACAGCTCTCATGGAACTGTTAAACTGCTCAACCCACATTCCCATGCTCACATCCTCCATCTTGAAGAGCTGCAGCCAAAAAGAAACAGTAGTTTTTAGTTACCAAATGCTGAAACGGGTTGGAGGTTCCTATAAAGGAAGGCATAGTAGAGAAATAATATAACTAACCCTTAGCCTTCGATTCCCATGTCGCGAGATAACATAGTTAGCAATATCAATGGAAATTATATATCCAGGCCCATTGGCATATGGAGGATATGCTTCTTCTGGCCACTCCTGTTACATTACACAATTTCGTTAGATATAGGAACAATGCAAAGAGAATCAAACAGGTCTATCCAACCAACACAAACTTCTTAATTTAGAAGAAAACAACAATAATAAGCTCAGATAATATGAGAAGAAATTGTTTCTCTTCTTATTTCCAATCGTCATTGCAAGCAAGCACAATGTATCAGATTTCCAGAAGTGTCTGATTGATGAAAAGAGCTCTAGTAGAAAAATCAAAAGCCCGAAAGGCAGAACTCAGTAAGGATAGATTTTTGATCCATAGCAGGCAACAAGTCCAAATAACAAACATACCAGCCCACTAGCATACCTCATAGGTGACCGCCCATTTTCCATTTCGGAGAGGTCGATGCAAGAGATTGAGATTGCCCATATAAAGGGACTTATTAGGGGAGATGCCCTCAATTTCTTTTAGGACAGTGTCCACCCTAACAAACGTGTCATCATCACATTTCATGATGTACGCAGCTGTCAAATTCTGAACCTGCATGGAGAATGTTTGGACTTTAAGGATATAACACAACTCAGCATGGGAACCCAACACAACAGAAGCTCCAGGAAAGTGCTCAATGAAAGACAAACTAGATTATAATACAAAAACTCACCCCAAACTCACAGATAGCAATAGTTTTTAGAACAACAAGCTCATAACGATCCATAAAGGGCAAAATCACAATGTCGCCAAAGTAAGCAGCCTCCTTCTTCAGCACTGCATTCACCTCCTTCCTTGGATTCTTCATGATGATTTTGTAAAGAGTAACAACACCAAATAAGCAAAAACCCAATCATAATACAATGAAAGACAGAATATTTTTCAAATGGAAAAATGAAAAAGAAACACATACATAAATAGCCAGTGAAGAATGTCCACAGGAATTAAAAATAGAAAGATAACAGACCCAGACAAGCACGGCATATATCATATGAAACTTTGTTAGCTCATATGCATACATCATATATCAATGTATTATTCCAAATCTCTGAATTCAAGAATCATAAGGACAAAAACAAACAAAACAAGCCCGTCTACTGGATTGGAGTACATAAAACTTACATTGGTCCTCATATAATACCTAAACACATATCACAAGGAAATTGATTTCATGTCATATGCTCACAGGGATGAAAAAGCGTCACATAATATCTCATAGTCATTAACCCTACCATTTAATTATTGCAACACAGTAACTGGGAATAACGCAATCCAAAGTTATTTGTAACAAGGTTGACAACACTGTCCTAAACGCTTCTGGCATCTCAGAAGTCATCAACTTCAGTTGAAGTAAAAAATAAAAATTTAATAGTTTCTCTAGATACCATATAGCCTACTTAAGTCATTATGTTTAAAATTGACTCACAATAGCCTCTTATAAAAACTTGTGATACATGCAGAAGAATGATTGGTATAATCTAGATGTTTTTTGGCCAGAGATTCTTTCAATAGAAATATAGCTGAGCTAAAAATAGAAGAGATAACCCTCTTTGGAAAGGAGATATGATATTATATTTTATACCTGTATACAAGCAAAAATATAATATTATATATACTCAAATCGAGCTCTATACTTACGAACTTGCTCACAAACAAATAATTTTGTATGTTCTTAAGACATTTAATAATCGCGTTTAAACCTAGACTTGAGCTTGGCTTGTTTGCTGAAGAACGTAAATAAACTTTTCCCAAGTCTAAACTGCTTATGGACAGCTCAGGTCATTTTCCACCCCAATATTGTATGCTTTTTCATTTTCTTCTCTCTTTTTACCCCTCCCTCTTGGTTATTTTGTAATACAACAGTGTTCACCATTCCATTGTAAATAAAATGGTAAAAAAAAAGTTATAGGTAAGAAAATTTTTATTGAGAGAGACTACATGAAAATGTCACAAAGCAGCAGAAATAGAACAAGAAAAATGAAGAAATACAAAATACTGTTCATAGAACCCTTGAGCACCATATATTTCTCACTTTTCCTTCTTCCTTACAACCCAAGTCAAGCCCTTGCTCTTACCTATCAAAAACCCAACAACCTCAAGTATTTTATCAAATAGCCATCAAAAGCTCATCAAACCCTATCCAATTTTAAGCCCTAACCCTTTCTTCTACAAGTCTAAATCCTAGATCCAAAATCCTCTTGAGATATTAACCCACCACAAGCACACGTAGATAATTCCCCAATTTATCTTAAACCTGGCATGTTCTTGATTGGTATCCTAAATGTTCATCAACAGAACTTTTGCACCTACAAACCACAAACAATTTACATAAGCATTCCACATTGTTCAACCCTTTACTATGGATTTACATTTCATTGAAAGTGTTATGGTTCGCTATTATCTATCATACTTTAATAGATAGCAACACTAGCATCAACATCTCTATGTTTCAAGCATGTCAATAATCAATATCACCATGTTCTATTCATTACACTCATGGATCCTGGAAAGTAATTCATCAGCCCAATTTCTTGACCCAAAATTAAGCAGGGTAAAGATATATGCAGAAACCTTACCAATGCAACAAAGAATCGAACTACAACATTAGAAAACTTGATAGCAGAAGATTGCATCCACGTTTTTCTAACTGCCATTCGTTCTGCAAAGTGATTAGTAGCAGACAAAATTCCAATAAAGAGTTTAATCTTGCCCTCAGGTATAGGACGGGCTTTCCACTTCTCCGACATTTCCAATACTCTTTGAGGTGAGAAACTCCGATGAGAAGTAGGGAGAGAAGTAACATAAATTGAGTGAACATCCACATCTCCTTTAATTGCTAGTCCAGTTGCATCTTCAAGAGTAAACCCCTGAAGTTATGGCAAAACCATCAGCAAAGCATCTCCCACAGTATCTTTAAATCAACAAGGCCAAAGAATACCCAGTAGAAACACAATCTTATAAAAAGGAAAAAACAACATCATAAATTAAATTGGAAAGGCCGACAGGGTAAAATGGAAGCCACTGTTAAAAATAAAAAAACATAGAAAGAGACACTATAAAGCACAACGGCCCAAACTACACTGCAATATGACATACTCTAGATCTCAAAGGCAAGCATTCACCATTTCCATGGGACATGTACAAAACAGATATCATAAGTAGTAAATGTCACAAGTTTTTCCACATTACTTACCATCCTATACGGAAATGAAGTCACATGCCTACCCCCAACACTAATATGGTACCCATCAATGCCAGCACGCAGGGTCATTATAAACAGTCTACCCTCCACAAAAGGAAATGGCCAGGTCACTTCAGGCTTCTGCTCACGTCCAATGAATCGCTTAAACCATGAAGTTGTCTTGGACTCTTTTGAGTCTACAATATCACTCCGCATCCATTTTTCACATCTCCCAAATCCATCAACTGCAAAATACATAGAAAAGAAAAACCTTACAGCTTAAATGGTACATAAAAAGTTGAGAGGATGGAGAGCAAAGAAAAGAAAATAAGTCATACCACATCATAAACAACTACATGCAAGATAAATAAATAAAAGTTTAGTTTCTTAGGAGCATAAAAATTCCCCATCCTTCACACAGTACGCATGTTATTGTTGCCCAGAACAATCAGGAAAGTTCAGGAGAGTTAAAAAGGGAATTAGCAACTGACAAGAATTTATTAAATGAGAAAGACTCAAGGTGATGCAGTGCAATTATAGGGGCTAACAAAGGTTTTAAGCCTAGAATACCAAAATTACAAACAAAACAGCAAGTTCGTGAGGCTGATTGCAATCGAGGTTAAAGAATCTCCTACATTGATTCAGAAAGTGAATGTATGGTTCTTAATAGAAACCTACACGTATATTATTGAATCATATTCACAACAGCATGTCAACAAAGTTGATCAGCAATCAAAATACAGTGACTTCATATTTGAGCTGCTACTAAGCAAACTCAGCATACTCAGCATTACAGTTGAACTTCAAACAAAGAAGGTCAGCTATAGCCTAATAACCCAATTTTATGCACAAGCAAGAAACCAGATTAGCAAGACCATTTCAATGACACTGCCCAAATCAAGCTCTAACTATCCAAACTAGTACCTAAACCCATACACTAACACACACCAATACCTCTTTTTTTTTATAGGTGGATAATAGGGAGGTGAAATATGCCATTACCATTGGACTATCACTTAAACCCCCCACTAACACACAACAACACTATAGCTCTAGGTCAAGAATCTTATTAGCATAGAGGGAATTACAGCAGTTACTGATCTGGAATGTAACTACCAGAATTTGGCAGCTCAAGAGCCATTCAAATAAAGAAGAAAGTCTAACTAATATGCTAAGGTTTTCTGATAAGTAATAAGTTACACTAATATGCCAAAAGATCTATGCTCATGCTATGATTAAATTGATAGTCTGGAGTCAAATTCTTCTAGAAAAAGAGATAAGAAATAAATGCTATATTAGTTTCTCAATGTCTAATAATTTGAAAATTTCTCAATGTCTAATAATTTGAAAATTCAACCCCTTAACAGATCAAAAAGATCATGAAGAATAGAGGTCCAGGGGAGAATGAAGCATTTATTTCTTATCTCTTTTTCTAGAAAGAAGATGAAAATTCGACCCTTAACAGTCAAATTCTTTTTCTTTCTTTTTTTCTTTTTTTGATAAGTCCCTTAGCAGTCAAATATAGAATCATATACATCACACTGCACAAGTTTATGTTTATGCATTTAAATATAGAACATATGCATCACGGTATTTCCAAAATGTGTTATGACATATTTTATCTCCACCAAAGAGAAAGATTAAGAAAGTTAAAGCCTGATTTTTAGGCAACTTAATGAGATGTTTGCATTACATAGTTCATGTTATAGATTATCTAACCAGATATGACACTAATGCTAACCTATGCTACAACCACAAAATGAAGTACCAGCCTAATGTCCATGAAGACCACAAAATTATATATATCAATATTTTTTCAGTTTTGCACATTTATTTGTTAATGGTCTAAGAATCAATAAGTTAAACGTGTCATATGCTAAAACTTGAGAGGTCTACAATAAGTGTTTGGCCTTTTACCAGTACTGATAAATTGTTCAAGAAATTTTACAAACTTATCTTAAATGCTGCACACCTTGAGACATAAGGTATAAATTAAGTTGTGAAGAAAAGCATCTTAAGAATTAGAAAGAACTCTACATCAACCAAAAAAAAAAAAAGAGTAAGACTTCAAGGCATGAGTTTCAGATGAACTGAGCCTGATGGATGTGTCACAAGTCTGTTCACTTGAGTCACACCACATGGTATGCCCAAGGCAAGATCGCAACTTTTCTGAACCATTATTTTAAGAATGACTCAAACATCAAAGCATGAATATCTGCCAAAACTCAAGCCTTGTAGCTCAATTTGTTGGCACTTCCTGGTGTTTCTAAATGAGACATGTTCAAATCCTCCCTCCCCCAATTATCGAATTATCAATAAATAAATCAAAGCATAAATATCAGGTCAAATGAACCTAATAAATGTACCACAACTCATTTCTCTTGAGCCTCTAATCACAGCAAAAAAAGTAGAGTTCTCATATTTTTGTCAGTCTTCATCCCTGTTGTAGAATGGGAAGAGCTTATAAAAGAAAAATTAGGAGTCAATCACTTTTGGGTTGAATCACACTTCCATCCCCAATAAGTATGGGGTCATGAATGAGATCTTGGTTTCAATGCCCACAGAGGTCATGAGTTACATACCAATTTTTAAAGAATAAGAATAAAATGAATATATATTTAAAGCATAATAAATCTTACCAAGCATATCTTCATCATTCTGGGATCGTAAACCATCACATCTTTGAGCTTTTCCCCACTGCATTCTATAACAGGTGTTATGCTCAATGACTGGCCGCTTGCTCCAATCTCCTCTCAGTCGAGGATTCAAATGCAAAATCTTTGGTGGTTCCTCACCATCCACAGCCTTTAACCCCTGCAATTCAACCATGAACTGTGAAACCATAACCAAGGCATCACCTTTTCTCAACTTCGCAAGCTGGGGCACATACTCCTGATGTGCATAATGGGGTGTTCCCACCACCGTAATTGAAGAACCAGCAGCAAGCCCACAAGGTAGAAACATTAACCTGTCTCCCTTCAGCAAGTCTTCCCCACTCATTGATATCCATGAAGGACATGACTCGGGTTTCCCCTCAATTAAAGTGCTTTCTCCGGTCTCCTTGTCATCAACCTTATCCACTTCTTCCCATGCCTTTAAGCCTAACGTCCAAGCCTCATCCGCCATTCTCTCAAGCACTGATAAATCCATAGTTCTATTCCTCCGCTTCATTATCTCACCCGTTATTCGACCATATCTGTGCTGTAGCGGCTTTAGACGTCGAGAACCATTTTTCCTCTCTTCCAATGGTTCCTTACTAGGCATCAATGGGGCATCTTGGTTTCGGTTATCTTCTAATTTACGGTGAAATGCATCCTTAAAATAAATAGAACTAAAGATTGGTTTGCTTACATCTGCACCTTCGGACCCCTTTCCTATTGCCCCATCCATTCCAACATCGATATCACCCCCACTCAACATTGTTGCAATCTCTAAAAACTCTGGAAATTTATAGGCTATAAAAACTAAGTATAAAACCGCTATTCCCAACAATAAATGGGACCATTTGAACTTTCTTGAACCAGGAGGCTCACTTTTCGGCCTCTTCATCTTTATTCAACCAAGAAATATATATATATATATATACACACACCACAAAAATACTTCACAATAACCAAAATTATCTCAAACCCATTTCTCCAATTGACTAATGGAATCCAAAAACAAGCTCCAAAACCCCACAAAAGCACTCAAATTAGATGAACCAAAATCAACAAAATCTTCCCCAAAAAAAAAAAAAAAGCAGACAAGCCCTTTTATCAAATGTACCAATACCGATCAATGAAATGCAATGTTGTGAAGCAAAACAAAGTGAGATTAAAGAACAAAAAGCCTCAAACCTCCACGGATTTCAGAGTTCAACAAAGAAATCAGACAATGTCAGAATTCAGCAGCAAATACCCATCAAGAAAAAAAGCAGCCTTCTTGAATTCCTCCGCATTCCAAAGAAACCGACCCAAGAAAATTGCAGAAGATCAAGTTGGTGAAAGATGTTAGGGAAGGTGGAGAGGGACCCACTAGCAAAAACCCTAATAAACACAGAGAGAGGAGAGAGAGAGAGAGAGAATGGGAAAAGGGGAGAGAGAGCGTAGTGGGGGTATGGTATGTGCACGTAACACCAAGTCCGCAAATTCACAGTGTTGGAGAGGAGATGGAGGTAGATAACTCCAAGAAATGTAAAAGGAGTTATTTTTTGGGGGATTTGAAATTCAATTTATATGATTTGGTTTTACTTAAAAATAAAGCTAATAAATCACTAACTTGGTCTAATAATTCAATTTATATGATTTCGCTTTACTTAAAAATAAAATAAAAGCTAATAAGTCACTAACTTGGTCTAATAATTAGGGTAAAGTTTAATTCAATTTTAACCCCCTTTTTTGGGTGATAAATGATAATTGTTGATCAATTATATTGATTGTATTTATTTGTATGTCCCATCAAAAAAAAAAATTATTGATTGTATTACCAAATAGAAAATATCAAGAAAATAAAATTTATTGTTAGAATCAATTTAGTCCCTTAATAATAATTAGCCGCATCACACATGCAATGAAATTTTTTTTTAGTTTAATGTCATAATTTTCAATTTGAATTTGTCTATTGTCAATAAGGTTACAGGGGAATGGATTTTTAAGAAACTAAAATTTTGAATTTTGAAATTGAGCAAATGTGTGTGAGATATATTTATATAGAGAGTATGTACTAATTTTTAAGAAAAAAAGTTTCTAGGGTAGTTTTTTTTTTTAAATTTTGTTGAATTACAATTTTAACCCTATTTTATTTTTTAGGAATAAAGATTATTTATTGATTGAATTACCAAATAGCAAATACCAATAAAATAAATAAAAAAATTATTCCACTTTCAAAATTAAGCTAATTCCTTTTTCTTTTTTTCTTTTCTTTTCTTTTTTTACTAAAATAAGCCAATTCCATATTTGAATCTAGACTCCATTTAAATTTGAATGAACTTAGTTAATGTGAGTCATGTGACAAATGGAGCACAAATTGAAAGGTTATTCTTTTTTCTTTTTTCTTTTTTTGAGGAAGAATTGAAATTCTAAAAAAAAAAAAAAAAGTGTAACAATCTCGAGCTCAAATCAATATGAACTATTATTTATTTATTGCAAAAATATCATTTTGGAGTCATTGTCAATTTAGTCACTATTTTGAGTAATAGTCAATTCGGTCTATGTTATTCTCACATTATAGTCAACTTTCAATCAATTTTTGTTAGTAAGTTAACAATACGAACCAAATTGACTGCAAGTTGAAAAAATAACATGAGCCAAATTAATTGCTACAAAAATATATGGAGAAAAAATATATTTTTGCCTAAAAGTATTCGAATTTGAAAGTTTTTTTTTTATTTTTTGAGGGAAAATTTGAATTTGAAAGTTGAACACTAAATTGAAACAATTAACAAACCGAATTACACTTTACCAAATAATTAGAATACCGAATTAATAATGACAATTATGGGTTTACATAACACATTCTCTTTTTTGTTTGAAAAACAAACACACACAAAAGGGAGAAAGAACGAGATTCTAACACAAAAGCACTTCTCAAACTCTACTCAATAGTTATGATAATTTTCAAGGAATAATGTGATAAGTTATACTATACATAAAATATTCTCTTAAGTAATGTGGGACAATTTTTTTTTTTTTTTTTTATAGAAACAGTTAGGTGTTTACCTTTCTTAAAGGTTATTTTAATTTCTCAAAAATAAAGGCTATTTAAATTCATAAATACCTGTGTTAACCAACAAAAGAAAGGTGCTTCTCACCATACTAGTTACTAGAGCTTACTTAGCATCATTTCTATTTCTCCTCTTCTTCTTCTTCTTTTGGGTGCTTGAAAGCATCATTGCCATTAATTATATATTAAAATCCATCTTCATTCGTATTGGGAAAGTTTGTGACTTTAATAAGTGGAGGGCTTGCTTATCATCTAATGTACTCTTTGAATACTAAAATAATAATAACAATAATAATAATGTAACCTTTGAATAAAAGTGTACTAAAATGATGTATATGATATGATTATTAAAGTTGGCTTTATTTTGTTCAAAGGATTTCTAAATAGCATAGAATATCATTTAAGTGTCTTGCACATCTTATTTTTGTATAAAAATTTTCATTCATTAACAATCTTTTAACCTAATGATCAGTAATGACATCTTCCATTCTCTTCTATGGAGAGAGTTAGATTGGAAACCTATACAACTCGTTAAAATATAACAAAGAGATTTGGATTGGAGATATATACCTCATACCCAAAAAATAGATATATTTCATTCTTTAAGTTTTTTTTTTTTCTTTTTTTGATGGGCCTCTAAGTAAATTATTGAATACTCACAAGAGTTTTTTTTTTTAGGGGAATACTCACAAGTTATAGCATTTTTTTTCCCTTTTTATTTATCTATCAAAATTTTGTCTATTTATTTATTTTTTTTTTTTGTTTGGGAAAATTATTGTTTAGTTAATTTATGATAAGTGGTTCATTAGTCATGCAAACACAATCTATACCTACCATACTAAAATTTTGTCAATATATACATTAATTGCAATATGTTAGCATTGAATGTGTCAAATTTTTACTAGTATATGCATTAAGTGCAGTACGCTTGCAACATAGCACCACTAACTAATATCACTTTATAGCTTTAGCATTTTCCATCTTGATTTGGATTTTTTTTCCCCCTACTAATGATAATCCCAAGACTTTAATGAGACATTTAAGCAATTAAGTGTAATTGATCAATTTCCATAAAAATAAATACAGATAAATAATTAAATATAAATAATGTACTTTTTTTTTGTGCTCGAAGGAAAGATCAATATAAATACTGTACTTGAGTTCCTTTTAAAAAGCAAAATGTTATGTACCATCGGATTCGGTGTAATAGGGTACAGAGTTTTTTAAAAATAATAATAATAATAAGATTGGAAGCTACAGAGCACTTTATGACTTTGTTTTTTGTCTTTTTTGATAGTGATTATGTTAAAGACTAACTACTTACTCAAACCTGCCTTTATATTGGTTCATCAAAAACTTTATGGCTTTAGAGACAAACAAATCAACATATTCTCGTTCATTTTAAAAAAAAAAAAAAAAGGAGAAGTAACATTGTCTCTCTCTTTTTAAAGTTTTTGCTACAATATAAAATCTAGAATAGCAGTGTGCTCTACTGTATACAAAGTACACATAAACTTTATGGCTTTAGAGACAAACAAATCAACATATTCCCATTCAATTAAAAAAAAATTTTAAGTAAACATTGTCTCTCTCTTTTTAAAGTTTTTGCTACAATATAATTAAGCATCTGATTCGTAATATATATTTGATAGAAAAGTGAAAATCTGTTCCAATACTTTGTACTCTTACCTATGATCACATATTTGGACCAAATGGGTTTGAACTTTGAACTGAACCCTTCAGCAATTGCAAGAAGAAATTTCAAACGATGGGAAAATTATTATTTTTTTAAATAATTTTTTTAAAAACTAAATCGATGTGAAGTTACAACTTGCAGCAGTTGAGAAAGAAATAAAACCCACATATAAAAGAGGAATGATACATTTTAGGCTAGTTGCTATTACTCACTTTTTGTTGCACAAGCGAGTTCCATTTAGCTCAATTGATAAAGTTTCTGATAGTTAAATAAATAGATCTCGGATTCAATCTCTGCTTACATAAAAAATCGATTTGGTGTTTTGATCTGATGATAAAGAACAAAAATCACAAAATTTGTGTGTACTTTGTATGTAATAGAGCAACGTGTAATAAAAACTTCTATTCTAGACCAATCAATAACAACCTACCATTTAATATTTATGTGAAATTATTGTGAAAATGTTGTGAACATAGCATTTCTCATTTTGAAAATCAAACTTTCACTTACATGATTTTTATGCTAATGTCAAATTTCGTGTCAATCACAAGTCATTTTACTATTTAATTCATAAACTTATTTTTTTATGTATAATTTTAAACTATAAAAACTTAAAATTATTTTAACATTTGATTGATAATATTGTTATTGACCTTTGATCTTCTGGAAATCCTGCAAGCTTTTATAAGAAGAAAATGTAGTACAATAGTTGCTTTGTTAAAATTCACACCCAATAAAAATTATACCGAGTCAAGTTGTAGCAAAACTTTGTCCTACATATTATATATATATATATATATACTCACCAAAGTATCAAGTTAGCTTAATTGCGAAAGCCTCTTATTGTCGAATAAGATATATAAGGCTTGATCCCCACTTACACTAAAAATTAATTGGTAATGATAAAAGCAATCGTAATTGAGAAAACGTCATAAGTTTGAAATACTAATGCATCGTTCATCGTAAAAAAAATACTAATGTATCCAAACACACACACACACACACACACACATACATATATCACTGTCTAACCATGAGACACTTGAAAAATCTTATAAATCGATAGTATTATGGATGATGTTAGGGATATTACACAAAGTAATAATGGAAGAACAAGGTTAACACAAAAGACAAACAGAAAATAGATAACTTAGAAGCACTATATCGTTTTTCTTAGACAATATTTACTCCCCACACTTTTGTTGCTAAAGGGTTATCGCAAATTTGTCTCCAGGATACAACTAAGATGTTGGGTTTTACAGATAGCAATTCTAGAGAATGACCACAAGATTTCTTGTGTTTATCTTAAACTTACTCTTTTGTGAAGTTTTTCAAGTGAACATAAGCCTCTATTTATACCCATAGGGTTATGTTTCATGAAAAAGCACGTATAGAGAGTTAGTTATTTTTCAAGTGAACATAAACCTCTATTTATGAAAAGGCACGTATAGAGAGTTAGTTATTTTTTTATAAAACGGTTAACAAAGATTGAAATCTCTTCAACTTTCCTGAACAGCCACTAGAAAATTCTGCAGAAAATTCAAAAAAATTCAGATTTTCGAATTTTTACTTAAAAAATTCCAGAACTTGAAATTTCATTTTATGAAACCATATTCTCCAAACTCAAACATTATTATTACAATCTATCATTGTATATACTTATATATAGAACAGATGAAACTTGAGACTTTTAAATTTACGACATGTCCTTCGAGTTGATTGAGCCCACCATTCAAGTGTCCTCCAATGTAAGACAAATGACTTTACCTTGAGTTTCAATTATGACTTTATGACGGTGGGTGGATTCATAAGGGTAAATGTTTAACCATTTGATCAAATAAGTACACAAATAAATTCTTTTTGTTATAAAATAAAAGGAAGTAGTAGACAAAACAAATAAAATAAAATATTTAGTATTTTCAAAAGAAAAAACAGTTTGTTAATCCCACATTAGAAAATAAATGTAAGTTAAAGAGGTTTAAAGTCAGTGTATCCAAGAGTTAGGCTATTTTAGATATACATTATTGTTAATTTCTTTAAGACCTTCTTTCTTTTCCGCTGTATATCCAAGAGTTAATACCTTTTGAATATACACCAATGTCAAATTTTTTAAAACTTTCATCCATCTCTCATATGTGTGTTAAAATACTTAATATATATATAAAAAAAAAAAAAAGTGGTCATCCACTTTCTTTTGTTATAGCTGATAGATACAATAAGAAATTTTGCAATTGAAAAGTTATATTTTTATATTTATAACAAGGCTCTTTATATATATATATATGGGTTAGGTTCAAGTTACACCTGGTGTAACTCTAAGTAATGTTACACCACTCAATATTTCTTAATTGGATGTGAATTTTGACAAATCAACCATTAGATTACATTATCTTCACATATTCTCTATGCCTGCAAAATTTCAAGATGATCAAAGATTAATAGCCATGTCATCAATCAATTGTTTAAATTCAAATTTTTGTAGTTTAAAATAATGCATAAAAAATGAGTTTATGGATCGAATGGTAAATTACATCCGATTGGCATAAAAATTGACATGCATGTTAAAAACATATAAACACATGTAATTCAACAGTTGGATTTTCAAAATATAAATCCAATAAAAAGTTATTGAGTGGTGTAACATTGCTTAGAGTTACACCAAGTGTAACTTGAACCCATCTATATATATATATATATATATATATATATGTTGGTTGGTTTTAAAATATATACTGAAGCAAATGGAATGCAATTGGAGAATTGGTGTAGCACTAAGAGCTGAAATCAACAAAGAAAATTGGTTTATCACCAAAAACAAAAAACAAACAAAAAAAACTTTAATACATAATATCTTCAAAAGGTGTTTTCAATAAAATCATTGCTAATTTTGGTCTTGGAATACTTAGGAGCATCAAACCGATGTCAGAAGCTGGAAATTTAAACCCTGACTCTTCCTCTTTGCATCTCATAAGAACTTTGTATCTGTGAAGTGATTATCATGCTAAGGGTACGCAGTTGTTTTGTATGTATTTCATTAACTTGTCAATCATTAAAAATATGGGAGGACAAAAAAGTAATTTACATTATGAATTCAAATTAGATCCAATAATAATTTATCATATATGATTTGTTGTGAAAATGTTTAAACATATATGGGCAGACAAATAAGAAATTTAAGTAGTGAATTCAAATTACAACCAATAACAATTGTGAAAATGTTATGAAAATGTGTAACTCCGCAAGGATACCACTTTCAAAATTCCATTAGATAAACCCCCAGAATTTTCTCAAAAAAAAAAAGAAAAAAAAAAAGATAAACCCCAAGAAAGCTCAAAACCCAGTTCCAGCTTAAACCCCTGAAATCCCAAAATTCGGTTAAAAATCTTATCGTTAAGTTATAACCAAACTCACACATTCTCAGAAGCACAACTCTCAACGGCTCAACCATTTAAACCCCTTTTTTCCTCCTTCACTTTCAACTCTGGAGCACTGCAAATCTTTCACCAAACAACCGGTGCTTTCCATGTCTCAACCCTTACTTGGTTTCGTTCTCCTTTTTTTTTTTTGACATAATGAAACCTTAAGAGTGATAAGAAAAAAAAGTAACAAAATTTAAGGAAACTTTGCTGTATACAAAATTCACTTTGTGTGTGTGTGTGTGTGTTGTGGAATGGGGTTCTGTGATTTGTGAAAAAAGCTGATTGATTTGTTTGAATTTGGTCATTTCTGCAGATACCCATGTGTTGAATTAGAAAGAATGGCATCTGTTTCTGCATTTTGGTTCTACCAAGGTTTGTTTTTTTATTTTTCTTGTTACATACATGAATTTCTTATTTTTTATTTTCTTAATTCTTAATTTAAATTTGAAAATGATAATTCTTTTTATTTTTTTAATTTTATTTGGGTGTATGGTAGACAGAGGATTTCGAGGCGTAGCTTCTGCAGATGGCTTTGCTGCTGGGAAGCCATATTCGAATTATTTCAAGGTTTGTTTATCCATGTTATCCATACAATTATCTATATAAAAAAAAAAAAAATTGTTATCCATACCCTTTTTTTTTTTTTTTTTTTTTTTATGTGGGTTGATTTAGATTTTATGCCTGCAAATTTTGTGAGAATTATTGTGTTTTCTTTTTTGATGAGTAAGCTTTTTTTTTTAATAAAAAAGTACTAGCTCGTTTGGAAAGGATGAAGTAGCCTCAAAAAAAAAAAAAGTCCAAGATATCAACAAATTGTGAAGTTTAATCATTGGAAGAAATTAAAACATAACTCTTGCCATCGTTTTTATTTATCACCCATTAAATAAAAAGGATAAAATATAAAACAACTACTAACATGTCTGATGTGATGCGGTTAGTATGGAAGGAACGAAATAGCCGCATTTTTTGAGGATGTTGTGAAATCTATTGACCAGATGAAGTCTTTGCTTATCAGGACTTTGCTTGATTGGTCTCGGGCTTGGGGGTTTACGCATTGTACTTTGATTTTCAGTCTTAAGTTACCCTTTCTAATTGATTTGGTTGATTTGTTTTTATGTACTTTGTGTTCATCATCGTGAACATAGAGTACTTTTTTTCTCTATAAATAAAATCATTATTACTTATATAAAAAAAACTACTAATTAATAGTTAAATATACTCTGTATGGGCCACATTAGGTCTCCTAATGGAGACATACTTTACAAATTGTACATAGTTCCTAGGGTTGCACCCCTTGTTGTGCTTTTTAATGAATTGGTTCACTTGAATATAATAAGTGACAACTATAAGGTTTGGAATTTGGCTAGATAGCTTGAAAAGCACAAATTCAACAACGTCTTTCTTAATTTCTTGTGACTTATTGGTCCACAAATATAAACGAAAGTTGAATTGTAAATTGAACTATAACATGTTTCTTCTACTAACCACAATTCAAAATAAATAAAGCACGATTTGGGACAGACATTACCTATATCAGTCTTCATTAATATGTCAATTTTTTCTATTGGTCAGACCTATGCAAAATAAATACACATCTTTATCTAATCTTAATGTGGAGCTGTATTCATCATTCCATTCCGCAAGGAAGGGAGTCTAGCTTGGGATTTGGTTTTCTCTATTTTGGGCAAAAAGTCTGCTTTCCAAGTGTTTCCTTCTTTCCTTTTTCCAAGATTTTTCTGTGTTTAAGAATTGCTGATAGAACAATAGTTAGAAATTCAGAATCATGCTTACTCAATATTATACTCTGCCTCTAAATAGCATTGAGAATCAAGACATGGGGTACTTGTAAAATATAGACATGGCAGGGAGTTGACGATAAACAAAAATGTAATTGGAAAAAGATATTGAAGAAACATCATGTTTTAGTTAATTCATCTAGAATAATATGCTCAAGAGTTATTATAATTTGTGTGAAGCAAACCACATGTGAAGATGTAAGAAATTTATCAAGTTTGTTTAGGGCTTCTATGGCTCTCTCTCTCTCTCTCTCTCTGTGTCTAGCCTAGTTTAAATCTTTCTATAATATTATATTGTTTTACGTATAGAAATTATAGTTTTGAAAAAGGGCCATATCTGACCCATATTATAGTTCTTGTATGTGTCCATTTTCTTTTTCAGAATTTGTTTATGAGTTATAAGATTTGTTCAGCGTGTATACATTGTATACTGGATCATATTCAATGAGTATGTATCAAAGGGTAGATGCCAAACTACAAAATATGTTTGTTTTATTTTGAAGATGCTGCATCCTCAAATCACTTAACCTCATTTTAGTTTTTTCCCTTTGTCTTCTTTTATTGTTTTTGTTGGTACTAACTTGTTTAATGTTCTGTGAACTATCTAGTCATCATTTATAGGTTCCTTTCCAGCAGGAACATTGAAAGTTAGACATTGCTTGAATAATTCACAGAGGACTCTTCTACTTCCTTGTATAAAGTGTGAGCAGAAAGATGAACCCTACAAAGAAGTATCTGTTGAGCGTCCACCCTACTATAGCTACTTTGACTCGACATCTGGGAAGATGGAACCAGCCTCTGGTGCTCGTGCAAGTATTCTAGGGGAGGAGTATTGGCCAGAAGGCACAGTTAGTCGAGTTAGGGCTGCCAGGGCTCCTGAACCAACTGGTGAATCATTAGGATCTCCATCTTATGGAAAAAATCCTGGCAGTAGGAGAAAAAAGTACAAAACATCGGCTGCTGCTCCTGAATCTTCCAGTGTGAGTTTAGAATCAAGTGATCTACTGGAACCTGAAAGTTCAGTGGACACAACAGAAGAGCCTAAAGATTCCTTGTCTGATTATGTTGTTTATGACACTGAACCTGTGCAAGAAGAAACTGGATTTGATCTAGACAAAAAACTTGGACGTCCTCATCCCTTTGTTGATCCAAAAGTGAAGAAGCCTATAGAGGATCCGCTTACTGGTGAAGAACTATGGTGGAACTGGAGAAAGCCAGAGAAAGAGCAATGGTCCAGGTGGCAAAGGAGGAGACCTGATTCTGAGACGGTTAGTGCAAACATAAAAGGAAAAAAAAAATGATGCAACCTAAGTGCAATACTTGATGTTGATTGTGATTGCATTGTCATGGGTCAAAAATTTAATGGAGAGAGAGAGAGAGAGAGAGAGAGACAGAGGGTTAGTGCAAACATATCTAAATGACATGTGCTTTTGATATATACCCCAATGCTAGCTGGTGTGTATTTAATGAGATCAATATTTGGTTCTAAAGTATCTTGTACATCATCTTCGAATGTTTTCTCGTCATATGTTTTCTTAAAAACTTGTTTGATTGAGTATACTTAATGGAACCCTAGGAATGTTATCTTGTATCAATAATATGTGTTTGTTAAACTATGCTTAAATTAACCCTAGAGATCTTGTCATCTCAACTCATTTTTCTCAATGTTTTCATAAAGTATGTGTGCCTTAAGGGTGTACTTAATGTGACCAAAGGTCAGATGGCACTAAATTATGTACTGCATGTATACACCCACATGTCATACATGTGAAATTACCACCACGAGGGATCTATAGGTCAAACCAAAGAGTCAGAATGGCTAGACCATTTTTGAGCTTTGTGATTTAACGGTGTTTTATTAACTCTAATGTTAAAATCCATCCGTTGAATTGGTTTTCAAATTAGATAATCCCTTTTCTGGTACCCTTTCATTAGTGGGTTCTGCATTTTTATGCATTAGTTGCATGATGGATTATGTTCACATCAGCATTGTGCATTACTTGGTTGAAATGTGTATGTCACACTTTATACAAAATCCAAGACATCCCTAGGACACAATAAGTGGCCTTTTATCTTAATTTAGACCTATAATAATTTTTGCAGGTTTTTCTCAAAGCAATGGCCGAGACTGGGCAAATAAAACTTTACGGTGAACATCCAACATTAACTGAAACTTCTCTTTATAGAGCTAGACGCCATCTTTTCAAGGAAGAAAGGTAAATCTGATCATTATTTAATTTTTAAACTTGAATTTTTTTTCCATCTGCATTTATTGACATCTATACTAATTTTTGGTCCTCTCTCTGTCTATATATAAACATATGCATGTTTGTATTTATATAACCCCCCCCCCCTCCCAACACACACAATTCTCTATCGTTTCTATTCAAAGAGAGAGAATATGTACTATAATTCCTATCAAGCCAGGAACTAATTAAGGACATATACTAATTGTGATCTCCAGTGGTCTTTTTATCTAGAGATTAGGGTGTCCTAAAATCTATGTGAATGGGCTAAAAGGCTCTAGATATTAGGATTTAATGATTAAGAAAGCTTGTTTGGGGATTATGGAGGGTTTGGAGTAAAAAATACACAGGAAAAATAAGAAACAAAGGTGCCGTCTAGGGGCTATCAGCTATATCCATGACTGTACCAACTGTTATGAGGTGGGAAGTAAGGTGTTCTGGAAATTAAGTAAAAAAGTGCTTTAGTGTTCGCTTGTACTACAGGGTGCTAAGAGGGTTTGACTCAGTAGAATTTCCATGGAAAGCAACATGGCATATGAAAGTTCCTTTGGGAATAGCTTTCTTTGTGTTCTATATCATGGGGGAAGATAATCACTAAAGACAATCTTATTAAATGGTGTAGGTCTCTAGTAAATTGTTGGCGTATGTGTGAGACATGGTGAGTATGTTGATCATTTGTTGTTATGTTGCTCGATAGCAAGGGAACTATTTGATGCAGGGCATTTCAAGAGGCTGTTTACATTTGCAGCCTTGACACAACCTGTAGTGACAGTAGCTAAGTCAGCAGCTAAGTTTCAGCTGCAGTAAGCTATTTCACTGCAGTAGCCACCCTAATCCTCTTGTAACTAATTAGTTAGTTAGTTGGATGATTCTTTAAGCATTGGACAATAGGATATAGACACTGGTCAATCATCTAGAAGGCTGCCAATGCCAAACAACTAGTATAGTACCGGAAAGTAAGCACTTTGTAAATCAGTTTTGGATATTGATTGAAATTAAGCCTTGAGAGCTTTTCTTTGAGAACTGTGTGTTCTTTGTAGAGGCGCCTAACCACCTATCAATTTTTCTAAGCATCTCACTTTCTATCTAGTTCTAAATCATATCAGCCCATCATACTTCCCTGCATCACTATCAGTGTTTATATTAATACTTTTTGGGGTGAGATGGGTGATTCCGAAGAAAGTACGTAAAGTGCTTCATTGCTAGCGTCGTGGTCCTAAAACTTTTAGGAATAGAATATGGAATGTGGTGTCATTGTGCTTGATATGGCATATTTGGAGAGATAGGAAGAGGAGGATATTTTAAGGCTAGCTATACTGATTAATTACCACTTGTCCCAAATGTTTAAATTGATAGAACATGGGGAATTTAATCATTTAACCATAATTGTAACACTCCCTTTCATGTGTGGAAACAAGGTTCAATATATGGAAAATTTAAGTTTTTTAAGTGGAAGGTAGAATGGAAACAAGGTTCAAACTCAAGATTACCTGCTATGATACCATGATAAATTACCACTTGTTCCAAAAACTTAAGCTAATAGAATGTAAATTTAATCATTTCACCATTATTGTAATATACCTTATGGTACATAGTGGGCAATTGGTAAACATGTTTGAAAAACATTTGTGGCTAAAGTGAGGATATTTACTTGGATGGTTGGCAAGACAAGGCAAATAGAACGAGTCATGAGAAGGTAGAGACAGACCTTCTTGAGGATAAGAAACATTCAAGTAGGACGGCTTGCCAGTGCACGATGAAGATCCATATATGTAGTTATATTAATTTATTACTTATTATTATTGATCAATTGGCATCTATGAAGCACGGACGCGGCACTAGAGGAGCCGCACCCGCGTCCGACGCGGCGATGCGCGAGGGACGCCGCTGACCGCGCGTCGGTGCCGCGTCAGGCCGCGTCCTGCCACTTGTTTTTTTTTTCCCCCCAGACTCACGCCGACGCAGACAACACAGAATCGTAGATCAGGCTTCTTCTTCTCTGTTTCCTCTTTACTCTTTTGTTCTTCTCTCTGTTTCCTCTTTACTCTTTTGTTCTTCGTGTTTTTGAGTCTCCTGAATTTCATCTGCTGCTTTTAGTTTCTCTACTTTGTTCTCTTTTATCTTTCTTTTTAGTTTTGTGAGCTTAGTCAGTAGTCACGTGACAAAGCATTGGAAAGTAGCAAACTTTTTTATTAAGTCTGACCCTTCCCCAACCGTAAATGTACTATCTTTCTTTCTTTTTCTTTTTTAATTTTTTAACTTGTGGCTTTTTTTTTTTTTTTCTTTTTTGTCATTATCTACGTACATATTATATTACTGTTTTTTTTTTTTTGCTGAAATATTATATTACTGTTTTAAACTTTTAATATTCTAAAAAGTGATAGTTGTTATCAACTTATTATTATAATTATAATTTAGGTAGATATTTAAGCGTAATATTGATATACTAGTTGAAACATAGACTTATAATTTTAATATTTTCAATAAATTATATAGGAAATATATGTATATAAATAAAATAAAATAAAAAACTGATAATATTAATTTTTTATTTGGTATATATTTATATAATGTGAAAAAGTATGCTTAGCAATATATTAAAAATATAAATAAAAATATTTTTAATGATTTTTTAATTGCCGAGTCCTGCCGCACCCGCACCCACCTTTTTCAAAAATTGTCGAGTCCCGCACCCGCACCCGCACCCGAGTCCCGAAACGCACCCGTGCTTCATAGATTGGCATAGAGGTTGGTATATCTATGATCAATTTGTAAAGTTTCCATGGAAGAGTATTAGGAAACCCAAAGTTCCTTAAAAGTTGCCTTCTTTGTTTTAACTGCATCCTTGGGGAGAATTTTAAGTTTTTAACAGCAGATAATTTGAGGAGGAATAATATAATTTTGGTGAGTTGATTTTGTATGTGTAAGAAAGACGGGGAGACAATGCCTCATCTGCTTTTGCATTGTTCTTTTGTTAGAGAATTATGGGATATGGTATTGGGGCTATTTGGTTCATTGGGTGCTTCCTAGGGATGTTGTAGATTTATTAGCGTGTTGGCAAGGCCGAGTTGAAAGACATAGAAACAACACAATTTGGAAGGCTATCCCTCACTACATGATGTGGTGCATATGGCACGAAAGAAATGCTAGAATTTTAAGGGGTGTTCACAGTCTATCTTAGAAGTAAAAATGCAGTTCTTCCAAACACTATTGGAGTGGATGATGGCAATAGGAGCATATCCTTTTGATAACTTATTAGAATTCAAGGGTCATTGTAATCTTAGAACTTAATGCATTTCATCTCATAAACCCCCTATATGCTTGATGGATTTTTTTCACATCAATAAAATTTATTACATTTAAAAACGTAATACATGCATCTAGTGGCTCCCATGACCTCACCTCCACCTTGTGCGTGCTCACAAGTGGAGGAGTCATTTGAGCTACAACTCATGGGCATTTTGCACTACATACTTTTAGCAATAAAATGTTCTATTTCAAAATAATTGGACCCTTAAGAATAGAATGTTATGAAGCTTGCTTTCTTTCCTTAAAATAAATGTTTTCTTTGTCCACTTCAACAAGATAAAAACCTTTTTAATTCGAAGTGCTTGAGGGCTTATTTTGAGTTGAGTTGTAAAATATGAAAGATTAGGGTTTAGAGAGAACAAAGAAGAGAAGAATGGAGAGAGAGAGAGAGAGAGAGAGAGAGAGAGAGAGTTAGCTTAAGGCTTAATCAATTAGTCCCTCACCTGAGCATATATTTATTTTAGAGTGATATAGCAAGATTTCAAGAATAGCCCTACGCTTATAAAATAACAAACTAATATAAAAATAATAAGAGCAATTCTCACACCTTGCTTGCTCACTAGCAATGTGCCATACCGTTAACTAATGCTAACTTTCTTGTTATAATGTAAAAGAATCTAGCAAGTTTGGAATCTTTCTTTGCTTTTCTTTATTTTTCTAAGGTGGATAGGAATGAGGAAGATAAAGTTGTATGGGTAGCTACCTGGAGTGGTTCTTTTGAAGTGAAGCCGTTCTATTCAATCTTATCTGATAGAGGTAATCACCCCGTCCCTTGGAAAAGTATTTGGAAGGTGAAAGCTCCAACTAAGGTAGCTTTTTTCATTTGGACAGCAGCGAAGGGGAGGATTCTAACTTCAGTTAATTTAAGGGAGAAATATTTGTGTTGTTAAAAGGTGTTGTATTTGTAAAAATGATTGGGAATTGGTGGACCACCTGCTTATTCATTGTCCTTTTGCCTCTGATTTATGGTCCTTTGTATTTAGCTTGTTTGGTATTTCCTGGGTTATGCCTAAACAAGTCATTGAGTTGCTTGCTTGTTGGTTTAGAGGTGCTGGGTGACATAGGTCGGCATCTGTTTGGGATGTTATTACACAGTTTATTATGTGGAACATATGGCGAGAATGAAACAACAGAATCTTTGAAGGGGAGGATTGTTCTATCAACGAGTTGAAGCGCATTTTCCTTCTGTCTTTGTTTGAATGGAGGACTGCTTTGAGTGGTCTTGACATACCTGCTATTTTAGATTTTGTAGATTTATGTAATTTTGGGTAGACATTTGCTTTCCTTGTACACATCCTGTGTGCCAAGGAATTTGCTTTTTCTCTTGTTTTCTCATTTTTTCAATAAAGTTTTTATTTACCGATAAAAAAAAAAACAAAAAAAAACACACACACACACAATATACAACACACAATTTTCTTCTACCATTGGGGTATTTTTCCCCCATTTCAACCTTCCTCTACATTATTAGTTAATCTCCTAGGCAGCAAATCTGCGATGTACTTGGGTTTGTTTTGGTTTTTAATAAAATTTTCATTACTTATAAAAAAAAAACTTATGCTCTCTTTCCTTCTCTCCATTTGTTGTACATATTAGAATTTGGGCAAGAGATGTATGTCAACTGAAATCGTAGTTCATACTCTTTCAACATGCCTGCTAAATGAACCTTGGTTTGAATGATACTTCAGGAGATGTAAGCATGGAAGTACAACAAACCTAATTGCTGATGTATGCAGCTTAGTTATCTCTTGAAGTAAAAGGACATGTTTAACTTCTTATGTCTATATGTTAAATATTTGTGCAAAAATTTATGCAAGTATCTGTGCATTAGTATGATGCTTGATATAAAGAGTGATAAAAAGAAATGAATCCATTTCTACTTGCCTTCCTTTCTCTTTTTCGTTAATTTACAGTTCCTGATTGCTTGGCCACTTGAAAGTTTTTGATCACAAACAATTGCAGTTGTATTGTAGTGTTATGAACAAAGATACTTTCTTGGTTTTGTAGGCTTCGAGCTGAACAAGAGAGACTAGACAGAATAGGTCCAATAGCATACTACTCCGAATGGGTAAAAGCATGGAAAAGGGACACATCACTTGAAGCTGTTCAGAAACATTTCGAAGAGACTGGTGAAGATGAAAACACCCAACTGATTGAGATGTTTTGCCATCAAACAGATCGAGAGTATCGCATAATGATGGGGACTGATGTGCGTATTCGTAGGGATCCTCTAGCAATGCGAATGCGGGAGGATCAAATAAAGCAAAGTATCTACTCCAAAGCTAATACTTTTGTGCGTTATTTCTATGTTTTCATTTTTTAATCAAATTGCTTGATCATCTTAATTTCCATATGAATAAGTACAAGTTCTATGATTTTGTGATTGGGTTTATTGTTATAATAAACATCTGTTTGCATGGATTCTTCTGTCTTTTTTTCATTTTTAATCTCTTCTATATTGGTCATGTAATTGACCTACAAATTTCATGTTTGTGCTTTTATCATGGTGCCTTATACAATGACAGTCACCATAGCCTATGCATATTTTGTGCCATTAACCATTCAAAACTGTCAGATTTGATTTTTAGTTACAATTATTCTGTTAAAGCAACAAAGCTGGAAATTTTCAATCCATTACTCTTTTGCCATATTTGTTTTATTATTTTCTGGTAATTGAGAACTCTGTTGGGGTTGCAGTATGGGGTGGAGATCCTGTCTACCCAACTGTGAACTACATTCAAGATCCTGATGAAGTGATTGATTTCAGAGGTCCAGATTTTCATGAACCCACGCCCAATATGCTGGCTCACCTGAAAGAGGTAAACACTCAAAGTTCAAATTCATTCTCTCTCTCTCTCTCTCTAACACTACAGAGAGGCTTATTGTCAGGCAGCAAGTCATCATATTTCATCAATCTTGATGACATTCTAATCATACTCTTAATAAAACAAATTTTCAGTTGCTGAACTGGAAGGGAATAATTTTTTGTCTTCTTTGGGTGACAATGACACAGCTCAATGTTGGAGCATTCACCAGATAACTGGAATTTGTAATATATTGACCAGTCTATGGCTTACAGAGGGTCGTGGATAGATTGATAGGTCCATGGACTAAACTTGACAAATTACTAACAACTTTAACTTTCAACCATCCAGTTACTTGATGGGTCCTGGTACTAAATTGATGGGATGCTTTCTTTTTGGGCTGTCCCAAAATAAATGATTGTTTACAAAAATGAAAGCATTAATCCATTTACTTGCTATATCATCCTTACATTTGAACCCACCTTTCTTGGTCCACCAAAGGCAATTTAGGAGATTTTTATGTTTATTTTGTTTCATTAAAATGTGTGCCATTTGCACAGTCTGTCTATTTTCGGACAGAGGGAGGATTAATTTTACTTTTCTCATTTCTGCCTTGAAGAAGTCAATGGGTAAAATAATTCTTTTCATCTGGTTATTATGTCTTTGGGCTTGAATCGCTTACTTGGGCTTAGATACTTACAATAATTACTTCTACATTTGGGCAAATTATATGGGAAGTAAAGCTGAGATTTTCTAGCACGTACCACCTTCATTATATCCAAGTACCAAGTCAAAGCATAAGTGTGATGTAGTTTAAGAAATATCTGATGTTCCCTTAGATAATTAGAATGATAGAGAAAGATAAAAAAAATGGGATGGAGGGAATAAATGAAAAAACATAGGTGGCATTTTTTGTTTTGTTTTGTTTTTTTATTTTTTTATTTTTATTTTAAATAGAGTTTCCATCAGGGCCTGATGTGGTTGTTCGATCGAGAGAGAGAGTGTGTGTGTGTGTGTGTGTGTCAATAAGTAGAATATTTAAATATTTTCTACGACACCTGTAGTTATTTGTCTTATTTTGAGTTCTAACGGTTTTCCCTCAATTTTACTAGCACGGCAAAATCATATCAAGGGAGGAGCTTGAAAAGATTTTAGCAAAAGAGAAGACTGAAGATCTCAAGGTTTGAAGCAATACATATGAACTTGTGTGTTGATTTTTGTTTTGTATTTCAAATTGGGTAGACTATATTTTCACTAAGATCAAAACTGTGAATATATATGTAGTATCTGGTGATATGTAATTTTATCGTTGTCCTTCAATTTGTTCTTTGCTTGTTTAGGCCTTGCTTTGTTATGCTTTAAAATGAGCATTGGGAAGAAAAATACATGTTCCATCTCTTTTCTATGTTAAGTTGTGTCATAAAATTGGCTAGTTAGAGGTTGATGTTGGAGAATGACTGATCATCACTGATGCAGGGAGCATAAATACATATTTATTTTAATTTAGTTTTTTTTTTTTTTTAAATTAAAAAAAATTTATTAAGTCAATTGTATTTTTACTATTGGTCCATTAGATTTTATTATAGATTTTATTAGTTAATTAGGTTATTAGTGTTTTATTTAATTTCCTAGAGTCAAAGTTAATTTAATAATTTAATAATTGGGCGTTTATCCAAGTCAACTAGGATTAGGTATTAGTCTTGGTAGTTGATGTACGCGTGCTATTGTACTCCAATGGGAATAGCCTGATTTGGTTAATGAAATTTCTGTTGGAATTTCTCCAATGGCTTGATGTTGATTCTAAGCAACCCAAGGTGCTGATTCCTAGGTTTTCTATCTCACTTGGTTGTAATTTTGTGTTGCTTCCCGTCCAAACGGCAACCACCATTGCAGTTCTGTCAGATTCTATTTCTCTCATTGAACTCCTCTTGTTTCAGGCCCCATCCATAGTCTCTCTCTACACAAAGGCAGTTCTCTATTTTTTATTTTATAGATAACGTAATTTATTGAAGAATAAAGACAATGTATACAGGTTGTATACTAGAGACCACCATAATCATGGTGTAGAGAAGAAAAAGAAAAAGAGCCCAATGAAGGCAGCCATGAAAACAGAGAATTAAGAAAAAAATCATCTTCAGTTCTGGAATAGTTCTTTCTCTGTCCTAAAAATTGTTGCATTTCATTTGCGACAAAGGCACCACATAAGGCGGTGAGGGACCACTTCCCATATTCTTCTATTTCGATGAAGCCCAAAACAACCTCGCCAAGAAGAGCACATATCCAGATTCCCCAGAGTTCTTACACATATAGCACCATTCTGTTACAATAATTTGTCTTTTCTGTAAATTATCCACAGTTCTCTATTTTTTTAAGGAACTCTCGAGTCACATGAAATCACATATCTAATCTGGAATTCAAGGAACTTCAAATTTTCTCAATTAGTTGCTACTGTTCTCTATTCCAGCTTTTTTGTGGACGTAGTTCCTGGAATATGTGGTTTGTCTGCTATTTTCATTTTAAATCTCTTCAAGCTTCTTATTGTATTAATTATATGAGAGGAAGAGAGGTTGAGTAATATTCTTGATACGTTTAATGGAAATAGGATCTAGTAGTAGTCTAGTGCTTAGTTAACTTGTGTTTGTGTCCATTGTTGATAGTTTTTGAGGGTGCATAGGATCCAATTTCTTAATCATTTGGTTTTCTAATTTGGCCGGTGAATTGATCTAGTGAGGGTGGTATTGTCTTTTTGATGAGAAAGACAAACAACAGAAAAAGGATGAGATATTAAAGTGTAAGCCCCTAATTCTGATTACATTTTAAATTATTTTATGTTGAAACGAAGCCCTGGCACAACAGTTCTCTCTGTATCAGTCCTTTTCTTTTTCTTCCATTTTAGATATTGCATTGGGGAATTTCACTCACCCATGAGTTCATTTTGGCAACCTAGTAGAGTAATGTTGCTACTTGACAGACAATCTGATTAAACCTGTTGTGTATCAAACTCTTTTTTAATTATATAGCGTAACCTTGTACTAATAAAAGTGTAATATGTTTAGGTGCATTTTTAAAGTCCATTTGGATGTTCACAATAATGTTATGAGTTGTGGCCTTTAAAAAACCATCTAACATGGTCTTTGATCTAGTTGATTTTTACCTAAATAAATATATCATAAAGAAGGGTAGGCTTTTTTGGGAATTTTTTTTTTAGGGGTGGGGTGGGGGTGTCTACCACATTTACGAAATGGTGCAATCAGTGGACCATCCATACTAGTTATCTATGCTGTCAATTCCTCATTACCATCTAGCACTTTTACCTTTTATCCCTCTTTTCATTTTGAAGAACATCTGTAATGTGAAATTTCTTGCCTAACTTCAAAGTTGATACAATCATATATGAAATTGTTTTCTATTGATAAAGTTATCTATCCAAGAATCATTTGACCTGTGATGGATTTTGATACTTGAAATATTATATAAATTGTTTAAGTAGGTTAATTATCAAAAAATTAAGAAATCTCACTATAAGGAAAAAAATTTGAACTTTATATAGCTTCTGACCCTAAATTGTTAATTGTTTGACTCTTGAATATTTGCAATACACACAGGTAACAGTTATGGATGATGCTATGGCACAAGCTGTTGACATTGGTGAAGATGATGTAAGTTTCATTTCTTCATCTTTTCTGATCCTTCTCATCCATCTTCAATTCATGCTGATGCCCTTGGTTTTGATCAGAATTCTAAGCCACTAATGGTTGTTCTTTAAGTAATGACATTCCCTTTTGACTTATTTGCAATAGGATGGAGAGGATAGTGAAGTTGAGGTTGAGGTTGAGGAAGAAGGGGAGGAGAAAATTACCCGCAATTGGAGTGTCTTGAAAAATACTCCTGAGCTGCACAAAACCAAGGTGAATTTTTTTTGAATTTCTGTCCATCCTTCATTCTATCCTGTTTCTGTTGCAAGCTTCCATAATTTATGGTTGATTTTCTGAGATAAATATTAATTCACAAATTTCACCTATATCTCGTTTTGGAAAAAGAAAAGGTACAGAAATTTAATGAAGCTACAATTGCAAGAATGGAAAGGTGGGATCTCATATGCAGCAAGGAAAATATGTCAGTTGAAATGAATGTGCATCTTCCCTTAATACTTACATGAACATGGTTAAATGTTATGTTGGATCCCTTATTGATAAAAAATATGTCAATGAATTATTATTATTTTTTTAACTAATACCATCCACCAGATAGCAGCAACAAGTTCTCTCAGATAAAGGACATAGAAATTGAAATTTTAGAGCACTAACTTGTGGAAGATACTCTGCCTCTCATATTGCTCTTTGTTTAACAATTCTCTTTCATTTCAAGCTGTATAATCTGGTCTGTTTTTTCCCTTAAAACTTGAAGCACAAACCTAAGGAGGAACCCTTGTCTCTGGAAGAAGCCATAGATGATTCTGAAAACTTGACTGATTTTCTACTGGACTTTGAAGAAGACAACTGATTTTCTCAAGTCTCAGAAATAGAGAGTGAGGTTGAAAAGTACTCCAGAGCTTCACAAATTCAAGGTGATTTTTGAAATTTACAAGAAGTTGAATTTCTCTCAATAAAAATATTTATTTATTTTTATTTTTTATTTACTAAAAACATAGAAAACAATTTACTAATAATATTTTACGAATTATTCTACTGCTACATTTCAGCAAATATATGCTTAGAGTGTTCACTATTTCTCTTTGAGTAAGGTTGATGACTTGTTCTAAAGTCGTTACTGAGAATAAGGTTGATGAAAGACTTTAAAAAGGTAGTACTCAATGCACAAAACTATTTTTGCAGGATTTGGGAGAGGTTAATGAAAAGACTTTATTCAGACAAATTTTTTTTTTTGATAAGTAATGAGACTTATATTCATCATGAAAAAAACGCAAAATAGCCATTACAGGTGTTCATGATGGTGAACACAAAAACAGCGAACCAAAGCAACAAAAAAAAGAAAAAGAAAAGTAACTTAAGGGCACTTCTAAGGGTAGAAAAGAACTCCAAAGTAGAAGAACAGTTTGAAGAACCCAGCACTTAGCCCATTCAAAAAGAGTATTTTGACAGAGCGCTTGTAACTGAACAAGCGTTCTCTCCAGAGCCTCAAAAGAGTGCCGGTTTTTTTTCATCCAAACAACCCACATCAAACAACCAGGAACTATATTCCATATGTCCAAAGCAGATTTCCCCAACCAATTACTCCAACAAGACACCAAACTCTCCACAGAACCTGGCATGACCCATTGAATCCCAAAAGCTTGTAACATTTGCACCCACAAAGAATAAGCTACAGGATAGTGAATGAGAAGATGGTCCACAGATTCCGCGAAACAGCAGCACATACAGCACCTATTCGCCAAAGGGAGGTCTCGGAGCATCAAATTATCCAAGGTAAGAATCCGACCATGGGCTGCGGTCCACAAGAAGAATGCCACCCTCTTAGGCACCTTGACTTTCCAAATCCCCTTCCATGGGAAGCAAGAAGGAGATGTACCCCTGATCTTATGATAGAAGGAACGAGTATCAAACTTACCATTCCCATTAAGGGACCAATGGGGTCTATCACACCCAATACCTCTAGGGATCCGAGCTTGAATGAGTTCTAGGAAAGAGAAGGCAGCCTCAAATTCCCTCTCATGAAAATTCCTATAAAAACTCACATTCCAACATCTACTTCTCCCATCCTCATGATGATCCAACAAGTCAGAAATATAGGCTTCCTTGTCTCTAGAACACGCATAACTGAGGATAGAGCATTTTAAGAGAGATATCCCCAACCCACCTATCATGCCAAAAGCGAATGCGAGAACCATCGCCCACCACAAAAGCCAAGTGTTTGGAGAACCTCTCCCAACCGGTATTAATACCACGCCAAAGGCCACACCCGTGTGCCCTTCTACAATCTTTAGTAATCCACCCCCCTTGGCCCTCGCCATATTTAGTGGCAATAACCCTCCGCCAAAGACTAGATCCTTCTTGGCCAAACCTCCATAACCATTTTCCTAATAGAGCTTGGTTGAAGTGACCTAACTTCCTAACCCCCAAACCACCCATCTCAAGAGGTGAACACACCTTCTCCCAAGCCACCAAAGAATGTTTAAAACACTCCTCTGAAGACCCCCAGAAAAATTTCCTCTGAATACGCTCTAATCTGTCAACCATTGCTACAGGGATGGTAAATAAGGAAAGATAGTATGTGGGAAGACTAGAGAGGGTACTCTTCAAGAGAGTAAGTCTACCACCCTTAGACAAATATAGACGCTTCCAACCAGACAGCTTCTTCTCCATCTTCTCCAAAATGGAGTTCCAAATGGATGCAGTCTTGAACGGGGTGCCCAAAGGCATGCCCAAATATTTCATGGGCAGGTTACCCACCCTACAATTGAGAATACCAACCTCCCCCACCGGGACAATCTCACTCTTCCCCACATTTACCTTTAAACCCAGTAAATGCTTGGAAGCACGACAAAGCCAGTCTAATAGCCCAAATAACTTGATTGCAACTTCTTAAACATTATGAACCAAATAGAAACTTATTGTTTCAAAAACCTAGATGTCTACCCCTCCCCCTCCCTCCCTACCACACAGCCAACACCTTTCCCTCCTCTGCTCCCCTCTCTACCACTGTCTTTCAACCAGCCACCTCCTCCATTCCCTGGATTCTTTCCATCACCCTTCCCATCTTCTTTTGGTTTTTTTCCTTTTCACTCTTTCTGTCCACCACATTCTTCTTCTTTGAACACCCCACCTCCTTCTGACTTGCCTTTACAACCACCGTTACGGCCTAGACTAACCACTACACAGTATCACCCTCACCTCGTCCTAACTGTGGTTTGACGGACGGTGGTGGACAAAAGGGGAAGAAATCTTTCAAAATCAGGAACCAGCGGAAGTTAAGGAATTTTGAAATTTCTAGAGCTTTTTCGGGACACAACGTGTTGAAGGGTGGTTTTGGCGTTATTGTCTCTTCCATTAATGGCAGACCCACGTGTGGGTTGGACGTGAGTTGGCTCCGTAATCAGAGTACGAGGGTGGTGGGCGAGACTTCTAAGCCACCGATGGAGTCAACGGTTTTACCGGCGATGCCTAAGGCTTCGACGGCGGGTATTTCGCCGATATCTTGCTCCGATCAAGCTTTGGAGCTTCTCGCCGCCATTCCGACGTGTGTGTTAGGAGCTCCAGAGACCGGTAAAGTCTCGGCATCAAGGAGTAGCTCCACTGCAGTTGCTCGCGTCTTCGGTAAGGCAGTTTCTTCTAGGTGCACAGTTTCCGATGCCGAGGTAACTCTTGGACTTGGCAACCAGGGCTCTGGGTTCACCAGTGAAATGGTGGTTAGCTTGGCGACGTTTGAGGCTCCGATTCTGAATGTTGTGCTGCCGAGCCTTGTTCAGCATCCATGGGTGGTTCAAAATCGATTCTCTCCTCTCTCAGACCTGGGTAATGGGGTAGAAGATGTGGTTGTGGAAGGGAATGATCACGAAGAAGTTCAGAGGAGTAATCACGGATTTCAAACAAATTCTGGGCTTTAGCTCCTACCGTGGGAGACCAATGAAGTGTCTGACCATAACTGTGGTAGTGGAGAGAAAGCTTTTTGTGTGTTGGAGTGTGACCCTCTGTCTCGGTGGGAACCCAATGAACTCAGTGAGCTGGTGCTGGCTCAGGACTCTGTAGAAGGAACCCAGGTGACGAAATCAGGGCCACCTTCGAACTGGGTGTCCCAGTTGATGAAAAATTCTGTAACATGGTGGGCTTTCCTATCGTGAAACACGAAGCCCAATGTTTGGCTCTGTTTCGTCTTTTGGAGCAAGAGTGTCTCAAGGTGATTGATGATGGGGTGCCCAAGCGACCTGCAAACTCAAGGTCACGAGGTCTCAGGGAGCTTAAAGGGCTTATCTGTAATGTTAATTACGATGGTGTCTCTTCTAGGAGCAGAAGCAGAGTTTCTTCGGCTGTTGTGGGGGTTGTTGGTAGTTGTAAATGACTCTACGACTACTTTCTTGGAATGTAAGGGGGCTTAACAATCCTCGGAAGAGAGAGGTTTGTAAGAATCTTCTAAAAGAATGGAAGTGTGATATTGTATGTTTTCAAGAAACGAAAGTATCTTCTACTGATGATGCTTTTGTTCGGAGCTTATAGGGTAGTCCTTTTATTGATTGGGCTGTTTTGGACGCTGTGCAGACTTCAGGAGGGATCTTGTTGATCTGGGATAAGAGGGTTTTTGAAAAATTGGATGTAATTGCTGGACAATTTTTTGTCAGTGTCTTATTGAGAGGAGTGGTGGATGACTTTGTTTGGGCTTGTATAGGTGTGTATGGCCCTAGTGATGATGGGTAGCGGGCTACTTTGTGAGAGGAGTTGTCACAGGTGCGTGCCAGATGGCCCATGGCATGGTGCTTAGTAGGTGATTTCAATATCATTAGGTACCCAAGTGAAAGGCTTGGCTGCGAGTCGTTTAGCCCTGCTATGTTTGCATTCTCGGACTTTATAGAGAGCAATTCTTTAGTTGATTTACCTTTAGGGGGGGCTTCCTTCACTTGGTTTAGAGACTTTAGTCTTCCCTCTATGTCAAGAATTGACAGGGCTTTGGTTTCTCTAGATTGGAAGGAACATTTTGAGAATGTGTCCCAAAGGGTGCTTCCTCGTGTTATTTCAGACCACTGCCCTCTTTTGTTGGAAGCTGGTGCTGTTCGTCGTGGTCGTAGCGCCTTTAAATTTGAAAATATGTGGTTAAAAGTTGAGGGTTTTGTTGATAGAGTTCGGCAATGGTGGAATGGGTACAGTTTTGTGGGTTTACCAGGTTTTATTTTGGCTCAAAAATTGAAGTCTTTGAAAGCAGATTTAAAAAAGTGGAACAGGGAGGAGTTTGGTGACTTGGCTTTTAGAAAGAAAAATTTGCTAACTGAGTTGATGGGCTTAGATGTGAGAGAAGAGTTGTTGGGTCTATCGAATGAGGATTAGATTCGTCGTGTCCAACTTAAAGGAGATATAGAACAGTTGGCTTCTCTTGAGGAAATTTCCTGGAGACAAAAATCTCGGGCTTTGTATGTGAAGGAGGGAGATAATAATACTCGATTCTTTCATAGATTAGCAAATTCTCATAGAAATGCTAATTTTATTAAGAGGATTGAGGTGGATGGTGTTCTTTATGAGGATGAGTGGGATGTGCGCTCTCAATTAGTTCTATTCTATCAGGGGCTGTTTGAGGAAACTGAATTGGGGCACCCGACTATGGATGGTTTAGACTTTGCATGCATTGTAGAGGAGGAGAGGCTGACCTTAGAGAAGGAGTTCACTAAGGAGGAAGTTATCCAGGTATTAAGGGAGATGGAGGGTGATAAAGCCCCTGGTCCTGATGGGTTCACCATGGCTTTCTTTCACAATTGCTGGAGTGTTGTGGAAAAGGATGTCATGGATTTTTTTGTTTATTTTCATTGGCACTCTGTGTTTGAACGGTCTTTGAATGCCTTCTTTCTCACTTTAATTCCTAAGAAGAGTAATGCTGTTAACATTTTGGACTTCCGTCCTATCAATTTGGTGGGCAGTGTACAAGTTGTTGTCCAAGGTGTTAGCTAACAGGTTGAGGGCGGTTTTGGATAAACTTATCTCTGAGACTCAAAATTCGTTTGTTGGTGGTAGGCAGATCCTGGATTCAGTGCTCATTGCAAATGAGTGTCTGGATAGTAGGTTGAAGAGCCGGTTACTGGGTGTGGTCTGCAAGCTTGATATTGAAAAAGTTTATGACCATGTAAACTGGGAGGCCCTGTTTTATCTGTTGGACCGGATGGGTTTTGGGTTGAAATGGAGGGGGTGGATTAAGGCTTGTGTTACTTCTATCCGTTTTTCAGTCCTGGTAAATGGATCCCCTGAAGGTTTTTTTGGAAGCTCTCGTGGGTTGAGACAAGGAGACTTTTTATCCCCGCTTTTTGTTTCTCTTGATAATGGAGATTTTAAGCAGAATTTTGAAGAAGACAGAGGAGAATAACCTTATTCGGGGTTTTCAGGTGGGAGCAGTGAATTCGGTTGGTGTGCAGATTTCTCATTTGTTGTTTGCGGACGACACTATCTTATTTTGTGATGCCTCTAGGGAACAGTTGCTGTCCATAAGGTTGGCGTTGTCTTGTTTTCAGGCTTTTACGGGTTTGAAGGTCAATGTTGGGAAAAGTGAGATTGTCCTTGTTGGGGAGGTGAATAATCTAGTTGCATTGGCTAGTATTCTTCAATGTAGAGTGGGGAGTCTACCTATGAAATATTTGGGGATGCCGTTGGGAACTTCTTTTAAGACAGCTTCGATTTGGAATCCTATTTTGGAGAAGATGGAAAAGAAACTATCAGGGTGGAAGCGTCTCTATCTTTCTAAGGGGGGTAGGCTTACTTTACTAAAAAGTACTCTCTTCCTACGTACTTTTTATCTCTATTCACTATTCCTAAAGCTGTGGCTGCTAGATTGGAAAATATTCAGAGGAATTTTCTTTGGGGGTCTTCTGAGGGGAGTTTCAAATATCCTTTGGTGGCTTGGGATAAGGTGTGTTTGCCTATTAAATTGGGTGGTTTGGAGATAAGAAGTGTGGCGTCGTTCAATCAAACTTTATTAGGGAAATGGTTGTGGCGTTATGGGCATGAAGTTACCCATCTTTGGCGGAGAGTTATCTCCACAAAATATGGTGAGGGTCAAGGGGGGTGGTGTACGAAAGTGTGCAGGAGCACTCATGGATGTGGCCTTTGGAGAAGCATTCATGAAGGGTGGGAGAGTTTTTCTAAGAATCTGTCTTTTACAGTGGGTAACGGCACCCATATCCGTTTCTGGCATGATAGGTGGATTGGGGATAATACCCTAAAAGTTCTCTATCCTGAGCTCTTTGCATGTTCAGATGCCAAGGACGCTTGCATCTCTGAGGTTTTGTGGCTTCTGGAAGGTGGTACTGTTAGAGTGTGGGCTTTAAGGTTTTTTAGAGCTTTTGAAGATTGGGAGCTAGCCGCCTCTTATTCTCTACTTCAGTTTATCCAACCTCGTATTCCTCGGGGTGATAGGAGTGATACTCTTTGTTGGCGGTTAAAAGGAGATGGTATGTTTGACACCCGGTCTTACTACCATGCGATTCGGGGTGACTCAAATTCTTTGTTTCCTTGGAAGGGTGTTTGGAAACCAAAGATTCCTAGGCGAGTGGCCTTTTTTTTTTGTGTATTGCTGCTCATGGTCGGATCCTAACTTTGGATAATCTAATGCTTAGGGGTCGCCCGTTGGCTACTTGGTGCTGTATGTGTTGTTGTGATGAGGAGTCGGTAGACCACCTTCTTCTTTATTGTCCTGTTACTCATTCCCTATGGACCTTTTATCCTTTAGGCTTTTGGTATTCATTGGGTTATGCCAGGTTCAGTGGCGGGTTTGTTATCTTGTTGGCATCAGTGGCTTGGGAAACATAATTCGAACATTTGGAATTTGGTTCCAGGGTGCTTAATATGGAGTGTGTGGTTGGAACGAAATCGTCGTTCCTTTGAGGATAATGAGAAGACGTTGGATGATTTAAAGGTTTTATGCCAACGAAGCCTTTTGGAGTGGTCTTGTTGTTGGGGTTTTACTGATTGTTCTTCTCTCTCTGAGTTTATGTCTTCCCTTAGCTTAGTTTCCTGATTGCTTCTTTTGCTGTGCTGTTTGTTCTTTTTTCCCGTTGTTCATCATCATGAACAACTTGTACTCTTCCTAATTTTTTTCATTAATAATAGTTTTCTGTTTACCTATCAAAAAAAAAAAAGAATTGTTAGTAAAAAATAACATAATGTAATTTTCAAAAAAAAAAAACCACTAGATAAGATCATTACTGAGTATCCTTATGATCCCACTTAGTCCTAAAAAACCGTTAATTATTATAGATTAATAATTTGCTCATTATGTCAAAATCATATTACCTTTTTATGTCACTATCTTTGGATTCAAACCCCACCCCCCCCCCCCCACACACACACACACACACACAGAATGAAAGAACTTTGAAGGTCTTATTTTAATTAAACGGCTGTGCTATGGACTGCTATGGGGTAGAACATGGGATTGGTTCGACCAACTTGGTCTTGAGTATTAAAATAAGCTTAGGGTGAGGGGCCTAGGACATTGCTTTCAAGCTTCTCTAAATATTTCTACTTTTTTATGTTCTTTGGTTTTTATTTTCTCACAGCCAAGAGCAAGCTGCAAAGGTTTTCTTCTTTTGGATGAATGAACTCTCAAGGGAAAGGAGAGGGGGATTGTAATCAATGACCTCCATTAGAATATGGGTTCAGCTGGTCAAATCTGGGCTGTGATCTGTATTGTAGTAGCTCATGTCCTAGAAGTTTGTTAAAAAATGGTAAATGTCTTAATGGTATGCATGCAACCAATTTGGATGTACATACTCTTTTTGCTCATGGCTTGTACTAGTATACGCTACTTATAGTTTATGTTGGTAACTAGAGTGAAAGAGATGAGTACTCTCTCCCACTTTTATATCATTTCAATCGTTTATGAAAGCGAAATTTGGTTCCAAATATTTGATAGGATGCCAAGAGAACTCGTGAGGTCCTTTTTCTTTATGTTGTCATGGGTCAAGCGGTTGCTCGATGGTCTTTGAACTCAGATTCTTTTCAGAGTGAAGCCTAAAACTCTTGCCAATAGACCTCATGTTAGCTGCTACTTGTGCACTTCGAGCCCAACCTACAAACAAGACACAGGAAGAAGCGATGGAATACACTGACTTGCTTTTAGCAAGGTCAAACAACCGTGAACCACAAGGCTTAATTAACATATTTGGCAAAACCAAATTAACATCTGTTGCAAGCCCAAACTAATAATATATTCAAAATTTTCAAATTAATGAGTCCAGCAATAAGTTGGAGTTAGTAAATTGAAATTAAGAAATGAGGCACGAGAGAGAGTGAGTTAGGAAGGGACAAGAAATTGCTACAAATACTTTCTTGATGAATGTATGTTTTGGGATTTGCTGAAAGGATGGTTAGGAAGAGAAATGATTGTCCCATCCTTATCCAAGTTCTTTCTCTTTTATGGTGGTTAATGATCCTTTGTTAAGAAGATATGTTACTTATGCTGATAGATAATCAGAAACCTTTTTCATCATGAGCAGTAAACTATATTGGTTCAAGAGCTTGTTACATTTTTATCCTAGGCTTACAAACACAGTTTATGCTAAGTTAACTTGGTTTTAGCCACAAAAGGGGAGTTTATCCTATGCTATTGTATTGGGTGGTTTTAAGTAATGAAACTCGTTTTACACATCTTGGAAAGACAATTGAGTTTTGATTGAAGTAGTAGTTTTTTTTTTTTTTTTACTTTGGTAATAGATTTTCACTTAAATTAATAATTTTAATGCACTTATGATGAGTTAAATTATGAAATTATGTTGCAAAACCTGTAATACTTACAATAAGCCACATGGTGTAAGCACGTCGTGTATGACCCAACTTTTATTCTTAATACAAAAAAATTGTGGTAAACTATTAAAAAAAATGAAAATTCTTTTACATTTCTAAACACTTTTGGTAGTAGAATTTTAATTGAAGTAATATTTTTCCAACTTTATGGAACTTTGGCAATAGAGTTTCACTCAAAGAAACTATAGCCTAATTGAACTTTGCACTATAGTTGGAGGACCATATTAGTAACTTAATGCATTTATAGCATCACATGACATAAAGAAGGAAAAAAAAATTGAACAAATTGATATTTAAAAAATAAATAAATATAATAAAAGGGAGATGACTTCCATTTTGTTCATCTACAACATATATGATAACTTTATTATGTAGTATAAAATTTAAATTCCGAGCATGGGCTTTATAAGTGGACTATATCTGAAATTAAGCATTTGGTGTATTGATTTCTGAATAGGGTGGCCTTATGGAGGCCCCATCTTATTCATGGTTTGGGTTAGGTTTATAGACCTTTTCAGTATTTGTGTAGTAAGTTGGACCCGTGGCCTAGAAAGGCCTGGTTCTATCTGTTGTATATTCAGGCTTTGAAGCCCAATATATTATATCCCAAAAAAGTCTTGAACAATGATAAACAACAGTATTATATAACTTCCCATCAAAAAAAAAAAAAACAGTATTATATAACTGCATATGAGATGAGATGGGCTCGGGAGTAATTCTAAGACCACAACATTTACCACACTCTTTTCTATAATGATCTTATGGAGTAGATTATGAACTTTCACGTGAATATATTACTTCTTTATTTTTTCATCATTTACAGTATGCCGTGTTGAAGTTGTGACAAAACGTGCCACAAAAGATTGATTTTTTGTGTGGCCAATATGCAAGGCAGCTAGTGTGGGTGCTTAACAGATAGGCAAAACCGCAAAAGTACATGGGAAACGATGACTTCTTGCAAGCTTAAATGAGACTTAAAAAAAGTAGTGGGCTATAAATACTAGCTTTTTAAGTTCTTCATTTATGCATGTGGGCACTTCATAAATACTTAAAGTAGGTTAAAAATTTAGGAACTCGTTGAACTTCAATGCTCAACACTAGTAACTCTTTGAATTCATCTTGATCACCGACAACTTGTACTACTCTGTGATAATTTGGTCAAGTTTTGTGTCTCTGTAAAGTGACAGAGATTGTTTAGTTACTTGCAATTTGCAACAACCCAATGGGGTCTTGATGGCTGCATCCAATTTATTTGAGCATTTTGCAATCATTTTAGTCACACTAAAGTTACGAAATTTAAGGCCATATTTCATATAGATTGTTTGCATAGTATATCCAAGTCATAAATTTAAGCAGATTATTTGAAAAGAAAAAGTTTAAGAATTTCTTCTTTTTCTTTTTGGAAACTTATTCAGATCATAACTACATGTTTGAAATTAATTTCTTAATTTTAATCCTTCACAGTTTATTCACAAATGACGATTTAATTACCTTGACAAAAGGAACTAAAAGTTTCAAATATATATAGTGGAGTTTGTAGCTTCAAATTTGTGATTTTTTTTTTTGATAGGGAATTTGTGATTTAATTTGCCTACAAAATGTTGGATATCTTGTAATAATTTTCAATAACTATGGAGCAAGAGCTGTAATTTTGTTTTATTTTATATTTCTACAAGATTAAAGAAGTCTACGTTGACTGTAAGTGAATAATCTCTCTCTCATTATTACACGGTAAATTGAAGTTTAACTTTAAAGGCAGACCAATTAAAAAGTAATTTTCTTTTTAAAAATCAATTATTAGGAGTTTTGATTTTGATACCTTGAGATTTGGCAGAAAAAGTCTTAAAAGAATCGTATACAAGAATTAGATTAGAGCAAGATTTTGGCGTTAAGTAGGATTTTCCTTATCTTAAGCAGATTTTGCCTTTTTGAAAATTATAGCCCAGATTTTCTTTTTGGCCCTCAGTGACTTCCGGACCATATTATTCTAAAATATAACAAAGTAGTCCAGAGGTATTTCTTCCTCTCCCGTCTACCTTAATTTATTCCCCTCTGGCCTACACTATCTAAGTGATGCCTTTGCAAGATCACAAAAGCCGCTAGCTCTTTATACCATCATAGAGGCGCGATATAGTGGTAGGAGTTCTCATATCGCTTCATATGATACTTGATTAGAGTTGAGCGGTTTGAGTAACAGTGCTTTGACAAATGTGTTGCGTCCACGATGATAACTAGCCCCCTCAAGATCTCAAAGTAAACGTGGTATTATCCATTGACGTCACATAACGTGAGGTTAATGAGTTTACACCGAAAACTTCATTATTTTTATTAAGCAAAAAAAAACAAAGTTAGCTGTTTATATAAATAAATAAATATATATACATATGTAAACATTATCCTATGTGCAAAATATTAAAATTATATAATAAATTTTCAATGCTCATTATTCCCTGTATAAGAATAAAAAATATGATAACAAAAAATAAATGCCTAAGATTATTAAAACATATCTACAGTTTGTAGACCTATATTGACGTGCTTTGGAAGTGGACCCAACTCTCGATCATAATGCATAGATAGATTCCTTCTTGAACTTCAAATATTCTAATATATCATTGGGAAAACTACCTAAATTTTAATGGAACTTGCATCAGTTGCATGCAGGAATCAATTATCCCCAGAAGAAGCACGGGTTTATCAGATCATTTTTGGCCATCAATCTTGGTTCGAGTAGTGATTACTTTTAACTTGTTTTTTGTTTTTTTTGGGTCGTTCTTTTCAATGTATAATATACTTTATAGTCATGCGCGATGGTAGTTGATTATGGTTGAAGTTTACCTAATCATGTAACATTTTTACATTTAAATTGAACCTGTATGTATATACTATTGCCTAGCCTATTGGGGTTTCTCACATTGTCAATTAGAATTACCCTGAATCTTGCAATGCCCATGGACCACATGGGAAAGATACACACAGAGAGAGAGAGGGAGAGAGAGAGAGAGACTAGAGTTGAAAAGGAATTGGGTTAAGGACATTATGGTAGAGATTTGACAAGGAACATAATATGGTTAGTGGTGTTTTGTAGGTTCTTTTTCACTAACCCAGATGATATACAAATGATTAGAGAGGGTGGTCAGGAAGCAAACATAACAACTAAAAATTAGTAAAAAAAATGAACTTTTGCAAACTATGTTGGTGTGGGTTTTTCTTTTTTTCTTTTCTTTCTTTGGTTGGAAACTCTATATGTGTACATATGTCACCCAGAACATGACCAAGGACAAGATCTAAGCACTGCTGGCTTGCTTTCTTGCTTTGCAATGCCCCCAACAAATACCTTTGAAAAATAGGGCAAAGCAAAAGGGAAAAACAGAAACATCTGGTCAACTTGTTTGATTCTATGTCTGTGTGTGTGTCTCTCTCTCTAACATTGTATGCTCTCTCAAGGTGTACCTGTTTGAGAAGGGACATTATTAATGACTAAAACCCCTTTTTTTTATTGCTAATAATGATGATTAGTGGCCCTCCTTTCAACCTATCTTTGTCATTAATTATTCATGTTTATACACTGCTTACTAACATGATTAACAAATGGGCTCCACACAGTACTGATCCAAACTTCTATTACTGATTTTGTGTTGTTTTGTTCTTTAAAATCCATGTTGTTCCACTTTTGAATACAAAGGCAAATCTTGGTTTTTAACTTCTTCTTGATCTTATATATAGAATTAGGATTATTTATCTGCACTTATAACACATAAGTTCAACTGTGGCTTTGAAATTGTTCATAAAGTAAACTATACTTATTGTATATTATGAATTTATTATTATGCGCCGCAAAACTCGACCAATTTTGATCACATCTAATTTGAGACGTGCACGCATTAGCACACGGTTTTGGATTTGTGAAAACCTGCTCATTTTTTCCATATTTCTAAACTAAAGCTGTCAATTCTCACTAGCTTCCAATTTTGTATGCGCTCAAGTACGTAGTATACAAACATTTTTTGAAACATTTTGACCAAAATTAAGTCCTCTATTTTATCATGCATGTTTAATAATTAATAAAGTGATTTGAAATTTGTAATAATATAGTGATTGATCGATCAGCTCCAATAAAAAATCCCTACATAGTGATGTGATATGCTCTAAATCACCTAACTTTATTGAATTTTGTATTTGTTCACAACCACAAAAGTATTGAAAAAATGGGGCTGGATATTGATCTTCTAATATAAAAGAAATTAATGACCAATATTGAGTCAGGTAATGTGGGAATAAAGCAGTTTTAAACTTTAGAAAAACTTAGTACATCATATTTAACCAAACTTTTTCTGTTTTGTTTTGGTTTTTGGCTTGACTAACCTAGCTAGGGTTTCTATAAACCATTTTATTTTAGACTCATCCCTATCGATGTTTTCTGAATAAATGGATACACACATATATTGTACTATAGTACAAAATAAAAAATAGTGATCAAATAATAAAAAAATTAGGTCACTAAGAAAGATTTTGGAAAGTTAAATAATGGTAATAACGCGCACCCAACTTTTCTTCTGACTCCTGATTAACGTTGTCAAGGAAATTAAGCTGAGTGAATTAGTGAAAAGCTAATTTGATATGCTCCTAGGGAGCCTGCATGCAGCTAGCTTAATTTGATACATAATTATGCTTTTCACTTTTTATGGTTGGCTGCCCTTAGAGTCTTAATTAGGATGTTTTCTTAAAGCATGGGATTAGGCACACTAATAACAAAAAACATGCAATAATTAAAGCTTGCTTTAACCTGTTTAACTAAAAATATAGAAGAAGAAAAAAAAAGATTCCCTACGTAATAATGGTATGAATGTCAATATATGTATTGTGCATTTTGTTCTCGTGAGTGAGTGTTTGTGTATTTTGCTTAATTCTATAGTGTTGGTTGACTAGCTTGGTTCAATTGTTCTATTTGTGATTGGAGAGAATATGGGTGCGGTGTGTGTGTTGAGATAACCATGCTGACAAAGCATGCAATAAAACAACTAGTTGGGTTTTTGGCTATGTTTGAATTTTCTCAAAAGCTTTTATTTTTAGTTTGAGCATGAGATAATGTCTAAATGTCTTGCTCAGCATGTATAACCCTACCCAATTAGACCGATGTTGCATGTGCACAGTTAGAAAAGGGCCATGTGTTCATGTTTTGAATCTCCAAATTTGGAATAAATAGATCATGATCATCCTAGTTTGGATTAGAACTTTTCAAATACGGTATATATGCTTAGTTTAATCAAATCCTTTTAGTAAGGACTCAAGACATGCCCAGTACCCTATGCCCCTATATCTTATTAAAATATATATAACCTAAAAGGTATGTCATTTTTGTTTTTTCATTTAAATTTGAATGGTGTGCTAGAGAGTTTCTTTTCAACACGAACATGATATGTGTATGAAATTGGCCACATATGAGTCTCTGTACTTGGTGATGATATTGTCATTGCAGTTGCCCAGTTGCCATTGAATAATAGGTATCCCATTCAATATGTATCTTGTCTATGGAGTAAAACAGAAAGATGCGTTGCTCAACAAAAACTGTTTGCAAAACTAAAACTTTACTACTCAAAAAGGATAAACAAATTAAGTGACCACTTCTTATTGATCAAGCAAAGCTATTATATTAAGAGGAATTTTGTTATTTGTTAAATCATGAAACCTAACAATGTTTATATTCATTTTGAAACCCAAATTTTTGAATTTTGCATATGATATAGATTTTTTTTTTTTTTTGATAATACAATAGTTGGGAGAACGCTCTTTGACACATTTGATATAAGTTATTACGGTGATTTCAAATGGAAAATAAAAAGTCCTAGTAGATAGGATACAATACAAGGTAACAAAGAGAAGGCAAAAAAATTATATTTACTGAAAATAGAAGACAATTTCGTTAACCCACAATATTAGTAAGTACCTCATTTTTATTACTAACTGGATTAAATTCACTGCCAGTTTCTTGACCTATTGGAGAAGCAAAATTGTTATAAAATGTACACTATAGAATCAAATTCTATAACTAGAAGAAATGGAGAACAAAAAGGTACAAATTAAACCTTTTATTGGGATAAGCATCTCCTTAATTCTGAAGACTACCCGAACAAAAGCTCAATCAAATATAGCTAGATCCACAACATCTCACATCTCTTTTTAGCGTGAGCTTAGGACTTACGCCAATAAGAGCATCTCCAATCATCCACCAAAAATTGTAGTCAAATTTTAGTGTTTTTTTTTTTTTTTTTTTTTTTTTTTATTTTCTATTTTAGTGCACTTTTTAATGAATTTAATTCAATTTTTTAAGGTGAATTTCTGTTATGATCCTAACTTTATTAAGAACCAAAATTGTTTGTTCTACTTTGGGTATTTATCTTTGTACTTTATCAATTGCGTTTTTGCGCATTTTTCCCTTATAAAGTAGCCAACATTTAAAAAAAAAAATTTCAAATACCTCCTGTTTCTCAATAATTTTTTTTTTTAAAAAACAAATCTTATACCTCCTCTTTTTTACAAAGAAGATGAGTATTGTTAACGCTGTTGGATATTCGAACTTGAAATTTCAGAATTGACATCATAGAATGTAAGAATAAAATTTTAAAATGACTTAGTTATTTATTATTGATATTTTAAAATTATTTCTGGTGTAACCAACTTTAATGAAGTTTTGATCGATTTTCTTATCGATTTAATGTAAATATCAAGATGAAAAATAATTGGTTGACATTTTCTTCTACTTGGTAAAAAGGGAGATTTACAAATTTTTAAAATGACTCAGTAGTTTATATTATTGGTATTCTTAAATGATTGTTGGTTTAACCAACTTTAATAAAGTTTTAGCTAATTCACTTTCTTATTCTGTTTAATATAAATATCAAGATGAAAAAAAAAAAAAAAAAAATTGATTCACAATTTTGTTAGGTCTACCATTGATTTTGTATGGTTCTTCTAGAGCAATCAATCTATTGATAGTTTTAGTCATTATCTTACAACTTTTTTTAAGTTACTAATGCAACTACTTTTAATTTATAGATGCAAGTACCGTCGGTGCCATGCATCCTTTCCTTGGTAGTTAGTATTATCTTGACCTTCTCTCTCTCTCTACCATCTCCCTCAATACAGCCGACCTATGTCCCCTAGATTTGCAATATGTTAAGGATGTTAATTAGCTTGTTTGATTCAACTTTCTTCAATGCAAGTTCAGGAAACTGAAACTCTAGTCAAAGTTCTTGTTGTAAAATAATTAACTCAACCTTTTCTCTAGGATTAGTGCAACACTTTAGAGTCATCGATGCTTTTTACTCCATGACATCCCTACTTCTGTCTCGTGCAGGACGTCCGGTAAGAGTTGGCCTCCTTGAGAGTCCTAGATCGTTGGGTTTCCACTTGTTTGGAACTAAGGCATTTTATGTCCAACCTCAATTTTCACCTCCCAAACTTTAAGGAAAATGACACTTCACTCTCTTGAGATTTAAGAATATCAACATATTAGTGATTTTGTTGATAACAATAACATAATATTCTATAATTTTATAAAGATTTTTTTGAACAAAACCCTAACCACAGTTTGATGACAGATTAACAATATTTATAATAAAAAAAATAAACTTCCACAAACAATAGTTAGAGTTTAGTCAAGATTTTTATTATTATTATTTTTTAATCTAGAGTACTTTGTCACTTTTATTAATATAGAGACTGATATGCTGCTTTTCTCAAACATCAATGGAAGAAAGTGTCATTTTCCTTAAAGTTTAAGATAGTGCATCATTTCTCCAAACCTTAAGAAAATGAAATTTAGTTTACCAACCAAAAAAAAAAAAAAAGACTAAAATGCAAAACTTACTTTCTAAGCTTTTTCAGAATTCATTTCAGCCTTTTAATTTTGTTTTCGTTCATTTAAGTTTTCTAAGTTTCAGATTTATTCAATTAAAGTATTTCCATTAATTTTTGTTAAAATTTTTGAAAAAAGAAGTTGGAAGATATTTTTCAATCATTAATTAAATTTTTTTCATTTAAAAAAATTAAAAAATTAACTACAATATATAACAAAAGTTTAAAAAAATTTAATAGAATAAACTTAATAAATAAAGTACCGAAATAAATTTTAATAATAATAATAATAAAAAAAAGTGAATTTTGCATTTTAGCAAAACAGTCGACTTCTAAGAAAAAATGAAAATAATTTTTGGCGCCGGTCTCATGGAACGCGCCTCTGAAAAGCTGAGGACAAGGGGGGGGGCTCCATCCATAGCACAAGATAAATATCGGCTGGCTCGAAAGGGTATACGATCTGACGCCACTACCCCCACCTGTCCCGTCAAAAAGGGGACGACGAAATCTAGATTGAGAAATTGCATAGGTCCCACAAATCCAAGCAATGAGCTGTTGCTTTTTTGACATATTTTGCTTTTTTTCACTGTCACTCTCTCTCAGAGAGAGAAAAATAAAGTGAGCAAAGAGAAAATATGGGTGAAAGAGAGAGAGAGAAAAGAGAAGAGAGAATGTACGAAAATGAAAGCCTAGCTAGCTAGCTGTTGATGATTCATGCAAATACTTAAATTAAAAGTGCGTCTATATGGAGGTGTGACATTATCTTCCACCCACTTTTTTTTTTTCATCTAAATAATTAGACACACATATATTGTTCAATGTAAAGCTTTTTGCCCTGTCCATTTTTGTGTATTACGTGGTTGCCATGGTCGGTGATAATTCTTCAAATGGAGATGTATATCTTCACCAAACCCCAGCTCTTTTGTTTTTGGTCGACTTGCCGACTCTCCCTCCTAATAATAATTCATTTTTATATATAAAAAAAATGAAAATTTTAAACCAATTAATATGTGTTTGTGTGTGTGTGTGTTTTCTAATATTAAAGATTTATTTGGTAGAAACTATATAGAGGGTAAAAAAAATAGAGGAAAAGAGACAATTTTTGAGTTATATGGTAGGGAAGATGATTACATGGGTACGAGTTGAAAATGTTAAAACATTCCAAAAAATAGAGTTGAAAAAGTGTTAAACATTCTTGTATCAAATGGATAATTATTCTTCTTATACTTTGTGTTTAATTGCTTGCTTTCAATAATTTAGAGAGAGTATTACAGTTGTTAAAGTGTGCATGACATTGTTTAATTATCTCATCTTTTTCCTCCAATTGTAGAAACATTGTCTGGCCCTTTTTTGGGAATGCATCATTAGCATTAGGGCAATTAATTGACAAGCATATTGACTTTCTTTTTGGGTGGTAAGTACTCTTAAAAGAGTTGATGTACTGAAGAAACAAATTGATAACCCTAGCATATATGAGTCTAATGGACATTAAAAATTCAGTACGATTTGTTTGATATTGAAAATTTTAATTTTATTGAAGTTCTTAGTATAGATAATGTTAATAATCTTATAAATCAATGAAATAATTTGGTATTTCCGATTAAAACATCTGGAATTTGAATCTTCCATCTCTCATCTAAAAATTTATTTATATCAAAGTTATAATTAGTATATATAGATGTAGATGAAGTTTGCTTTTCAATTTATATATAACATTACCAAATAACACAATTAACTACTTGCTCGTTGACTCTATTTTTAGATAGTTACAATATGTTACTAATAATCCCACAGCTCGAATCATTTTTCCTTCTAAACTCCTAAACACTTTTGCATGGAGAGTGCAAATTAACTGCTAGCACATTGACTTAGAGTTCAACAACAAATTTGATTTTTTTTTTCAAAAAGAAACATACTCATAGAGCTACAAATGCACCTATAATCAGACAGAAAGTTCCTATGCCTGTAATGAACACATGCAGAGATTCAATGCTGTAGTTAATCCATGATTAAAAAATAAAAAAGTCTCAATGTAAAGGTACTTGGCTTTTTAAGCGTTCTTGTTCTTCATCTCTTCTTCTCTCTCTCTTATTATTTTGCTAATTCAAAATTTCAAACTCTCTTATTTATTATTAGTATAGGAAGATCAAATTCCATGAGTACACAAGGCTTCTGTTTAAGATATTTTGAGAGGAAACTCATCCTCATTTTCCTACTATTATCTAGGATTTTGTTCTTTATAATAAAAAAATAAAAATAAAAAGATGGATTTACTATAACCCCAGAAAATTATATTGATGCTATAAGTATATCATCAATCATTATGGTAAGGACCCACTATTTGTTAGGTTCTGATCGACTTGTAGGACACCTTCCTTGAATTTGTGACATTGGCCCATACAAGAAACAGGTCATCTGGAAAACTCATGGGACCTACTAAAACTCCATATCCAGTTGTTTTGTTTTATATTTTTTGAAAGATTTTTATTTGATTCAAAAGAGAACTGAAAAATAACTTAAATATTTCAGATTATGATCCAGTTGGTGTAGCTGAATGGGTCGGTGATCTTATATAATTGTTGTACGTAATATAAAATCTTTGATAAGATTTTTCTCGTACCGACGTGATTGTTAAAACATGTTTAAGTATGAAGCAGATATATCATATATAATTATGGCTACTATATAATTATATTTCTGATGCTGATTGACTACTAAACTTGTTTCCAAGTACATGTTTTATGTAGCTTAAAGCAACCATGAAACAAGTAGACCACAGTTTTTATTTATTTATTTTTTAAATTTAGTGTTAGAATCACTTTAATTATATTAAATTTTAATTATTATAAATTTATGGGTTTTTACTCAAACTGGTCACTATAGTCAAATTTTTCCAAAATTTGTGCCTGAATATTGTGGAGGAAGGCTGATTAGTCAAAATAAACAAATTTAATATGTATGATATATCACATTTGGTTTTATTTGATGTAGGCACCTAATTAATAAGGTAATAAAATTTTTTGACTATTGCTACAGTATAGTTGAATTCTTAATTAACAAGCTCATTCTCTACAAGACAGAGGTCCTTTTCTATTTGCTCGATCCCAACAAATAATAAATAAAATAAAAGGGACAAGAATAACAAAAAAAGAAAACTTGTGTGAATAACTTACATTGGTTTCATTGGATATTAAAAGCTAAACATGCTTTCATTAATATAATGATTAGGGCTTGAAAGAGACATTATTATCCTCCACTTTAACTTTTGGTCTTCGGCTACAATCTTAACCATTGGTTTTAAATGATAGTGATCCGGTCTAAAGGTTTTGCATTTTTAGTCTATTGGTGTATATTGTCTCCCATTAGAGTTCTTTCTGGTTTTATTTATATACACAAGTTAATTAATGTGCTAGCTACATATATTCTTAGAAATCATATCATCATCAAGTTGGAGTATCAGCTGTCTATGTTAAACATTTACGTTTTCTGTCTATAAAATGCTCTCGGATTGAATGCTATCTTTTGTAAGGTTATTGGTGGGTCAGAATTTTGATCCAAAGAATCCTACCCTACAGGAAGTCACTAAAGAAAGATTTGGTTGCGGAATTCCATGAAGTTTGATCAATTTGAATTATCATAAGGAAAAAAAATCACTTTTTTTTTTAAGATATGGAAAAAAAAAATTCATATAATTGGACTTTTGAGATTTGGATGTTCTATAATGAGAATCTTGCACTTTTATTAAGAAAAAGATAAAAACAAGAAAAAAGTTTGGCTATAATTATAGCCAGTGACTACAACTTCACTAAATATATTTTTATTGGATATGAATTTTGATAAATCCATCATTGGATAACATTTTCTTCTTGTATCCTCCATACTTGCAAATTTTTAGAAGATTAAAGATTAATAATTATAAGATCAATCAAATATTTAAATTTGAAGTTTTTATAGTCTAAAATTATGGATAAAAAATAAAATTTTGGATCGAAGAGTAAATAATATCCGATTAGCACAAAATTTGACATGTATATTAAGAGCATAAAGAATATGTAATCTAACAATTAAATTTTCAAAATATATAGTCATGTTAAATTTCTCAATAGGAGTTTTAGCCACTGGCTACAACCAAGTTTGTAGTCCAACTTTATCTTAAAAACAATACATCTTGAGTAATAGTCAACTCAATCATAATTGAAAGTAAATTATAAAATAATTTATGGTAACATAAAAATTGCACAATAAAGTATAGAATTTTTTTGGGGTATCAAATTTATAATAATAAAGCAAAATCCAAGTTATCTCATAGGTAGCCACTGTCATAGCTCGATTTTCAACTTTTGTTGATGATCTTGAGACTGTGGATTGTTTCTTGGACTTCCAAAAGACCAATGACTCTCCCAAGAAAATGCAATAGCTTATAGTTGATCTTATTGAATCAACACAAGCTGCTCAATCTGCATCTATAAAACCTTTTCTATGCAAATTTGAATTTAATAAGAAGAAAATTCTATGTCATGGACATGCCTTTATATATTGCAATACCCTATGATATGTGAAGAAGTGTGAATTCGTCAATTGAACTCTTCGTCAAATGCAGATGGGCAACTAGGAATCAACAGCTATGGAGTCCCGCAAAAAGAATAAACAGACTTGGAATACATCGGTGTAGTGTGTGCCAAGGAGTCTCCGATGGGCTAGTTAGAAAGATGAAAGCTCAATCATACAAAGAGTCGCTATTTGGCTCAAAAGTGTTTGTGTATATCTTGCGTACTTTTCTTTGATTCTTTGTGCCTTTTTATAGGTCTCTACCCCTTAGGATAGGAGTAATTGCAAATCTTTATGATTTTAGATCCGTTGGTAATGAATGTTGGGGCATTATAGACTTCAATGATCTTTTGCCCATTGGTCTACCGGTTATGCTTTTGCTTATCTAGCATGTAAACTGTTACTCGTGTCATTTATGGAAAAGTCATTTAATGTCTGTTGTAGCCGTCTATTACATGGATGATTGTGGCTTTTCTCCTCTTCAATATGCATCCAAGTGAGGTTTCCTTGGTTTTGCCATGAATTGGCTTAGCTTATGGACAAGAAAGGTTAGATATGGCCTTGTAATAGTCAAATATTACAGTCTTCCCACCAATCTTCTTTAAATGGTTGGCTCAACTAACAACTCACGTTGATCCTTGTTGAGTTTAACAATCATTGTAACCTGCATCCCCTAATATTTCTAAGGCATACTTCCTTCGACAAAGAGTAATATCTTTAGTAGACCTTGCTATATCAAGCCTGATGAAGTACTTTAAGCTTCCTAAATTTGAGCTTGAATTTCTAGTCTAGGAACTTTTTTAATTCTTGAACCCCTTGCTCATCATTATTTGCTATAAGAATCTCATCCCATTGAGTAATTGATCCCAAAGTACTTGCAAATCAGTGGAAAAAAATTAGTTGTACTCAACTGTACTTTTATTTATTTATTTTGATGAATACTCAACTGTACATTTGTACCCTAATGACACAAATGCCATCAATTTCAGGACCATTCTTATCTGATTGCATTATAGAAAGTACAGTGCTAACAAAAAGTGTATGAATTTTCAGATTTCAGCTACTTAAAAAAAGTATGAATTTATGGTTATAGATGCTTCATTCATTCACACAATGGCGGATACTATGAAAGCCCTGCCTTTGTTCCAAACGACGTACTTCACAGGTCATATAAAACATTATCACAGGTTGGATTCGGTTAATGTATGCTCTGAAAGTACACATTAATCATTATTTATATTAGGAGGACTGTTGATGTGGTTATCTTTGACCAATGAGATGATACCATCTATGCAAATATATGTGTAGTGAGCTTCCTAATTAGCATAAGAAATAAAAAATAAAAATTATCAGATGATATCACATTTGCATAAATAACAACATTTTATTAGTTGGGAGGTTAGGGAGGACCACGTCAACAGTCCTCCTGATGGACCTAATAATTTCTCGAAAAAGTTGTCAAAAAAGTGAGTAATTTTTTCATATTTCCATAATAAGTTTTCTAAAATGATTTACTATTATATGCCCTAAAGGCACGCGTCAGTAAAATCCTCCGTCTCTCTCTCCTAGGCGTCACAGGCACGCAAACACTGAACCTTTTTTTTTTTTTTTTTTGATAGAGAACTCTGAACCTTGTTTGAAACTTCTTGACGCGGGGTCAGTGGTCGGGTAAATAAATTAAAGGCCAAAACATTATTTTGTTTTATATATTTTGTGGTCACTGTCAGTTTGTTCAGTATATTTTGGTAACAGTTAATTTAGTCTATATTATTTTAACTTGTAGTAATTTGGTTCACATCGACAACTCATTAACGAAAGTTGACTGCAAATTGAAAATAACTTGGATTAAATTAACTACTACCAAAATTATTATAGGGACCAAATTAATAGTTACAGCAAAATGTAAAAACCAAAATAATATTTTAGTCTAAATTAAACGAGTTAATTACAAAATTCACCTTAATTTATAATATTTTCATTTTGTACCTAATATTATGAAAACTTTCAATTATCATTCCAATTGTAATAAATCTTGTAAACAACACCACACCATCTATTTTATGGTTACTCGTGGAGACGGGAGGGTTTGGGAAAATTGGAGAGGAGGATGTGGACATTGGAGATGGAATTCAGATTTGAAACTTCCCTCCTATGGTGATTGAGAAAGACGTTGACATAGAGGGGAGGGTTTCGGGTTACTGATGGATTGGTGGAGAGAGAAAGAGAGGGATTTGATTGGGTGGGTGCTAGGTGTGTACTAACCCTACTAGGTGGGTGCTAGGCGAAGAGAGAGAGAGAGAGAGAGAGGAGAGAGAGAGAGAGAGAGTACACATGGCAATCTATGTGGCATGAAAATTATATTTTATTTTGATTGTTAGCCATAATTTCCATTCATTATTTAATGACATTGACTTTTTTGACACAATACCAAAAAGTTAGGAACTAAGCTGACGCATTTATAATGTTGAAGACAAATTGACACGCAATCTAAGATGGAAACCAAATAGGTAATTTACCCAAAATTTAATAATAGTTGACATTTTCATTTCGAGTCTGGAAATATTCTTCCCTATAAATTAATTTGGCAAAAATGCAAAACTGACTCTCTAACTTTCACTCTTTTTCATTTCAGTCATCTAACTTTCAGTTTTATCAATTCAGTCCTCTAACTTTCAATTTTTGTCAATGCAGGATTCCGTTAAACCCCAGTTAAGGCTGCTGTTAACTTTCCTTCTTCTTCTTCTTCTTCTTCTTTTTTTTTTTTTTTTTTTTTAAATTTCGAAATTAAAAGAAAAAAAGAAAAATTTGTAAAAAAAAAAAAAAAAATTTAAGGGGAACGACAACGTCATTCCCCTTACCTAAAATCAAAACCGAGGATCACACCATATTGCAAGTGAATGGCATCAGACTGCATCACCACGTGATCCAAAAAGCTTTCAATCTCTCTGTTGCTACAATCTGGTGGGATCTACAATTTGATGAACCCACCTCCCCAACAACAAAAGTAATAAAGATGCTAAAAAAAATTTCAAAAACGTGTTCCCCTTAAATGTGTTCCCCTTCTGAAAACCGAGTGATTCCTCGGTTTCGATTTCAGGTAAGGGGAACGACCTTAAATGTTTTTTTTTTTTAATTTTTTTTTACAGATTTTTTTATCTTTTAATTTCGAAATTATTAAAAAACAAAAAAACTGAAAGTTAACGGCAGCCCAGTTATGGAGTTTAACGGAATCCTGCATTGACAAAAATTGAAAGTTAGAGGACTGAATTGACAAAACTAAAAGTTAGAGGATTGAAATGAAAAAGAGTGAAAGTTAGAGGGTCAGTTTTGCATTTTTGCCAATTAATTTCAAAGAGAGTGTTTGAATTTAATTTCTAAGTTTGATTTGGTAAATAGATTAGCATTAGTGAAGGTAAAAAAATTAATTAAATCTTCCCAATATGTTCAAATTTGCATCCGAGGTCAAACAGGTCAAAGTAATTAAAGCAAGAAACAATTTTGGTTATGTGATTGAATGTTTGCTTAATTTATTTTCGCATGTCCTCACATGCTTGAATTCACATAATATTTGTTTTCCTTTCTTGCTTTCTTCTAAATTATACATATTTTACATGCTTCGATGACTTATTTTTCCTTTCATAGTTAGAGTTTTTGAGTTATCTTACCATAGTTAGAGTTTTAGGGTTTTTAGGGTTAGGATTTGTGTGATTAGTTAAGCTTTGCTAGTAACGCTCATTTAGCTATAATCCAATATTACAAGTGAAGGTTGGATAGTCCTAGATGCCTAACATCTTCCTAAGAACGTACCTTAGTTTTGGACTTTGTCCATGTAGTTCCTTTGCACACGGGGTTAAGTGATTCCTATATCTATAACTAGGTGGCGACTCATTTCTCTACCTTTACCTGTGAGACTCGCAACATATTCCCAAGTCCATGACTAGGATGGGTCCATACCGAACAACTTGACCTCTCTTCACAATTATCTATAAATGGAAACTCTTATTGAAACCAATGGAGACTCGAGCCGGGCCACTTATTGTCTCCAAGCCATATATTAAACATTCAAGTCACAAATTTTAAAGTGTTAACCTCATTCATTAAGGGGAATTCTAGGTCCAAACGTGCGAGTGAGCATTAGAAAATTGATTGAGTAATTGAATTCGTCATTTTTCATCCACTTAAAGTTCCGAGAGAAGTGATAGTTTATCACTTTATCTTGTAATCAGATTGACACATGCTGCAAATACGTGGAGCGATCACACCATAACATGATGGAGCCATATACTTAATTTATTCCACCAAAGAAATAATGAATCGATTGTGTAATTTGGTATGTGTTGCAACTTTCAACCCTTGAAAAAGACACAAATCCTCCAAGGGTCATGATTTTCAATGTAAAGATGCACATCTATAAATCCGAAGGAGGGGGGGGGGGGGGGGGGGGGGGGGGATTATTTAGGTCATTCAAATTATGCCTTCCTCTAAAACTACAGTATCGCATGTGATCATCAATTACCTCAATAGGGCTACCATCCCTCTCTAAGACTAGCACATGGAACTTTCATTGACATTTTCATTCATGCAATTAAAGCGAAACAATGGGGCATGAGCACATTGAATAATTGAAAAGACTAAGATCCCTTAATTGAGGATGAAGAAGACAGGCCATGTACCCCTACCCCATAGAAAATGTGTTGCGCAACAAAAAGATTTACCAACAGTATTACCATAATTTCATGAGACATAAGCTTTGGCTTTTAACCAAAATTGGAATGATGTTTGCTTGATTTGAAATTTGAAGATGAGAGACTATAAATGCATCAATCTTTCAACCAGGAAATGCTTACATGTGTTTTGCCAACTTCCAAAACAATCGGGAGTTTCTTTGGACATGGATGTTTCAACTTGTGGTTATTAACTTATTATCATTCACATGGAACGTGATGATGAGTGGAATATTTGCGGTTGATTGCTAATTGTCTGTTAAGTTTTGACAAGGTGAGCCGTGTTCATTTCTCCATTGTTCTCTTTCTCAAATGTTACTTACTCTTACCTAGAAACTGTTCATGTTTTCAGAAAATCGAGTTCCAATTTATGGAAGGTGTCAACTAGAATAAATTTTTGTTCCCTAACATGAAAAATAAAAATACGTGTATATATACGTACACACACATACATATATGCCTACTCCTATGTACGTTTTGCAAATTCAAATTTTAAGTACAAAAAAATATATATTTCATTCTATAATATATTTATATTTTAACTTACCCATAATTAAAACCACATCTCTAGCATCCTTGATATTGTAAATAGCGAGATCCAAGCCAGTTTGTATCACCCTCAAAAAAAAAAGCCAGTTTGTATGATTATGTATTAAGAACAGGCTTTAATTATATTCAACCCTAAAAATAAACTACATAATTTGCACTTAAAAAACTGAGGAAACAAAACCCTATTTTGTAACCTCGCAAGAAGAATAGAGTTGGAGAGTTTTGTAACCCTATTATGTATTTTTCTTTGTTGCAAAATTTTCAGGAGAGTTTACCTAAAAATTCATAGGTTATCCATAAGGATCTTCAACTTGGAATATAAATATTTACCCATAAACATAATAAACAAATTCATAATTATTCTAACAATTTTGAGAAAAAAAAAATTATAATCTTTTAGGTCAAAGCAACAAAGTTCGCCAATTTTATTCACCACCTAACTTGTAGCACTCAAAATACAGGATTGCAATTTTATTGATTTTCGAAATGAAAAATTGCAAATAATTTTGTAACTTCATGATACTTCAAAGGAAAAAGGACCTCTAGAATTAAAAGGAAAATAATACAAGAAGAAAAAACACATGAAGGGTACGAATTGAGGATTGAAGGAGATGGTGACATAATATCCACTTTTTTGTATATTTAAATTCTGAACCTCGTTGTTGTAAAGCAGTGGGCTTATAGTATATAGACACGTGGGGGCGGTGGGAAAAATATATATTGCGTATGCAGTGTAGTTTTTCCACCGTACACTGAGAGAGATTAAATATTGGGGGAAGCAGTAGTTCACGTCAAGTCCCATCTACCAGTTAGTGGGACCTACCCTCTTCTTTTGTTGCCCAATGGATTCGTCCTTTTGCCCTCTCCCTCCAGTACACATCGTCTACTCTCCGTATAGGATCTCATTTCTCCAGATTTGCTCCTTCACCTCGTTCCAATACAATTATTTGCCCCTTCTTCACTCCTTATTTACATTCACACACCCCCCCCCCCCCTTTTTTTAGTAACAATGCTCTACGCCTCGTTTGTTTTATACTTTTAATATTTAGGTAAACAAAAATTGACAATGACTTCTACTCCCCTTATCTAGTGGCTAGGTCACTGATCGACTTGGTTGGGTAGCTAGTGTTTGTTGATTGGTCACTAGAGACCACTCCGACAACCAATGTTGGTGGATTGGTGGCCGAATATGGCGACCGATAACCGAAGTCATTGTTTCAGCGGTGATTACTGGTGGTCAATTTTGCCATTCTAACGACCGATGTTAGCAGTTCGATCACTAGACCTTCAGTACCATTAACTTGGGTGGCTGAACCATCAGTTTTTGCGGTTTGCTTGAAAAGTTCAACATATTATTCCGAACATGTGAAAATATTTTACTTCAAAACAAACGGATCGATAAATGCACTCTTTAATCGGATCTAAATACAAATAGTGTTTTCTTTTCCAATAAAGTGAGAATTTTGGCCGTCACTGCAAGATAATAAACCATATTATGCCAAGCATTAGGGACTAGTTTTGGCTCAGGGGAGATTTAGGTGATTACAGAAACCTCTAATGAAAGGCTGAAGTAGAAAGCATAGGCTGGCCAATAAGGCCACCTCTTAAAAACATGCATCCCTATGGCCTATGGGCAAACAGTGCTCGGAAGGACAAGGTAGCTTAACCACATAAATTTAGGTATTTGATGCCTTCTACGAATACGAGACAGATCTCAACTAGGAAAGGTTCGTCATACGTAGGAGGAATGATTGATTGACTTAAGTATAGGGGCACCTGAGTTTTTTAATTATTTTTTAGAGTTTTTATTTTAAGGGTCTGTTTGTTATCTGTTTATTTTGTTAAAATTGAAATTTTTTTGCTAAAAATAGTGTAGATTTGTTGCTTATTGTTGCTGAAAACACTGTAGCAAAATAATTTTTAAATGTATGAATAGTACCGTAGGACCCATTTTTAATATTTTTTAATGAGTAAACAGTGCATAAACAGTGCACACACTGTTCATGTACAGTATTTTTTGTCCCTCAAAAGTCAATAACTCCGGCTAAAAAAAAAAAAAAAAAAAAAAAACTGAAAACGCAACGCCACATTCAGTATAAAGAAGTGCTATCCAAACCGAGGCAAAAGTTAACTTGAGTTTTTGTTGATGTTGATGGACTAGTTCTCCAATAAATTACTTGTATTTACCCAAAATAAAATAAAATATAGCATGATTAAATGGAGAAAACGTAGACTTTTATGAAGAGGTAGAGAAGGTCATTGGACATGGGGCCGTTTGATAATGTTGTTCTAATAATATTGTTTGTATTTTTTTAAAATATTTATAGGTACAAATTATATAAAAATACATATAGTATTATTTAAAAACTAAAAACTGTTATTTAAGTTCCGTACCAAATTCCTTATTTTTTTTAACAGAGTTTGGGACACTTTTAACTTTTTAAGTTTTTTCACCGCTTCATAATTCAATCATAATGAAACGTGTCTGCATCTGATTATGTCCTATTAACCAGACACAAGCAGTGTCCAAGCCAAATAAGTGGTCATGATTAGATCTCCATTCTCCTACATTTTTCAAAGTTTCCGAGCACTGGCATCATTAATTGAGAGCCCTACCTGTGGCAGAGGATTCAGGTTTTTTTTTTTTTTTTTTTTTTTTTTTTTTTTTTCAGTACAAAATTAAATGAGTCACCATCCAACACAATATTTAGTGGCAGTGAGTACTCCACATCTAGTAAGCAGAATATCCTCCAAAGTCTAACCATATGCTTTTTCTTCACTTGACTATTTTGCATGGACCAAGTTTTGTGTCTATGTGCAACGAATTCCTAGATGGAAGGAAAATGCTATAGTCTGATCAATACTAAAAAATCATAGCATGATTTCAAAGTACAATATGAAACTAATTATTTGGGAATGATTTATAGTTTAAATTTATAAATAATTGAAACTCATAAGAGGGGAGGGTGGCAACCTCTACACGACTAGAGCAACACAGAGAAAAATAAGCACTAATGTGCTCACTAATAGGGATTAAGAAGACTCAAAGACTTGACCGTGAAACCACCCGCAGCATTGGTAGTGTTAGTTGGGGGAGGGGCACTTAAGCCCTCAAAATATTTTCTTCAAAGTTGCTTGGATTGGACTTGGGATAAGTTAGCTAACCATCAAATCATTTGCAAATGATTGTAAAAGCATTAGGAATATGTTACTGTGCATCTATGTGCATGACACTATAAGATAGGCACAAAGTCACCTAGCATAAGTTTAGCTTGTCATATTATGACTTAATTGAATAAAGAAGCTAAATTGTATAAATAAATGAAAAACAAAGATAAAAGAATTTTTTTAAACCATAATTTTCAAAGAATACTTTGTAGGCAAAAAGAGATCTAGATGTTTTGAGAGCGTGGAATGTCTCTTAAAGCGCAAGAAGGATTTTAGGTCAACCTCCACAAATAATTGCAGGTGTTTTAATTGATAAAAAAGTACACAATTAGTACAATATGGACGTTGAAACCGATCATTAAATAGTGAAATTACACCTGAGAGAGAGAGAGATCTAGGACCCGTAAATTAATTCTAAGCTCCTCTCTTTTAAAAAAAATGTCACTTGTTTGTTTAAAGTTTCCCCATCATCTGCTTGCTTTATTTTTTTTACTCAACTGTGTGATAGGTCAGAATGGGTGTATTAAAGGACTAAAAGTTACTGTTTGGAATAACACAACATTTCTAGTGTCACAAGTTAGAAGATATAACATCCTAATTTATGGGTGAACTTAACACCAACCCTTGTCCTGCATGTATTTAGCCCAAAAGGTCCTACCTTTAGGATAACCTGTCCCAAGTAATTTTGCATCATGATTGTTTGTGTTTGACCTTATCTGAACTTGTTTGTGATTTTTTGGACTCTATTTGTTTAAAATAAACCCAAGATCATTACTTAAATTACAAAATCAAAAAACAAAAATATAAAAGATACAAAAACATGGTAATAAAAAAACCCAATAAAATGTAAACAAATAAATAAATAAATGAAGAGTTTAAAAGGTCCAATACGAACTTGGTCAAGAGATGAAAAGGAAAGATTGTAGAAAGTTTCTACACTGTCGTCAAATTTTTGGGATCCACAAGAAGAGAGCCAACATTTTGAAATTTCAAGTATATTCTGGGATCATACCAAGGATCCAACCAAGAAATTCACTATCACTTAGTAGTTAGTAAACACCTAGGTCAAGCCAAATTTTGAACTTAGTTGCAGAAATATCAATCTCGATCAAACCATGTAATAAACACCAGGAAATCCACTATCGCTTTCAACAGAAAATGTTGATCCCTATTGTACCTACCTATTTAAGGAATTTACAACATTCACATAATTAGCTCGTGCAAAAATTCATATATATTTTAGCGTGAAGAGCTTACTTTTTTCTATTTTAATATACTCACTTTTTAAAATACACATCATCAGATTGTTTATTTTACACTACATTTCATTGAAATATTATTTTTTCTTGATTTTTTTAATTTTTTTTTCTTCACACACAACAATCATTATTTACTCTCTTTCTTCATCGTTGGGATATGTAAAGAAAGATTAAAAATCTAAATGCAAAATGAATAATGTTAGTGTAAATTTACACGGTTACAATAACAACTATGTATTTTTACACAACTTTGCATGGCTTAATGTGGATGAATTTTGGGCTAAGTTGGTTAAGATGTGGTCATTTTTTTTTCCCCTATTATACAAGCACCAATGTGAGTGCTCTTAGGGCTTGCTCTATGCCATAATGGGTCTAAGGGCTTGATACTCAATGCAAAATAAATAGTATCAGTGTAAATTTACATAGTTATCATAGCAACTATGTATTTTTATACAATTTTGCATGGTTTGATGTGAGTGAATTTTGGACTAAATTGTGGTAATTTTTTTCTATTATACAAGCACGGATGTGAGTGCTCTTAGGGCTTGCTCTATGCCATAATGGGTTTAGGAGCTCGACACTTAATCAATTGATAGAGCACCGAAAGGTACAAGGTTGGAAACGAAAGACCTAAAAGCCATGAAAATTTTTCTAATTAGAGATAAAGAAAAAAAATTCTACAGACACAGAAAATTTGACAAAACTTACTGCCAATGCGGCAGATTGTTAGTAATAAGTAAAAAAGTGATATCAGTAAGGAGCTCAAATAAGAACCGTTAGAAGCTTGCCAACTTAACTGTTGTGAAAAATGTAAATCTTTTTATGTATGTCACATTGCTCATCTAATTAAAGTAGTAGCAACAACCACATCTATATATTTCATGCCATCCTTAGGGTTTCTAAAAGTTACATGTATAAGATTGGTTCATTATTCAAAACTTTTGGTGGGGCAAATCAAATGATAGAAGGACTCTTTACCTTAGAAAGTTAGTTTAACTCAAATTCCAATTTGGACTTAGTTGTGTTTTTTAATTATTCCTGATTAGGAAGGAAATTTATTCTCTATTAAAGAAGTAATTTCTTATCCATCAAGGAAAACATTCCTAGTCTAAAAATGAATATTTATTGAAGTTTTATATATAAACAATGTTGTAAAGAGTTTGGTAGCTTTGGTCTAAGGGTTCTCCCATACAAGGAGAGGAAAAGACTCTAAGAAGAATGTGAATGCATTTCTTCAAACATATGGGGAGGAAAGATACTCATGTTTATACGTTGACATATTGATATTATTTATGTGAGAGAGTTATTGGGTGTATTAGGGTTTTGGGGATTGAGTTTGTGTGTGTGAGGTTTGTGAAATCTGATTAATAGTGGTTGTAATCCTTATTGTTGAAAGTGGATTTTAGTTGATTTGCCTGTGAATACAGGCTTGGAGTTGGCCTAACCACATTAAATATTATTGTCTTGTGTAAATATTTGTATTTCATATTCATGTGATTGTACTTATGCTAACTCTAAATTCTCACAAAGAATAATAAGATTAAATTCATCATAGCTATTCAAAGATTTAGAGATACTATTCTTAATTTAGAGAGATAAATGTGTCCCAAACAAAGCCAGAAACTTATCACTATTCACATTAGTCTTCTGTGATATGATATGGATGCTTATAAACGAGCAGTCGAGGGAGCACTCTAAGATAGAGCCCATGCAGGTAGCTCGCAATATCAATTCAACTTATCAAGCACATCTCCAAGATTGAGAAATAGCCCCACTTTGTTAAGATTAATTTTGATGCAACACTTAAAGTTAAAGAAAACCAGGGAAATGGCAATCATGAGCAGAAATCACAAGGTAGAAGTGCTAATAATGAACCGCTAGTAGTAGAAGGTAATGCAACTTACTTTTCTTAATGTTGTCATTGAGGTGGCATTTTTTTTTTTTTGAGTAAATAGTAATACTTATTAGAACACACACGAAAATAATAACATTCGTGTTTTAAACTGGGTTTATAATACATTACTAACCAGAGTACATTGAGGTGGCATTTGGTTTGCTTGATACTACATCATATTATATACTATATAATAAAAGTTGGGCTTAAAAGTCGTGATTGCATCAAGTGGCAGTACCAAATTGCAGTAATTTTTTTAGATAGAAACAACACAACCTAATTATCCTTGTCAACTTTTTCTTTATTGTTTTATTAATTTTTTTAGATAAATACAAAAGCTTAATTGGGGATATCAAATTTTTTCCCTCTTTTCGTGTGTGTGCGCGCGTGTATGTGGGGTTCAATTTTTTTTTTTATATAGGATAGCTTTGTAACTATCCTAAACTACATTAAAAAAAAAAAAAATTCCTAAAAAAACTACATTAAAAAATTAAATTAAATTAAACGCACAATATGAGAGGCCAGGAAGGCATAAGTTTGGGTTTAAGTTAAACTTTTTAAATAGAAACAACACAACCTAATTATTCTTATTAACTTTTTCTTTATTGTTTTATTAATTTTTTTTAGATTAATACAAAAGCTTAATTGTGGATATCAAATTTTTTCTCTCTCTTTTCACGTACATATAGCTTTGTATCTATCCTAAACTACATTAAAAAAAAAAAAAAAAAAAAAATCCCCTAAAAAAAACTACATTAAAAAAATTAAATTAAACGTACAATATGAGAGGGAAAGAATAAGTTTGGGTTTAAGTTAAACTCTATCAATTAAAAATTGCAGTAATTTTTTTAAATAGAAACAACACAACCTAATTATTCTTATCAACTTTTTCTCTATTGTTTTATTAATTTTTTAGATAAATACAAAAGCTTAATTGTGGATACTAAATTTTTTTCCCTCTTTTCACGTGTGTGTCTATATATATATATATATATAGTTCAGTTTTTTATGGGATAGCTTTGTAACTATCCTAAACTACATTAAAAATAATAAAAAATTATGGGTCACAATTTTTAATTTTTTTTTTATAAAATATATGTGTGACAATTAATAATAGGTGGTTATATTTTCTTAATCTTAATTGTCACGGGAATTAAAAAAAATTATAGAAAATATGTCATCAAATTTTTATTTTTAAAAAAGGGAAAAAATTATAACAATAATTAAGTTTTTGCGTCTATCCTAAAAATTGCTAAAACATCAACTTCTTCTTTTTTTTTCTTTGGATAAAGTAACCCCCTATGTTTTGTGAGTGGTTTTTTTTCCTTTGTTTTTTTTTTTTTTGGATAAACATGCATCCTAATTTTTAACTTTTTAAAAGTTAATCGTGACAATTTTTTCCTAATAATTCTTATTCTCTTATAATTCCTAGATTTATTTAACTTTCTCACACTTGAAAATTCTCTCTCTCTCTCTCTCTCTCTCTCTCTCAATATATATATATATATATATATGGTTTTTTAGTGTATTCTTATATATTCCTACGCACAACTTATATATTCTTCTTTTTATGGCTTCTTCTTTTGGGTTTTTTTTTTTTTTTATTTTTTTTTATTTTTTATTTTATAATTTGGATAGAAACATTACTTACTGTTCTAATATCAATTTTTTCTCTCTCCCGTTATCAATAATTCTCATTCTCTTATAATTTCTATGTTGATTATAAATCTAACACTCTTATTGTTTTGTTTTGTTTTGTTTTTTTTCTTATTATTTAGGCAATTCGATATTTGTGAAATACATAGTAGAATACTTTATTAAACTTACCATCCACACTATTATAGGTATGTATTTCTCTTCTTTGTTTTTGTGTTTTTTTAAGGTTTCAAATTTTTTTATTTATGGGTTGCATTTGTTTTATGTTTATATGTGCGTTATCAGATTAAATTAATTTTCTTGAATAGTAAAATTTTTATGTTATTATTTCTCAAATATAATTTTGTTGTTAGTAATATTATATGTATGTGGAGAGGTTGTCTAACATTATGATCATGTAACTTTAAAAAAAAAAAATCATTGTAATTAATTTTTTTTTGGTGTTTACAAATATCAATATTCATACCCATATTAAATTTAGAATTTTTTTTTTAATATATAAATATTTTGAGTGATTGCTTGAGGCCTTTAAGAACAATACTTTATATACAATTTATATGATCTAAACTTAAGTAATTATCAATTTATTATTTCTCAATAAAATTATTCTAAAAGTTTATAGCCAAAAACGTGCAATGCACGAGAATAATACTAGTTATACTGTAATGTTACGTTATTATAATTACGATAATGTGCATTACATTAAGGTCACATTACGGCGAATCAAACGCCCTGACCATTTTCTAATCAACGGTAATGGTCCATCATTTTGAAATGTCATTCCTTATATGGAACATGACACATTTTGTATATGTGGAATTGTGAAACAACACCTGATTTATATATGGACTGACATTTTAAAAATGCTGATCATTGCTAGATAAAGTAAGGTTGAGAAAAATAATGATATACATGCATATTTTGCCTCAAAAAAAAAAAAAAAAAATATATATATATATATATATATATATATGAAGGCAAAATCAAGAGAAGCTATTATAAAAAATAAAAAAGAAGTTTTTTTTTTTTGAGAAACAAAAAGGAAGTCTAAACTATGTTGTAGAGTACACATCCACATTGTTTAAACCACACACGCACACACACATCCACATTTAATTGAGTGATACATAATATATGGCAAAAATATTGTGTTCGCCCCTAAAGTTTGCATGAATTTCATTTTTCTTAGCTAAACATTAATTTTTTGTTTTTGTTTTTTTTTTTCTAAATCTTAAACTATTTGTTGTGTCCCTAGAACACATAGCAACCTTTTCCTAAGAGACAATGTTCCCCTTCCCTTAAAAAAAATTCTTGTCCCCAAGATTCAAGCCTTGCTATTGCTAAGTGTGGGTGGATCTCTTCATCTCTTCATCTTTCTCTCTCTCTCTCTCTCTCTCTCTCTCTCTCTTTTGAGAAAACAGTAATACTTATTAGAACACACAAACACGAAAGTAATATATAGAGTTTTTTAAACAGGCTTAAAATACATTAAATATTCATTATGATTTAAACAACATAATTATAAAATATATAATTAGTTTAATATCAATATTTATAAATCATGGTGCATACATGTACAAAGTTTCTTACTTTTTGGGCTCTGGGGCACTTTAAAGTTAGTAAAATGAGGTTCTAACCTTCAAAATGTATATACATATGTTTATACATGGACATTTAATCAATTTCATTTGGAGAAGTTAAGATTTAATTTGGGAATAGCAGGTCTCTTTGAAGGGGAGTAATTTCTCCCATAAGGGTTAACAATTTAACTTGGGAATATAGCTAGAAAATATCAGTTACAAAATGCGTAGATAAATGTAGGGATATTAGGCCCAGAAGTTTAAATGTAAATTTATTATAGTGGGCCCATAGCCCAAGCCGAGGATAAGGATTGTTATGAAGTTTTGGTTACAAAGGCTCAAGGAAATATTGACCGAGGATAATATCTCCTCGGCAAACTGGAGCCGAGGTCAGAAGAAGTGGCTTACTAATGCAGGAGAACCTCCTAGGAAGTTTTGTTGGTATGGATAGCCATTGAAGGGACATTGGACCGAAAGAAGCCTTAAAATATCTTAGGAACAAAGCTGTCACCGCTGCATTTAATGTTCTGCAGCTAATTTCCTGGCTGCATTAATGTGGAGAAGACCCTTAAACAGTGTAAAATTGGTTACCCCAAGATGTATAAGACCAGAGAGGGTGTTTGATGGGACAGACACTCAAGTGATGACTCAGATGTTTAACAAATGTAGGATCAAGATGCTTTAGGAGGAACTATATAAGAAGAGAGACCCTTCATGAAGGAAGGGGGGAAAAAAACACGATAGTATTGAAGAACCAAACTTGTAATAACCTAATTTAAGAGTAATATACAAGAACAATGCACTTCGGATCTTGCCGAGGATAATCTTTCTTCAATATAACCCTATTTCTTTTCGTTCTTTTAGGATCTGAATCTATTTCAATGTTTGTTTGATCAACTACAACCTAGTTTTTCAATCCATTCTCTAGAAATTCATTATTTTTGGGCTTTTTGGGCTTAAGTCATTCCACCTAGTGGGCTTCGAGTTCAAAACGGGTCCTTACAATTGGCGCCGTCTGTGGGAAAAAACTAGGGTTTTTCAGTTGAGCTCACTCTCAAAGATGGTAAGATCAGGTCCACACCAAGCAGAATCTATGGGTTCTCAGCGTCAAAATTATTTTCTTAATCTTGAACGGCAAAGGGACCGGGAAGGAAGCGTACATACTACCTACACTAATAGAAGCCAAGCTAAGGGTAAAAGCCATACCTCTCAGGAAGAAAATGCCAGGAACATGCAGAAGGAGATTGATCACCTGAAGAGAAGCCTACGCCACGAACGACGAAGGCGAGCTTCACCAGACCCTATAGGCGCAGATCGAGAACTCCTAATAGCGAGACTTTCTCATATGATGAGGACTATCATCATGAGCGCAAAGATAGAAAGCCGTCCTCGGATGGCCTCAAAAACGATGCCATGAGTAGAGCACTTAGCCAGATTGCAAAGTCTCATTTTTCACGCTGGATTGAAAGCGGGAGACTCCCTCAGCGATTCTCCCAACCCACGTTCACCATATATAATGGACGAACGGATCCTGTGGAGCATGTTAGTCACTTTAGTCAAAAAATGGCTGTACATTCCAAGAATGAGCCTCTGATGTGCAAAGTATTCCTGTCCAGTTTGGGGTCAGTGGCGATGAGGTGGTTTGATAGTTTGAGGGCAGGTTCCATTGATTATTTCAAGGAGCTTACTCAAGCATTTGGATCCAGATTCGTCACGTGTAGAAGGGCTCCTCGGCCTTTGGCTTCTTTGCTGTCTTTGTCCATGAGAGAAGAGAGACCTTGAAGACGTACTCAGATGGATATTGGGAGATGTTCGCGGCTTAATGCATCTAAGTGTTCGTTTGGTGTCAGATCAGGGAAATTCTTAGGCTATATGGTCACTCACCGTGGAATTGAGGTCAACCCTGACCAGATTAAGGCAATCAACAACCTGCAACCACCTCGGAATCCCAAAGAAGTTCAAAGGCTTACAGGAATGACTGCTGCTCTAAACCGATTCATTTCTCGGTCAGCTGATAGATGTAGATCTTTTTTTTTTCAGTTATTAAATAAGTGGAAGGGGTTTGAATGGACTGAAGAATGCACCCTAGCTTTCCAACAGTTGAAAGAATATCTGTCTCGACCTCCCATTATGTCCAGACCCGAGGTAGATGAGGTGTTGTTTGCCTACATAGCTGTAGCCATCCATGCAGTAAGTCTGATACTAATACGTGTTGATGATGGTGTACAGAGGCCAGTTTACTACGTGAGTAAGTCGTTACATGAGGCCGAGGTTCTTTATTTACCATTAGAAAGGGCTATTTTGGCTGTAGTGCATGCTACACGTAAACTTCCCCACTATTTTTAGTCACACACGGTTGTTATCCTAACCCAGCTACCGTTTAAATCTCTGCTACGGAGTGCTGATTACATTGGGAGAGTTGCTAAATGGGGTACGATTTTAGGGGCTTTTGACATCAAGTACATGCCACGTACCTCTATCAAGGGTCAAGTTCTTGCCGACTTGGTTGCTGAGTTTGCTGAATCCTCGGAAGAAGAAAAGATAGAAGAGTAAAACATGGATGAAAAATCGATTGGAATGATTTCCGTGCAAGAACCTGCACCCTGGAAAGTCTATATTGATGGGGCAGTGAACCATAAGGTATCTGGCATTGGACTAGTCTTGATATCCCCAGAAAGCATTACAATTGAAAAATCTCTAAGATTAGGATTCTCGGCTACAAATAATGAAGCTGAATATGAAGCTTTGCTTGAAGCAATGATCATGGTATAGAAAATGGGTGGAAAAGCAGTGGAGTTGATCTCTGATTCAAGATTGGTCGTTGGCCAAGTCCACGGGGAGTTGGAAGCCCGAGATCCTAGAATGCAAGAGTACTTAAACCAGGTTAGACATTTACAGTCTAAATTCGAATCTTTCAATTTATTACAAGTCCCTAGAAATAAAAATACACATGGGGACTCTCTTACTACATTGGCGACCTCCTCGGCACAAAATCTACCTCGGGTAATTCTCGTAGAAGATTTATGCAGACCTACCGAGGTAGGAAAGACCGTAACATATGTTCGTCAAATAAGAACGGCTCCTAGCTGGATAGAACCTATTGTACTGTACCTTAAGGAAGATATTTTACCAGAAGATAAGTCCGAAGCTGATAAGGTACGAAGAAAAGCTCCTCGGTTCTGGCTGTCCAAGGACTAGAAGTTGTATAAGAGGTCTTTCTCTGGCCTATATCTACTCTATGTACATCTGGAGGGAGTTGAGATCATGTTAGAAGAATTGCATAAGGGAATATGCGGAAGCCATACGAAGGGAAGGTCTTTATCACACAGGGCCCTTACGCAAGGCTATTGGTGGCCGAAGATGCAAAAAGAAGCGGAGGACTATGTAAAGAAATGCGACCAGTGTCAGAGGTTTGCCCCAAACATTCACCAACCTGGTGGAGTCCTTAACCCTCTCTCCAGTCCTTGGCTTTTCGCTCAATGGGGCTTGGATATTATTGGTCATTTTCCTAAGGCAGCAGGAAATAAGAAGTATTTACTAGTCGGCACAGACTACTTCATTAAATGGGTTGAAGCTAAACCATTGTCTAATATTAGGGACGTGGATGCCAAACGGTTTATTTGAAAAAAAATAATAACAAGGTTTGGAGTCCCTCGCACTCTCATCTCGGACAACGGCTTGCAGTTTGATAGCAAGGCCTTTATGAGATATTGCTGCGACATGGGCATAACAAATAGATATTCTACCCCGGCATATTCACAGGGAAATGGGCAAGCTGAAGCTGTCAATAAAGTCATAGTAAGTGGACTCAAGAGGAGACTGGATGATGCGAAAGGGAGATAGGTCGAGGAGTTATCACACGTCCTGTGGACTTATCAGACCACACCTCGTAGATCCACAGGAGAGACACCTTTTTCAATGACATATGGGGCAGAAGCTGTTCTCCCTCTGGAAACTGGATTCCCCACCTTAAGAACAAGTTCTTTTGTTTCGAGCAGCAACGATGAATTATTGGAAAGGAGTTTAGATTTAGTTGAAGAGCGGAGAGAGAATGCCATGGTCCAATTGGCTTACTATCAACACAAACTCAAGCAAGGGTATGACGCCAACGTAAAGCTAAGACCATTGGCAGTGGGGGATTTGGTCTTAAGAAAGGTTGTGGGGGCTGCCAAGAACTCAGCATGGGGAAAGCTAGGATCCAACTGGGAGGGGCCATATCGTATAACATCAATGGCTGGGATTGGCGCGTATTACCTTGAAGATCTAGAGGAAAGAGCTGTACCTCGTCCCTGGAATGTAAATAATCTTAGAAGATATTATTATTAATGCAAGTTTTTTCTTCATCTTCTTTGGGTCTGCTAGATTCCTCATCTCCCATCTGTAGCATCATTTTAAGTATCAAACAGAACCTTGGTCATACCTGGCTCCTCGGACCACAGACCCTGGGAAAATTGATATCTTTCAGTTATTTTTCTAAGTGTTAAATAGAACCTAAGTTATGCCTAGTTTCTCGGACCATCTGCTTTGGGAAAATTAACATAATGTTGCATCATTTTAAGTATCAAACAGAACCTTGGTCATGCCTGGCTCCTCGGACCACAGACCCTGGGAAAATTGATATCTCTCAGTAATTTTTCTAAGTGTTAAACAGAACCTAAGCTATGCCTGGTTTCTCGAACCATCTGCTTTGGAAAAATTAAGATAATGTAGCATCATCTTAAGTATCAAACAGAACATTGGTCATGCCTGACTCCTCGTACCACAAACCTTGGGAAAATTGATATCTCTCAGTTATTTTTCTAAGTGTTAAACAGAACCTAAGCTATGTCTGTTTCCTCGGACCATCTGCTTTGGGAAAATTAACACGTTATGACATCATTTATATATCAAACAAAACCTTGGTCATGCCTAGCTCCTCGGACCACGTACCTTGGGAAAATTGATATCTTTTAGTTGATCTGCTAAGTCTTAAATAGAAACTGAATCATATTAGGATCCTCGGACCATAAACTTAGTATTAATTAAAACACTACGGCATATGTTGGAATATTGGACAAATATTAGCCCAAGCATTAGAAAGAAGCAAAATCCAGACTCCCTCTTTGGGCCAAATGGTTTGTCATCATCCAATATAGATGTGAAACAAAGTCCATGAGCATCACTTAAAGCATTTTTGAGTGCCTTGGACTTAGCTGTTGTTAGATTAGCGTTTGAATGTTTTACTTAAGGTTAGAAAACTTGTAAAAAATTCGTAAATCCGAGGTATGTATTGATAAATTTGTGAATTTACTAGTTGCGATCTATTTTGATTCTCAATTAGAAATATGTGAAAATTATATTTTCCCTTATATAAACAATCACACATTTTTATGGCACATGGCTATGTTCAATCAATGAATAGTCAGAATAAAAATTGCATAAGTAAAGAAAATAACTCTTATAAATTTGGGGAAAGGAAATGTACATTCCATTGAGAAGAAAAGGGAATTACATTATAGATGTTGCAATTACATTACAAAAATAAAGGGTAATTTTTTAAGCTTTATCTGAAGCCCAGCCTTGGGGATCTTGTCAGCTTGGTTAGCTGCTTCAGCAGGAGTCACCTTCTATTTGTCCTTAGGGTCTTCCTTGGCAGGCATGGTGACTGAAGCTAAGACTAGCTCAAAGCTTTGTGAAGTTGCCCCACCTTGGGGAATCTCCATAGTTTTATCCAAGGGCTTATCCATCTCGGAGGAGGCCTCCTTGGGAACTTCAGTTTCTTTTACTTGCTCCTACTGATTGGGAGGAGGAGGATCTTGAGGTTGTATCTCCCCAGCAAAGTCAGCAACGGTAGAAGCTGGTTTATCTTGGGAGGAGGGAAGGACCGAGGCACGTATAGCTGGAGGATAATAAGTTTTCTCTAGCTTTCTCAGCTCAAAAGAAGCCTCAACCCCAGCTTGGTTGAGGGCTTCAATCCAAGTCTGAGCATAGTAGGTTCGACACACTGCTAGGACCTCCGCCCTAAGGTTTTCTTCAGTCTCGGCCACTCCGACGTCGTAACCATGTTGCTCAGCCTCGTCCCTAGCCTTCTCGGCCTCCCCTCTTGCTTTGTCGGCCTCTTCTCTAGCCTTTTTGGCCTGATCTCTCTGCTTCTGGACTTTAGCTAACTTCTTCTGTAGAGCTGCAACTTGCTCTTTAGAAGAAGTCAACTGTTCCCTGGCGTCACGCAATTGCAGCTTTTGATCCTCGGCTTGTTTTTGAGCGCTCTCCAAAGCAAAGTCAGAACTCCTCCTACTCGCTCTTCTTCTGTCAATTTTTTCCTTAAGTCCTTGTTGGACTGATCAGCGATATTGAATGAATTCACAGCTGCCACGCGCCTAGATCTCTCATCCTCTCGCTGCTGGTAGCAGGAATTGGTTATCTCCTCAACCCTGAAAGTGGCTTGGACAGCCTAACAGAAAAGGGTGGTCACCTTTTGAAATTAAAAGAAAAGAATAAAAGAGAGAGAAGAAAAAGGAGGGAAGTTGCATACCATGCCTAAATATCGTTTCTGGTTGAGGAATACCTTTGGCCTCCTGATAGACCGAAGCTCGGCCATATTAGTTGGGAGTAGCAGAGCCTCCTCCAGAGCCGAGGCCACACGACATCCAATGCCTTCATGGAAGTCTATGATGGATGCATCATCCCTCAAGGGCTCACCATTGATCATCAGCGCTGGAAGCCAAGCCTGAGGCTCGGGTGGCTGGCTGTCTCTTCTCTCTGAGACTCTTTACCCTCCAGGCCCAGTTATTTGCTGCTTTGCAGCACGTTGGGGCTCTTCTTCGGACGAAGAACGAGATCTCCCAGCATCAACCACCTCCTTACCTTTCTGCTCTCTTTTTCTCTTCGGATCAGAAGGTTCAAGCCTAGGTGGCAGAGATGGTTGAGGAGGGGGAGGAGGAAGTTTAGGCTGAACTGATCCTCCATGTGCATCCTTCCCGGGCTGGGATTCTATTAATTCCAGCAAACTTCTCTGAGATTTCCTTTGAATGCCCACCTCGCCCAAATTAGCTGAGGTACTCTCGAGGGATGGGGATCGGTTGAACACCTCAAATTCTTCTGGGGAATCTGTCAAGTTTATAACTCCCTCCGTTTCTTTTTCTTTTTCTTCTTCTTTTTCTCTTTCTTCCTCCTCTTCCTTAGCAATGGGTTAAGACGAGGATGCTTCTATCGAGGGGATACCCACAAGAAGCAGCTAGGTGATGGTTGTGCCTTCTGGGATAGGAACGCCCTCAGGAAGAAGAAACCCTTCCACAGCAACGCTGATGCGATGAAGGCGTGGATCGCGAGCTTATATCACGCACTTAGGCGCTTGGTAAGCACGAGAAATAGGCGTGATTCCTAGTATCACGTGAGACGCCCGCAATTGGCCGTTGTCCTCGTTTACGAACACCTCGGCTCTAAGAATATTGTCTAGATCTTCCCGGTTCACCAAACTGAAATTTGACTCAGTGGCACGCCAATCTGAAAAAAATTCATGAAGTGCAAGTTGTTAGAAGTGAACTAGCACAAACCAAAATAGAGCAAAAAGAAAATTATTTTTTCTTCTCTACTTCTAGAATCACACCTGGCTGTCCTTCTGTCGTCGGGCAGTAAAGGCCATCATACCATTCCCCCGATACGATCAAGAAGTCTTTATTTAACCCCTTACTAGACTCATGGAGGCATTGTATAAGCCTGATTTCGGGCTTCCTCGTCTTCATGTAATACCCTTTCCCCTTTAAGTGGTGGAGATTATATATCCAGTTAACGTCGTGGTGTGTTAACCTTAATCCCAATTTCTTGTTTAAGGCATCCACACACCCTAATATCCTAAATACGTTTGGGGCACACTGGATAGGTGCTAGACGGAAGAACCTAAGATAATCCCTCATAACAGTACCCATTGGGATTCTCATGCTGCCTTCTATAAAGGCAACCATGGGAATCACCACCTCACCTTCTTCCCTTATTTCAAACCACTCCCCCTCCTCACAATATCTGAGGTTGACATTGGGAGGGATCCTATATTGAGCCCTAAAAGTTGCCATTGCTTCCTCGGATTCTACTAGACACTTAAATCTACCCATTATAGAATAAGTTTGAAAAATCCTAAAGTGGATGAGAGAAAAGGAATAAAGCCAAAGAGAGAAAAAGTATGAAAAACAAAGAAAAATATGAATGGAAGAGTAAAGAATAGAGATTTGTGGAGACTTACTAGAGTGACGAATGGGTCCTTGGATGGACTTTTTGTATTTGTAGAAGCTCAAATAAATTGACAAAGTTGATAAATTCACAGTATGTGCACTGAGAGTTAAATGGTTGCTAAAGTGAGGAGAGAGTTTGATTTGATTGATATTTATATCAAGAAGCGAGTTTCGAAGCAGGAAAGTTCCCGCCCAAGTTCCAATGAAATTCTCAACCGTTAGATGTAAATCACACCGTAGAACGTGAGAGACATAAGGTCGTCAGAATTAAATGAGGGACGTGCCTCTTAAGCCGAAGCGACAGAGACGTGTTTTGGGGCAGTTCAAGTGGTATATGTACGGGCAGAGATGGGACGATATAGATATGGAACAAGTCTGGTGTCGTCGAAATCCTCCTATCTTCTTAAATAATCAGAAAGAAGCATTTCAAGGGGCTATTGTAGGGATGTTAGGCTCAAAAGTTTAAATGTAAATTTATTATAGTGGGCCCATAGCCCAAGCCGAGGATAAGGATTGTTATGAAGTTTTGGTTACAGAGGCTCAAGGAAACATTGGCCGAGGATAATATCTCCTCGGCAGACTGGAGCCGAGGTCAGAAGAAGTGGCTTACTAATGCAGGAGAACCTCCCAGGAAGTTCTGTCGGTATGGATAGCCATTGAAGGGACATTGGACCGAAAGAAGTCTTAAGATATCTTAGGAACAAAGCTGTCACCGCCGCATTTAATGTTTAGCAGCTAATTTCCTGGCTGCATTAATGTGGAGAAGACCCCTAAACAGTGTTAAATTAGTTACCCCAAGACGTATAAGACCAGAGAGGGTGTCTGATGGGACAGACACTCAAGTGATGACTCAGATGTTTAACAAATGTAGGATCAAGATGCTTTAGGAGGAACTATATAAGAAGAGAGACCCTTCATGAAGGAAGGGGGGAAAAAAACGATAGTATTGAAGAATCAAACTTGTAACCTAATTTGAGAGTAATATACAAGAACAATGGACTTTGGATCTTGCCGAGGATAATCTTTCTTCAATATAACCCTATTTCTTTTCGTTCTTTTAGGATCTGAATCTATTTCAATGTTTGTTTGATCAACTACAGCCCAGTTTTTCAATCAATTCTCTAGAAATTCATTGTTTTTGGGCTTTTTGGGCTTAAGTCATTCCACCTAGTGGGCTACGAGTTCAAAACGGGTCCTTACAATAAACTTTCCTTAATAAATTAAAAAACACATAGATAAACAAAACGTCTAGAATACCTTTTCTTCTCTCCCTGTGTGTGTTAAAAATACTTAATATTCTAAAAAAAAAAAAAAAGAATCACCATTTAAAGAAAAAAAAAGAGAGGTGAAGTTATTACATTGTCAAGGTTTTGTTTAAAAATATATATTATTAATAGTTGGTACATTTTCCCCATATTTTTACTGCAAACCGTCAAATCGTTTGTAGTAGAGTTAATTTTAGTGGATTCCCTATCACACTAAGGGCACTTAGTACCATAGTTCTCAGAACCGGACCGGACCGGGAGGTCGGACCGTGAAAACCGTGAACCATGATGAAAATTGATTTTTTAAGCATAAAGAACCGGGCATATGTGGCAATTCCGTGAACCTCTAAAACCGGGGTTGGACCGTACGAACCGGTCAAGAACCATGCGGTCCAACCCCTTACCAATTTTTTTTTTATTTTTTATTTTATAAAAACAACTTAACACAATTTTATTCTACTTAATTAAATTATCCATCTCTTACAAGGAATAAAAAAAATTGTAATTAAAATCCTTCAAAGATATTCAACTTTACTTCAAAAATTTTAATGTTTTCATGGTTATTATTTTATTTTATTAACTTTCTTATTTTATTATTAAATATATGTTTGAAAATCATTAAATTTCCCCCACATATATAGATATATTAGTCAATTTTGCTAGTTTTATAAATTTAATATCTATATTTAGGCTTTAATTAATTATGACGTCATCACGGTTCGACCCCGGTTCAACCTCGGTTCAACCTCAAAAACCTTGAACCTCTCCCTTTTACGGTTCAATAAACGGTCCGGGTTTGAAAACCTTGCTTAGTACTCCTGTTAATATTCCAGCTCCTAACACCCTAAATTCTGAAGTTTATTCTTCAATGTTAAGATGATGGGTAATGGGTATGACCAAAGTGACTAATGGATATATTAAAAAAAATTATACATAGAAAAAATAATATAGTAGAGGCTTAGGGTGAACCAATAGACCCCTGAAAGGGAGATATCAAAGCTATCATCATGGTTGACAGTGGTTATTTGTGATTGAATTTTTAGCCTCAATTCTCAAACTTCTTGATTTACTAATGTTTATTTATTTATATATTTTTCTTGATGAATAATTCTTTGTTATGGTGTTGCATTGCACTTCGAAAGTAATAAAACATGAATAGAATAGATATAAAATAAATAATCACAAAATAAACATTAGTGATTTGAACATATGAACAAACATAAGTTTATACATTATTTCTTCTACATTAAAATATTGCTTGTGGCTAATTATATATATATATATATATATATATATATATATATATTCAAGGGTTAATTTCAAATTACCTATTTATGTTTAGGTCTGTTATCATTTTGCCACCCATGGTGGTGTTTAATGAAGTTTTGTTGAGATTTTGAGTGGGTTTCATAGAAGAAAAAAGGGAGGGGGGGAGCTCATGCTGTGTACAAATTATCATTGTTTTTTATTGGTGAGAATCTAATTGATATGTGTTCAGAATCAAGTCCCCCAGGAATATATTTCTATTTTTGATCTTGGCCAAGCAAGCCGTACCAATTGATCTCAAATCGACTCATTGCTTTTGGGCTCAAATTTTAATTTTGAGCTCAGCATGTGCAAGCTGCAACACCTTTGAGCACAAATTTTGAGCTAAATGCAAAATTAACAATTTTAAGATAGAGTATTTATGATGGTACCTTAAGTATCACTCTTACTTAATTTGTATACTAAAGTGAAGCGATCAATATTGTAATTAAGCGAATTCAAAGCTCAAATTATCAATCCCATTAGCTCATTGAAAGTATAATTAGAGATCTTAGAGAAATCTTGTTATCCTTCTCCTTTTGCAATGAAGTCCATATGCATAGAGAGGGAAATGGTACATTTCATTTATTCGTAAAATGGTATTTGTCTTTCAAAAGGTATAAATTATTCCAACCCCTTCATCACCTTGTGTTGTGTTGTTGGTTTATTTATTTATATTTTTTGGGGGGAGAATCTCCTATTTGTGTTATTGGGAAGATGGGGGAAGGTTTCTCCCTCACTTTTTGATAATAAGCCACTTACTCTTTAAAAACAAAAAAAAAAATTCACATGGATGTATCATGTAATTCACTTATATAAATGGACAATCATGTCATTTTAATTAATTGACTAAGGAGTGAGCAAAATGCTAAATAAAGAATATCAATCCTTTGTATCACTTTTTTATATTCTACTAATCAACACGTGATATACCACAATTGGTGGAACATAAAGTGAAACATAAAAAGTGAGATAGAGGATTCTAACCCATAAGGTGGCTTGGACATGTGCACAACCACATGCTCATTACATATTGTGATACCATTGACAAAGTGATAATAATCCTGAACATTTACAAATCATTCATGTCACACAACTGCCATTGAGCATTTTAGTTCAAGTGGTACCTTCTAGTGTCTTTTATAGGAGACATTTAGGGTTCAATCTCTCATTGTGGGGCTCTTAACATGGAATTTTTTTATTATTATTTATCTCACAACTTATTGTGTATGTGTGTGTGCGCGCGCATGCGCACTGATTCTCTTTTTTGTTTTTCCTTTGTTTGTTATGATAAATTAGCTTGCACGCACTAGTAGGTTGAACTTGTGGTCATAAGACACCACCAAGCATGGAATATACTGATTGAGATATAACCCATTGCCCTATTATATACAACAGCAACAAGAAAATTTTAGTCTCAAAATTTTGTGGTCAGTTACGGATTCTCAACAGATTAGTTAAGGTTGGTTATATATATTATTTTCCTCCATTTTTTTTTTGAAGTCATACATTCTGTTAGTTCTTTAATTGACATATCTTTAATTTTTTTTATTACTTCCATCGTATCTATTAAAAAAAAACTCACTATTTCTTAGCAGTGCATTAGTCGCTCTCCTTTGATTTTTAAATTAATTCAATGCATGCCATTCTTCAAGCTTTCCAGCAAGTGAAACTTGAACATTGGTACAGAGAAGCAAACAGAGCAACTCACGTTCTTGCGAAAATTGGATCTAGCCATATTGAGCCTTTTATTTCTTATACTCAGCCTTCTTTTGTTGTCATGGAGGTTTTAAATTTGGATTGCAATTCTATACTTATTCCCCGACCTATTCGAGCTTTCTCTAATATTCAATAGACTTCATAATTACTCCAAAAAAAAACTTAATTTACTTTGTATTAGTAATGTAAACTTACATTGTAAACAAACAAAATTTGTCACATTGCAAATGTGTACAACAATTGCCACATTTGATGTGTCTAGAATGTTAGTACAATGTAAACCTATAAGAGTTATAAAAGGGGGGAAAAAAAAGGGAAAAAAAAAAGTCAATTTTTACTTCAAAATTTAAGAAGATAGATGTGTAATACTTTTTGTGATATATTGCACATCATCCATTGATCATTAGAAATCCCATGGGATGCTGATCAAATGAGTCAAAAAGAAGAAAGAAAAAAAAGTTCATAACAAACTTACCTCTGTTTAAACATTCAATGAAAAGCTAGTAGTGGAATTATTATTCGTGATTGATTCTCCCGGTGCATGAATGAAGGGGTATTCTAGATCAATTGATTAAGGGCAACAACTGTCCTTACTACTGTGGGGTCTTGGCGATGGTGTTCCAACTTGCAATTTCCTTTGGGTCTCAGTCATATTGAGATTGAACTAGATGCTGAACTAGTGGTTACTATGATTCATAGAAAGTTCAGTTACGGGTATTTTATTTGCATTGGTGTATTGGACATGTCTGCATCCCAACGTGTCCATATGTACTCTACAAAACTTTAATCTATTAATGAATGTAGGTGGCTGATGACCCAAATATCTTGATGCGAGCTTCGGCATTTCTTATAATTGGACAGCTGTTGTAATTAGATTAGGATGCGAGCAATTAGTTGATTTTGTGCCACTTTTTATTATATTATAAAAGACTTATAATCTAATATGATAATGAAACAAGTAATACTACTTCAATAACATAAATAATATATAAATATTTGATTTGATTTTTTCAATTTATGCATAAGTTTCCATAAAATTTGTATCAAATTGAAATATGAGCGTTTCCATTTCAAGGACTCGGTACGTCATACAACACAAAGCCCTGATATTATTTTAGACTATGATGTTTATCAAATTATTATTGAAGATTATGTCCCCTTAAGGAGAGATGATTGTGTCCTTAAATGGAAAAAAAAAATTAAAAAAATCAAAGACAATTATTAACCATTCCTAGAACAAGAAAGAAAGATACTAAAAGATAAATTTTTAGATAACAAAAAATCAAGCAATGTCACTTTAGTAAATTGAAATTGTATGGTCCCATTGTAACTTGTAAAGGTTGTAATCTTCCTTCGATTTAATTGAGGTGGACAGTATAATCTCAAAATCTACACTAGGGTCATCCCAAACAGTACATAGATGGAATGAGTGGACCTAATGAAAGATAGATGGAATACTACATCCCCTATCAATCTAATAAAATATCTCATATTCTCCTCTATACATCTTTAAGTTATAATAAATAAAAAAAACCTTCTTTTGCAGTTCTCCTTTGTTCCTCAAAGTTGGTTCTTTCATTATCTTTATCAAATTTATGGCCGAATCATATCAGGAATAGGAAAGGTTAAAGTCAAAAGACTATGTAAGAGGCAGTGCCAAACATGGCAATACCCTTTTCCATTCTTTGCTATGGAACCTCCCCAGTCCACATCCTTACATCTTTTTCATGTGAATCATTGAAACCATTTCCTTTATATGTCCTAGATTTCAAATTTGAATCACACCATGATCGTAGGTGCCTACTCCACTTCCTTTCCTTTTCCTTTTCCCTTTTGCAATTAAGTTTTTTTCTTTCAAACTTCTAATCCCATTAATTAATTGCATACATAAATTTTCCTGTAATAATATCTATTTCTTGAAAAATTATCAGCAAATTCCAAAATATGGTGCTATCGTACTCTATCTTTTTCATATTAATGAAGATTACACAAATAAATTTAATTGATGAGACTTATTATTACGTGAGTAGATAAAGTACTATATTGTTTTTCGGAAAGACTAAATAATATTTATCACCATTAACAAAACTAGACATGAATGAACTTTAATTATGAGTTTCAATTAGCTCAACTAGTAAAATTTTTGATAGTTGAATAAGAGATTTGAGGTTCAATTCTCGCTTATACAAAAAATCAATTGTTATCTTGATCTGATGATAAAGAACACAACTATCAAAAGCAGACACAATATGTTAAAACTCTATAAAAAAAAATAATGAACTCCAATTAATTGGGCTTAAATATGAAGTGCGATCCGTTAGGACTTCATTCATGGACGGAACCACCATTGCCCCCCAATTTTTTTTATAAAAAATATTATTATATATATTGTACTAATTTTAGTAATTTTGTTTTTATAAAATTACATTTTGTTTCCCTTTAACAATATCATTGATTCTTTTTTTTTCTTTTTTTTTGAGGGTGATCATTGATTCTTTTAAGAGTAATACTATACTCACAAACTTTTTTATAACATTTTTACAAATTGTTTTGGTAGCAAATTCTTATTGGTTCGCATGTGGGCCTACCACTCATATAATTTTTTTTACTTACTAATAATCACTTATCACATCAGTAATTTATAATAAAAAAAACTTATAGCTCTAATATTTTCTCATTTTAGTGACCATAAAAAAATTTATAGATTTGAAATCTAAAAAAAAATATACAAGCCCAAAAAAAAGCTTAACAACAAAAATTACCAGTAAAACTAAAAAAAATTAAGCTCAATTAACTAATTTTATCCAAAATAAATAACCCTGTCCTTAAAAAATTCTAAATAAAAATAATTTTGTTCTTACCCACATAGAAAAAAAAAAAATCTCAGCTACTAAGTAACAGAGTTAGAGGTTAAAACCGTCATACACAGTCAATAGTAAAACCACTCTTCCAACTCAAAGTTCTGGCTTTATCCCTAACTTCATTTTTATTTTTAGAAATGTCAATTTTTTGTGGCACAGTGTAGCCTGTTAGACAGCCTTTTGAACTAGAATGACCCATGTTCGTCTCCTCTTTTTCTTCTTGGATTTTTTTCCTGGAAGTTTCTTCTTAAAATATTATTCATTAAAAAAGAAAAAGAAAAAAGAAGTGCGGTCAAAATTGAAGCTGGGTCATGTTATGTATTAATTGGCAAAATCTACTAATCAAAAAAAAAAAAAAAAAAAAAAAGGCAAAATCTAAAAAAAGACTTATAAGTTGGACTCTCCGAGTTGGCCCATCTTTTACATTCTTTGAGTACGAACTTGCAAGTTGCAACCACAGCCATCACCATTACTTGGAAAAAAGAAAACCACATCCATCACCATACCCTTTGTGCAAACAGTGCCACCTAATCATTTCATGCATGTTAATTCAAACTAATTACCATTACTTTCCCATTCAAGATATCAATAATAAAACAACCTTCCTAAAAAAATTTCACACTCCCACAATTTACTTCATTTGAGCCCATCACAGATTCACAATACAAAAGTGGAGAGAGAGAATACAATTTTTTGAATATAAAAAGTAAGAAAAAGAAATAAATGCAGCTCTACTCAACGAAAATGGTTCAATTGGTAAGGTTTGAGCACTTTATCTAAGTTTGAGTTTCGCTGCTAACAATCTTTTGTTGGTAGGCATCTATAATGATTGACTCGTTGATCTTAACTTGAACGCCCTGCTGAGGACTAACCTAACTTAATTAGCCCTCATTTTTCTTTAACCAAAAAAAGAAAAGAAATAAATGCAGCTCTCTATGATAAATCAAAATTTTAAAAACTAAAGAAAATAAAATAAAAGAAAATAAAAGCAAAGCATAGCATAAAATAAAAACTTGGGGTTGGAATGGAGGGGTCACTTTAGTAAAATTGTAGAGAACCGAGGCTTTTTTGTAAAACTTTTTCCTAAATGGCCTGAAAACTCTGAAACGAGAACGAAAAGTCATAAACAAAAGAAAAGCAAAAAATGCAAAACCTTCCTGTGTCTATATATAAAAAAATCTGACACACACACTCTCTCTCTCTATGTCTTTCTCAATGAGTCTTTGCTTTGCTTTTTCCCTGGTATAAAAAAGACAGCTAGAAATAATGGCGGTTGTGTTTTGATTGATTGTAGCAGAGAGAGAGAGAGAAACTGGTAAAGCAATAGTGAATAGTGATAGCAGAGGTACCAAACAACGCAGTAGTAATAGAAAGAGAGAGAGAGAGAGAGAGAGAGGACTACTTAGTACAGCCACTACCACTACCATCACCACAAAACCCATTACACTCTTTTAGTTTCAACCAAGCCTCCACTTCCATTAGTAGAAAGTAAGAACAAACACAATCAAACCCCAAATCCAGTCCATGCAAATATATAAAGATATGGTCTTTTTGAAGAAAGCCTACCCATGTTTTTGAACAGTGATCAGTAATTTATTATCTGGGAGAAAAAAAAAATTGCTTTTGTTGGCTGTTTGTGTTTAGCTCTCTTCTGGGTTTGTTTTGAATTGGGATCTGTGCTTTGTAGTGAAGCCAGCTTTGGTGCATTGAAGCTGAGATCTGGTCTCTTGGTGGCATATTTAAGTGTTTTTGGTTTCTGGGTTTTCTTGGTTTTGTGAGTTTGGGGCTAAAAAATTCAGGTCTTGGAACTAGCCTAACTGTGGAGCTGCAAGCAAAGCAAAAAAAAGCCAATAGCTTTGTTTTTTTGTTTGGAGCTGTAATGTTGAGGTTTATTATTTGGTGAAGTTTTTTTTTTTTGTTTTGTACCATGAAGTTGTGGGTTCAAAGTTTGAATCTTTGGGGGTTGTGGGTGAGGATTGTAAGGTGCGGATGAGGCTCAAATCGACTGTGCTTTGTAGTGGAACCGGTTTCGGTTGAAGATTCCGAAGTGGGTTTTTGGGTTTGGGTATTGGTGTCTTTGCATGAAGTTTCCTAGTCTATAAGTTTGGTCTCTTTGAAAGGTTTTGGTTGTTAAAAGGAGAGGGAGAGAGGGAAAGGTAAAAAGACATGGTATTGTGCAGTGAAAGAGGAGGTAAAGAAAGTGATTATTCAGTGATTTTGGTGTTTTTTAGGGGTACTTTGGTGCTTTAGTAGTTCTGATTAAGAGTGGGTTTTTGGATATAATTAGTTTTGAGGTAAAGTAGTACTAGATTTGAACTACTTTTGGAATATCTGCAGGAATGAGGCTCTCTTCAGCAGGTTTTAGTCCTCAATCCCAGGAAGGTATGGCAATTAATTTCTTGCAGATTTGGTAATTTCTTTTATTCTGAGTCTCTCTCTCATCAATTTTTTGGGGGAACATGTCAATGGCTACTCACTGTGATTTCTGAGAAATATCATGATAGGGATGGAAAATAAAAATGCTGAAAATCCAAGAGAGCTATAATTTAATGTTTGTGTTTTTTTCCTCCTTTTGTTTTTGCTTCTTGGACACCCACCTGAAACTTTTAATGTTTACTGCTATAGCTTCTTCTCTCTCCTCCATATTCTGAGCAACCAGGTCCAAAATATTAATTTGGCTGCATCTTGCTGAATTTCTGTCTGTTTCTTGTCCTTTGGGGTTTGGTTTTTTTATGTTGTAGCCATCACTTAGTATCTTAATTTGGTTCCTGAATTTGATATTTACCATGATGGGATGGCCATGAAGCCATACTGATGGAATTCTCAAGTAATATCCAAATTTTATATATAGTTACATGTATTCTTCATGGAACTCTGTGTCACAGAAACAAATTTTGCAGGTGAGCAGAGAGTTCTAAACTCTGAACTTTGGCATGCCTGTGCGGGTCCTCTGGTTTCACTACCGGCTGTTGGAAGCCGTGTTGTTTACTTCCCCCAGGGTCATAGTGAACAGGTTAGTATATTTGAGTTGAGATGTAAATGACTGCAATATTGGATTTTGGAGCTGATACTGTGAAATGGGCACCCAATTTGTCAACTTCTGCCTGCTACTTAAAGATTGAATCATGAATATTGTTCTACTTTTTCTAGACAAGTAAAAATTCTGCTGTTTTCTGCATAAATTTTCCTTTTGCTTTTTGTTTCTTTTTTTGGTATTAACTTTTCCTCTCTCCTTTGAATTAACATATATAATGACTGATGATGACCTAGACAGTACTACAAGTGCATTGGAACTATATATATCTTTAGATCGAGAAGTTTTTGTTTCTTCTCCTTCCCCTTTCTTGTGTTCCTTGTTTGGAGTTGCTAATTTTGATAATGAAAATATAAGCATGCACTTGGCCTGTTTGATTACTCTTTGTGCTTAGATGTATCTTCCCCTTTGTGTGCACGTATGTGCGTGCGCGTGTGTATCTATCAATTATTATGCAAGTTCCATTAGCTTCAGCTAGTCCAATTTCTCTTTTTCTGGAGATAAAATCAATGTCAACCTGTCTAGTATTCTTTTTCTATTGGTAAATATTAATTTGTAACTTATAACCATGTAAATTGATTGGTGCCTGTCCATAGTTCAGAATTTTTGAATGTTAACAGTTGAAGATAAACATGCTTTGATTTTTTTTTTTTTTTGTTAAAGCCAGATTCATCATTAGGAGTTGAATGGTTCGTATACATTGAAATGAGATATAATAATTATATACCAACCTTGATATCTAAAGCATATCTTAATGGTTCAACTTAGGTTGCTGCGTCAACCAACAGGGAAGTTGATGCCCATATTCCTAACTACCCAAGTTTACCTCCGCAACTTATCTGTCAACTTCACAACGTGACCATGCATGTAAGGGTTTTCTAGCTTTGTTTGTTCTGGATTCTGAATTATTTTAGGCCAGTGCGTGATGGATCCAAATTTGTTAACTTCAGGCAGATGTTGAGACAGATGAAGTATATGCTCAGATGACCTTGCAACCTCTGAATCCGGTACACTACTGTGTATTTATTTGCGTTTTGGTTTGTTGATCTTATTGATTGGTTCACATTTTGATAATGACCTTAATCTGCAGCAAGAGCAGAAGGATGCCTACCTCCCAGCAGAGCTGGGCACCCCCAGCAAACAGCCAACAAATTATTTTTGTAAAACTTTGACAGCCAGTGACACAAGCACTCATGGAGGTTTCTCTGTTCCTCGCCGAGCAGCTGAAAAAGTGTTTCCTCCACTGGTAAATCTTTTTTAACTGAAGATACGGTCATCAATTTTTGATTCTCCTGTGGTTCACAATCTCGTGTTGTTTCTAACATCATACTTCCAACCTGCAGGACTTCTCCCAGCAGCCTCCTGCTCAAGAGTTAATTGCAAGGGATCTGCATGATAATGAATGGAAATTTAGACATATATTTCGTGGTGAGTGTTTTAAGTCAACCATTATGAAAAATGCTGCATTTTGTCGCCTTTTATTTTTTAAATTTCTTTTCAAAATCTTAGAGAAAAGAAATGTGGTAGATGGTGAGATGTGAGTTTGAATCCTTTTAATTAGTGTAAGCCAACTGTCTACAGTTTTGTTGGTATATTTCTAGCTAATTGCACTCTCTGTAAGGGTTTTTATCATGTATAATTGAAGGTAGAGTTGTACTCTCCACAGAGTTCAGAGGTTGGGGTGCATTACAAAATACACTAAATGCTCTCTTAAAGATTGTTACCCTTTTGTTTTCATGCAGGCCAGCCCAAAAGGCACCTTCTTACAACTGGCTGGAGTGTATTTGTAAGTGCTAAAAGACTCGTTGCTGGCGATTCAGTGCTTTTTATCTGGTAGGCAGTTTGCTAATCCCCTGATATTGACATTTTCACCTATTTTGTACTTGGATCAGGACATAGAATAATTTTTCTTTCTCATTCTCCTGCATCTCTCCCACTGCTTGTTGTATTTGTCCATTGATATTCCTGTGCCCTAGAAAACTTATCTGGGTGATCTGAGCTATGTAACCTGTTCGTTGTCTTGGAAAATCGATAAATATATCTTAGTAGGTTTAGAGAAAAGCACAATATAAAATATGTTTGGGTCTGGCCATCAGGCCCTTTTTGAGCTAAAACTTCTCTTGATGTACTTGCTGAGAAAAATCCTCTGTACGTGTATTATATATTGTGTGTGCAAGGCATGGAGATTACAACTTATCTGACTCTTTCACTTAACTTGTTTCTTTAAAGTTATATGAACATAGATAAATATTATACATTGTGTTTTTTGGGTCAGACTGATATGTCATCTTGTTCATCAGGAATGAAAAGAATCAATTACTCCTCGGTATCCGACGTGCTAATCGACCACAAACTGTGATGCCGTCATCAGTTTTATCTAGTGATAGCATGCACTTGGGTCTTCTTGCTGCTGCAGCTCACGCAGCTGCAACCAACAGCCGTTTTACCATATTCTATAACCCAAGGTACAATTCTTCAATGGTGGTATAAATTATATATTTTTTCAAATTACCAGCTTCCTCTAAATTCACATCAATCTTCTTTCAGGGCTAGCCCATCGGAATTTGTCATACCACTGGCCAAGTATTTTAAAGCAGTCTATCATACCCGTGTATCTGTTGGGATGCGCTTTAGGATGCTATTTGAAACAGAAGAATCAAGCGTCCGTCGGTAGGTGTCAAACCAGTTCTTGTTAGTCACTTTGTCTGTGCCTTTCTGTTTTCCTAAATTAATATTTTAATAGATCACTCTGAAGCATGTGAGCAGGCCCAGATAATCGATGAAATAGAATATTATGGAGTTAAATGAATATTTAAATCCAGGTCAATGTTTTGAACATGAAATCCGTGACAATATAGGGAACAATGAAATATTTTAATCATTTGGTATTTCAATATACAAACAAAGCTCTTTGGGTAAATTGTGGTTGGATTGAATAGGCATGAAGTGTGTGTTACACTTGATTGAGCTCCTCTGTAATGCCCTTGTGGTTGATAAATTGCGGTCTTTTTATTTGTTATCTTTGTAGCAAAGGATTTTTTCCCAAGACATTGACTTTTAAATGTGAAATATGGACTGATCATTGTATGTTATACAGCTACATGGGTACGATAACTGGCATAAGCGACTTGGATCCTGTTAAGTGGCCAAATTCACATTGGCGCTCTGTCAAGGTTTGTTGAGAACAAGTGGTGATATTATTTTTTATGAATTGGCAACTTGATAGAATATTACCTTGTCTAGGTTAATTTTCTTTCAGGTTAATTCTCCATTCTATTATGAATAGATCAAATTGTGAATGTCGTTATGATGGTTGCAGGTTGGCTGGGATGAATCCACAGCAGGGGATAGGCAGCCAAGAGTGTCACTATGGGAGATTGAACCATTGACAACATTCCCAATGTATCCATCTCCATTTCCTCTCAGGCTTAAGCGACCTTGGCCACCAGGACTTCCATCTTTCCATGGTACTCGTCTTCTCCTACCTAGGGCTATGTATTATATTTGGACATTCTACAATGCATCTCATACTCCCCTTCTCTTAAACCATCGAGGCTAAAGTTTGAACTCTCTTTGTTGATGTTTTTGCTTTAAGGTATTAAGGATGAAGATCTGGGAGTTAATTCTCCTCTCATGTGGCTCCGAGATAATGGAGATCGTGGAATCCAATCTTTGAACTTTCAGGGAATTGGGGTCTCTCCATGGATGCAACCAAGGCTCGATGCTTCCATGCTTGGTTTGCCAACTGATATGTATCAAGCTATGGCTGCTGCTGCCCTGCAGGAAATGAGAGCTGTGGATCCTTCAAAAGCACCACCTACATCCCTACTGCAATTCCAGCAACCACAGAATCTCCAAAGTAGGTCTGCTGCTTTGATGCAGCCCCAGATGGTGCAGCACTCTCAATCTCAACAGGCTTTTCTACAAAGTGTTCAGGAAAACCAGCATCAATCTCACTCTCAGGCTCAAGCTCAATCACAACTTCTTCAGCAACATTTGCAGCATCAGCACTCGTTCAATAATCATCATCATCATCAGCAGCAGCAGCAACAACAACAACAGCAACAGCAACAGCAGCAGCAGCAGCAACAACAGCAGCAGCAGCAGCAGCAGCAGCCGCAACTGGTTGACCATCAACAGATTTCAAGTGCTGTCTCTACAATGTCTCAGTTTGCTTCATCCTCTCAATCCCATTCACCATCCTTGCAAGCAATTCCTTCTCTTTGCCAACAGCAGAGTTTTTCTGATTCTAATGGGAATCCTGTTACTAGTCCTATTGTTTCTCCTCTACACAGTCTGTTGGGTTCATTTCCCCAGGATGAATCATCCCACCTTCTCAACCTGCCCAGAACTAGCTCCTTGATATCTTCTACTACCTGGCCATCTAAGCGAGCTGCAGTTGAACCTCTTTTCTCCTCTGGAGCATCTCATTGTGTTCTGCCCCAGGCGGAGAAGTTGGGAATGCCTCAGGCTAACATCTCTTCAAATTCTATTTCTCTACCACCCTTTCCTGGGAGGGAGTGCTCAATAGACCAAGGGAGCACTGACCCTCACAGCCATCTTCTATTTGGAGTTAATATAGAGCCATCAACCCTTCTAATGCAGAATGGGATGTCAGGTCTTAAGGGAGTTGGCAGCGATAGCAACTCCACAACCGTACCCTTCCCTTCTTCTAATTATATGAGTACTGCAGGCTCAGATTTCTCACTTAATCCAGCAATAACACCTTCCAGTTGCATTGATGAATCTGGTTTCCTGCAGTCTCCAGAAAACGTGGGCCAAGTAAATCCACCAACCCGAACCTTTGTTAAGGTGGGCTGCCTTTTTGGGTTTATGTTGTGTGCAATAGATTGTTTTTCTTAATCATATTCCTATTATATTTAACTTTTTATAATGATCTTTGGCATTCTTTCTTGTTTCTGATTTGACTATTGTAAATATTAACAGGTTCACAAGTCAGGGTCCTTTGGTAGGTCACTAGATATCACCAAATTTAGTAGCTACCATGAGTTGCGTGGTGAGTTGGCTCAAATGTTTGGCCTTGAAGGCGAGTTGGAGGACCCCCTGAGATCAGGCTGGCAGCTTGTATTTGTAGACCGGGAGAATGATGTTCTTCTCCTTGGTGATGACCCCTGGCCGTGAGTTTCCATCATTTTTTTTTTTTTTTTTTGCCTCTTTTCTTTATAAATAAAACTGTGATAGGTTCAGGATTATTATTATTATTTTTAAAAAATTGTCTTTTGGATCATAAATTTATGCCTTTTAAGTATTGATTTGCATCTCAAAGCATAAGACTTGAATTGAATCATTAGGGCCATCTGTAAATGGTGGTCATGGAGGTCTATATTCTCAATACAAATGTCTTCTCTGATTTTTACTTTCTATCTTGATTTCTGCTCTTAATTGGCCAAGATTGATAAGATAATGCTTTTTTTTTTTACACCAGGGAGTTTGTAAACAGTGTGTGGTGTATCAAAATACTGTCACCACAAGAAGTGCAGCAAATGGGCAAGCGAGGTCTAGAGCTTCTGAATTCTGTACCAATTCAGAGGCTGTCCAGTAACAGCTGTGACGACTACGCAGGCCGGCAGGACTCAAGAAATTTGAGCTCTGGAATAACGTCTGTGGGGTCTCTTGAGTACTAAAACTATTTAACCAGTTAAGAACCATTCTATGCTTCTGTAGTATTAGCATCTCTTCCTGCCTTGTGAGGTCAAGAATTGGTGCTTAGTTCTAGCTTCTTATAAGCTAATAGTGTAATTAAATGATATACTTCTATGTTTTTCTATGCTTTTGGAATACATACTATACATATATATATTAGGAAATTAATGTTTGTCAAGATAGATATTTGTTTCTGTAGTATTGCAGTCTATTTGATACAAGATGTTGCACTTGTTCATAAGGTGTTATTCATCTTCTTGAGTTTAACTTAACATTTTCTTATGTTTTGACAATAACTTTCTGCATGTGGAGATAGAATCATAAGGCTTCAATTTTATGTGATGGTTATCTATATCAGCCAGGGGTTGAAAACAACTCTATTATGCTTTCCGTTATTATTGAAACAGCCTGTGTGTTGTAGGGTTTTTGAGTTTTGAAAAACAAATTGAAGAATCCCATCTTTGCTTTAAATTCATCATCTTATTAAATATGCCTTGCCCAATGTATCCATCAATTGTGCTTGATCCTACTCCTTTTTTTCACGTGCACACGTTGTGTACGCATGGTTGTTTATTTGCATTGTTAAGTTTGCTTAATTTTCTATGTATCCATTGTGTAACTTTTAATTGCAGTACTAAAAAATTATTTGAAAGGTTTGAATTCCATTGATAATATGGATGGTAGTCTCCATAAGGCTTAGTCAAGATATTTATTCATGTACTTGATACTTTGAAAGTGATTGATCTAGAGAACTTACTCATTGGAATTGAAAAACAGTTGTATTGCATGAGATGGAAATGTTGAAAATTATTGGAAAAGCATATGGGAATATTTTAAATCCACATGGTGGGTTTTCCATATATTTCCTATTAAGAACATGATTCTATGACATTGTATAGGATCAAATGTGATAATGATTTGTATAGTACACCCCAAAGTAAAAAAATAAAATAGAAATGGAATGTTAAATCTAGATAGTTTTGGGTATGACTTGTTTTCCATGAGGGGGTAAAGTTGAATAATATTCAGCTGAATGGTTATGTGATGCCCAAAATGTGTCCCTAATATATGGGGGCCAGTGATGTCTGCAAATTCTGACACGTGCCTCACGTGTTGTCCTTGCCCCAATACCTTATAGGGAAATGTTAACAAGCGGTGCTTGTTAAGAATACCCGTAATGAGTTGTGTTAATGAAAAGGACAAAAAGTTATTAAGAATGTTACTGAAAAAGAAAAAAAAAATTAAAAATTATCAAAAAGAAAAAAAAAAAATGCAAAAAGTAAATTAATGTTATAAAAAGTTGCAAAAGGTTGTTGTTAACAGCACCTTACGGTGTCTATTAACACAACCCATTCTTATTCTATTTTCCATATTTCGTTTGTTGGTGAGGATAAAACTTGAATCAATTTGGGGCAAGGGAGATGTATCTCATTCAGGGTGTGGGACTAGGTGGCCACTGTGTAAAGGTGAAATTGAAGGTTGGTTTGTGTATTTTTCTGATGCCATGTTGTGGGGCTATGAGTAATAGATGGAACTTTTTGTTGAATGGAATGGTGACAAGGTAGGGCACTACCCAATAATAATAATAGTACCCCAATAAAAGGTAAGGTTGGCATTTCAACAACCCCAACCCCACCTCTATATTTGTGGGGGTGACGTTTTCTAGAGCTTATATGTATTTGTACCTCCTCCTCCTCACCTTAAAATTTTTGATTGACCCCAAAGCTCTCAAGCACAACATGACCAAAGAGGACTGATATTTTTCTTGTTTAGCATGTGGGAGATGCGATTCACTCACCGTATGTGGTTTCTTTTTCGTGTGAATCCTAAATCACAAGGTGAATTCAATTTCGCTCACAAGGTTTTTTCTTTGTGAATCTTAAACCACACGGTAAATCCCAATTTCCTGCGAAGAGTCTTGAAGCTTAATTAGTTGACATTTCTTAGTATTTTCAAGTGAGACATTCAAGGTTTAAATCCGTATTCTTCGTTGTAACTATCGAATTTAAAAAAAAAAAAAAAAAAATTCCCAATTTCTTGCAAAGAGCATTGAAACTTTTAACTGGTTGGCACTTCTTAGTATTTTGGGTTTAAAGCCTCACTCTTCGTTGTTATTATCAAATTGTTAAAAAAAAAGAAAAAAAGAAACTCTCCTCTCCCCTCCCCAATCTCTAGTCCCAAAAATAAAAAATTGATTTGAATCTCTCCTTTCTAGTAAAGTGGTGGAGTTTAAGGCATGCCTTGGGCGTGTTGATTATGTGACATTGGGGTGTCGAATATGAAACCGGTTTCAAGTTAGGGTGCCAAATATAATGGCAATTCCAAGTCTAGTGCTGTGCACATGCTCGCTGGCTAAATAAATATATACTACATGGGATACTAATAGGTGAAGAATAGAAAATATTTACTACATTGGATACTGATTCTATGTGATGAATAGAAAAATGGGAAATAGGTTGGATGTGTATAAAATTATCAAAAACAATATATAATATATGTGCATAGATGTGCGTAAAGGTTATATTATGATAATATATCTAGCCTAACATGTATACTTTGAAAGTGCAACATGTGTATCATCAGCAAATATCTGCCTGTTTACAGACATTTTACATGTAAAACAGGATAGATAATTTTTTTTCCATGGTTTTCTAAGTGAGAGCAAAAACTCAGAGCTAAACATGGGTTGGATGCTAACACTTCTTAAACCCTGCTCACTATATTATTTGTGTAGTCTGCATTAAGTAACTTTTACTCAAGAGAAGCAATGAAAATCTCTAGCATAGCATTTTAGATTTGAAGTATTGATGAACCTCCAAGTCATCGCTCGAAAAACAATTCGAATTTCCTAGAATTGCAATTTCCTGTTACAAACTTTAAACTCAAAGAATACAGTTGCTGCAACAAAAGTTACAAAACATTCAAGCTTGTGATATTGATTATATGGATTTGATTGGATAAACGTATCGTAACTAAACTTAAATAAGTGATCTCGAGGAGTTTCAATTATAATTTGACTAGTTTTTTTAAAGTGTAGTTCACTCATTTTACATATGCCATTGTGTCTTCCTATTCTATTACTTTTAACTTAAGCCAATGTAGTACTTCGTATGGTGAAATCTTTAGTGTTTCATGTGCATGGCAATGTGGCATGTTAGCTTATTAGGGCCTAATAAACCAACAATTTGGGGTTTGCTTAAATTCCAAGCGAACCTACAAAGAGTTAGAAGGTGGTGAGAAGAATTATGATACTCCTACATTATTAGGTTTGTACCTATTCGTAAGGTTGGAATTTTCTTCAGGGGTCCTACGCTAACATATCCACAGTACCTAAAATGATAGTGACCAAACACTCTAAACTCTGTTAGTCATCCAAGTTCTTGGTGCAGCTCAAATTCAGACACTGCTGCAATCAAATGGGGTCAGCCTGTCTGCCTGTGTACTGTAATCTATGAAGACTGACTATCCAGCTTATCTGAGTGATATTGCTTCACTAGTACAATTTTTGAGGTAGTCCTGACCACTATGACATTAAAAAAAAAAAAAAAATGTATTAGTACATAAGACACATGTCTACCCTAAATCTAATCACCAATCATAAAAACATTAATGCCTTGCTTCTTTTTATTTTTATTTTTTTAAAGTAAAGATATATTCAAGCATTCAAACTCGTGCCACTGATAAAAAAATTTCAAATATTTATTTATTTATTGCTAGGTAAATAGGGAAGGGGACTAGTGGGGTTTGAACTCTAGTGTTCAGCACTAGAAAAAACGCACTGGAAGCTTGGAACCATTGAGATATCTCTCAAACCCTAGACATTTATTCATTATATTGTTGAATTGACATTAATTATATTTATTCTCACACTAATTAGCTTATAAGTTCTTTTAAAAGAAAGAAAAAGAAAAATGATAGTGATTTTAGTTATTTTATTTTATTTAGAGTCGAACCTGTTTTTTAATTTTTTTGCTGAAAATGAAGATTTCATTCAAAATCACATCACACACACAACAGACGTCACATAAGTTAGAACCAAGTAATACACCCAAAAACATCATACACGGACACTATAAACAAAAGCTAGCTAGAAAGCTAGACACTAAAGCCAAGTACCCCCTAGGAGCTAGGACATCGTACCTGTTTAACTTTGAATGTGAATGGATATTTATTGATTGGCTGATAAAATCACAATATTCACAGGAGCAATGCTGGGCCACAATTTGTGGCGAGTTGTGATTGGTGGAGGGTTGTCTTCACATGGACCTACCATCACCCCTTCACCAATAACATAACTGCATTTGGAATGTAAAGTTAAGACTGACTTACAATTATTTCATATCATCAATTCACAACTATATTAGTCTCAAATCATAATTTTGAAAAAGTAAAGATTGTCTTACAAAATTTGGCCAAAATATAAAAATAAAAATAATGTTCCGAAATTATATTATATAACGTCATATATAGTGTCAAGGAACTTGTAACTCAATTGACATTTTCTAGTGTTTTCAATAGAGATGTACAATGTTTAAATCTTTCTCTCCCCATTATAACTATTGAATTATCGTTAAAATAAAATTACACGCAACATAAATTGAACACGTTTTTTGCTACAGTAAAGATATCCAACATTTATGAACAACAACAACCAAAAATAGCAGCAATTAATCAATAATAGGCAACAGCTCATACCCATCATTAATGTAGTTAGATGCAAAAATAAAAGAATTTCCATGCACAAGCAATTGAACTGGCGCCAACCTCTTGGGAGTGACAGTGACACCTACATTCAAATATGAAAGTTCAAAATTGGATGATAGTGTGTGCAAGTGATGATGCTACTACATGCAATAACAAAAGGCTCGGCAAAGTTACCCTAGTAAAATCGGATTGAGATTTAATGCAATACCTAGGGCTATTACACGATATAACAGGAAATTAATAGTTAAAATTAAAAAGTTGCAAAAGTCATTTTTCTTTTAATCTCAGCCTTTGAATAAAAAAAAAAATTTACCTTTAATTTTAACCATTTCACTTTTACACTTTACTTTTTAACTTCTCTCTTACACACCCATGGTTAATTAGACGGTGCAAGCTATTGCACTAGATCTCAATCCAGTAAAATCATCATTGGTTCATTTGTAGTTGCTGCAACCAATTAAATATTATCTTTACAGAATTGTAGGACGTGAATGAAAAAAAAAAAAATCCACCAAATTTATAGTCTGGCTATGACTAAAAAACAAAGGGATAATTTTCTTACTCTCTTGAATTGTTTGTGTTAAGTGGGCTTAGGTTGGCCAAAACTGGGCCGCCCATCAGTGGGCTCGGCCCAGTACATACAGTACGTGAAAATAATGGGAGCCTGTCTCTCAGTTTTTCTTATGGAACCCTCATTACATAGAAATGGATACAAAGGTTTTAATGTTTTATCTCTGTGTCTCTCCAATGGGCTTTCAGGTTGTCAAGTTAGCATGTCTTGCTCTTATAAGAAGCACCACCTCCGGGTACTGATAAGTGATAACAATTTTTTGGATCTGTATCACCCCAAAATTTCTGACTTGTGAGTCTGTCTTCGATGTGGGGGGGAGGAAGAAAGTATTTTTTATTTTAAAAAATATTTTCATTTCCAAATGATTATTATTATTTTTTTGTTGTTGTCTCTGGCGATGGAGATTGAGGAGATGGAAGGAAGGGTTAGGGTTAGGTTTCGTTGTTGTTGTCGTCGTCCAAATGATTATAATAGTTGTCATTTATTTTTAAAATTAAAAAAAAAACCTAAATATTTATATTAATTAATCAATCATTGTCTCCTTGGTGTACTATCCTAATTTTTTTTGAAAATTGTCATTTCGTAGTACTAGTATCTCGTATTTTGTGTCATGCTCATGTCGGTGTCAAGGTAGTATTACATGCATTGGGTGCATGTATTCCCCTTACATGGGGGTGGACCCCACAACCCGAAGCATGGTAGAGGTCCACCCCATGTGAGAGGGGAGATACAAGCACCCGATACATGGTATATTTTCTTCTTTGGGAATTGCAGCATGCCCATGGCAGCCCTGGGTGGACATGCAGCCAAGGCCATAGCATGCCCGCGTGCATGTTGCCTAGGCCATGGCAGCCTAGTGTGGACAGCCAACTTAGGCCGTGTTGGTGACAGTGGATGAATCTATGTCCATTTATGCTTTTTAATATTTACAATTTGTATGTGAGATAATCCCCCAAAGTTTTTGGCTCTTGTATTTCAGCTGCATTAAGGAATGCCCTAAACTCCATGCTTTTCCCCACGATATGTTCTCGTCAATATCAATTTCCAACAATCTGGAATGTATATTGGTTTGAAATTTACATAACCAAACTTGAAAACCAGGTTTTAGAATTAAATTTCATCAACTGACGGCATTAATTCTCGTGATTTGATTAACCCCGGTATCATTAAATCTAGGGCTGTTCAGCAAGTGTACTAGATTTAATTATCATACGATTTAGCAAGTCCAGGCAAAATTGCATCCAAGGACATGTATAATCTCACAGTAGGCTTGCTGAAAACACATTAGTTAAGATATTACTACAAGTCTACATGGTCTAAGAATTAGAAGTTTTTAATTTTTATGCCTGGTATATTTGTTTTTTAGTAAGACCACAGAAAAGAAATGTACATCCTCTTCGTTCCTTTGCTTTCTTTTCGTTTTGGCTGCTTCATTAAGGTCCCAAAACAGCATTGTATATGTAGATGTTGGTGGCCACTCTAGAAGTTTTTTTTAAGGTGGTCACTAGAGAGAATTCACAACCACAATATTTTTCTTGGTACTTTTTTTTTTATTTTTTTTTATGAAAATGAAAAATGAAATTATAGATTATTTTTATGTAATGTGCTGAATGAGTTACAAATTTGAATAGATTAAGGATTTTTTTTTTTTTTTTTTCGAATAGGCTTTTTGTTGAATAATTTGTTCACTTGTCGTTTGGTTTAGTCTTGTTTAATACTACGTCCATAACATTTTCACAACAAATTTTATACGACAAGTTGTTTTTATTTGGATTTTTTTTGCTAATTTTTATTATTGCTTTTTTTTTTTTTTTTTTGGGGTTTAAGGCGTTAAGGATTATGTTTAGGGGCCAAAATTATTTTTTGAATAATGCTACGTCCACAAAATTTTCGAACAAATTTTATACAACAAGCTGTTATTGGTAGGTTTAAATGTGATGTCAGTGTTGAGCCCAAAATAAAATAGTAATTGCTTACTACATAGGATTTGTTGTGAAATTATTATGAAATTGTGGTAGATGTAGTATTACTCTTGTTTTTGTTGAACTCAAATTCTTGTGATTTTCAAGTCAAGGTGTTCAACAATTTTATTAGGGACTGGCTTAGAGGTGGAGTGCCACTGCAGCGGTTAATCTTGTAATTCAGTGATATTACCTACTCTTTATAAGAAGAATCGGTGTTTGAATCCTCTCTCTTTCTCTCTCTCTCCTATTGTTGTAACCATCAAATTATATATAATAATAAAAAAAAAATTGTATCCTTTAGTTGCAACTCTTTTGGTTTTATTCTGTTTAGAGAACAAGTTTGTGCATACAGTGCATGGCTAATATAAGCAGTTTTTAAATTCATGTCTTAGTGCATCTTTGACTTTTTAGATTACCTTTGAGTAGATATAAAAAGGTGGTTCTTGGCGTGAAAGTCATGGGCATAGTATGAATATGACAACAGCAGAGTAATTGTACATGCTTAAAATATTTGAAAAGTAAATTGGTGTTCCATTATTTTAAATTGGATGTTTCTTCTTTGGATGCTGATTTGATGATGAATACCCCGTACCAATTTTGGAATATTCAAATTCTTGACCCTGCAAGCACCATACGTTTGACTGTCCTCTGACAACCACACCTTAATTCATCATGAGATGCAAGAGCAGCAGCAGAGCCCTTTGTCATTTAATAATCTAACCACCATACTGTTGTATGGGAGTGATAGTAAAATATGATTGTCAAAGTAGATGCATTCCTCGATCTTCACCATCTTCTTCAATCAAAGGGCATTTATGTTAGTCTACTGCAAATTTTCTACTTGGTTTGCTATTTGTGATTTTTTTTTTCCTTGGTTGCTTGTTGAATTTAAGAGCTCCTAACATAAAATAACTATGAGCAATTCCATGACCAAATTTTAATGCATAAATTGCAAATTTCCTTCATGTAACAACTTAAAACACTGAGGTTGCTTAGTTACAGGATTGATAAACAAGCAGGACAACACTCTCCAGGTCAAGAATTCATTTCCAAACAGACTACAATAGGAAGGCTACTTCGGCAAAAGCTACCATATGAAGCCTTTCCTTTTATCTGTAATTTATTGTTTATGACAGCCAACCGCAACAGATGTAATGTGTAGATGGCATTTGCCCGGTTTGACGAATATATTCTGTTTGGGCTGCAGTCCTTTCTGCATCACGGTTTCTTCTGGCTTCAGCTGCAGCACGTTTTTCTTCTGATCTTTGCCTTGTCATTGCAATCTTCTTCACCATCTTCGCTTGAGCTTGGACTCTCAATTGTTCAACTTGGGCCTGAAAAATGCCAAATTGTATTCAGAGTCTAACAAGCATGTAGAAAGATTATTATTCCAAGTGCACGACGAATAACATGGCATATGCAGTTGATTGGTACTGCCATCCTCTCTATGGTGGAGAGTCTAGAATTCTATCTGTCAAGGGTGTCTTACGGGGTTTTGTAATGACGAAATATAAGCAACGAATGGATCAAATCTGTCTCATGTTTGACAACAACACAAATTCTACTTCACTCAAAAAATTAAATACCTCTATTCTTCGCATCTCTGCTTCTAGTTTTGCCCTCTGCTGACTTTCCCATGCCTGGATTTTGATTTCCTCACGCTTATATCTGAGCAAATTTAACATCCTCTTATCAGATTATGATGGTAGAATGCATTGAGATAAGCATACAGCAGAACATATACATGGCCTCTATCTTTAAAAAAAAAAAAGTTTTGCTATTGAAAGGTATTTGGGGCTGTAGAAGAAACCTTGCCATATGTTTAGATTTTTCAGCATCTTCCCATGCAGCTGCACGTTTCTCATTTTCAACACGCTCAAGCTCCTCCATATCAATACTTTCGTTATAAGGCCTTTTCTTTTCTTGCTCATCCTTACTTGCCCATGCAGCAATGTTCATCTTACCTAGTTGGACACCCAGGGCTACAATTTCTCTCCTTGTTTTGAGCTTCAATTCTTCTTCTGACAATTCTTTTTTGGTTCTTTCTGTTGGATTCTGTGATTGCTCATCAGTGCTGTGCCCCTTAGGTGTTGGAGCAGGTGCACCTCCTCGGGGAGTAGATGGAATTGAGGAAGTTGGGCTGCGAAGTGGAGTTGTTGCCCCAACCGGAGTAGCAGTCCTTGAAGGCTCTTGACTTGTGGCAGGGGTCATTTCTGTTCCCATGTCTCTCATTGAGACTGATCTTATGGCAGGAATTCCTGCATAATTAGATCAAGACATCATCAAATTTTGCACACTAATAAATAATTGCCAGGGATCCATGAAGTCATTTCCATTTTAATGTAAAGACATTTATCGATAGTCTATAACCATATAATGAGGAATAGACAACATTATTTAACTCATCCATACATGTCAACTAGGGATAAAAGAATGTGAAGGGTGAGGAGAGGACGCAAGGGAGTGCACATATATATATATATATATTATCACTACTTTGAAGTCTGATATCTAATTTAGGATCGATAAATAGGGCCTAGTATTGAACCACCATATCAATAAGACCAGATCAACCCTACATGGTTGGTCCTCATTACCATAATTGTTTGCATTGTTTGCAACAGACCTAGATTGCTAAGCTTTTTGCCAATCAAAATCATTTATAGCCTTTTTCATATTAATAATCATTTAGCTGTTTGAATGTTACATAAAGTATGACCAACCCAATTGTTTTGCACACATGAAAATGATCAGTGTATGATTTTAGCGCAGAGATGTAGCTCTGTCCAGCATATAGCCATATACAAAGAGCAAATCCATTCATAGAATAGAAATGCTTTTGCATGGCATTTGTCAAAAGCATATCAGCATCTTGATCAGTTTCTAAATTCTGAACCATTCATTTAACATAAACACAATGAAGGATTGTACATACCTGTCGTATCTCCTGTTGAACTTTTTGTGAAGGGTAAATCACTGTGACCAATTTCCTTCAAATCCTCATTCTGAGGACAAGGATCAGTTACTGCATTCCCCCCATATGCTTGACCCGAAATGGAGTGACTCCCTGAGGGAACAAAAGAGAACTTATCGAGCCCCCTCTGTGACGCAGGTTGACAGAAATCAACCCTCTTTGTGTCTGCTGTTTTGCTAACTGTTAACTTATGATCATAATTAGCAGACTCTGGAGCAATCCTTACCATATTTGACACTGGCAACCTATTTGGTTGGTTTTGTAAGCAATTCTTTTTAGAATAATGGGCTTGCACATTTTGCCTATTCATTATCCATTTCTCTGCATCATTCCACTTGGATGGCATTTGTCTTGAAAATGATCTTGTAATGGGATTGTGTACTGATCTCTCCCCTTTATGAAACTCAAAACTAGAAGAACTAGCATTGCTATCATAATCAAGATTTTCATCATCTATTATGTTTCTCACAGGGTGCACTGCGCTTGAATTACCATTTTCACACTTTGGAAACTGCTGCACTTTAACACGACCAACGTCACCGTTTTCCCTTGGCAATGACTCTTTTGGTTGGCAACAAATCTGGTCACCTTGTGTGGAGTTCAAGACTGCCTCACTTGATAACTTTATGGAAAGAACTTCTAAGTTGGCAGATGTAACTGGAAAGGCACATATGCATATCTAAGTCAGTACAAAAGTTCGAAACACATGTTTCATTCATTGCTACAAAACCTATCCATAATCAACAATTAACCGCTACTAAACCAACCCGAGTTAATTTGTTGTCAGTTTTCTAATTTAAAACATAGAATATCTGGCTTATTAACTTGAACCAAATGCACAAAGCTCCCAGTTCTACGGGGGTCTGGGAGAGGTGATAGGTAAGCAGCCTTACCCCCAATTGTTTTTGGAGAGGCTGATTCCTAAAATCGAACTTACCACATATCAGTTTAGGTTGAAGGCACTTGCCATTACACAAAGGCCTCTATATCTGGTTTATTGACTGGGAAAAAAAAAAAAGGAAAGATAAATAAAAGTTGCTGACCTTCTTCATCAAAATCTCCATTTTTGGAGGCTAGCAAGCTGTTCACAAAATCATGATCCTCAAGCTTGGAAGGAGAAGTTCTGGAAGAGTTACTGTTTGATCCATCCTTCTTTCTAAGATGGTGAGGCCCTATGAGCTTCATCCTCAGTTTACTTGGAGAAATTATACCAGTCTACAATTAAGAAACCAAAACACTATAACCTGTCAATCTACAGCTCATTTAGAAAGTTTCAAAGCCAAAACTTTTAACAAAGCAAACCCAATAATTACTTAAACCATCTTAAGTCATTTCATTTCAAATACCAAATTTGTATTCTTGAGGCTTACTTCTGTGGTAAAGCAGAGTAATAGTTTGCCAACCAAATATAAAAGCAAAAAATCAGTTTTAAAAAAAAATTAATATATATATCATCTCAGGATTCACAACCATCCAGTTTGCATAAAAAAAATATAAAAGTATAATCATGACAAGATAAACTACGTCATTCACAAAAAAACTTAGAAAAATTAAACAAAGAAAAGGCAAAATTTATGTAGAATTCAATTGTACATAACCAAATTCCACGTAGCCAACATTGAGAAAACTCTGCTATCCATACACACAAACACTCTAAACTAACAAAAAATATAAACTAATTATAATTCTCATATTGTCCAAAACCTTTTGAGGACTAAATCAAGTGCAATCCTGTCATGTTTTAATGCCCACATTCAACCATTTCCATTCCACACCCCATTACAGTCTACAGAACAATGAGAAAGAAAGAGAAAAGAAAAGAAAAAAAAACAATACTTTTTCACAACCCACAAGAACAAAAGCACTTTTAACATGAAAAAAGAAGTTCAGAATTTCAAAAGGACAGAAAAATAACACATGGGTGTTTGATATTTTCTTTCAGAGTAGAGCTGCAAGAACAAGCCGAACCTGAACTTTGTGTATCCTCTCGTACTCCATTAGATCTCTCTCTCTCTCAAATTTAGCAAAGCAAGAAGATAGAGATTTTCTTGCAGAGAGAGTGGGGTGGTGAAGACAACGTTTGCTACTTTGTTTTGAGTCTGTATGTTTGTGTGTTTTTGTTTTTTGACTGTTTTTGTAGTCTTCACTGACAAAGGTTTGTGTGTTTGATCCAGTGGGCCTCATCTTCAGCGTAGAACTTTCTGTACCCCCTATTGTGATCTCGCCACGTCAGCATCTGGGTCCACCTTGGTGTGTTCCATGTGACGTGGCAAGATCTTATTGGGGGTACTAGATTTGGAACTACTCGCCGACCTTTAAAAACTAGTGGTCGGCGTGTTATTCTTACTTCATTCCCTACCCAAACAACCCAACCATCCGAGGAATTGCCGAGTATTTAAACTCCTTGTGTTTTTCGTGTTTTCGGTGTTTTTGTGTGGACTTATCGGGTGTGACAATAATGAATAATATTATGTCTGTCATCGGAGCTTTGATTTTTCAACGTGAATATGACACACTCGTATAATTGTCACGGTTTAAAAACGTTTAGGGCATGTTTAGTATATGTATTTAAATATATATTTTTGTTTTTTAAATAATATTATATATATTTTTACATATTTTTTTACTCATATATATTATTAAAAAAAATTAAAAATTATTATTTAAATACATGTACCAAACAGATTTTTAATTTCTACCAAATGTATTATTATTATTATTATTATTATTAATAAGGTCATACTAATAGGTGTCTTTAAGATAATAATTAAAAATTTATTTTAAAAAAAATTTAACACTATTTTTATGAAAAATAAAAATATTTATTAAATTTTTTTTTTTATAAAGCATTTGTTAATATTTTATTTTTGCTTTTGGAAAGAAGACAAAGGAAAACGTGAAAATGATTAGAACGGTGTGCTCAACAGTGGAAATGATGAAAAGTAGAATTTTACTTTCCTCTTTATGGTAACTGATCACAGTAAATGAGTTATCATAATCAATCAATCACAAAAATTGCATCTCCATTCTCCACCATATAAAATACCAAAAATAAAAATAAAAATAAAAATGAATTAAATCATTAATGTGTGATAAGACTAGACTAATCAATCAATCATGTTAATCAAATCCTTATAAAAAAAAAAAAATCATGTTAATCAAATGAGTAGTCTTATATTCCTTTAATTATCACATATTACTTTGCTTTCACTATTAATGAGGATATTATTTGACTATTTGCTTTTTACCAGTCCCCACCTAACCTGTTTTTCTTCTGGGTAAGTAGTCCCCCACCTAATATGAATGTGATTGAAGTTTGAACTATATAAGTTTCTCATTATTTTAGTGGCAAAATATTCTCCATGAAAATCACATTTCTTGTTTTCTATATTTGATTTTTAGTCAAATTTCGTCGCTAGATTTTGTCATCTGGCACTTTGAGTAAGTCTTAATTTCTCTCGTGGACTGACCTCAACTTAAATAGGCTTAATTTGTTTCTCAAAAAAAAAAAAAAAAAATAGGCTTAATTTCATGCCGCCTACTATGAATAATTTATTACTACCTCTTTTACATTCAAATATGTATAGGCTTCACTTTTTTTTTTTGAGAAAAAAAAATATAGGTTCCATTTCGAATAACTTGATTTTAGTGGATTGCTTTAATTAATAATTAAAATAGGTAAAATTATAATCATATTAAAAAAAAAAGCTTCTAAAAATTGTACATAATTGGTGATAGTGAAAATAAATTGTATTTTAGACTTTATTTGTTTTAATGTAAAATCATTTTTTAAGAGCACTCATATCAGTCAATTTCTAATAGCATAATAAGGGAAAGATTTTGCATGTCCAACCTTAAAAATTATCAATAGTAGTTAAGCTAAATTTGTGTAAATTTACATTGTTGTTACAGTAATAGTTAAGCTAAATTTGTGTAAATTTACATTGTTGTTACAGTAACCATATAACTATATACGATTATTGTTCACATGTAAATCTATTTTTTAATACTTTCTTTACTCATATACACAAAAGAGAAAGAGAGATAATTTGAGAGAGTAATAAAAATTTTATAAAGAAATAAATTTTAATGAAATGAAGTGTAAAATAAATAATTTAATGTAAATGTTTTTGAAAGTAGTTATGTGAAATAGAAAATGTAGATTTTTATGTTAAAATGGATATAAATTTTTGCACGAGTTTATGTAAATGCTCTAATTTTTCCTTCTTTTGCAACCCTTAGTTTTCTTTTTGAAAATTCTTTAGTTGTCAAAATCTTTTTTTTTTTTTTCAAATCTTTTAAGGACATTCACATTAGCTCATACAAAATCTATTGCTCTAATTTATTTTTCAAAACATTTCACATCATATTATCTATTTTATTTTTATTTCTTACATGAATTTACATAAACTGATATAAGTGATTTTTTGAATTGAATGTGCAAAATTTACCCTTTATATTATTATACATTGATGGATTTGAATGCTAGTTTTTAGTACTTGCTCATGTACTTGGCTACATTACTCATCCTTTATATTATTATGCATTGACTGATTTGAATGCTAGTTTTGGCTACATTACTCATACTCCTACTGTCCTCAGTACTTTGAATACTCCCTGATTGGGCTTTTACCTGCTTTCTTAAATCAATTTGATCCAGTAGCATCAATGATCTTTTTCTGATTGTGACACAAACTCTCATTACAAGTTTGTAAGATAAAGTCTTTACTTCGAAGGTTTTTCATCTCGGTTTAGAGAGTTTCTTGCAAATCCAGACAGAATTATTAAGCCGGCCAAAAAAGACCCTTAAATTATGATAGGAAAAAAAAAAACAAAAAAACCCAAAAAGCTAGTAAGAAGCACTTTCTTTGGGCCAAGGGCATGTGTGAGTGTGACCTATCGAAGCAAGTTTGCATGAATGGATGAATTTGCTTTAAACAGAGTTTGATAGAGAATCATGTAAGGCACGTTAAAGGTACTAGAATCCTAAATTGTGGCGAAAATGTAAAGCCTTCATGAGAATAGGAAATAAGATTACAAGGCATTAACTTATATAGAGGGAGGCCCTACACATGATCAAGCTAAGGTTTTTAATTAACTGAATGGACTTGTCATATAAGAAAATTTGGATAATCCTTTAATAAAGACAATGAAGTCATGAAGATAATGTGATCACTTTTGTGGCTGTGACGAGTTCATCCAAAATGGAGAGAATTTATAACCTTGACTCTAGAGATTCTCAAAAAAATAAAAATAAAAATAAAAATATATATATGTCGATAAATTCAAATTAATGTCAAAATTGTGTTTATTTTTTAAAATTATTATTAAATTTTTTTTTGGAGCATTTCAAGTCTAATTTAGCTTAAACAAAGCTTAGTTTTCTTGATACATTTATGAACCCTAAACCAAGTTAGACAAAAGTCACAAAACCTAAAATAATAGGAACTTAAAATCATAATAAAAATTGAAATTTCTGTTTTAAATTAACACAAGTTCAACTTGTACTCAACAATGATGTAGATGAATTAAACTTGAATATACCTTAGTGCTCAAGAAAGCTGCAAACTTAATTCATAATTTTTGCCCTATTTTTACCAATATTGATGAAGATATATAAGATAAATCATATTTTCATCAAAACAACAATTTTGGTGGCTCCCATGAGCTCAACTCTTTTTGATACTTTGCATTTCAAACTCTTCAATTTTTACTTTTTATTTATCATTGTTGAGTTCAAGTTGAACTTGAGTTTAAGAGTGAATTATCTAAGCTTGGTTTGTAACTTCCTCAAATCAACGAGAGCCAAGAGTTTGATTCTTATATTATTTTAGGTTTTGTCTAACTTGGTTTAGGGTTCATAAACATATAAAGAAAACTTAGGTTTGTTGATGTAGGATACAATTTTCAAATTAGTATATGTAATTTGTTATTTTTAGTATTTTTATGTAATTTTAGTTATTTTAGGTTTAGGACATTTATTTCTTTGTTTTTAGGTGCTTTTAATTCTTTTTAGGTCAAATTTGGTTATTGTAGGGTCAATTTTTGTAGCTCAAGCCCAAAAGGTTCGGATTATGAGCCCAATGAACCCTGAACAATGAATTTGTAGAGAGTGGGTGAAAGAGCTGGGGTAATGATGAATCAAACAGTAATGATCTGTGATGTTTGTGAGTAAATTAACATGCAATCATGTTCGGACAGATGCAAACATGAACGTCCGAAGAGGAGTTTTATTGAATGAACGTTGGTTACAATTCTTAGAGCTACAGTAAAGATGTTTTCTTCTTTTTTCTTTCTTTGTTCCGATCCCCTTTTATCAGAGGCCTCTCCTCCTTATATAGCACCCTCTCCCTTCATCTTCATCGTCCACTTGTTCATCATCTAAACACCCACTTGAGTGCATGTCTCATCATGTATCTTCTTTAGCCTTGTGTGAGTGGCGATAGCTGAGATTGTACTGTTTAGGGGTCTTCTCCACATTAATGCGGCCAGAAAAATAGATGCAGTGCATTTAATGTGGTGGTTGAAGTTTGTCTTCTAGATATTTCTCCGTTCCTATCATCCCCAGGCGCGCCTGAGGTTCATCTCTATTATTAGACTTGTCAGGAGGGTCACCTGAACTTCCCAGACGTCTGTTTGACCATGCTTCTTCGGATCCGAGGATAATGGCCTCTTCGGACAATTGAATATCTCCTCAGACTATGCTACATTCTCATCTCTAGGTACGTTTCTTTTACATGGGCCTCTTTTCAAGTACTTTCATCTCTTCGGACAGACAGTAGCCCTCAAATAGGGCCTTAGGCCCAACATATTAGGTTGGGCTTTTCACCCCCCACAATAGCCCCTCAAAATTTTAGTTTTTTCCCTCGCATCCGAGGAGAAAAAATAGGATTTTGACTTGTCACGAAATAGCAGTTTGAAACAACAAAAATATCTAAACTTACACGCGTGTGGGCATAGAAGTAGGCGCCTCATAAATGCTACTGTCGTTTCAGCATTCCCAAAGCGTTATCAATTACTCCAGGTGGCGCTTTGTCTTTGGCATCAAACGGTGGGTTGCTGATCCAACGGACGTGATTTTTTCCTCAGAATTTGGGCGGGATGGCCCCTGACCCTTCGCTTGTTCCCATATAAAGCCTCAATGGAGGTTATTTCTTCTTTACTTTGCAAATCCTCAGAGCGCCCAGCAAACTCCAGCACTCGAATCTTTCAAGTTCTCCCTGCCACCGGTCATAGCCTTCCTCAGAATCCATAAGAATTTCTCAACGAGTTCGAGGATCAGTCTCCAGTTTAGTTCGAGTAAGTTCTTCTCCACTAAAACACTCCGTTCTCTCTTCGGCCAGCCTCCTCGGCTTTCAAATAGTCACCTTTGAGTCACTACGTTTAGTGCTTCCTTCTTCCCAGTTAGTGAAGATGGGTAAATTTGAATATCTGGTAGATAGCCCCGCCCAAATAGAGGAGTTTAGGAGAACATACCGCATACCTCAAAATGTGGGTTTGAGGTATTGTCCTCCAAAGAGAATACTAACAGATCGAAAGACGGGCGAAGTTGTAATCCCCATCATCGCTTTTTTAGAAGGTGGGATGACTATCCCTATGGGTCCTATCACTAGTAATTACCTCGGAAACCATAGGCTTAGTCCCGACCAATGTGCGCCCAACGTCTTTAGAATTTTAGGAGCCATTGACGATCTGAACCGTCTTCTCGGATTAGGGCTCACCTGGCGTGACGTGGTACACATGTACGAGTGTCATAGCTAGCAAAGAGCGGGGTATTATCTTAAATCCCGATCCGATGTCGTTAGGCTCCTCTCCTGCCTTCCCAAATCTAACAAATGGATGAAAGACGACTACGTGATCGTCTCGGGCGCGTGGTATGATGGTCCTCATTGCCGAACCAAGTCAGGAGAGCCAGATGGGATATGTTAGACTTAGGTTTAATAACAGTGGGTTTAGGATCTCCTTGTTCTAACAGATTTGTTTTTTTTTTTTGTATCATTATTTTCAAGTTTCTAACTGCGTTTTGTTGTGATGTTTAACAGATAGAGAACACGTTTCTCCTCGGCTCAGTCTTACAAACACTGCTGCGCTCAATTACTTACTAAGATCAGAGATCTTTGTAAGTAAGGACGGGCAACTTCGGTCGGTCCCCCTTATTCTCGGTTATAAGGCACGCAAGAAGGATTTTCAGCCGGTCGGCAACGCGATAACACAGGGAGATTATCGTCTCAGCCGTATAGACATAGCTCAGAAAGGCTTTTTGGCTCCATACGATCTTCTGCCCGTGCCACATCCCAATCCACAGGGTGTACCCCAGCTCCTTCAGCCAATTCAACAGGTTCCTCTTGAACCCACTGCGGTCGAGGAAAGAGTCGCTTCTTCAACCCCTTCGCTTGAGGAGCAGATAGACAAGTTCAAATTCGAAGGAGAGGCTTCAAGAGAAGTTGAAGTGATACGAGTGCCTGACACCGAGGAGGAAGCTGACAGACAATCTGTTGTACACCCTCCTGTTCTAGTAACTACTCTTCCAGACGACTCTTCGGACGAGGAAGATATGGCAGACTTGAGGAACTTGATGAAGAATAGGGGTAAGAAGACTGAGCAGAAAGGGACTGGTATGTCCCAACCCGTGGTAAGTTTGCCTCCAGCACCATCCCAGGTTCCTGACTTCGGCCTGAAGCCCATGCAAGATCTGAAGAAGAAGAGGCTCCACCTTGAGACCGAAGAAAGGGAGGCGTTGCCACCCAAAGGGACCAAGCAACAGAAGGTGGCAAAAGACCACCGGAACACGAGGGTCTCGTCTACTGAGAGCCGAGATGAGGTCATCGTGGCTGATGTACGCCGAGGAGGACCTCGCATTTGGTCTCCAAGGTTGGAGTTGGATGGCACTCCAATCTTCTAGGACACCTCCCTTAGGAATTACGACGGGGGAAGGGCAGGTTATGTTGCTGAGGCCTTGCAGCAGCCACTCCTCCTCCCCCATGACATGGAGTCCTACAGGCATTTCAACCAACAGGAGCTCTTCCAATCCCTTAAGAGGGATATAGCCATGGTAAGTGAGCTTAGTCTGCTTAGTTAAATCGCTGAGCCTTTTTGCTTTTTCCCTTTTTCTGTACTTTACATTCAAAATTTCCATTCTATAGGTTACCCAGCAGATCTTTGTGGCCGAGGAGTGGAATAAAAAGTCCTATCTTGAAGCCCAGGCAGCGGCCTACTCTCGGACCGAGGCGAAAAAATCTCTAGGTCAGCTGAAGGAGGAATATGCTCATTTATCCGAGCAATTCAAAGACATGACCAACCAGAAGAGCAGCCTCGATGCTGGTCTAAAAAATGCTGAAAAACAGGCCGAAGTGCAACGCAAGTTGCTAATATGACCGAGATCAACTTGGCAACTGAGAGGGAGTTGGTAAAAGGGCTTAAAGCTGAACTTAAAAAAGCCCAGGAGAATGCCCGATTAGCCGAGCAGAATGCCCAACTGGCCAAGGAGGCAATCGAGACTGAGAGAAAAGCAGCATACCAGCTGGGGGTGGATGAGACCGGGGCCCAGCTTACGGAGCAATTTGCCTCGGTTAGTCGAGATTATTGCGACATAACCTGGAAAAAGGCACTGGACGCTGCTAGAGTCCCTGCTGACTCGGAGCTGAGACTGCCTGGGAGCATATACTACGATCCTGAGATCCGAGAGCTCCCAGAGGCTGATCCTCCTCCTACACAGCTCCCCGAGGCTTCAGAGCAATCGTTGGTCAGCCAAGTTCCCCCAACCACTCTTGAGGCCTCCAAGGAGTTTGATCAGCTAGGTGATAAGGGCAAACCAGCTGAGCCACCCAAGGACAAGGGCAAGGGGTTGGAAAAGGGGAAGACTTTTTTTGAGACCAAGGACCAGGCCCCAGAAGCTGCTGCTACTCGGACAGACTAGGCTGCCGACCTTGTGGTCCCTCAAGCAAAAGCATAGATACTTAGGCTCCCTTTTTTATGTAAGGTTTTTATTTATTTATTTATTTTTTATGTAAGGTTTTGTAAACTACCCTCTTTTTATCAATGAAACAGTTTCTCTTTTACTTTTGGTATCCTTGTTGCCTATCATATGACTTACTCTTGTTACCAAGATCTGTACTTTGTAATTATGGGAATGTAGGTAAACGTGATCACCATATCATACCAATAATGCACATAATTAACATTGGCACGGGAGAGAGCAGTTTGTATAAGAACTACTACTAAATAATAAATGCAACGAGTGTATGAAAACCTCAAAGGTCTTTTCAGACTTGCACAAAAAGGGGCCAATATAAGCTAGAATTAGTTTAAATACATTCGAGAATCTCAAGCGTGGCTCATTACAAGGACATATTTCAATAATAATAACTGTAAGGGGATGTTAATTGGCCCATGTCACCTGGTCCGAGGACTACAGGCATGAAGGCATTTAAGTTTAAACGACTATAGAGATAGTGGAGGAGCGATAACTAACCCACATTATCTGGTCCGAGGATTGCAGGCATGACTGGATTTAAGTTTAAACACTTAGAGAACTGTAACGGAGTGTTAACTAACCCAAATCATCTGGTCCGAGGACTACAGGCATGATTGGATTTAAGTTTAAACACTTAGAGAAAACGGGACGGAGTGTCAACTAACCCAAATCATCTGGTCTGAGGACTACAGGCATGATTGGATTTAAGTTTAAATACTTAGAGAAACCGAGGCGGAGTGTTAACTAACCCAAATCATCTGGTCCAAGGACTACAGGCATGATTGGATTTAAGTTTAAACACTTGAGAAACCGAGGCGGAGTGTTAACTAACCCAAATCATCTGGTCCGAGGACTACAGGCATGATTGGATTTAAGTTTAAACACTTAGAGAAACTGAGGCGGAGTGTTAACTAACCAAAATCATCTGGTCCGAGGACTACAGGCATGATTGGATTTAAGTTTAAACACTTAGAGAAAACGAGGCGGAGTGTTAACTAACCCAAATCATCTGGTCCGAGGACTACAGGCATGATTGGATTTAAGTTTAAACACTTGAGAAACCGATGTGGAGTGTTAACTAACCCAAATCATCTGGTCCGAGGACTACAGGCATGATTGGATTTAAGTTTAAACACTTAGAGAAAATGAGGCGGAGTGTTAACTAACCCAAATCATCTGGTCCGAGGACTACAGACATGATTGGATTTAAGTTAAGTTTAAACACTTGAGAAACCGAGGCGGAGTGTTAACTAACCCAAATCATCTAGTCCGAGGACTACAGGCATGATTGGATTTAAGTTTAAACACTTAGAGAAACCGAGGCAGAGTGTTAACTAACCCAAATCATCTGGTCCGAGGACTACAGGCATGATTGGATTTAAGTTTAAACACTTGAGAAACCGAGGCGGAGTGTTAACTAACCCAAATCATCTGGTCCGAGGACTACATGCATGATTGGATTTAAGTTTAAACACTTGAGAAACCGAGGCGGAGTGTTAACTAACCCAAATCATCTGGTCCGAGAACTACAGGCATGATTGGATTTAAGTTTAAACACTTGAGAGAATACTTCATGTAACGAATTGGGATATTGGATGAAGAAAAAACTCATTAATAAAAATACCTTTTGAGATTATTTACATTCCAAGGACGTGGTATGACATGACCATCTAGGTCTTCTAAGAAATACGCCCCAATGCCAGCACCTGAAGTAATACGATATGACCCTTCCCAATTGGGTCCTAATTTTCCCCAAGCTGGGTTCTTTGTAGTGCCCACAACTTTCCTCAGCGCCAGATCACCAGGTTCTAGAGGCCTTAACTTTACGTTAGCATCGTAGCCCTGCCTGAGCTTTTGTTGGTAATGTGCCAGCACTTTCCCTCCTTTCCTCAATCAGATCCAAACTCTTCTCTAACTGCTCATTGTTACTGGTCGGACTGAATGAACTAGTTCTCAGTGTTGGGAAACCGGTTTCTAGAGGTATGACGGCTTTAGCTCCATAGGTCATTGAAAAGGGGGTCTCTCCAGTGGATCTGCGAGGCGTAGTTCTATAAGCCCAAAGTACATGTGGCAATTATTCTACCCATTTGCCATTCGCATCATCTAGCCTCTTCTTTAAGCCATTTACTATGGCCTTGTTGACAGCTTCTGCTTGCCCATTACCCTGGGGATAGGCAGGAGTGGAGTATCTATTTATAATTCCCAGCTCGCTGCAATAATTCCTGAATGCCTTGTTATCAAATTGTAGGCCGTTGTCCGAGATGAGAGTATGAGGGACCCCGAATCGAGTGACAATGCTCTTCCACACAAATTTCTGTACATCAACGTCTCTAATGTTGGCCAGTGGTTCGGCTTCGACCTATTTGGTGAAATAGTCTGTGCCGACCAGAAGGTACCTCTTGTTTCTTGCGGCTTTAGGGAATGGTCCCACGATATCTAAGCCCCATTGGGCGAAGGGCCACGGGCTGGATAGTGGATTAAGAGTTCCCCCTGGTTGATGAATGTTTGGGGCAAATCGCTGACATTGATCGCACTTTTTAACGTAATCCTGGGCATCCTTTTGCATCTTCGGCCACCAATAACCTTGAGTAATAACCCGGTGAGCCAAGGACCTCCCTCCAGTATAGCTTCCACATATCCCTTCATGTAATTCCTCTAGTAGTAACTCGGCTGCTTCAGGATGCATGCACAATAAGTACGGTCCTAAATAGGAGCATTTGTATAATTTCTAGTCCTCGGATAACCAGAATCTGGTCGCCTTCCTCCGAATTTTGTCAGCTTCCCCCCTTTCTTCTGGCAAAATGTCTTCTTTTAAGAATTTGATTATAGGATCCATCCAGCAGAGCCTGGTTCTGACTTGGTGAACCTGGATTTCCTCTCTTTTTGCCTCTGTAGGCCCATGCAAGTCCTCGACGAGGATGATTCTTGGCAAATTTTACACCGAGGAGGTAGCAAGCGTGGCCAAAGAATCAGCATGTGAGTTACCACTTCTGGGGATGTGTAGCAAACTGAAAGAGTCGAACTCCGATCACAGACATTTAACTCGGCTCAAGTACCCCTGCATTCTTTCATCTTTCACCTCAAACTCGCCTTGCACTTGACCTACGACTAACCTTGAGTCCGAGAACAACTCCACAGACTTTCCTCCCATTCTTCGGACCATAGCCATTCCCATCAGTAGGGCCTCGTACTCCGCCTCATTATTTGTTGCCGAAAAGTCCAGCCTTAACGACTTTTCAATGATAATTCTTTCAGGGGATATCAACACTAGCCCCACTCCAGAACCCTTTTAGTTTGCTGCGCCATCAACGTACACTTCCCAATGGGAGGGGCTCTGTTGGGAGATCATGCCAACTGATTTTTCATCTATGTTTGACGTAGGCGTTACTTCTTCTAGTTGGGGCTCCGTGAACTCAGCCACCAAATCCGCAAGGACCTAGCCTTTGACCGATGTGCGGGGCATATATTTTATATCGTAAGCCCCTAAGATCGTACCCCATTTAGCAATCCGCCCTGTGTAGTCAGCGCTTCGGAGTATAGCCTTGAGTGGGAGTTGAGTGAGGACAATGACCGTGTGGGCCTGGAAGTAGTGAGGTAGCTTTCGTGTGCCGAGCACCACTGCTAGGATAGCCTTCTCCAGAGGCAAATAACGGATCTCGGTCTCATGCAGCGACTTACTTACGTAATAAACCGGTCTTTGCACACCGCAGTCTGATCGTATCAACACCAGGCTCACTGCATAGGGAGCTACAACGATGTACACAAACAATACCTCATCTGGCTCAGGACTGGGCATGATTGGTGGCCGCGCTAGATAATCTTTAAGTTGCTGAAAAGCCAGAGCACATTCTTCAAACCATTCGAATCCCTTCCACTTGTTGAACAGAGAGAAGAAAGGCCGACACCTGTCTGCTGATCGAGAGATAAATCGATTTAGGGCAGCAGTCATTCCGGTCAGTTTCTGAACCTCCTTGGGATTCCGAGGAGCTCGTAAATCGTTGATGGTCTTTATCTGGTTGGGGTTAACCTCAATACCTCTGTGAGTCACCATGTATCCCAAAAACTTGCCGGACCCCACTCCGAATGAGCACTTGGAAGCATTTAGGCGCAGCTTGTACTTTCTTAGAACCTCAAAGGTACTTTCAAGGTCCTTCACATGCTCAACAACAATCTTGCTTTTTACCACCATGTCATCTATGTAGACCTCTATATTTTTGCCCAGCTGTGACTCGAACATCCTCGTCATCATCCTCTGGTAAGTAGACCCCGCGTTCTTCAAGCCAAATGGCATCACTTTATAGTGATAGTTACCAATAGGGGTGACAAAAGCGGTCTTCTCCTAATCATCCAGGGCTAGTGGTATCTGGTGGTAGCCTTGGAAGGCATCCAGGAAGCTCATCTGAGGATGGCCGACAGTGGCATCCACTAGCTGATCAATTTTCGGCATAGGGAATGGATCTTTGGGGCAGGCCTTATTCAAATCAGTGAAGTCCACGCACACTCACCATTTCCCACTCTTCTTCTTGACCACCACGGTATTTGCCAGCCACTCAGGATAAAAAACTTCCTTAATAGCTCCAGCTTGTTTGAGCTTTGCTACTTCTTCTCTTACCGCATCAGCATGCTCCTTGGATGGGCGCCGAGGAGGCTGCTTCTTAGGGATGATCAGTGGATTCACCTTCAAGTGATGACATATGAATTCCGGGTCTACCCCAGGGGCTTCGTAAGCACTCCAGGAAAATATATCAAGATTTCGCTTGAGGAAGTCTATTAGCTCTCCCCTCTCTTGAAGAGGTAGCTGAGATCCGACTTGGAAGAACTTTTCAGGATCATCTCCAATAACAACTTTCACTAAATCTTCGCATCGATTGCCCTCGTCTGAACCTTCGACGGGCAATTCTTGAGACTTTAACTGCTATAAACCTTTCTCGGCTCTGGATGAGGACTCGACTTCGGGCTCATGTTGGATGGCAGCCACTAAGCATTGTCGGGCTGCGGACTGATCTCCTCGGATCTCACAAATCTGCCCTTCAGATGGGTACTTAACCTTCTGATGCAAAGTAGAGGAAACAGCCCCTAGTGTATGAAGCCAAGGTCTGGCCACGAGTGCCGTATAAGGCGAATACACGTCCACAACTATAAAATCCACCTCTACCACTTCAGAGCCGGCCTGCACAGGTAAGTGTATCTGGCCTTTCGGGGTGACATCCCTTCCTTCAAAACTCACGAGGGGGGAATTGTATGGTGTTAGGTCTTGGGGTTTTAGGCTTAGCCCCTTGTAGAGATCAGGGTACATTATCTCCACATCACTACCCTTGTCCACCATCACCCTCTTCACATCGTACCCTCCGATTCTGAGGGTGATGACTAACGCATCATCATGGGGTTGGATGGTGCCAAACATGTCTTCGTCCGAGAACCCTATAACTAGCGGAGCACCGGACTTAACTCTCTTCGGACCTCGGCCTAAATCCCCTGCTGGTGATCGGCCTACTGACATAACTTTCAATGGCTAGGATCCTGTTCTCCCCGGCGCGGCGAAGATAACGTTAATAGTTCCTAGGGGCGGCTTTGAAGGGTCATCTCTTCGTGGCCCTGAGCCCATCTGCCCTCCTCGGCCGCTGGAGGGGTGTAAGAGGTGTCTTAATTTACCATCACGAACCAATTGGTCCAAGTGATCCCACAAGCTCCTGCAATCCTCCGTGGTATGCCCATGATCTTGATGGTATTGGCAATAGAGATTATGATTGCGCCTCTCAGGGTTTCCCACCATCTTGTTTGGCCACTTGAAGAATGGCTCATTCTTGATTTTTTCCAACACCTGGTGTACTGGTTCTTTGAATACAATGTTCATTGCTTGAGGATTCGTTGATCTTGATTGTCCAGCAAAATCTCTCCGCGGTTTACTGTGGTTATAACGGTCCGACCTGAAATCCCTCATCTCTTGGGGGATAACCTTGTCCTTACCCTTCCCCTGCTGCTGATCTTTTTCAACTCTTTTGTACTTTTCTATACGGTCCATAAGTTGACGCATGTTAGTAACTGGTTTACTAGATAAGGACGTCCTCAAACCATGGTCAGTAGGGAGGCCGAGCTTGAATGTGCTGAGGGCCATTACATCAGAGTTGCCCTTCATATCATTGAACATCTCCCAGTATCTATTTGAATATGCCTTCAAGGTCTCATCCTTCTGCATGCTCAAGGATAGCAGTGAAGATAAGGGTCTGGCCACTCTTCGGCATGTGACAAAACGGGAGCCGAATGCTTGAGTGTGCTCTTTGAAGGAGTTGATGGAGTCTGCCTTCAGACCGTCAAACCACCTCATTGCAACTGGCCCAAGACTGGAAGGAAAAACCTTACACATCAGAGCTTCATCTCTGGAGTAGACAGCCATCCTTTGGTTAAAATGACTCACGTGCTCCACGGGGTCTGTTTTACCATTGTAGATGGTGAACGTTGGTTGGTTAAAACGCCGAGGGAGTCTTGCTTCCTCAATCCTGCGCGTAAAAGGTGACCTAGAAATCTGATTCAGGGCCCTGCTCATGGCATCGTTCCCCTCGTCTCCACGTGATGGGCTTCTGTGTCGCCTCTTGCGATGAAACTCTTCTTCATAAGTATAGGATTCACTGGCTGGTGTCCGAGATTTCTACTGATATGTGACATCCTGCTCGTCATCAGGATCCTCATCAGAGTATGAGGAAATCCGTTTTCTCTTTGCATGGCGCAACTCCCTTTTTAGTTTTTCTACCTCTAGTTGCAAATCCCGGTTCTTTTCTGCATGGGATGCATGACTTCCACCATGTGACTGGCTGTGACTGGTATGGGTAGTGTGCGCACTTTCCTCACGATCCTGTCTCCTCTCTAAGTTAAGAAAAGGGTCCACGTGTTGGGATGCCCTAGATTCTGCTTGTCGTTGACCTCGTCCTGCCATCATCAACTGTTGTTTTCACCCTTGCACAAGCTCTCCCCACAGACGGCGCCAATTGTAGGGTCAATTTTTGTAGCCCAAGCCCAAAAGGTTTGAATTATGAGCCCAATGAACCCTGAACAATGAATTTGTAGAGAGTGGGTGAAAGAGCCGGGCTAATGATGAATCAAACAGTAATGATCTGTGATATTTGTGAGTAAATTAACATGCAATCATGCTCGGACAGATGCAAACATGAACGTCCGAAGAGGAGTTTTATTGAATGAATGTTGGTTGCAATTCTTAGAGCTACAGTAAAGATGTTTTCTTCTTTTTTCTTTCTTTGTTCCGATCCCCTTTTATCAGAGGCCTCTCCTCCTTATATAGCACCCTCTCCCTTCATCTTCATCGTCCACTTGTTCATCATCTAAACACCCACTTGAGTGCATGTCCCATCATGTATCTTCTTTAGCCTTGTGTGAGTGGCGGTAGCTGAGATTGTACTGTTCAGGGGTCTTTTCCACATTAATGCGGCCAGAAAAGTAGATGCAGTGCATTTAATGTGGTGGTTGAAGTTTGTCTTCTAGATATTTCTCCGTTCCTATCATCCCCAGGCGCGCTTGAGATTCATCTCTATCATTAGACTTGTCAGGAGGGTCACCTGTACTTCCCAGACGTCTGTTTGACCACGCTTCTTCGGATCCGAGGATAATGGCCTCTTCGGACAATTGAATATCTCCTCGGACTATGCTCCATTCTCATCTCTAGGTACGTTTCTTTTACATGAGCCTCTTCTACTTTCATCTATTCGGACAGACAGTAGCCCTCAAATAGGGCCTTAAGCCCAACATATTAGGTTGGGCTTTTCACCCCCCACAGTTATTGTTATGGTTATGTATTAATTAGGACTTATTTTAATATATATATATATATATATTTTTTTTTGGTCAAGTTTTATGGAGCTCGTAAATAGGTTTCTTAGTATGTAAACGTTTTTTTAGAGATTGTTATCAATAAAATACATTTTGTTAATTTCTTTTTTCTAGTGGATTTCAGTATATCACATTGTGGAATCAAGAAACCACTTTTAGATTCGATATTTACTACTAGAAACTAATAATTTAATTTTTGTTTCATTAAGAGAGTATCGTGTATGTTTTCTTTAGGCTTCCGTGACATTATTTGTGCAAGATTAATTAATTGTTAAGTAATCAAAATCTTAATGAACTGAACTTTTATATACACACACACAACAAAATAATAATTATACTCTCATACACACAAGTTTCCTTTAAATGAAGTGGATTTGAAATGGTGACTTAGCTTGGTTGACTACGTAAAATCAATGAATAAACAAATGGAAGAACGGTCTCACTTCATCTTTAAAAGCTGTACTTGATTCTTTCACAAATAAAATTTGAAAAACAATGTATTTGATTCGGTAGATTACATCATTGTAAAACTGAGAAAAGGCGGGAATCAGTATGCTGATTGCTGACATTGACCAAGTTTATGATTGAACAGTACGTGGTAGGAAATTTGAGCATTCAATCCTTTGATTTGTACTCATTCTGAACAGTGGAAAAATCAGGACGAATATAATCACGGGCATGAGGTTTGAATGTGGAGAACCCAGTTACAAATTCAACTGACTTCGAATATAATCACGGGCATGAGGCTTGGATGTGGAGAACCCAGTTACAAATTCGACTGACTTTTAATATATATGACATTAAATATTGCAATGATAAAAAAAGAGAAAGAAAATGATATCAGATTTTCGTATCCGTGCAATGTGATCTTGACTCATGAGGCAGAGGCCAGAGAGCAGTTGGGAATTACTGATATCAGATTTTTAAAGTCAATTGTTTTTCATTTATCAACAGAAAAATGAATGATGTAAAATGATACTTAATAAGTTAATGGATCCTCGTTTTCTAGGTAGGAATAGGTTTATTTCTTTTTTAATTTGAAGGCATACATTTATTGTCTTTTTCTCATAATTTTGTAAAGAATTTTGATGGCACTTTATGGAATACAATTTTTATGAAAATTTATTATCATGGTTAATACGAAATAACAATATGGTTTTAAAGATCAGTATAGTCAAAGATCCTGAAAAACTCTCTGTTCTCTTTTTAACCAATTTTGGAAGGGTTTTATCGGACAAGATTGGTGTCCTGTTTTACCAATTGAATGGGGCAAGGTTGGATCAAGGATGACTCATCCTTCTCCCCTTTTTGAGACAAGAAAAACTCACATAGGGTAGGTAACAATTTGGTTTTCCTTTTTTGGCATAAAAACACAATAATATTTTGTAAAAGCATATTTTGATATGAGTAAGACTTATGTACAGTATTTAGATGTTGTTCCTTAAGTTCTTCTTTTAAAATTTTGCCATGTAGATTTTTTCTCATAGGATGGAAGTATATTTTTTTAATTAAGTAACCACATAACTGAATCTTAAAAAAAAATTTAAAGAATAACACCTAAATTATTGTACCTAAGTTTTGTCTTTTTTTTTTGGTAAAAAGTTTTGTCCTTTGATATTTGGTAAGTTTTCATAAGTGCACTTAATGGCCCCACTATCATGATTTACGCGTTTTTTCATTGCACCCTTCGAGTTGCAATTGCAAAAGGCACTTAGAAAAGCAAGTTTTCAAATGCCCAAAAATATAAAGTTGATCCAATATATATATATATATATATAAATAATAGGTGAAATTGAGTGATTTTACGCGTTTTTTCATTGCACCCTTCGAGTTGCAATTGCAAAAGGCACTTAGAAAAGCAAGTTTTCAAATACCCAAAAATATAAAGTTGATCCTATAATCTATCTATCTATCTATATATATATATATATATATATATAATATGTGAAATTGAGAGAAACTCAAATTAGAATTCCAATTTTGTATCACGTCTCTTAAATTATTTATTTATAAAGAATTTTATTTCTTAATTTTAGAATCAAATGTGAGACTACATTATAAATATTCATCTAAATGAGTTATTAAGTACAAAAACCAAAGAGTCTAGAATAAATGAATCATAAAAAAAAGTGCTTCACAATAATTATAAAAAAAACGGACAATTTACATTTTATACATAATAATATCCTTACAAATTTTTTTAAAGAGTTAACAAAATATAAAAATGACTATCAATGGTATTTAAATTATATATATAGGAATTATATTATGCATCTTATTGTATATCTTTAAGTATATCTATGCATATGCATGAGGTTACAAGTTAGTAAAATATAATAATAAAAAAAATAAAACAGAACTAAATTGACTCTAGAAATGGGACAAGTCCAGAAAAAATAAGGAGCAGAGACATTTTATCATTCCTAATAAGGTAGGTCGAAATTGATAGGAGAAAAGAAGAAATAATGAATATAAGAGCATCGAAACTCGAAAAATAAAATGTGTAAAAATATAATACTAATATATGTATGTGGGGCCCGTGGGCCTGGAAGTCTCGGCCCACCTTTAGGCTGGCCCGAGGCCCATGCCGAGGAGTGATGGTTGTCCCAGGCAGTTGTCTAGGGGCTTTTAGCCCTCTGGGCCCACGCCGAGGACGCCCCCTTCCTCGGCATACCTATCCTAGTTCCAAGTGAGGGACAAACCCAATATAGGTGGTCACATCCACACTTAATGCATCTACCTAACTCCCCTGGCAGTATTAATGCTGAGAGGACTCCTGAACAGCACAACCTTGGGTGCTGCGACCCACAGTAAGGTGGGGAACGTGGCTGATGGGACAGGTCCTTAAGCAGTGGTCTGGATGATCGACAGTTGGAGGGCTAGGATCGACCGAATGAGATATATAATGCAAGGAGCCCTTCAGAATGGGGGGCTCCTCGGCCGTCCGAGGAGCAGCCCCAAGCCCAGAAGAACAGGGCAAAGTCCCCTCGAAGAAGGGAGCCTCTGGAGAACCGGTGGCAAGCCTGTTAGCGCCAAACCCTTCGTCCCACTCTCTAAAGAAATGTATTGTTGGGGGATCTACGACAAAACGAGCCCCTACAATTGGCGCCGTCTGTGGGAAGGGTTAGTGCGCTGGCCGGTGCAACCGGCGATCGTTCTAAGCGGTCACTTCGAAGAAAGTAAAAAAAAGAAAAGAAGAAGAATCGCAGTAAAAAGAAGACTCAACAGCAAATAAAAAGAGAAGTTTTCTATTAGTTCATGAAAAAGAAGATTACAAAATACAATCAGAGGCTCAGGCAGGCTTGTTTTACAAGCTTTATTACAAGCTAATCCTACAATCGGAGGCTCAGGCGGTCCGATTCTACAACCAGCTAGAGGGAGGGGGAAGTGTCAACCCGTGCTTTTATTGGCATCAAGAGAATGGGAGAACTTGACAATAAAAGCGGGGAAGGGGGCTGAGGCTGGCTCGCTTCAAGGCGGAAGCTTGAACAAAGCGAGGAGCAGATGCAGGGGCATCGGAATGTCTTCCCCCGTGATGTTTCCTTGAGGCTCTCCAATCCTCCCGAGCGCTGGCCGTTGGAGACGGCAACACTCAGGCGCCAGCCATGACATGAGTTCGCGTGTCTTCTCCACCGGAGGTGCGCTCCGGGGAGAAACGTTAGGTACTTCAACAACGTCCCACCTGGCCACCGCATACGGCACTGCCAGTGTTACGCCCGGACTCTGCCGCGTCGGAAGCCCAATGGGGGCAGCGGCCACGGAGGCCCTTAATCCCATATCTCCCAACTTTGGTCACAATCCTGGCGGTGGTGTTAAAGGGGCTCAGAGAGGCGGAAGGACGTATTTCTGGTTGTGGTGGAAGGTCCATGGAATGAGGAGAAACATTCCCCCCAGAACGCCTTATATAGAAGGCGAAAACTGGTGGGAGTTGAGCCGCGCAGAATTCGAAGGGAGGACTGTCAAACGGAATTAATTCTCACCCAATTCCAAGGGGATTGCTAACCGCCGGATTCGTGTTAATTCACGAGGGCATTAATGAAAACGCGTCTTGCTCACCGAAACGTCAAGTGCGGGGCACGAAAGGCCAAGCGACGCCTCGAAAACTGAAAGATAGGGAACACGAACTGGAGGCGAGGTCAACGTCACGTGTGAGGCCACAATCCGACCTGAGGAAGAATAGCTCCCAGCAAACGATCCGGGGACATCGCTACACCAAAAGCAAAACTCTCGGATCCGAGGACGAGCTCCTACTAAAGAGCGTTAGACAGAACCAAGGAACTGCATGGTCCTCGGACTCAGTCCTATGGGGAAACTAACTGCTTCAGAAGAGCTAAGCACTAGACGGAACCAAGGTATTGCATGGTCCAAAGACTCAAGCCTATGGGGAAACTAGCTGCTTAGCTGACCACTTCCCTTGAAGGCAGCAACTGTACCTAGGCCTTGCATGGTCCTCGGACCCAAGCCTACGGGGAGCTAGCCACTACCTTGAAGGCAGCAACTGTACCTAGGCCTTGCATGGTCCTCGGACCCAAGCCTACGGGGAGCTAGCCACTATCTTGAAGGCAGCAACTGTACCTAGGCCTTGCATGGTCCTCGGACCCAAGTCTACGGGGAGCTAACCACTACCTTGAAGGCAGCAACTGTACCTAGGCCTTGCATGGTCCTCGGACCCAAGCCTACGGGGAGCTAGCCACTACCTTGAAGGCAGCAACTGTACCTAGGCCTTGCATGGTCCTCGGACCCAAGCCTACGGGGAGCTAGCCACTACCTTGAAGGCAGCAACTGTACCTAGGCCTTGCATGGTCCTCGGACCCAAGCCTACGGGGAGCTAGCCACTATCTTGAAGGCAGCAACTGTACCTAGGCCTTGCATGGTCCTCGGACCGAAGCCTACGGGGAGCTAGCCACTACCTTGAAGGCAGCAACTGTACCTAGGCCTTGCATGGTCCTCGGACCCAAGCCTACGGGGAGAGCTAGCCACTACCTTGAAGGCAGCAACTGTACCTAGGCCTTGCATGGTCCTCGGACCCAAGCCTATGGGGAGCTAGCCACTATCTTGAAGGCAGCAACTGTACCTAGGCCTTGCATGGTCCTCGGACCCAAGCCTACGGGGAGCTAGCCACTACCTTGAAGGCAGCAACTGTACCTAGGCCTTGCATGGTCCTCGGACCCAAGCCTACGGGGAGCTAGCCACTATCTTGAAGGCAGCAACTGTACCTAGGCCTTGCATGGTCCTCGGACCCAAGCCTACGGGGAGCTAGCCACTATCTTGAAGGCAGCAACTGTACCTAGGCTTTGCATGGTCCTCGGACCCAAGCCTACGGGGAGCTAGCCACTATATCTTGAAGGCAGCAACAGAATCTTCTATAGGAGACTAACTACTTACCGAAGAATTGAAGCACCGAGCTGACTATTTGGGGACGAACTAACCAGCGGAAGGCCTTCGGGGGTATAAGGGCCGTGGATATCAAAACCCTCCTCCCCGTTCAAGGGAACGTGCAGCAGGATTTTGAGGGGCTATTGTGGGGCCCGTGGGCCTGGAAGTCTCGGCCCACCTTTAGGCTGGCCCGAGGCCCATGCCGAGGAGTGATGGTTGTCCCAGGCAGTTGTCTAGGGGCTTTTAGCCCTCTGGGCCCACGCCGAGGACGCCCCCTTCCTCGGCATACCTATCCTAGTTCCAGATGAGGGACAAACCCAATGTAGGTGGTCACATCCACACTTAATGCATCTACCTAACTCCCCTGGCAGTATTAATGCTGAGAGGACTCCTGAACAGCACGACCTTGGGTACTGCGACCCACAGTAAGGTGGGGAACGTGGCTGATGGGACAGGTCCTTAAGCAGTGGTCTGGATGATCGACAGTTGGAGGGCTAGGATCGACCGAAGGAGATATATAATGCAAGGAGCCCTTCAGAATGGGGGGCTCCTCGGCCGTCCGAGGAGCAGCCCCAAGCCCAGAAGAACAGGGCAAAGTCCCCTCGAAGAAGGGAGCCTCTGGAGAACCGGTGGCAAGCCTGTTAGCGCCAAACCCTTCGTCCCACTCTCTAAAGAAATGTATTGTTGGGGGATCTACGACAAAACGAGCCCCTACAATGTATATTAAAAAAAAAAATCAAGAATCTTGTAACTTAAACTCAACTGGTATATCTTGAAGTATATCTATACATATGCATGAGGTTACAAATTAGTAAAATATAATAAAAAAAAATAAAACTGAACTAAATTGACTCTAGAAATGGGACAAGTCAAGAAAAAATAAGGAACATAGACATTTTATCATCCCTAATAAGGTAGGTCGAAATTGATAGGAGAAAAGAAGAAATAATGAATATATTACATCGAAATTCGAAAAATAAAATGCGTAAAAATATAATACTAATATATGTATATTAAAAAAAAAAAAAATCAAGAACCTTATAACTTAAGCTCAACTGTCATTTCCAAACCGAAATTTAAATCCTCCTCTCTCAAAAAGTGAATTATTAAGAAAAATATATAAAAGAAGGAAGGCAAAATTGGCTCCTATACTTGGTAGAAAAGCTCACATGAGAATGGATAAGATGAGATAATTAAGAGGTTTGTTGTGATCCTTTTCACCTGTCCCTGATTGATTGTTACAATTATTATTATTTTTATATGTTGTTTTGAAAATTACTTCCGCTAATCGCGTCATCATTTGTGCCCTTTATTATCTGCTACAGATAGTGAGATATTTATATGAGGCGTACAATTTGTACATTCTTTAAATTAGTTTGAATTCCTCGCAGGTGAATTGGCGATTATTTAAAGGGATGTGTTTGTTTTAAGAAGAGTATGAAATAATAAATAAAAAGGGGGTCTTGTTTAAATTGGTGAGATGACGAGTCAAAGATAGGTTTGCTAAGCACATTCACCAAAGCAGAGACTGTTTATCGTATGTGAGTGAAGGAATGAATAATAGTGCGTAGACTGTAGACTGTAGACTGTAGACTATAGACTGTAGTCTGTAGAGGTCTGTGGTTCAGAATTCTATAAAAATGGACCCAAATGGTCCCGTATTCTATTTTTTGGTTTTTGCCAGAGTTGTTAATAATAGACTTATAATTTTATTTATAATTTGTTGAAATGACATATATATATATATATATAATTTACCTATATTTAGTCTTTAAGCAATAATATAATATTTACATATTTAATGGTGTATATCTTGGGGCCGAGTTCTCATTAAAAAAATAATATATATTTATTGAGGCTGATGAAAGAGGACCCTGAACCCTATACATTAATCATTATTTTGTACCTAATCCACAATATAGAGAAGAGAATGGACACTAAAAAAGAATTTCTCTACCCAGCCCATGTTTTCTTTGAATACTAAAATAGAATTTCTTTTTGCTAGTATTTCTGTATTTGTTTAATCTGCCTAAAATACCACTCCTACCCGTTTTTTGTGCCACAAATGTTGCTTTTGTTGAGGTTGAGGTGAGATCTAATTAAAAGGGAAGTGATGTCATCGACTTTATTAGGTTTATAGAAAAAATAAATAAAAGTTTTATTAAATCTGCGGTTTGTGTTTTGAGTTTTGGGCAAAATGGTTCCGTTAATGGGTTGATTTGGCCCCCCTCCCAAAAAAAAAAAAATTTCAGCGTGATGACTTATCATTTAATAGCCAAAATTAATTGAGGATGTGATTTTGTTAACGAAACTAAATTTTGGAGTGTAAAATTAAATTTCTCAAAATTTCAGGGTGTAAAATATAAGGGTGTGATTTTGTTAATGAAACTAAATTTTGGAGTGTAAAATTAAATTTCTTAAAATTTCAGGGTGTAAAATATAAGTCCCAAACTTTAGTGATATATATTACAATTTATTTTTTTTTAAGAAAGAGTTTCTTAAGTTTTATCCATAACCTTTTTTTAAAGAAACAATTTTATACATAAGTTTTTTTATTTTTTTTTATTTTATATATATAGGAATTTTTATCCATGAGTTAAATACACAGAAATGAAATTTCTTAAACTTTAGGATATAAAATCCAAGTAACCCCAAATTTCAAGAGTGCACTTTGCAATTTACCCTAAAAATAAATTGATAAAACTTAAGTAAGATACAATGCCTTAAACAATAAATAACTATATATATATATATATATATATATATAAATTAAGGAAGATAAGTTCAATACTTTGAACATTATAACATTATCTATATTTTATTAGTCAATGCAACTATACATTTAAATATAATTAAAAAACTTAACATGTTACACTTTAAAGATTGTGTATAAATTTTTTCTTTTTTACCTATTTAATAATATTGAGAATTTTTACCTATTGAAAAAGATTTTAGTTATAGAGACAAATTTAGGATGAATGCAATTACACACTCTTTCACCCAGATTTATACATGTGAAATGCACTAAAATCGTGACTTCAAATCATGGATTCAATGTACTTTATGCGTGTATAAGTTTGTATGAAAGAGTGTATATAATATAAGGTCATGTTAACGAGTGCCGTAGGGCATTGGTTAACAATCCAATTAAAGAAAACTTTTATGGGAAAATAAAAAAAAGTAATTAATGTTTTGACAGTTTTTTTCATTTCCCATAAAAGTGATATCAAAACTTTCTTAAAATGGATTTTTAACCAATGCTCCAACGGCACTCGTTAACATTTCCCAATAATATATACCACTCATGAAGTTATTGGCACAATTTGCTCAAGGAGTTTTCTCTCTCTTAAGAAAGAAATTTGTCACCATTCAGTTTACAGGCAAGGAAGGAATTTTACAGAAAGAGATGTGATCCAATGAGAAAACACCTAGAGAATAAGAAAAGATTTTTATCTCTTCACCAAATGTTTCTAGGGTTACAAAGTTCGATGTAAAATAGGTGATCCATTATTGGAGAAAACCCTTTCTAGAATTTCCCACAGGCCATAGCCAAATGCATCAGCATCACTAAGAAGCTAGTGTAATTATTAATTAGCACTACTCTAATGAACTTTGGTTCCCATTGTAGGAAGCTATAAAGTCTTAAAGACTTACACATGGCTGTATGGCTCAGTAGTACATAAAAACAAAAATAAGAATAAAACCCAATTAATTAAAGTTTACAAGATAAGGTATATGCTTCTCGACCAATTAAGGATCATTAGTAGATAGAGTTCCCTATCACCTGTGATAGCTGTGATTATGTGATCACTACAAGACCCAAGCCTTTGTTTCTCTATCTAGTATCTAATGTCTTTGGGGCTCAAAGCCCAAGATTATTTGTCCCCTTCCCCAATATCACCATCTTTAGATTAACAAAATATAGGTAGAGTTATCCATAAAAGCAAATTTAATACTCAAAACCCTAGGTAAAGTAAGGGGTCCCCCCATTTCAAGTGTTAATTTTGATGGGGTCCTATACTAATGGCAGTCCTAGCAATAACCTTCTCAAAAGAATTAGAATAAAGGTAGGTGTCCAAAAACATTCTTTATAACAAAGTGCTATTATTAAACAATAGTGGCTAGTGTGGGGACTGTGGATTGTTGCTTAAGGCCCTACTCACATGTTGTCTTCCCCTTGTCTCTTATCTCAGTCATCTCACCCATGTCCTTTGCTTATGATATCTCATCCTGGTTGCCTGGCTTAGTTTATATACAAAGAAAGGTGGAAAAATTCCTAGGTTGGAGTTTGACCAATTGGCGTTTTCATCACCTTACAAATACACGGGAGTATCAACAATGGAATGAGGTATACCATGCATCCGGTGCATGTATCTTCCCTATCACATAGAAGTGGTAGGGTCCACCTCCATGTGAGAGGGAGGAAGCATACATCGGATACATTGTGTATTTTCTCCTACATTAGAAGTATTAAAACTCCTAAAATGCTATTTTAGCACTCCAAAAAACAAAAAAACCCACATTCAAGGCGCTGTTGAGGTTCAAAATTGCCCACAATCTAAGGCCCAAAGAAATAGCATGTTGGGCTAATTTCATGGAAATGAAGTTAGAGAAAATAAGGGGCTGGATTCATGTGATGAAGAAAAGAGGAAAAGAAAGAAGAAAAGGGTGGGAGGCCCAAAGGACTGGGATCCAACGATCCATGGAAGAAATAGAATTTAAAATACATAAAGCAAAAGAAAGGCCCAACCGGCCAGGATCAACAGACCAAAAGGAGTCCAATAAGAAGAGCTAGGCCGAGATCCCAAAAGTCACTAGAGTCCGGGGATCTCTGGAACGAACAACACAGTATAAATAAAATTGAAGCAAGATAAAAGACAAAGAGCATGCGGGTCTCATGCACCCAGGCAGACAGTGGAATCAGAAAAGTACAGAAGCAGAAAACGCATGAACGAAGGAGCTGTGCTTCAAGGTCCCCAGAATAAGAAAAGCATAAAAGAGGTAACTGAAAGGGAGCTTTCAACTTAGCAGTAAAAAGATTCCAATTATTCAAGAAAATGACAAAAATGGAGTGCAACCAAAAGCTGGGGAGGGTGAAAGAAAGGACTGAAGATTAGCAGCCTAAGGGGAGCTTGAAACGGAAAATCAGCTATGGGGCTTTCAGCTTGGTCACACCAAAAGGAAGAAGTTATGAGAAAAAAGGAAACTACCAGCCTCTGAGCAAACTGACACAGCACAAACTCTGAGGGGCAAAAGGGAGAAATCATTGGTACCCCCGGAACCCTAGAGTTGCACTATAAAAGAAGGAGGAAGTCCTTGCTAACGGGCATTTAGAGATTGAAGGACTCATTGATTTTTTTTTACTTAGACACACATCGCCATTTTGAATTTCCAGAAAAGACACAGAGCCATAAAAGGACTCTGTAAAGTTCAAGGAAAATAGAGGAATCGCTCCCGGTATCCCCTAGACAGCCACTATAGAACGTACTCGAATTCAAAAAGTTCAAACTTGGCAAGTCTTTGAAGCTCGAATAGTTATCAAAGTCTGTAATTTTTGAACTTAGTTGAATCTTGTATCACGTCTTAGTGAGCATTGTAATCATAACTAAAGAAAATTTATAAAATGTCTCTCATTGATTCAAGGATCCCTAACCTCTTTTTCTTTTACTATATTTTATCTGTTGCACATTTCCGTGCTGTTTAAACTGTCATTCAATACGAGTATTTTCGTTTGTTAGTTTATTTGTGTTGTAGGAAACTTGCTTTATGCACCACTTAGTTCTTAAACAGCCTGTTAGCTGCGGTGAACCAAGCCCAGTCCACCAAGAACAATTATTTGGCCCAGGATCTTTGGGCCACTGTGCTGAGAAAAAAAAGGCACTCTCACAGGCGCTAAACCTAAAAAAATTTATTATTTTTTTATTCGCTATCCCTTGTCTCTCTCACTTTTCTCTCTCTCTGACCTCGCCATTGGCAACTCTGAGTTGAAGATTGGTGTGGGTTGATCAAATTGGTGGTGCAGTCGATCTTGGGTATCAAAGCAATATGGGAATAATTTATTTTCCTCAACATGTAGCCGGAATTTAAAGTGGATTGCACCACTACAATACCTTATGCCAATTTTTTTTTTTTTTTTGAAGAAAAATACCATCAGAACTAAGGGCTCTTCAAAGGGTGTATATGGAACATGGCATACTTGACTTCCTCAGCTATGAAGGGCTATTGCTGTAGATTGAACTAATTACCTTTTTTATAGTGGCCAAAGTGTCTTCCATATAGGGGGGTCACTCCAACAAAACAATTTACTTATTTTTAGGTTGAAAGGGCTAACATATTAGCTAGACAACAACAAGAACTAGACTATTACAAGTAGTAACTGCCCTAACAAGGGGTAGCAAGTTCTCTATCATAGGTGGTGGGTTATCAAAATGCACAAAAGAACAAGACAAATTAAAGCTCAATTTTACGAGCGCATCAGCATACTAGTTAGCCTCGCAGTAAATATGCTCAATCTTAGTCTTGAAGATAGTTCTCAATAGGTTCCTACAATTTGTGAGCAGTGGTTCCAACAGTTGGTTAGCAACAGAGTTCTTCCTCAGTTGAACATTAGATAACATCTAGTTTGATAATAAAGTTTTCAATGTGGAGTTTTGAGGCTAAAGTAAGCCCATCTCTTAAGGCCCAAATTTCCTCTAGACAGCTTGTAGAGGTGCCATTTCCTCTGGAGAAACCACAGAGCCATTCACCACTCGAGCAAAACTCCATTGATTTATTGTCACTAATGGCATAATTTAAAAGGCAATGAACTGAAAGATGAAATTAAACTTTAAAAGGTGCAAACGAATTTTCATTTTTAAATACGTTTAGAGCTAAAGTTTTCAACTTTAGCATGTAGATGTAGTTGTCCCAATAAAGCCTCAAGAAAAAGAAAGTAGGGGGAAAAAGACAGATGGGGGGAACCAACTTTATAAGCCAATTACGTTTCTCATTTCCATACTTTTCTTTAGTCCCACCGCGCAAGAGAATTCAAACTTTTCTTTTATTTGCTTTAATTTTTAGACCACAACTAGGGCCTAGAACCCGTTAGGTAGAGACCCTTGAGAAAATCTCTCACATGCCTAGCTTATATTGGGTTGGAGAGAATACTATGTTTGTTGGGACCTATGTAAGTTTGACTGAGACTGGCATAATGGTTACAACCTTTCTAACATGGGTCCCCAAGTTTCCCTCTTTTCTTCCATTCTTTAAAAAGTTTGAATAATTTGGTTCATAAAAGTTCCTTTTTTGTTCTCCAATTTCAATTTTCAAATAAGGGTCTATGTTAGTTTGGCTTCAAAGTCAATGATGCTATACAATTTTTTTGCAAGGAGAGCAATGGTAGAAATACTATGAATTGATTCTCAATGTGGGCCATGTACCACTAAAAGGTTCTTTGGCTTCTAAAGTGTAAGTATATTTCTTCAAGAAATCAAGTAGGGTGGATTAAAATGATTGAAAAATCATTTATGTAGCTACATGTGTCTTTGACTGGCATAAGTTATATAAATGACCTCAATCTAAATTCAATCACAGTGGTTTACTCCAAAAAGGACATTAGATAGGGACAAATATATCAAACCAAGTTAGAGAGTATGGGTTGATAACAATTTGATAAGAGATTTCAGTATATTTCATACCAGAAGTACAAAAGTAGAGTAAATTATGATTTATCACCTTTTGATTAAACATATTTACAGTTCATCTCTTTGTAGTTTAAAAAAGGGGAACAAGGACACAATTTGGTGAACCAATCAAGCGATGCCATATCATTATCTATGAGAAACCCTTTTTGACACAACAACTATATGAAATCCTAGTTGCACATAATCCTTTTTCATTCTTCCTTTTTCTATTATGGTTGCATTCTTCCTAATAGGGTGATTATATTTGTGGTTTAGCTCTTAATTTTAATGAAAGCAAGGTCCCAAGTGATTGATTATGTCAAGTGTTGAACCATGGACTCTAATAAAGTGTGGCACTTAATTGGTAAGAAAAAGGCTTTCATTAAGGTGAGTCTTTAACTAGTTGTGGCCACAGAAGAATCACTCAAGGACGAGATTTGTTGGCATAATAATCTAGTTAACCGTATACCTTAGGAACATCCATTAATCATCAATTTTAGGAAAAGTTTTATGATAAATTGAAAAAAGCAGTCAAAAAAGTTAGTTATTTTTTATTTTACCGTAAAAGTTTCATAAAATGGTTTATTAATAGATCTGTAAAGGGCATTTGTTAGTAAAACTCTATTAACTTTGGAAAGATAAGATTGTTTAATTAATTGGGTCCCTTATCAGGTTTTAATGGGTCAAGATTGAATTGGATTTGAGTATTGTTGATTCAATCCCACTTAAACTTTTTGAGTTAATATATTTTTTCCTGAATAAAATATTAACTCAAAAAGTTTAATATTTTTTTGAGTTAATATGTACCAAGCTCTCTCAAACTCAAATATCAAATTAGACAATAAATATAAAAAGGCAATTTTTATCATGGGGTTGGAAGTTTTTGGATCAAATCATTTTTTCTACAAAGCTTAATATAAATAAACTCTAAAACAGTAAAACCAATCCGTCCTCAACTTTATTCATTATATATCTCATGTCAACTCAAAATTTCATTGTTTTAGAAGGACAAAATGGGCAAATGCCATTTTCTCCCAAACTAAGCAGCGTTTTGTCCAATTTTCCAAACTAATTAGAGCAATGCCCATTTTTCGTAACTCGATTTGTGATAAATCAAGTTTAAAAAAAAAAAAATTTCTGGAGCCCTATAGCGGCGTTTCTAAAGAGCCTATAGTAACGTTTTAAGGACTTATAATGGCGTTTTGTAACTCGACCTCCATGAAATCGAGTTATAGGCAATTTATTTATTTTACCTATAACTCGATTTCATGGAAGTTGAGTTACAAAACGCCACTATAGGTTCTTAAAACGTCATTATAGGCTCCTTAAAAATGCCGCTATAGGGCCTAACTCGATTTATCTTAAATCGAGTTTCAAAAAGAGGGACATTTCCCTAATTAGTTTGGAAAAATGGGCAAAACGTTGCTTAATTTGAGAGAAAAGGGCAGAAGCCAATTTTGTCATGTTTTAGAAGTTGAAGAAAACTGTTTCATGAAAATTTTGAGAAAAAATAAATCTTAAATTGGATGAGTTTAACTTAAATACAGATAACAATACTTTGCCACAATCTATTAAACTATCGGACCTCATATAAATTTTTAATCGATTCATTTAGCTTGTGAGAAGCCCTTGAAGTTGATTGCGATCCCAATATGAAGGCCTCTTTTGCTTTAGGGGTTGCCTGACTCGGGGCCTTTGTTTTGAGGAGACTCCAGCCCAGCTTAACTGCATCATGGGCTCTCTTCGTTTGACAATCAACTCATGGGCCTCTTCTTTTTCTTTGTTTATAGAAGAAAAAGTTTTTTTTTTTTTTTTTTTTTGAGTAATTATTAGGGGCTGTTTGGTAAGAGATTTCTAGTAACGTTATTTAAATATTGTAGAAATACGTGTAAGTGAAAAAATATTATGAAAATACGTGTTGTGGTGTTTAAATAACAAAAACTGTTGTTTAAACAATATTACTCCATGGGGCCTAGGTATTTTTGAATTACAGTGATGTGATACTTTTTTTTTTCTCACATTTATGATAAATTTGATTAATAATTTTCGTTCTTTTCAGCATCAATCCGTTATCGTCATCACACCACAGTTGTATTGCCTGAAAAAAAAAGAAAAAAGAAAGAAAGAAAGAATTTGTAATTACTTAAACATGTCTACCCTCGTGGAAAGAATTGAACAACATCACTAATCACAAAGCTCTTGGTCCAAACTCTACCAAAGTTAAGTTTTAAAAGCTTATAAATTTTGTACTGTGCATTAATATAGCCTCTAACGTAATTTAGGGATTTGAAATCCCAAATCTGTATCTTACATGCTTAGACTTGAGTTTAGATGGATGTGAGGTTTGTTTGTTTGTTTTTGTGTTTTTGTGATTTTTTTTTTCACATGTCAATACTTAGTCCATGTGGAAGCTCGGGTGAAATACAAAAACACATTTTATTTTGATCATTGTCATGTCAACATTTTTCATCTATCGCTTATAATGGCAAAAACTATTTTAACGTATCACCAAAATATTATAATCTAAACTAACACATTTAAAATGTTAGAAACCATTTGGAGATACAGTGCAAACAATAGGAAGTTAAGGACCAAAATGATAATTAATCCTTAGAGAAATATATGCTGTCACCAATTTCTCGTGATTTTTGAAACAACATTAAGAGAAGAGAAGAATAAATCTCTTGTTGACAAACCAAAGTAATATGGTATTAAGGTCGCCATAAATTCCTTCACTTTATAAAACCAGAATGATTCATTTACATAGCATAAAGCATGCTAAAGTAAAGGGGAGACAACTTAACATGCATATTCCTTGGGAGCATTACTCAATTTTGCATGATCTGCCCTTCTTTGCTTTCTCCTCCATTCTCTAACATTTCAATAGGAGAGAGAGACTGAAAATTTTGTACATTGTCACCTTTAACATAGACTACCTTAAAGATGTCATACTTAAATTCGAGAGAAAGACGATCAAGATAAGGCAGCATTGAACTTCTATGATCCGAGTTTAAAATCCATGAGTAACAAAATTGAAGAGACTTCCACACATAAAGAGATGCTACTCTTGGGCTGCTTTGGCATTTCAAGCAAACTCCAGCAGCAACACCTTCCATCTTTAGAAAGCGAGATTTGAATAATGCTAAGCATGCAGAAGAAAGGTCATTTAGGTCTCCACCAGCAGAGGTCATTGCTACATTGATAGATATTGTGTCACCTGTGGAAAACCTTACGGCTGAGAAGCCATCTCTTGATTCTCCAGCATATGCATCAAAGAAGCTATGCTCATCTAAGATAGCCATGCTTGATATATTGGTTAACATTGAGACCTAGGACAAGAGTGAAGAGGGTATTAGAGGAGAAGTACCAAAAAAATTAAAGAGAATCTGATGAGGGATGCAAATTATGACAAAATACTTAACAAAAGAAGTCATTATATGATCTTTTCTGAGCTAAAATCATCGGAGAATTCCCACTTGGATTGATTAAACAATTATAAAAAAGAAAAATTATTAGGTATTCATAGAATAAGCAATGACATGATACTCCATACCAATAAATATAATTTATTTATTACATAATTACTGATATAAACTCAAAAAGTAGTATTAGATAGCTTATATTTATTAGTGTGAAGTACCATGCCAGTTGAAATCTAGGAAAACTCCCCTCCTCTGGCTCCATGCATCAATAGAATTTAAGAATAGAGGAATTAAGAGAGTATATTTTAGGATCAATATTTTTTTTTCTTCAAAATTTAACAACATATATAATGTCATGTCATTAAAAATTTTAAATAAATAATATTATATATATACTTAGATCTTTAATATTTAATATGAAGATTATAAACTATAAATTAGATCAAGTGAAATAGATGAGATTTTATTATTATCTGAGATTGAATTCTAGCTTTAGACTAGCTTAATCTAAGTGTACGTGTGTGAAGTTCTCAGAGACTTGAACGCCGAACCTTACCTCTCTCATAGCTTAGAACTAGAAGTATTTATATTATATATATGGAGTGACCATCATGTTAATGATGCGTTGTGATAAATACTTAATTGTGGAGATTCTAAGAATAAGTAAAAATTTAAAAATTTCTTGAGCATTAATCACGCAATAAAAGGCAAATAATCATGTGGAAAATGGACCACATGCGGCCCATTAACCCATCAATCTTGTCATTACCCTAAAGTAATGCCCCATGGTTTACTTTGTTGACTTATATGGTCTATGTAATTTCTTAAGGAGAATTTTTTTTTTTTTTTGGGAGAAAATTAAGAAGAATTATTTTAGTCTATCTAGAAGTGAACTACATAAAAATAAAGCTAAGCTATTTAAATAAAACACGAGGAAAAAAATTGAAAATATTATTTAACTTACAAGGCTAGTACTTAATGATTCTTTGCTTTCACAAGATCTCTTCAGCCATGCTCCATACCATATAATCTGAACGAAAGATTAATCAATTAAGATCTCCAAAAGAAAGTATGTTACTGTTTGGTTCTTCCCATTCAAATGAAAATGACATAAATGAATTATCAAAGAAAATCAAATACACTTCTAGGACCAAAAATACACTAATACTGTGTAAGGCAATGTTTAAAACACCTTAAGTTATATTAGTCTCATTGGACCATCGAAATATGTGCCTGGAAATCAGGCTGATTGGTTTAAACTTCAAAGGACAATCAAAAAATTTGATTTGATAGGAAAGGAGAAACAAAATTAGTACATATTTTCTATCCCAAAAAAAAAAAAAAAGGTACTCCTACATATTAAATACCAATTTACTCAAATCACAGGATGGCCAAGTGTTACTCAAATGTAACCATAGTTGATTAAATAATTAGTAGTAATAATGATACTAAACAAACAAATAAAAGATTGATCCATTGATTCAAAACTTAAGTTGGAAGCTAAAAAAAGGGCTTATACTTACATAAAACTGCTTTTGCAATTAATTTTATTTAGAATAAGAAAAGGAGGTAAAGAAAGTTTTATATATATATATATATATATATATATATTGTAATCCAAATTCCAAAGACAAATAATAGTTTAAAAAACTTTATGGAACACTTTTAGTGAGAATCAAATTCGGAAACAAAAGCAATTGAAACAAATATTGTTCATGTAAAACAGTATAATGGAAACTGAAATACAGTAAAGCAATTGAATATAAATACAAAGCAAGTATATTTAATCTGAAATGAAGTGAAACATGAAAGTTCTTACCATATTTCCATGAATGCTCTTGAAGATAGAGTTTTGTACACAACCAAGAGTCTCAGTGCATAAAGAGAATTGTTTGAGGGCGTCAATAAATTCATCAACCAATACTACTGTTGGCCTGAAGATGAAAAAGCATATATCCAAATTTCTATTGTTAAAAGGCACAAAGCAGGCCATTCTTTTCTCTCTCAGAGTTTCAGTCTCAGCTTCCTTTGCTTATTTTCTTTGAAGCTTCTGTCTCTCCTAAATGAACCAAGGAGAGCAAGAAAAGCCAATGAATACTAGTACCTTCGATGAGAAAATTGTTTAATGGTATAATTGAAATGACAAAAATTCAATTGGTCATGGTGACCGACTTGCCAGGTCTTCTTTGGCTACTTCACCTTTTGAGACAGAGAAAAAGGAAAATTTAAAAAAATAAAATAAAGAAAGACTTTGAAGTAGAGATGCTCAAGTCTTTTACATTGACTAGTTCTGGATGTTCACTGGCAAAAGAAAAAGACTGATTCTAGATGCTAATATATATAGAAAAAAGAAAAGTAAATAATAAGAAATTGAACAAGGGGACTTGTATAACCCAGGGATTGGAAGTTCTTACCCAAATTATTGGCACCCTAAATCCAAGTTATCGGTGTTCTTCTTTGTTTTTGTTTTTGTTTTTTTTTTTTTTGGTAATGTGATTAATAATTTACTTGAAAATTCAATGCCTCGTTCTCGGTGTGAAATGATACAATTAATTATATGAGGCTATCTCAGCCTTCTCAGGTTTTCACAATTTGATTTATTATTTTTATATATAAGCCATAGTTAATCTAATTAAGCTAACCATTTCTATTTTTATTGGGGTCAGTTTCAATGTAAATTTCAAATTAAACCATAAATTCCTAGAAGTTTTAAATTAAACCTTTTGCTTAAAGAAAAAAAAAAAAAAAAAAATTCAAAGTTCAAAGCATAGACCCATTCATAGTGATGTCATTAACAAAATAAAACAAAAATCTCTAAACAAAACACTGTCGTGTAATTTTCAATACATGTGCCTTTTTCTTTTCTTTTCTTTTTTTCCTTGAGAAGAACACATGTGAATACATCCTATCTGATGTCACTCCATGTAAAACGTGCGCATCATGGATTTGCAGTTTTATTCCAACCCATTTTTCATCAAATCAAAAATAAAAAAATTCTTAATTAATTATCCTAAAAAATCTATCTATTTTTTTATTAAGAATAAATTTTAGGTACAATACGAGATGTACATTAAATTTCCCAATTAAATTTAAACATTTTGGTAAATTGAATATAATTATTTTTTAAAAGGTTTATGTAGAAATAGATGTATTGGTTTACGTAAGAGTGCGCGTAGAATATAAAAAATAGTTAATGTTCAAGCAAGTTTCAACTATACCATTGTAACAATTACAACTCCACTTGTACTTGTGGTTTCAAGAATCAAGAGTACATTTAGAGATACACCCCTTGTGGTCCAAACTACAATAGGAAATGCTATTCGGACGATAGTTGATCAAGGTATGCAATAAGCTAAAGTCATGATAAAAGGCCCCAATCTCATATGAGATGTGTTGTTTTTGTTTTATTAACCAACTAGGTATTTTAATTTAATTGGGGAACTAAGTGTATTGCATCTAATGTAATCTAATGTATTTATTATATTTGTGTTTTATCCTTTCATTAATACCCCAAATTAACCCATGAATTAATGATAAAAATATGAAGTTACAAGACCAATGCATAGTGTGAAATATTATAACTAGTCTCATTTCTCCTTTGTTATATTTCAAAATTATGTAAACGAGTTTGATCTTTATTAGGGGTGTAATTAGTTCGGTTTGGTTCGGTCGGTGTTGAATGCAATTTTTGCACCAAACTGAAGATTTCGGTTTTAATTTTTGAGCACCGGAACTGATTTGTAAGGAAGGGACGCCGAACTGACCAATTGCATTCGGTTTCAATTCCGTTTGGTCGGGTTTTAGTGTTTGGGATGTTAGAAACAAAACCAATTTAAAAAAAAAAAAAGAAGAATTTTTTTTCATCAAACAAAGATATTATTGAAACACAATAGCAGTACAACAACTAACAAGAAAAGCAAGACCAACATAGAACTTGTTTTCAACACAAAATACAGAGCAACACAGCAAAAAACATAAAACACAAACTAAGATTAAGCCACCATCTACAACAAAAGATAGCAGCTACAGAGTTTCTTTAAAACAAAATAAGAAGACATACCCATAGCAAGAAACCCAGAGAGAGAATTGATGCTGGAAGTAATGAGAAAAATAAGATCAGGGTATGTGGATATCAAAAAAAGAAAAAGATGCAAGGTATGTGTGAGGACCTGAGGACCGAGGAAGGCTAGGAATGCTATGACTGTTATTCGTTCATTAGGTGAAAGCACCTTAAACTCGAGGAGTGGGATTGCCTGCGAAGAAGGTGGGAAGGGACGAAATATCTCTTGGAAGCCTGAGTGAAGAAAGTGGCATTCAAGGAGAAGGTCAAGGTATTTGAAAGAAGTTTCTTGTGGAAGCCTACCTACTACCTCGACATTAAATGACTGCCAACAGCTTTATCAGTTGCATTGATGAGGAAATGACACCTGAACAGTGGATTCACCGCTAAGCAGCCCCTTTTACCACCTTCAATAGGAGTTTAATGGGACAAGTGTCCTAAGGAGAACCTAGAAGGATGCAGATGGAGGGATAGGATGCAAGAAGCATAGAAGTATATAAAGGAAGAGAACTTCCAGATGAAGGAACCAGGAAAAAATTCAAGAAAAAGAGATTAGAACAAGAACAGTAGGGAAAAAGAGAAAGAGGAGAGTGCATATCCTTGTGTAAGAATTTTGTCCTTGGGTTGGCCTGAGGAAAACATTTATACTACTCGATTTTCTCTTCTAACTGATTCCTTCTTGAATCTTTGGACTCGAACACAGACTTGTTTTTCCCACTCTCTTTATAAATTCTATTTGTTTGGGCCTAATTTGGTGGTACAGGCCCCACTATTCTAAGTGGGTTGGGCACCAAACTTTTGAGTCCCTACATTATGTGTTTGTGATAAGGAGAGAAATTGGGGGGAAGGGCGGCTGGAATGAGAGTTGTAGACTATTAGGGTTATAAGTTTATAACTTATAAGATGCTAGGGTTTAAAAAAATGTTAAAACCTCAAAATGGGTAGGGTGAAGGCTCAAACCTATGAATAAGTGGCCGAAACACGCGTGTCATTCCACTAAGCTACTCACACTATTATGTTTTAAACTTACATAAACATCTATATATCGGTTGATTCGGTCGGTTTCGGGGTGAAAAAATCTAGCACCAAAACCGAAATTGAAATATTTTGGTTTCAAGAAATTCAACCCAAAACTGAACAGTACCGAAACCGAACCAAAAAATTGGACTCGGCTCGACCGGTTTCGGCCAATTTTTTCGGTTTATTTGTTTTTTGCTCACCCCTCATCTTTATATACGTAATTCTAATAGACTACTCCAAAAAAAGAAAAAGAAAAACAAATTTTTTTTTTCTTTTTCAATGGTAATATATGCCAGAATAGCAATGTTAAGAACAAACTTTTTCAAAACTTACAGATATGACAAGTTTTGATTAGTAGAATATCATCTTCATATGAGTGTATCTTTAACACTATTTCTACCATATACCAATCACCGCATGTTACCTTAACAAAAAATAGTTGTTCCATTAGACTTCATGTTGGAAACATTTATGTGTGGCTAATTTGCCCGACCTTTGTGAAAACATAAACATACTGTCGTGATGGTACATGGCAAGGAACTTTCCTTGATAGTTCTCCATATAAATTGAGAAGTGTTATGTCTATAATATTTTTACAACACTTTTACAACAAATCTTAAGTAGTAAGTTGTTATTGGTTCTAATTTAAACTCATCACTAAAATTACTCTTTTGCCCATTAGTAACAACTAACAACTTGCCACTTAGAATTTGTCATGAAAGTATTATAAAAATGTTGCAAACATAGTATTTCTCATAACAATTACATAGAATTGATTATATTTCCACCATCCGTTGCAGGCCAATAGTTTATTTACCCCTTCATCAGCTAAAGCCTAAAGCATAGTTTTTGTGGGATAATAAGCAAGCCCATCCCATAACTTTCCCCGGTATGCAAATCAAGTGCATCAAGCTAATTGCTAAAGGCTTGTATTGGTACTGACGCAATAGCAAGCTTAGCAACCCTTGGAAATAAAAAAGTCTTTTTTACAACCCGTCATGAGCATAGAACCCAAAATGAGCTAAACACCAAGGCATCCAACTAGATGTTCATAAAACATTAGCTATCAAAAGTACTCGTTCAAGCCATCGACTTGTACCTGATATATTAATTGAAATTAAAAGATGTCCAGTGGAATATTCATTGTCCAACATTATTGTCATCCTGTGACATAACATAACTCAGAGTTCTTGGTTTACTGAATGTAGATATTCACTTCTCTTTTACATCTTAACACTTTTCTCATTTGATAAATGCATGACGGATTAATTGCTTGGAAATACATTATAAGGTCCTTCCTAATACCAGTTCTGAAAGCATAACCTTCTGCCTCTAGCATGTGAATCAAAAATCAATCTCTGCACTACCTTCCGTATAATTGTTTTAATTCTTCGGACCTTGCTGTTGAAAATACATAGAGATGACTCAAACATTATTGCCTTAGTTTCCTCCAATCAATTTGGGCAGGAAACTGTAAGTATATATCTGATCTTAATTCAAGGTTCATGCATTAACCTACATACACAAAAGTAGAAAAGATATTCATTAAATTTTGGCTTTTCTTCTTTTTCCACCCAGTGCTAGTAGAAATTATAGATGAAAAAACTTCAAAACAAGAGAACTACCAACTTGTGCACTAGTTTCAAAGACATCTGGTGCAGTCCAAATAAATTTTATACTAGTGACTGGTGTTAATATTACACCAGTCATCAAATCAGGTTGCGTTTGTGTGTGCTCTGTGCAGTGGTTAAATTTAATTATGTACAAAGAACCAAGCTAAACTGTGCACACACGAGGTCTTTAATGCAATGAGGTACATGGGTCATATCTATTAGGATAAGATTAAGATTTGTGTTTCTTTAAGGTCTCCATGGAGCATGATTGACCATGTGGTTGTAGATCTGAAATAATGGAATCAAAGAGGAAGGAGAAAAAGTCACTTGTAAAACATGTTGCCTCTCTTAGGCATTTTAATCATAACGAAAAAAAAACTCGTGTGCTCTCCTCCATCCAAAGTTGTCAGGATTGAGGTCCTACGTAGGATTGGTGAGAGGGTCCCATAAATTAGGTCATAGAATCAGATCAAGGATCTTAGGATTCTACTTTCTTTTAAAAATAAATAAATAAATACTAGTAATCATAATTTACAATATATTTTAAAGAATCATTAGGAAAAAAAAGGGGAATTTTGACATAAATGATATATAAAGGCAAGTATATATATTTTTTATAATCAATCCATTAACCAGATATAGATATGTATTATATATTGATAATTTACAATATATATTTAAATCTCAACCCAAGGCATAAATTAAACCATCATATACATCAAGACATGATCTGGCATCAACTATTATTATTAGTCAAGTTTTATATAGTTTATACAGTTTTAAGGGAAAAAAAAAAAATCAGCTCCTTTTGTCTCATGACATCTATATATTGACATACTAGGCTTCCACTACAAGCTACTCCTAAATAAAGCCATCATCACTCATAAAGTCTATCACACATCTGGCTCCTAATTTCAAGCCACCCTCCAAGACCAAGTGCAAAGAAAGCACAGAGCAATTGAGAAAGAAGTGGAGAAAAAAGGGGAAAAAAGAAAAGAAAAGCAGAGGAGTGAAGAGCATAAAGCTGAAGCTACAAAAGGCATCCTTCAGTCAGTGGCAACAAAAAGCTATCGGTGATCAACACTCCCTCCGATAAGTGCATCTTTGTCAAGACCATCGACATGCAAGAGGCCGTCTGTCCATACTACTATCACCATCTAGGCCTCTCTCTCTCTCTCTCTCTCTCCAAGCTTATGATTTTTCTTTTTCTTCTTGAAAATTGAAGTTGGTATGTGTGAATGGATTTGTTAGCTATGTTGAGAAGCATAATGCGGATAAAGGATTTTGTTATTTTGGCTGAAAGAGGATTGATTTGTGCCTGTGGTAGAATCATCCAGAATCGACACTGGATCGCGATCCAACACGAGACTCTACCCTGATTCTAATGTATGAACAATTTTATTCTGGTCTGGATTGCAATTTGATGACCATGCCTCCATCTATAGAAAGACATGTGATGAAAGGTGGAGAATATAATAGTTCTTAAACTTTGAGGTTTCCATTGCTAAAATCAACAAGACACAGACAAAATATAAACCAAGACCAAAGCAGAGAGCAGTTAGACCAATTTTCTAATGATACATAACTAGAATGAGGTGTTACATTTTACTCGTGTTATATGTCTGACGTAGGATAGATTTTAAAAATCAATTAACACGTGCTTGTAGTATAGTAAATCTAGGGTTAGGAAAATTTGTGGATTTAGAGTTTAGAACCTTAGAAGGGTTAAGTTTCAAGAATGTCTAGGGTTTAGTAGGGCATAAATTTTTTTTTTTGATTTGGTGGGTTGCAAAAGAGATGAGAAGAAACTGAAATTGAATATACCCACAAGCTGTGAGCAGTGCACATGAACAATACACATGAATAGTGACAGAATATCAAATACAATAAAGAAGGGAAGGGAAAAGGAGAAATGAGCACTCTAAGACCAGCATGCCTCAACATTCAACACTCAACTTTTCTATTAATAGACTCCATATATTCTTTAAGTACATTGAGCACAAATAGAATTAGGACTCCTAGCATTCTAGAGAGGAAACTTTGGTTGTCATCGTAATGGTGTTATCTAAAAGGCAGTCCCTCATTGTTTAATGTAGTGCATTTGGCAGGAAAGAAACAACCGGAGCTTTGTGGATTTTGAAAGGATAGTAGCAAACCTAAAACTTTTCTTTTTTAAAATGTTATCGGATTGGATGTCAACCGCATGAAGTCATTCTATTTTTTTTATGATTTGAATAAATTTCCATTAATTACCAAAAGAGAGAGAAAAAAAAAAAGAAAAAGAAAAAGAAAAAAAGAGTATTTTTTTTTTTTATAAGTAAGAATGTTATATAAACGAATGACTACTCTATGCATAAAAAACATAGAGCAAACCCAGAAAATACAAAAAGAAGAAAACAGAAAAAACAAAAAAGAAAACCAAACAACAGCTTAATTACAAAAGAGAAAGAGAGCTAAGAAAAGAGGGGAGAGAATCACTAGTCGTGATTCCCCATGCCCGAGACCAATCAAAAAGAGTATCCTAAAAAGAGTATTAGGACTCCTAAGTTGACTAGTAAACTAAAATCCAATAAGGCAATGAAAGACTAACTCAGAAAGGAGTAAACCTAAGACACAGAATTTACTAGGGAATTTTAAACTCCACTAAATTACCAAAATACCCTTAATTTGCAAGAGTTGCAGAAAATTACAATTCTAGCCCTGAATACAAAATTGAGCATAACTCATAAATCCCAAATTAAAAATGTTTTAATCCTAGAATACTTATAACTAGACCTTTAAAACCATAAGAAACTTTGATTCAATTAGACTGAGTTCACACATTAACCAAATAAAATAAATCAATAATAAAAATTTTGAAGTGGTAACAAATTAATCTTTCATGGCTGCATCAATGGGAAAATTGGTTTTGAGGGGGGGGGGGGGGGGGTGTGGTGGGGTGGGGGTGGGGGGAGGTTGTTTGTGAGGGCACACTTCTTACACCAAATTCAGAGGCGCATACTACTTTGTAGGGGTTGATGTGGTTAAAAGCTTGTTCATGCGGCGAAGAACTCAGAAGCCGCATCATTCAACTCATGTATCATAAAAAAATTTCTAACTAGATAATTATGATAATAGTATAATAAAATAAGAAGAAGAGAAATTTTAGTTTTAAGGGAATTTCCTCACCTTATCATAGGTCTATGGGTATTCTCAAACCATCATGCGCAAGCTGCACAGAGATTCCTTCCCTAAACACATTAAATGGAAAAACTGAATATGAGTGTCTTTATAATATTTCCAGCATCTACAGATAGAGTGCAGAATAAAATCTTAATCCCCCAATTCCATGGGGTCTTTCAACTTTCTAGGTCCAGCTACATAGTGAAACAAGAAACTGGTAAACTATATTAAATACACATTAAATGTTAACAGCCAAGTCAGGCTGTTACTTAAATGCATTTGGAACAGTTACATTGTGATTCACTTCTAAAAAAGAGAGAGAATTTTTGTACCTTATAGACCATTCCATTAGAAATTCATTGTCCTTGTGATGATCAAACCCATGAGTCATTCCAATTAACAGGGCTCGCTTAGGGCATATCCTCTTCAAAGCTTCAAGGGTCTGCAAAATTAGTTAATGTGACATTAGCAGATTATGTACTTAAGGGCGAAAAAAATAAAAAAAGAATATGTCCTTTAGGGAAGTCAGATAAAAATTTTATTTGTGAAAATGTAAACAGACCTGTGGGAGGCAAAAGTGGACATTATGGGATCCTTCCTGCAATGAGAAGAAAGGCAAAGCAAAATATAAATAAGACTAATTATTAAATGAAAAGATTGGAGGAATTCGCTTTTAGTATTATAGATGATTAAGGGGCCAGAGTTTCCAAAATCACATTTCTTGCCAACAGATAATGTCATTGTCTATCTTGCAATTTATCAATGCCAACTATACGTCAATGGAAATATCAAGAGACATATTGAGATATTAAGATACATGTTAAATTAATCAACTCTTACCATTTTTACCCCCATCTACCCCCTCCCTCTCCCCCCCCCAACCCCCCCACCGGGGGCCCCAAAAAAAAAAAAAAAAAAAACTGGTGAAAGGAATTCTTTTTAAACAAACTACAATTTTGTTATGCAAAACGGTGATCATAGTCAAGTTATTCTGTATAAACATACTTATCAAAAACAAAAACAAAAAAGTTACCATATAAACATAAACTAATAGAAAATATGTGCAGGTAGAACTGCAATAAACCTATTTTGTGTATACATGACTTACCTTATCATTATGTTGTCTGTCTCGCAATCTATCTGTGAACATACTCCATTGGATATGTTCTCTACATGCATACTGACATGCTTTGACTACCCACATCACATACTTGATTGTTGTGCAACACATTATTCTGCCGTGACTTGTTCACTATAATCTCTTTACCATTTTCTGATTTTATAAATAAACTTAATCTTTAGAAATTGATATCAAACATAGATATCAGTGTCTTTGATTTTATGAACCTCGACAACATACATTTAAATTTTCTTGGCAAGTCATATGCATAAGGTAACAAATAGAAACAGCAACAGTGTTGAATATGCCTCTCTTAAGTTAGGCATTTACTTTGTAAGAAATGAAGACCACAGCAACGAGGTGGTATTTGTATGATGGGGATATATAACACCCCACTCACATAGGGTGGGTTACACACTTGTTGGGTTAACTCCTATGTGAGTGGAGTGTGGGGTCCACTCACAATAAGTTAGAAATTCTTCATGTAATCTCAATAAAAAGATGTCATAATAATTAAGAGCTTGCACAAAGAGCATTGACAAGGTGAATTAATGGTCAAGACCACCAGGCAGAGTATGTCAATTGGTTGAAGATGTGCACTGTAGCATCAATGATCAAGCATTGAGTGTCGTCACACTGCACTACTTGAAGATAGCATTTATGCTGCATCATAGATGTGTAATAATTCCAGCAGATGCATTTATGTTATAGCTGTGTACTGGGTATAGTAGATACATATAAAGCTGTGCATTACGTTGTTTGTATGTAATTGTAAATGCATCAAGAACAGGCATAAATGGTAAAAGCAAAAGAGTTATTCATCAACTTCAGTTGACAAAAGAACAAATCACAAACATAAAACTAACAATGGGGATGAAAACTAAAAACCTACTTTAAGGGGACAATGCTCTTCTGGTGTGGACACAGAGCAAGGATGCAAGGATTTTTTTTCCATAGTTGCCATATTGGGGATACCATTTTCTACCCCTTTATTCCAGACTTTATAGCTTCAGATAATTTCTCATTTTACCAGTTGACATTTTCAAAATTTTGAATATTTGCTTTTATTGTGATTGAGTGATTTATGATGTACTGATGTCTAATTGTAATCTTTGGAGCCTATTAGAAGGGGACTCCACAAACCTTTTGAGTTGTGCAATTTGAATGAAAATATTTTATGGTTAGAATTGTTTATTGCTTAGTGGTGATTCTATGAAGCCTAGGACTTTCTTTTTATTTATTTATTTATTTTTTGCTTTCCCTCCCACATGCTCTGCATCAACTTGTAATCAGGGCACATAAAGAATCTATTGATGCTATTTTGGATGAGTAATTTGTTTTCATTAGGGATGGAACTATTCAGGGCTTTTTGGTTCGTTGGAAGGGATGACCAAAGTTAGACTGCACTTGGATTACTAGAGATGAACTACAGTAGCTTGATCCAGATTCATTCGAGCACTACCAAAATGGCATGGATATCACCCATCTATCATGCGAGTTTATGAGAGACGGAGGTGACGTAGCACTCACCCGGCAACCTTATGGCTGGATGATGGGGGTTCACTTCCTATTGATTGACTTGCTACAAGAACACCTAAGACTTTACTCGACAGGGTTGAGTTTCTCCCACCCCAGGGGAGCTGGTGAAAACACAGAGCATGGATGCAAGGATTTTTTCCATAGTTTCCATATTGGGGACGCCATTTACTACCCCTTTATTTCAGACTTTGTTGTTTTTGATTGATTCTCATTTTACCAGTTGACATTTTCAAAATTTGAACACTTACTTTTATTGCTATTGAGTGATTTACAATGTATTGATGTCTGATAGTAATCTTTGGAGCTTATTAAAAGGGCACTCCACAAATGTTTTGAGTAGAGAATTTTGAATAAAAATATTTTTGGGTGGTGATTCCAAGCACTCTTAAGTGGTAAAACTTAGGGTTTTCTTATTTTCTCGCTTTCCCACCCACACATTCTCCATCATCTTCCCAAAAGGGGAAATTGCATCGAATATAACACACACACAAAGACTAGTAAAAGGTGGAAGGCCGTGGCCGGTCCCAAGGAGAGGTGGGGGGGAGTACAAGTGTAAACCTTTTTTTTTATTGGTAGGTTACATACTCATGGTGGGTCTTGAACCCATAACCTCACCCTCCACTATACTCTTATAAGGGAAGGAGTTCCAATTGATCTTTAACCATAGATGAAAAGAAAAAAAAAATGCCCACAAACATTTTCCTTAAAAGTTGTCTATTTAAGTGTCCGGATTTCCATTGTGTATATCTTTTCATTACACCTAATGCATATCCTTCAATTCAACGTTAATGATGTGTTTAGTTGTTCCTCTATCCATTATGAGTATTTAAAAAAGATTTGACTAACCTTATATAGCGTATCCAATATAAGAAGATCCAACTGTCCAGCCCCACTTTTCGAAATAACTACAAAACCAAAGATCAAGGTTACATAGATTAGAGGACGCATTATCACAAATGGAAATTCTTTTTACACTAGTGCCTAATAAATGTCACAAAACTTAAAGAATAATATATTTAGATAAATACAAAACTTCCAGTATATGGACACAAGTGGTACAAAACACAAAATATGATCATTACCCTTAAGTTTAAATTAATACGTGCAGATCCTGGAAAAAGGTTAGAAAGATTTCCAAATTCTAGCAGCACTAATGATGTAATGTTTGAATTAGAATACATTATTTCCTTTTGCAAGAAAAGTTAAAAGAGACAGATGCAATAACTTGTAATCTTTGAACCAAGGGCACAAAATCAGCCATTGACATGAATCATAAACCATTAAATTTTACATTTACTATGTGCAGAAAAAAAAAAGCAATACTTATAGGTCAACAGTCACCATCTTCTGCATGTGAAAAGAAAGTTACCCACACATTTTTTCTATACTAATTCTTGGGGATCATGGAGGGTGTTTTGGACATCCTTGCATTTATTTATTTAATTAGTGATCAAGTAATCCATAACAACTATAACTCATACAAAACAAAAAGACTCATATAATTTAAAGCTAAAAAGGTACAGAAAGCAAGCATAATATTTGCCTTAAGCCAGAGAAGAAACATAAACCATTGATAACAATAAGCCATGTTTTTTTGCTAAGTGAAGGTCAAGGAGAATCGATCCCCGGACCTACCCCACAAACGAAGGCAGAATACTACTCAGCCAATTGGACCATAGGTTAAAATGAATCATTTTAAAATAAATGTTTGTCTAGAATGATACAACACTTCTAATGTCAATAAGCCACCAAAATTTTTCCATGAGAATTCTAGATTAAACCTTTGGTCCCTAAATTTTAAGGTTGGTCCAATTTGGTCCTAGAAACTCAAAAAGTTGCAACCATGTCCCTGAAGAAGTGATTTCAATGTTGGTCTACCATTAATCAAGGTGACACTTCCATGACAAAAATGGTTGATGTGGCTTAAATTTTTCTATAATGATGTATTTAGTTGGATAACCATTCTCAAAGTGACCCAACTGTCTCCTATATGCACCCCAATTTTTCTTCCAATTTTCCTTCACAAGAAAATGAAAAATAGCGTGCTTAATCAACATCATTTCACTATGAAAAAGTTTTGGATTGTCATATACAATAGCTGCCTACAGATATGAAAGTCATTCTAACAAGTCAAAAGCAGGAGTTGCTACAAACGTGTCCACAGATTATTGTTAGATAAAGTATTCCAAATACATTGACAATGTATGGCTCAAAAGGGGAAACCTTAGTTGATAAAACTACTTTTTCGATAAGTAAAAGGAATTATATGAAGAAAAAAATAAACAAAGAAAAAAGAAACAGATTCAACAAGAACAAGTATAAATACCATATACCTAAAAGCTCCATGGAAAAAATTACAAAGCATCCAGAAAATCACACAGGTTGGAAGGTCTACACCCAACTAATGACATCCAATAAAATAAAGATCCAATCATCCTATCTCTCGGTACCTCAAAAAACCTCAGATTTCTTTCCTTCCATATAATCCAACACTTACCATACTCTGTGCTTGCAGGAAAGCGTGAAACATCAGATATATAAGCTACTCTAGACTTGTCACCAAAGAGAAAACCCAAACAGATGTAATCTTCTCCATGCATAACCTACAATTAGAATATAAGCATTAAGATACTAATAAGACACAAAAAACGGTATAAATATAATGATTAAGAAAGATGTGGAGCTACTAACTGGCAAAGGAACAAATTTTAGGCTTGATGCAACAAATGGTTTCTCACAGTTGTCCTCAATTATCTTCCAGTCAAGCTGTGCTACCCGTCTCACTTCTTGACCTTCTTTTAGTTTCTTTGGAATCAAGTAAGGAAATTTCACTGCAAGACTGTTTCAAAGGTATAACACACATATGTCAAGTAATGGTACAAATTAGATTGCAACTGGCAAAAAGGAATTTAATTTGAAGACGAAAAGTTAAACAGAAAGTTATATTAGTATATTCTAAACCATTTTACATCAAGTGATTTCCTGATTATAAATTCTCTGTTAGGAAATGTAGTGCACATAAGCGTGATGCTCAAGTAATTCAGAAACCAGCCAAGTTCCACCGTGTTTTTCCATCTTAGTGGAGTCAGTAACACAGTAGTCTGGGCCTGTAAGCAACTTAACTATGATAGATCACAGGTGTAAAATCTTCTCAAAAAAAAAAAAAAAAAAAAAAAAGATCCCAGGTGTAATGGGTCCGTTTGGATACAACTTATTGTTGCTGAAAACACTGTAGCAAAATAATTTTTAAATGTATGAATAGTGCCGTGGGACCCATTTTTTAATTTTTTTTTCCTGAATAAAGTGGCTGTGAGTCCCATGAACAGTGTGTAAACAGTACCAGAACAGTGGCATATGTCTCATGAACAATAACTTCTGTCTCCCTGAAACGCGTGAAAGCAAAAAAAAAAAAAAAAAAAAAAAAAACTGAAAACGCAACATTGAAAACGCTGTATCCAAACCAATACAATATGTAAAAATATATAGAAAAATAAATTGTATATAAGATTATAAGCATCCAATTGATTCTAAATTTAACATGTATGTTCAGAAGAGCAAAATTCTCATTGATGAGGATATTATAACACAAGTCTACCTTGGCATCTGAAATGGAGGGGGAAAATCTGTTCAAGCCTTACAGACCATAGAACAAACTTGTTTAACCTATCGTATTGCTACTATATAGAATTGAATCAGAGATTCAAAAAAATGTTTCCAATGGCGCTAAAATATAATAAGCATGAAGCACTAGGTCATTGAGATTTGAGAACCCAAGTGGACCAAGTTGATCATGATCATGATACATGTTACAATATTCCTGCAGTAAATAGTGTCTTCATGCCTCCTAAGTGCATGAGAGTTGTTCATACAAAGGAAGGCAATAAGCCCCCTTATAATTTATTAAAATGGACAAGCAATTTTATGTAAAGACAAAACTCATTCATCAAACTCACACATCTCCATTGCCTTAAGAGGCAATGCATGCTGTTAAAGAAGTCACTTTCTCAAATGTAAAACAAAGAGTCCAAATAAAAGAATGATTAATGCTTCAAAAATTTTTCTTAAAGAAGTCACTTTCAGATGTAAAGCAGATGCATCAAAGAGAATTATGAAGGCTCCAAAAGTAGGATCCTACCAAGGTACCATGGAAATCCTTCACTGGCTGAGAATTAGAAAATAACAAAGTTCTCTCCACTTGCAAAGGGTCTCCTCAATGAAAAGGGGCATGCCCAACACTTCCATTAAGGGATATGGCCTCCAAAGAAAGAGCATAATGAGAATGGATACAAATGAGGGGAATACAACACCAGGACTGCCCAAATATTGAAGGCAGGTATGTATTGTTTTCAAGTCTCATTTTCTAATTTTATCAAATATTTCAAAGGCTTGTTAAGGAGGCCAAGTCTCTCTTAAAGGGGGTAATATAACACAGACATAAAAGCTAATAAATACTAAGAATTATATGGTTACCCTCATATTAATAACCCAAAAAAGAGTTGTGACCGCATTCTGGATGGCAGAACCTTGACATGGTAGATAAACCATACACGTGATAAAAGCACTTATTAATCAAAATTATCAAATTAAAAACTAAATAAGCCATAGAATTTCATATCTTGACTAAAGTACAAAATATAGGGCATTGCATTTCCAAACCCAGCAAAAAATTGATTGCAATTATCAACTATGACATTCAGTTTAATAATAACTTCAAACCTGATCTCTTGAACTACTTTCAACCCCAAGTTTACAAAACCAAGACAGAAATACAACATCAATGCATCACATGGTACAAGTACAACTACTGCACGTATCATAATCACATCCTAAATATATAAAGTTCAATTTGAAAGCTATTGATAAAGTTGATGTAAGAATAGTATACACATCTCCCCCTTCTCACAAAAGCAAAAAAGATATAATGAGATAAACTATGAATTAAAATAATTCTTTTCTACAAAAAGATTGACACTTTTTTTGTTTGTTCCTTTAATAAAATTTTCCTTTCAACTACTACAATCCAACTAAAATTTGAAAAATGTCTAAACTCCAAAATCCATAGATTAATTTGAGAGGTTTAGATCTAAAAGTAATCCCATTGATACAGGCAAAACTGGGTGGAGCCAAATCAACCTCGAATAATCAGCACCCTATCATAATTTATACAAAAATTAAAGACGGAAATACAAAGAAGAAAAAAAATAGATATAAGTACCTCTCCATTGCATGCTGAGATAGGTATATGGGAGTGGGATCAATGTCATTTGTAGGACTATATGGTTGCACAATACGAATATCATCCAGACCAAGAACTGCATCCGCATGTTCATGAGTCAAAACAATCTGCAGTTCAACCAAAAGTAGGTTGTAATAATCCCAATAAGGGCAGGGTTTCAGTTATCAATAAAATTCAGATTTTTCAAAAAATTACCAGCAAGCATGCAAAATAGATGCAAATCCGCAATAAGAATAAATGGGTTGCTCTTCAATTTAAGAGTAATTAAGATTCATCAACGTCCACAGCTCATTTCATTCAACATTTTATCCACAATAAAATAAACAGCAGCCTAAAAGAGCAGATTACAGCATAGAAACTCTAATGCAAAGCATGTTATAACATCTCTAGTGGCCCAACCGTGCATTTCAATCGAAGAGTTTTAGAGCTGCAACCTATTCTTTGTTTTTTTTAAAAAAAAGTAGATCTGCAACCTATTCTATTGCTCAAGCATTATTGTTCTTAAAGTGATGCTTGACAAATTTGTTTCATCTGTTAATCGAACTACCTTTCACTGTATGTGTAAGTGACACCACAAAGTGTTAGTGAATTAATATTAGAAAGAAGTTCCAAACATATGTTTGGAGGGGAAAAGTGTTTTATAAGTTCGATTAACAATAATGTACTGACATGGATTTAAAAATCACAAATCAACAAATTTCCGTTCTAAATGTCAACATCATAGCCCAGGTACAAACTCAAAAATATCATGCCAAATTGCCAATGATGATCATCCATCTAATTAATCACTCACAAAGAATTGAAAGCAAAACAAAAAGGACATAAATGTCAATGAAAGATCAATAAAATGGGCCATAGATCTTTGGGTGTGCAGGGAAACTAAGAGCTTCAATAAGCCTATTTATTACTAGAGTGTGAGCGAGAGAGGGAAGTGGTTGTAAATCAACAAGGTCTTCCAGCACTCCCATTATCACACACACTATCCAAGACTGCCATTATTTACTGATAAGTAATAACGGTAAGAGGTGAAATATAGGGAGTACACAATGAAGTCCCCTAAACAATTACAAAGGAATACAGTTGAAAAAATTTGAATAAATCCCCCCCCCCCCCCCCCCCCCCGCCCTTTTCCCCTCAAAAGAATCACCATGATTGAGTCAATTATATTCATGACCTGCTTTACCCTCATGTGCATGCAGGAGCTGGGGAGGGGGCTGGCTGGGAATTGGGAAATTACATATAAGTATTGTAAGGAAAAGGTAAAAATATATATGATTATGAAGATTAATTGTACACATGCAATAGGTGAATGGAGGTGCATACTTTAATATAGCGTCCTTACGACAGGTCTAAAATGTCATATTTTAATAGAATACATGTTCTGCAAATCATAGTAATTATCATAAACATGAGAAAAATGTGGATAAAGAATACTAACGGAATCCACTCTAGGAATCTTATGGATAGTAAACCACCGGAGTACTTGCTCCCGAAATGTCTTCCCAACATCAATCAATATATAGCTGTGATTACCATCGCTATGGAAATAATCAATCAAAAGGGATGTATTGCACCTGTAAATCCACATTATTAGAAATAATCCAACACGTTGCTACACAAGTCATGGACAGAAACCATATCAAAAGAATACCTATTATCAAAGTCACACAATCAACTCATGTCCTTTGTAATAAGCCCAAAGCTGCAACCCAGCCTAAGATTCATCTACAGCAGCCCCAACAGCATAACTATACACATGTGGAAGGACAAAATATAAGGCTAGGATCAGAAAACTAGTGCAAGGCTAGCCAAGAAAGTTAGTTTGTTTGTTACAAGTACTTGCATAAGTTGTTAGTTGGTTGAAGAACCAATCTTTAACTTTTCTTTCTCAATGTTAGTTTGGTAAAATACTAGGCACGCATTTACTTATTCTTCATTATGAAAATTTATGTCAATTGCCCAACTATCTTTCCAGTTTCTAGGTTCTCTTCATTATCCCCAATCTTTTTCTCTTGGAAGTTGATTATCCCGTAAACTCTCCATTACCACAAACCATTTCATCTTGCAATCCTCTGCACCCGAAGCAGATTCATTACATCCTTTTACATGTTTTGAGTCCTATCACTTTACGACCCTTTTGCTATTCCTAAGAACAAATAAATTACCCAAATGAACTCAATTTGTATTCTAGATAATTGGAAGTTTTAGTTCTCTATAATTCCAAATAACAGAAGCTTTGCTTAGCCCATCAATGGCGAATGCCCCTGGACTGGCCTTTTTAGCCCATTATGCTATTTTTGCAAACATATTCGTTATGTGGCCAAAAACGAAACATATTAGTAACATGGCGTCATTTGGAAGAGTCACTCGAGCCTTAGAGACTCAAGTTCCATAGAGAAAAACCTGAGGGTTGCGTTTGGATACTTGAACTTGGATTTGAATTTGAAAGTGATGGATTTGAAATGCCTTGATTCCAAATCCATAAATATTTAAGTATGTCATATGAATTTCTAAAAAATTCTATGGGTTTTGATGTTATTTCAAATTCTAGGATTTTAAGGTTTAAAATCCTTGGTGGATTTGTCAAAATCCAAATCTTTGACCCTTTGTAAACTATCCAAACAAGGTATTTGAATTTTAACCACCCAAATATAAATCCATGTGCCCAAATCCTGCCATTCAAACACACCAGAGAAGAATTTTTTTTTTTAAAAGTTCCTAGTGGAACTCGATTTCTCCACATAACTAATATGTTTCATTTTTAGCCACATAACGAATATGTTTACAAAAATAGCATAACGGACAAAAATAGAGGCAAGTCCAAATGGCTCTTTTTTTAGAAACGTTCAGTACGTCATAAAAATTAAAAAAAAAAAAAAAAAAATTCAAAAAATTCAAAAACTTGAGCTCTAACAAGGAAGATCAACCAACCACTGGATTCAACCACTAAAACACAACAATAGCATTGAACTCGAGTGAACGCTAACAAGCTACCAAACAAAACAAGCCTGGAATACACAATGCCAGATCTAAGTTACAACAATTGGGAACAAATCAAAGCGAAGGTACGACTTCAAAGTAGTAGTAATACCTGTAATTAGGGTTACGATCGGGCGGTACGGACAATGACTGAAAGCAGACCTCGCAAGGAGGATCGGAGGGCTGGATGAGGCACCGCGCGTTGGGGAGAGCGCTGGAGCACCCGGTCCCCAAAAAGATCAGCGCCGACGAGTCGAGGACACCGTTCTCGGTCAGATTAGGGTTCGCCATTTTCGCCCAGAAAGAGAGAGAGAATATTTGGTGGAAGTTGCTGAGAATGGAAGAGCAAACGCGTAGTGTAGAGGCAAGGCAACGACGTGACTAAAAAGACTCTTCTCATTTATATTTGGAATCTCGCCCGCGTAAGGTAACTGTTTTGGCGGTTGGACTTTATTTTTTACAACAGCTCTTTTTTCTTTTTCTTTTTTTTTTTATTCATTTCCTTATTTGAAAAGTTTTCTAAATTTTATTCAATAAACTTGATTTTTTTTTCCCTTATCAGTAAACTTTAAAAGAAAATTGAAAATATATGTTTTTTTTAATAAAAAAATTACACTTTGAGTAATATACTTGTTCAAAATTATTTAAAATTAAATGAATTTGAGTAACTTTTATGGACATCACGATTGTGAGATTGTAGATGATTCATTATATGTGACGTAAAAAATTTACAAGTAAAGCTAGAGAGTAGAGACATACCCCTTCCCACATTCAATCGCATCTTACTTATGTATTAACTTCTGATTAGATTCTAACACTTTTACATGGGTTTACCATATGTACTTGAAAAAGTTAAAATTCAATTAAGAATTTACACATAAGTAGGGTGTGGATTTTGGTGTTGGGAAGGTGTGTGTCTCTAGCATTGCTAAAAAAGGATTGAAAGATATTGATGTTTAATATGAAACTTATTAAATATCAATATTTTTAATTTTGGGTGTGGGAAGGGGTGTGTCTCTAGTTATGTGGTGAACAGTCCGGTTGTGGGGTTTGGCTTTGAATTGAGTAGTGAGAGATCAAGGACGTGAAGTAGGAGAAAGGGAGTTTGAAGATGAGAATATAATCAGTTTCCAATGTCTAGATTGGACGGAGGGGGAGGGAGAGAGAGTAGAGTAAAGTTTGCTAAAAATCACAGCTAATTTCCAACCAGCTCTACTTTACTCCTCCTCCCTCTTCCTCTATACTGGCCATAAGAGAGATTGCGTTAGGGTTAGGGCTAGGGTTTGTGATAGAGTTAGAGAAAAAGCACCGACTAATGAGGTATTTAAAAAATTTTAAAAATTAATAAAAAAATGTTTTTTTAAAAAGAAAACAAAATAATTTTGTAGAAAAAATTGTGAGGCCTTCAAATAGGGCTATAAACAAGCCGAGCTTTGTCGAGTAGTGCATGTTCAAGCTTGAGAAGCTAGGCTCGTGGGGAAAAGTCAAAAACTCAAGTTTGGCTCGAGCTCGTGACAAGCCTAAAAATAATGTTTGACCTTGAGCTCGTAGGAAAGCTAAAAAACTTGAGTTTGGCTTGGCTTGGCTTGATTAATTAGTCAAGCCAAGCTCAAGCTTAATATCAAGCTCAAAATCGAGCTCAAGTCAAGCTGTTGAGCTTGAGATATAAAAAAATTACATTATCAAATGCTTAAATCTCTAAAATTAAGAAAAGAAGAAGAAGAAGAAAATATTATACTCATTTTATCATGCGTCTAATCCTACTTATGATTAGCCATTATTCAAATTAAAATTTACATAATTAAATTTATTCATTCATCTTTCCTTGTTTACAGCTAAAACAATTGTTCAAAATACAATTTTTACATTCACGTAAGATGGTGAAAAACTAGAAAAATACTTGTTTGTAACTATTATGAGTGTGAAAATACTAACATGTTTCATAACTTTACATTAGATGATTGATGAGGAAGGATTATATGTGGTCCACTTAATTAATTAATTATTTTTAAAATGTAACTAAAGTCTAAAGTGATTCTTGGTCAGTTTAGAGGGAAGGAAAAAATTAAGGTAATGGGTAGTGGTCCCATGTTTGCCATATCATTATTAAGACAATGAGTATATTTAGCTAACACATATAAACATAAATATGAGTCTATGCTTGAATTGTTTTGTATAAAACCTTATAAATCACGAGCTTGTTCGTAAACAAATTTTTTGCTTGGACTTGGCTTGTTTATTAAACAAGCCTAAAACTAAGGCTTAGGCTTGGCTTATTTATAAACAAACATACATGAACAAGTTTTTTATCGAGTCGAGTCCGAGTTGTTCATGATCGGCTTGGTTCATTTAAAGCCCTACCTCTAAAGCTTATGTGGCAAACAATATATATATATATATATATATATATATATATATAAAACGTTGTTAAAAAAAATTTAAAACTACAAGTTTATCACCATGCTCATCGCTTTTGCTTGGAAAAGGTTCGACTAAACTAGAAGTATCATCTAAAGGGAGGGTCAGGTTGCTACCTATGCTTCTTTAGATCCCAATGAGTAGTATGTGTTAAAAACCCACCCTACATGTTCTATATCGACTCTCTATTTGTTTCAAAAAAATGCATACAAAGTTAAACTATTATGCCGATGGATATAATGGTGAAAAGAAAAAATGTGACTTTTACGTCAGTTATTTTATTGATGCTATTAATTATAAGGTCTATGGCGCCCGCTCCTGATAATAGCTATTTATCATCAGACCAAGATACCAATCAGTTTTTGGTATAGGCAGAGATTGAACCTCAAATCTCTTATTCAACTATCAGAGATTTTACCAGTTGAGCTAACTGGAACCCATAGTTACTATTTAAACTTAAATACTAGAATGTACTAATTTTAAATTATACTCCATAACTGGAAACTTATATGGATAATTTTAAATAAATAAAATTAACAACTCATACTTTATTATTTGTAAATTTCTAATGAATTTAAAACATAATTTATAGCATAATTTATAACTTAATTTATAACATAAACATATATTTAACAATAATATTTGAATGAATCATATTCTCATTTGAAAAGAAATTTTATGATGTTGAATTCCTATCAAAGCTTGAATTCAAAATCTGTTATATTTATTCTCCTTAGTGTTGCATAAAGGAGAGAGAGAGAGAGAGAGATTTAAGGGGAGTGTTTGAGGGAAATACATTTTCTTTTTCCAGCTCTTTTTAGCTTGGTTTTTTTCTTCTTCCAAGTTTATGATAAAATAAGTCTCTTAGTTGTTAAAATATAATGTGGCATGTCAATATTGGATAGGATAAAAATCCATTTTTACACCACATTCTTATTGAATTTATTCTCCTACTTTATTAACTATTCTTTTATTTTACACATCCTTTTTTCAACTATAAATCATTTAAGCCAAAAAAAAAAAAGCAAATCATTTCCTAAATGTACCTGCACGTTGTATTTTTTGATTTCCTCGCATCAACTAAAGCAAAAACTAAGTGACTTGCAGCCAATCCAACAGAACGTTACCTTTGAAACAAAAACAAAAAACATGAAAAGTTTTAAGACTTTTGCATAGCAGCTTTAGTGGCTTGTTTTTAGTCTTCACAACATTATACGTACCTCTGAACTAAATGCTAATGTGGAAAGTGTATTAAACTTCATAGTGCTTTCAATCATCACTAGGTCAATTGTGACTGGATTCTTAAATGAATATATGGGACAAACGGATACATTACTTCTTACTGATGACATGTTTTTGTTAGGCTTAGTTGCACAACTGAACATGTTGATTGTCTTCGGCAATGGAATGTCCTCTCTGTCAGCTCTATACATATATGCAACAAAAATAAGTATAAACATAACAAATTTTGTCTTCAATCCTTGACAAGTATCCAACATCATAAAATTTCTCTTGAAATGATAATATGATTCATTTAATATTATGTTTGTGTTAGAAATTATGTTCTAAATTCAATTTAGATTTGCAAATAATAAAGTGTGAGTTGGTACTTTTATTAATATAATTTCTCATTTATGGAGTATAGTTGAAACTTCATACATTTGAGTATTTGAGTTTAAAAAGTCACTTGATTTATATGTTAGATTTGCATTCATTGGAATACTTAATAAGCATAATGTATTTGCTATTTATGTTATATATGTTTGTTAAAGTGTCATATATATATATATATATATATATATATATTTGTGCATGGGGCAAGTTGGAAACGTTAATGATAGTTATTAAAGCTCCATTGGTACTCTATTTGACACTCATGTCAAAAAAGCGGGATTCTAATTTTTATAGTATACATACATATGTTTAACCATAAAACATCAAATCAAATTCCATTTGAAATAGAAGTTTTGATGTTCATTTTATAGTGTATGAAAATTTCATCTATTATATTCATCATTCATTCTTTTGTTTCATTAATTAATCCCAACAAAGTTGAAACATTTGGATGTCATATACAAATGATCATATGTTTATGAATACAAATTAGATTGCATCTTTATTTATTATTTTGTTTTCCTGTTAAGGATTCATAACCGTTTCAAAGACCAAACAACCAGATCACTTAAACTAGATGGTAATATCAACTTTATCCTATATAGAGGCTTTGTTAAGGCAGTTGTCAAACATGAAATCGGGTAGAGAGACTAGTGTTTAAACACTAGTCTTTCTACCCCTATTTAAAGTTTGACAATGCACAATTCATGTTATGGCATACAATTTTTTTTAATCAAAATGTATTAGTCTCATTTAAATAACTAAAAAAGGTGTTTTTTTAGTTATTTGAATGAATCATCTTTTCCCAATCTCATTAGTCTCCTTGGCCAAAGCATGTCAACGCTCTAATTTTTATGATCCTATTTTCTGAATTATGACCAATTATTTTGTTCGACAAAAGATTCATTTATATACAATAATTACATTGTAGGTTATTTTTTTTCCCCAACTTGAAGTTTGACAACGTTCGTACAAAACCTTTAGTATTGAAGATATAGTTGAAATCGGCTCGGCTGACCTGGTTGTTTAGCCATCAAAACATTCACGAATCCTAAATAGAAAAATAAATAAATAAATAAAGATAGATGTCGTCTAATTTTGTATTCACAAACATGCGATCATTTGTTGGGATTAATTAATGAAATGAATGAGTGAATTATGAAATATAACAAATGAAAATTTTATACTTTATGAAATGGACTTAAAAATTGCTATTTCAAATGTAGTTTTATTGAATGTTTTATGAGTAAACATATGTATATTTATTTCTATTACCTATATTAAAAAGAGTGAAGAGATATGAATAGTGTCTTTGTGGCTTCAAAAAACTTGGTGAGTCCATCTTATAAGCACCATTTGGATGGTGATTGGGTTGGCAGATTTGTTGAGCTGGCTCACTAGTTCCCCAAAACTCACTGTTTTTTGTGAGAAAAAAATATCTACTCATGCAGAGAGCAGGTCAGGGACACCAGTACATGGAGTTGGTGAGACTATGAGAGGGAGATTGGGAGAACATAGGAACGAAGGGAGTAAAGAGTAGATATTACAATTTTTTTGGGAGATTGGGAGAACATAGGAACGAAGGGAGTAAATAGTGGATATTACATTTTTACCTACTCTCAGTCATTTTCATATTTTTATCTTTCGTAAATCCTCCTCTCTAAAATGATTATATCTGCATATATTTTAAATGATTATAAGTTCGTTAGGAGAAACTTTGGAGAATAGAATTTGTATATTTTTTTTCTTCTCTGAGTTCTAGAGAAGCTCACAACATAACCTAAAGCTCAAAACAGCAAAAATCTTAGTTATGTGGGCATTTTTGTTCCTTTGGTTTCTTAAGGTTTGTAATTGATATTAGCAGGTACTATATATTATTCGCCAAGCAATTTGGGGACTTAACAAGAAATTAAAATTGATTATTGATTTGTTTATCAATTGGTCTTGTGTCATTGACAGGCTAAGGATGGTGCCTGAATGTGAAGTTGTGACTTGTAGCCCATTTGACAAGACAACTTTAGGCAAAAGTGATGTTGAAGTGTGTAAGCCTATTTGCTTGACTACAGCTGGTTGGTTTCTTTTGAAATTTTTATAAATCCAATGATTTCATTAGGCAAAAGTTAGAGATATTATTGTGGAATTTGGCTTTACTGAAGAGGAAAATTTTGAACATCCTTTGGTGGCACTAGCTAGGAGCTAACATCAACTCCACCAAACATGCATGCATTTCCATCTTTTTATTAGCATTATTTGTAGAAAAACTTCATATAGATCAAAAATGTCAAAAGTCAAAAAACGATACTGATGAATGAATGTTTGGATGCTTCTGACTAAAATATTGTTTAAAATGTTATTTAAACAATATTTTAACACGGTTTTCACAATAAATTTTAAATGACAGGTTATTACAGATTGTCACTAATCAAATTTTGTCCATAATCACTTTAATGAAATGATGGAGCTGTTCATTGCTTGCACTTGGGATGAAACCGCCCGCAGCCTTGTTGATTATCTCGAGGGCATAGAGAAAACATAAATATAATTGAAATTTACTATTTTGGGAGGAAGGTAATAGAATCATGGCAACACTAGCCATGGTCTAGGGGTTCAAATGAACCCCCTGACTTGGCAAGAAAGAATATATAAAATATAAAATATTTATTTTGTTTTGACCCTCTAAAATAAAAATTGGAACACTTTGACCTTAATTTTTTTTAATCATAACTAAAATAACCTTAAATATTATCCTCTTACCTATATCTTGGCATTTAAAAAAAAAAAAAAAAAACAAAGAGTCCAACAACAAGCTAATTTAATCTAAAACCTTGAAAATAAAAATTAGTTACAGAATTTGAAGTGCTTTTAATTTGTTATTTGTTGAGTAGAGATTAGGGGTGTGGGATAGGCCAAGAGTGATTGAATGAAGACAAAAGCAAATGTTAATACAACAAAAAATTTCTTAGCTTCTATTTGAAAACAATTTATCTAACTTTTTGCTTAAAGTATAAAATAAGTAGGAAATTACATGAGAATCGTAAATAGTAGGAAAAAAAAAAAAGATGAAGTAATAAGTTGGCTTATAATCAAAACCCAAACACACTTAATACAGTTACAAAGAATAACAGTAGTCAAAGTTGAGTTGAATTGTTAAATACAAGAATTGTAAAGAGTTAAAACAAACTAATAGCTAGAAGTATTCCGAGGAATCTGAGCAATAATAATTAAAGTTTACTTAGTAATAATAATTAATAATTTTATTGTATTTGAAAACTATGGATGATTTTCAAGATTTCATCTTAGCAATAATAATTAATATGTTCATTGAATTATGAAACTATATACCAAATGAACTAATAGTTTATATTTTATTTTCTTGCTAGTACTATGGACAAATTTGTAATAAAGAAACATCGTAGACCACAAGATTCATTTTCTATCTAAGATTTATCTTCTTATTGAACCCCCCTAGAAAAAAATCCTGGAGCCGTCACTGAATATAATTTAAAGCTTTCATTTTCACCTTTTAAAGTTGCTCACTCTGAGTTAGGGTATGTTTGGTTGAGATGATTTTGGGTAGGATGAAAAAAAAAAAGGGAAAATAGAGAAAATGGTTGGGAGGGGGGGGGGGGGGGAGAAAACTGGTAGGGCTTGAGGGTTTTCTCCCTGGGCCCACCAAAACTCAATCTCCCCAAATTGGGGAGAAAATAAAGGAAGAGGAATAGTTGCAATCAAATGATTGAACTACCTTCCCTCCTCTTATGCGTTGGACTTGGTTGCTTTTTTTTTTTTTGCCTTGGTATTTTCTTGCACATGTGATACAATTTTGTGGGTGCTTCTTCCATTTTGTTGCTCTTCTTCTTTTCTTCTCTCTCTTTTTTTTTTTTTTTAATTTGTTTTTTAAGGTTTAACTGGACGTAAATTTTTTTATGTACTTTATTTTTTTATATGAATTTTCTTTTTTTAATAAGTTTGGGCGATTACTTTTTTGTTGTTGTTGTTGGTTATTTGCTACATTTTTTTTTTTAAATTAGACATCATTTTTTAATAAGGGCATATGAGTAAATTTATACAAACATATAAATTTTTTTTCCATCCAATCCCTTTTTCAACCAAACATAAATGAAAAAAATTAAAATTTATTTTATCCTCCCACAATCTCACTTTTCTATTTCCTTCCCATTTTCTATCATTCCACTTCTTCATCCCAACCAAATGGAACTTAATTAATGCTGTACAATGGTTACTCACACCAGCACACTCCCGTGATTAGTGCATGCACGACAAGCTTATTTTGCTGAATTTTAATCAGTCACAAAGAATTCAAAGAAAAACAAAAGGGACATAAAATGTCAATGAAAGATCAAATACAATGGGCGGTAGATGTTTACAATCTCCCATTTTCACACATACTCTCTCCAAGATTGCCGTCAAAATATAAATACATTTATTGATCAGTAATAATGATGAGAGGAGAAACCTAAGTATATAGGAAGTACACAAAGAAGTCCCCTAAATAATTACAAATGAATACAGTTGAAGAAATTTGACTAAATCCCCCACCCCTTCTTAAAGTTAGGGGACAATACCAATTAAGAAAAGTTAATGGATGTCCTAAGAACATTGGTTTAAGTAATATTATTAGAAAATTTTTATGGAAAAAGAAAAAAATAATTAATTTTTTGACAGCTTTTTATATTTCCTATGAAAGTAATTTCAAAATATTTCTAAAATGATTAATTAACAATTTCCCTAAAGGAACCTATTAACATGATTATATGACCCTTTTATAAGAAAGTGAAAATTAAAATTTATGCACCAACTCACATTCAAGATGTCCATTAAACCCTTCATAAACAGATACACAAATTGAAACCCCTCCTCCCCACCTCTCTTCCCCTTTTCAAAAAAAAAAAATCACCTTGATTTAGGAGGTCACCGGGGAAGGGGGGGGGGGGTGGGAGGAGGGAAAGATAAAAATATATATGATTATGAAGATTAATCGTACACATACAATAGGTGAATGAAAGTGTATACTTCAATGGACACGGCTTGTGTTCAATGCATCAGTGTATTGGACACGTGTTTAAAATTGGACACGAGTTCGCATTCTAATGTATTCAGTGCAATTGATGCATTGAAAACAAGCTCTTCCCTATTTTAATAAAGCATCCTTACAACAGCCTAACATGTCATATTTTAATACATGTTCTACAAAATATAGCACTTATCATAAACATGAGGAAAAAAATGTGGATAAAGAATACTGACGGAATCCACTCTAGGAATCTTATGGATAGTAAACCACCGGAGTACTTGCTCTCGAAACTTCTTCCCAACATCAATCAATATATATCTGTGATTACCATTGCTTCGGAAATAATCAATCAAAAGGGATTGTATTGCACCTGCAAATCCACAGTATTAGAAATAATCCAACACATTGCTACACAAGTCATGGACAAAAACCATATCAAAAGAATACCTATTAACAAAGTTACACAATCAACTCAGTTCCTTTGTAATAAGCCCAAAGACTTGACCCAGCCTAAGATTCATTCCATATGTGCACTTGTATTTAAAACGTAACTTGAATAATTTTTTATATTCATTCCATATGTGCACTTTTTTTGTGCTATGTTATACACATAAAGAAAGGAAATATTTGGTAGGTTTTAGTTAACTCAACTAGTAAAGTCTCTGATTGTTGTATAAGAGATATGAGGTTTAATTCCCACTTACACCAAAAACTGATTGGTGTCTTGGTCTGATAATAAAGAGCTATCATTAGGAGTGGACGCCATAAGTTGAAATTCTCTCTCAAACAAAAAAAATGAAATATTTGAGATCTTTTATGCTAAACCTTGACCTATAAATTTTTTTTTTTTTTGGAAATATAACCTGAAAAGAACGCAAATCTAGCATACAAATCAAGTAAATATTTAAAGTTAAATACTCGAATGTATGACTTTTAAATTATACTACATAACTGGAAACTTATAATATGGATAAATTTAAATAAATAAAAGTAACAACTCTTACTTTATTATTTCTAAATCATTGAATTTAAAACATAATTTACAACATAAACATATATTTAGACATAATATTTGAATGAATCATATTCTCATTTGAAAAAAAAAAATTATGATGTTGAATTCCTATCAGAGCTTGAAGTTAAAATTTGTTATGTTTATTTTTGTTAGTGTTGCATAAAGGAGAAAGAGAGAGAGATGGAGAGATTAAAGGGGAGAGTTTGAGGGAAATCTTGCTCTTTTTAGCTTGATTTTTTTTTTCAAGTTTATGATACAATGAGTCTCTTAATTGTTAAAATCTAATGTAGCATGTCAATATTGGATAGCATAAATTTTTTTTTTACACCACATCCTTACTGAATTTATTCTCCTACTTTATTAACTATTCTTTTATTTTACATGTCCTTTCTCAAGTATAAATCATTTAATCCAAAAAAAAAAAAAAAAGTAAATCATTTCCTAAATGCACATGCATGTCGTATTTCAATATTTCCTCACAATAGCTATAGCTAGCCTTAGTGGCTTGCCTATAATTTTTGCAGAATCATCTCTCTGAGAGAATTAGTAAATAAAAAGAAAAATTTAAAGATATTTTTATATCTGCCATTGCCTGCGTTAGTTACTTGTCTATAGTCTTCACAACATCATACCTCTAAAACAAATGATAACGAGGAAAGTGTTTTAAAACTTCAATATCCTGTCAATCATCTCTAGGTCGATTGTGACTAGATTCTTGAAGGAATACATTAGACAAGTAGGTACATTGCTTCTTGCAAGTGGCATGCTTTTGTTGGGCTCAGTTGACAATTGGATATGTTGATTGTCTTCGGCAAATAGAATGACTTCTCTGGCAACTCTATATATTTATGCAACAATAACAAGTAAAAACATAACCAATTTTGTCTTCAATCCTTGATAAATATCCAACATCATAAAATTTCCTTTGAAATGATCATATGATTCATTTAAATATTATGTTTGTGTTAGAAATTATGTTCTCAATTCAATAGAGATTTGCAAATAATAAAGTGTGAGTTGGTACTTTTATCCATATAATTTTCCATTTAAGGAGTATAGTATAAAATTCACAGATTTGAGTACTTGAGTTTAAATAGTCACCCAATTTATATGCTAGATTTGCATTCATTGGCATACTTAATAAGCATAATGTATTTGTTATTTATGTTATATATGTTTGTTAAAGTGTCTTATATTTTTTTGTGCATGTAGCAAGTTGGAAACATTAATACTAGTTATTGAAGTTCCATTGGTACTCTATTTGACACTCTCATCTCAAAAAAACGGGATTCTAATTTTTATAGTATATATACATATGTTTATCCATAAAACATCAATCAAATTCCATTTGATATAAAAGTTTTGATGTCCATTTTATAGTGTATGAAAATTTCATTTTATTATATTCGCCATCCATTCTTTAGTTTCATTAATTAATCCTAACAAAAATTTAGAACCTTTGGATGTCATATACAAATGATCATATGTTTGTGAATACAAATTAGTTTTCATCTTTATTTACTATTTTGTTTTCCTATTAAGGATTCATAACTGTTTCGAAGACCAAATAACCAGATCACTCAAGTAAGATGGTAATATCAACTTTATCTTAGAAAATAGAGGCTTTGTTAAGGCAGTTGTCAAAAATGAAATTGGGTAGAGATTGAATTAATTAATGAAATAGATGAGTGAATTATAAAATATAACAAATAATTTTTTTATACACTATGAAATGGACTTAAAAAAATTCTACTTCAAATGCAATTTTATTGAATGTTTTATGTATAAACATATGTATATGTACTATATCTATTTCTATTACCTATATTAAAAAGAGGGAAGAGGTATGAATGGTGTTTTTGTGGCTTCAAAAAACTTGGTGAGTCCATCTTATAAGACCATTTGGAGTGGTGATTGGGTTGGCAGATTTGTTGAGCTGGCTCACTAGTTCCCCAAAACTCACCATTTTTGTTGAGAAAAAAATATCTACTCATGCAAAGAGAAGGTGAAGTACACTAGTACATGGAATTGGTGAGACTATGAGAGGGAGATTAGGAGAAAACAACGAAGGGAGCAAAGTGCTTATAACTACATATATTTTTACCTACTTAGTCATTCTCATATTTTTATCTCTCTTAAATCCTCCTCTCTAAAGTGCTTATAACTACATATATTTTAAGTGATTACAAGTTCTTTAGTAGAAATTTTGGAGAATAGAATTTGTATTTTTTTTTCTTTGAATTCTAGAGAAGCTCACAACATAACTTACCCAAAGCACAAAACGGCAAAAATCTTAGTTATGTGGGCATTTTTGTTCCTTTGGTTTCTTTAGGTTTGTAATTAATATTAGCATGTACTATATATATCTTTCATTTTGCTATTGCCTAGCAATTTGGGGACTTAACAAGAAACTAAAATTGATTATTGATCCGATCATCAATTAGTCTTGTGTCATTGAAAGGCTATCAACTAATTGAATCTTGTCCATAATTGCTTTAATGAAATGATGGAGCCGTTCATTGCTTGCACTAGGATGAAACAGCCCACAACCTTGCTGATTATCTCAAGAACATAGAGAAAAGAAAAAAGTAATTGTGTAAGAGACCGCGCCCCCGGCCTATTTTTTGGTGTTGGGCCAAACCCATGTGAATGAGTAGAGTCATGTTATTACCTCTCAAAATGGAGATTCGACTAATTATATTTTCCCCTTTAGATTAAAGGTTTTACAATGGAGTCGCCACTTATTTAATTATTGGAATAAATAAGAAAACCAAAATTGAAAAATTCGTCATTTTTATTGATTTGCAAATGAATTTACATTGATCATAAGAAATTACAAGGCTTTGGTCCTAGATAAAATCTAAGATAGAGTACATGGCTTTATTTCCTAGTTACAATTTAGAAATTGAAAATTACATGGATAAGCATTGATCTATCAACCATTGATCTAAGCTCGGAGGCTATGTTACAAGGTGGGAAGGTGTTAGGCACCCACCTTACCCAGTGAAACCAGTCTTCTAAATTATGGTGGCCAATATTCATATCATATCATCCAATATATTATAAATCAATTTGCATGTTGAATTTAATATGTGTGCATGTGATAAAACCTAATTCAATTTATTAAGCATTTCATTTAGATCGAAAAATAAATTCTAGTAAATGTGTGTGGATGGTGATATTCTAGATTCAAGGATTTGAAAGAATTGTTAAACAAATATCTTTTTCATGTTTTTTATACGGATTTAAGATCAAAACTAGTATTGTGGGGCCAGAATAAGTCAGCAGCCCCGGCCCACTCCAGGCCCAGCCCAACGGCCCATGCCGAGGACGCCTCGACGATCCGAGGTCCGAGGACCAAAGTTCGGAGCCCAGTACCCAAGGAGCGTTGCCGAGGATGGTTACATCCTCGGCACGCCGAGGACAGAAAGAGGGCACACGTCACACCTTTAAGGGGGGGTCTCCCCAAGCATCCAAGGAGCAAATAACGAGAACCAATGGCCGGACATTGGAGCATGGCGGAGGAGCAGGTCCCAGGCGAACTGTCACCTCCACATTAAATGCCCTCAACTAACGCTCTGGCCGCATTAATGAGGACAGGACCTCTGAACAGTGCCGTCTGGAGCGCTGCAACCCACTGGAGGTATGGGAATGCGGCTGATGGGACAGACACTCGAGTAGAAGCCGGATTAATCAACAAATGTAGGGCCAGGATCAACTGAGTGAGGAGTATATAATGTAAAAATCCCTCTTGTGAAGGGGACGGACGAAAAACCAGAGAAAAAGGAATACTGTAGCAGAGTATTCTCTCCCAACTCTTGTAACCCTTCTGAAAAGAGATAATAGTAGTTTCCAACTCCATAAGGCACGTCCGAGGAGCCCCATGATGTGTTTAAGCCCACGTTCTAGTTATTGGCAACCACGTACAACCATGCATGGCCGTTGCCTTCCTTACTGAGGCCTAGCTCTTGAGTCCACACTCTACAAATTTATTGAAGGGTTAGTTGGGCTTGGGCCCACTCTCTCGATCCTTAGAGAGCGCTCGAATCCACCCCCTACAATTGGCGCCGTCTGTGGGAAGAGCTCGTGTGTTGGTAAGGACAACAGTCGAGCATGGTAGGATCAGGCCCTCACCAAGGAACTCCCAATCGACCTGAACCGGCAAAGTCACGGCATTAGGGCAAGTATGGCGACCCCGGGGGCGGTCAGAACGACAACAGGAGGTTTCGAGAGGGAAGCGTGCACACTTCAACGGCGAGCGAAAGCCGGGGGGACGGGCACATTCCCCAGAAGCGCGACGATGGCCACGCCACACGTTCACAAGAGGCCCACAGCCGCGCTTCCCGGAGAGGGGACGATAAGGTGGCCATGCAACGTGAGATAGACGAGCTAAAGAGGAAGCTGCGCCGCGCGCAACGAAGACGATCTGAGCCTAGCCCTGACCCGCCCTCCGACGACGAAAGCGACGATGAATACCGGCAAAGGTCAAGGACGCCCCCCAGCGAGACTTTCTCCCACGAGGAGGAGCGCTACCAGAGGCGTAGGCGCGCCAACCCGACCCCAAGGGACTTGGGAGGCGATGCCATGAGCAGGGCGCTGGACCGGCTCTCCAAGTCACCCTTCACGCGTCGTATAGAGGACGCGGAGCTTCCTCGGCGGTTCCAGCAGCCAACTTTCATTGCCTACAACGGCAAGACGGACCCCGTGGAGCACGTGAGCCAGTTCAACCAAAGGATGGCGGTCCACTCCAAGAATGAGGCGCTGATGTGCAAGGTCTTCCCATCCAGCTTGGGACCTGTGGCAATGAGGTGGTTCAACGGTCTAAGGACGAATTCCATAGACTCGTACAGGCAGCTGACCCAGGCTTTCGGCTCACGCTTTGTCACAAATAGCAGGCCTCCTCGGCCCATGAGCGCGCTGCTGTCCTTGTCCATGCGCGACGGCGAGACCCTCAAGGCTTACTCGGACAAGTATTGGGAGATCTACAACGAGTTGGACGGCAAGTACGATGCTGTTGCCATCAACACGTTCCAGAATGGATTACCTATGGGGCACGGCCTGAGGACGTCCCTAACCGGTAGGCCGGCCACCAGCGTGCGGCAGCTGATGGATCGGATCGACAAGTACAAGCGTGTGGAGGAAGACATGCTGCAAGGCAAAGGCAAAGAGAAGGCTACCCCTCAAGAGAGAAGGGATTTCAGGTCGGACCGTTATGACAATGCCCGTCCGAGGAGGGATTTCGGTGGGCATTCTGGAGCGACCCATGCGCAGACGGTAGGCGCTGTGTTCCGAGAACCCGTGCACAGGGTGCTGGAGAAGATAAAGGACGAACCGTACTTCAGGTGGCCGAACAAGATGGCTGGAGAACCTGGAAGGCGCAATCAAAGTCGCTACTGCCAGTACCACCAGGATCACGGGCAGACTGCCGGGATCTTTGGAACCACCTGGACCAGCTAGTCCAGGAGGGAAGGCTGAAGCACCTCCTCCACCATTCCAGCGGTCAACAAAGCCGGAACTACCAAGAACCTCGGAGGGACGCCGCCATGGGGCAGCCCACCGGGACGATCAATATAATACTGGCTGCACCAGGAAGGACGGGCACACCCCCTCTACGAGTGTTGTCTGTGGCCCAACTGCCAGCCGAGGACCCCCAGACGTGGCCAAAGAGGTCCAGGAGGAATCCTCCCCCAGCCCTGAGTTTCTCGGAGGAGGACAAGATTGGGACCATCCAGCCACACGAGGACGCCCTGATCGTCACCCTCAGAATAGGGGGCTACGATGTGAAGAGGGTGATGGTGGACGGTGGAAGCGCAGCCGAGGTCATGTGTCCAGACCTCTACAAGGGGCTGGGGCTGAAGCAGGAGGACCTCACACCTTATAGCTCCCCCCTAATGAGCTTCGACGGGAAGCTCGTCATCCCAAAGGGCATGATCAGACTGCCCGTACAAACCGGCCCAGTGGTGGTGGAGGCGAACTTCATAGTGGTGGACACATACTCTCCCTACACAGCCATCGTAGGGAGGCCTTGGCTACACGCCCTGGATGGCGTAGCCTCTACCTTGCACCAGAAGGTGAAGTTCCTGTCAGGGGACCAGGTTCTGGAGATCCGAGGTTGCCAGTCCACGGCTAGGCATTGCACAGTGGCTGCCATATCCCGTCGGATCGATGCACAGTCCTCGGCCCCATCCGAGGGAAATTCATAGCAATCAAAGACCCAGGTGGCGCCCCCAGGTGCACCTGCCGAGGAGGCTAAATGCGAAAACCTAGAGAAGGTGATAATTGGCGATGATCCGGAGAAATTTTTCCAGGTCGGAGTCCAACTGCCTCCACGGGAGAAGGAGGAGTTACTCGAATTCCTCAAGAGAAACCTTGACGTGTTCGCATGGGATCCCTGCGACGCCCCTGGGATTGATCCATCCTTCATCTGTCACCACCTCAACGTCAACCCATTTGCGATCCCAAAGCAGCAGCCACCTCGGCGCCCGTCAAAAGAGCACGCTGATGCGATCAGGGAAGAGGTCGATAAGCTCAAGCACGCGGGGGCTATCAAGGAGATCTTCTACCCCACTTGGTTGGCCAACACTGTGGTCGTCAAGAAGAAAAGTGGGAAGTGGAGGGTCTGCGTGGACTTCACAGATCTGAACAAAGCTTGCCCAAAAGACCCTTTCCCGATGCCACGAATAGACCAGCTAGTGGACGCGACTGCAGGCCATCCTCGGATGAGCTTCCTGGACGCTTTTCAGGGTTACCATCAAATTCCCCTAGCCTTGGAGGACCGAGAGAAGACGGCATTTGTGACACCCATTGGGAACTACCACTACAAGGTCATGCCGTTTGGCCTGAAAAATGCCGGATCCACCTACCAGAGGATGATGACGAGAATGTTCGAGCCGATGTTGGGCAAGAGCGTCGAAGTCTATGTTGACGATATGGTGGTGAAAAGCAAGTTGGTGTCCGAGCACTTGGAAGACCTCGGCCGCACATTTGGCGTCCTGAGGGAGCACAAGCTCCGCCTTAATGCATCGAAATGCTCGTTTGGCGTAAGCTCTGGCAAGTTCCTGGGGTATATGATCACTCACCGGGGGATCGAGGTCAACCCTGACCAGATCAAGGCCATCCACAATATGAAGCCTCCGCAGAATCCCAAGGAGATCCAAAAGCTTACCGGGATGATCGCGGCGCTGAACCGGTTCATTTCCAGGTCGGCCGACAGGTGTAGACCCTTTTACCTCCTGATCAACAAGTGGAAGGGATTTGAGTGGTCTGAGGATTGTGTCGCAGCTTTCCAGCAACTCAAGGATTACCTCTCCCGACCGCCTATCATGTCCCGTCCCGAGGTCGACGAGGTCCTATACGCGTACCTTGCTGTGGCGCCCCATGCGGTGAGCCTAGTACTGATACGGGAAGATAATGGCGTTCAAAGGCCAGTCTACTACGTCAGCAAGTCGCTTCACGAAGCGGAGATGAGATATCTACCCTTAGAGAAGGCCATCTTGGCTGTAGTCCATGCTACGAGAAAGCTCCCCCATTACTTCCAAGCTCACACCGTGGTTGTCCTAACCCAATTGCCTTTGAAGTCTGTGCTCCGGGCTGCTGATTACACAGGCAGAATCGCGAAGTGGAACACAATTCTGGGAGCTTTCGACGTCAAGTACATGCCTCGGACCTCCATCAAAGGCCAGGTTCTGGCAGACTTGACGGCCGAGTTCGCCGAGCCAACCATAGAGGTGGCGGCCGAGGATAAAAACCGCGATGGGAAATCAGTTGGGGCAATCTCCATCCCGGAGGCACCCTGTTGGAAATTGTATGTGGACGGCGCGGCAAACCAAAGGGGGTCCGGAGTGGGGCTGGTCCTAGTATCCCCTGAAGATCATGTCATTGAGAAATCCCTAAGGCTCGGATTCGCGGCCACGAACAACGAGGCCGAGTATGAGGCATTAATACAAGGGATGATCATGGTACAAAAGATGGGAGGAAAGTCGATAGAGATGTTCTCGGATTCGAGGTTGGTGGTAGGCCAGGTGAATGGGGAGATGGAGGCCAGGGATTCCAGAATGCAAGAATACCTGGACCAAGTCAGACGCTTGCGAGTGGGGTTTAGCCTCTACAGCCTGTCTCATATCCCCAGGAGCGGGAACAGCCATGCCGATTCATTGGCCACGCTCGCGACCTCCTCGGCAGGGGTTCTGCCTCGGATAATACTCGTGGAACATCTGGGGAGGGCAAGCGAAGTGCCAAGGGAAGGGATCCCCGTCCACCAGATTGAGGTGGGTTCCAGCTGGATGGACCCCATAGTGAGATTCCTAAAAGACGACACCCTACCCGAGGACAAGTCGGAGGCCGAGAAAGTTAGAAGGAGGGCCCCTCGGTTCTGGTTGTCCGAGGATCACAAGCTATATAAGCGCTCCTACTCTGGACCATACCTACTGTGCGTCCACCCCGGAGCGGCGGAATCACTACTCGAAGAGCTGCACGAGGGAATATGTGGGAGCCACACAGGGGGGAGATCCCTGGCTCACCGAGCCATCACTCAAGGATACTGGTGGCCGGGAATGCAGCAAGAGGCCCAGGAGTACGCCAAAAAGTGCGACCAATGCCAAAGGTTCGCCCCAAACATCCACCAGCCAGGAGGGGTCCTCAACCCGTTATCCAGTCCATGGCCGTTCGCCCAATGGGGCTTGGATATCGTGGGACCCTTCCCCAAGGCACCAGGGAACAAGAAGTTTCTGTTGGTGGCCACGGACTACTTCACCAAATGGGTCGAGGCCGAACCATTAGCCAACATCAGGGATGTAGACGTGAAGAAATTCCTTTGGAGGAACATAGTTACGCGATTCGGGGTCCCTCACACCCTCATCTCGGATAACGGACTCCAGTTCGATAGCAAAGCCTTCAGGGAGTACTGTTGCGAACTTGGGATCACGAACAGGTACTCGACACCAGCCTACCCCCAGGGGAATGGACAGGCCGAGGCAGTCAACAAAGTCATCGTCAACGGGCTTAAGAAGAGACTGGATGACGCCAAAGGGAGATGGGTAGAGGAGCTGCCCCATGTCCTCTGGACATACCGGACCACGCCCCGACGCTCAACAGGGGAAACGCCTTTTGCCATGACCTATGGTGCGGAGGCAGTGATCCCCCTGGAAACCAATTTCCCGACACTAAGGACGAGCTCCTTCACCCCAAGCAGCAATGATGAGCTACTGGGGCGGAGCCTGGACATGGTAGACGAACGAAGAGAGCAAGCAATGATCCGGCTGGCCTACTACCAGCAAAAGCTCAAGCAGGGATATGACACCAACGTAAAGCTCAGACCGCTAGCACCGGGAGACTTGGTGCTGAGAAAGGTTGTAGGGACTGCCAAGAACCCTTCCTGGGGAAAGCTCGGGCCTAACTGGGAGGGCCCCTATCGAATCACCTCAGTGGCAGGGATAGGAGCGTACTACTTAGAAGATTTAGATGACAAATCTGTACCTCGTCCGTGGAATGTAAACAACCTGAAAAGGTACTACTATTAATAAAGGAGTCACTTTGATTCATATTGTTTGCATATCTTAGTTATTTGCCTCGCGTCCTAAGTACTTTAAGAAACCTAAGTGTTAGACAGAACCACGGAACTGCATAGTCCTCGGACTCAGTCCCCCGGGGAAACTAGCTACTTAAGAATGCTAAGCTTTAGACAGAACCAAGGAACTGCATGGTCCACGAACCCAGTCCTATGGGGAAACTAACTGCTTCAGAAAACTTAAGAGTTAGACAGAACCAGGGAACTGCATGGTCCTCGGACTCAGTCCTATGGGGAAACTAACCACTTAAATAAAACCAAGTGTTGGACATAAACATAGGACTGCTAGGTCCTCGGACCTATGCCTAAGGAGAAACTAACTGCTTTAAAAAAAAAAATCCTAAGTGTCTACTTCAAAATTCCACCTTACGTTGTAATTATCAAATGCTGCAATTGGCCGAGGTACAAGTGAAGTCAAAGTTATACAAAAAAAAAAAAAAAAAAAAAAAAAAAAAAAAAAAAAAAAAAAAACTGAATAGCGTGCAAGTAAGAAAATGGCCACAACAAACAGAAAAGAAGATAAAGTGTTCATTTCATTAAGCACAAGGGAATTGCACCCAAGAAGTTGCATTACAAATAAAGCAAAAAAGGGAAAAAGAAAGAGATGCAGAAATAAAGTGCAGCAGGCAGAAGGGCCATAGGGCCTAAGTGGCTGCTTCAGTGGGTGGCTGGCCCGTAGCTGCCTCAGGGTCCCCTGAGCCCTGACTGATGGGAATGGCCTGCAGAGGCACAGCAGGAATAGCCGCCCCCTCGGCAGAAGAGACCTGGGCGGCAGGTGAAGGCTCTACAACCTGCTGAGGCGCGTCCTCGTTGGAGCCATCACTTAACACAACCACCATGGGGGGATTGCCCCCTTGGATTGGCTCATCAGCAACCCCAGCATCCGAGGCCTCTTCGCCCGGAGTAGCAACGGTTTCCACAGCGGCCTCCTCGGCTTCGGAGCCATCATGGGCAGTCTCGCGGATAAAAGGAGGATAGTACACATTCTCCTCTTTCCACAAATCGGAAGAAGCATCCACTCCAGCCTGCCTGAGGGCTTCGTTCCAAGTTTCGGAGCAATAGCGCCTACATAATCCAGGGACTTGGGCTTTGTAGGTAGCCGCTGTCTCAGCTGCCCCGGCAGTGAAGGCTGCCTCCTCAGCCTCCTGCTTAGTGGCCCAGGCTTCCTCCCTGCCATGCTCGGCCTCAAGCTTGGCCCTCTCAGCCTCCTCTTTGGCCCACTCAGCCACCCTCTTGGCCTCCTCGGCAGCTGCCACTTTCTTCGCCAGGCCAGCTATCTGATCCTCGGCGAGCTTCAACTGCTTCTCTGCCTCACCCAGACGCTTTGTCTGAGTCTCGGCCTGCCTTTGGGCACCCTCAAGGCCCGAGGTTGCGCTCTCCTTAGCCTGGGTCATTGCCTTCAGCGCCTCCCTAGCCTTGGCAAGGTCCTCCTCCGACTTCTTAAGGGTCCTGGTGGCCACCATGCGCCTATCGCGCTCCTGATCCAGGGCCTTCCCATGTTCAGAGGCCGTCTCTTCCAGCCTGAAGGTGGCCTGTACAGCCTGCCAAACGAAACAGACAAGTTGCAATTAGCCGAGCTCAAAAGAAATGAAAGCAGAAAAAGGCAAGAAAAGCACAAGTGTTAAAGTCTTACCATCCCCAAATACCGCTTAAGGCAAAGGAAGACGTCCCTACTCCTCATGGTCCCGAGCTCCGTCATGTCCGCAGGCAGGAGCAGGCACCTCTCCACAGCGTCGGCAACGTACGCGCCCTCACCTTCTTTAAAGTCCCTGAGGGAGGAGTCATCCCTCAAGGGAGCCCCGCGGAGCATCGGGGCGGGAAGCCAGGCCTGAACCTCAGGCGGGGGCAGCGACCTGTTTCTCCTGCGTTGAGGGGCCTATCCTCAACTGCTTCGGTGGCCGCTGATTGCCCTCGCCCTCCCGCGTGGGCCCAGATTTGTCCTCTATGGTCCTCTTACCCTTATCCTTCTTCTGCTTAGGGTCAGCGGGCTCGGGCCTGGACGACGGGCTCGCCTGAGGCGGAGGAGGAGGAAGCTTGGGCTGTGTTGAAGCTGACCTGGTCTGAACAGGTCGATTCTTCGGAGATGGGGGAGGGAGCTTCGGCTTGGACTTCCCCGACGGCCCTTCCAGTAGCTCGGATAGGCTTGGCTGGTACTTCTTCTTGTAGCCCATCCTGCGCCGAGAAGACTTCTGTGCCGCGAAGAGGTCTGCCTCGGTTAGACGAGGATCACCCAAGTCACCAGGTGGGTCCTCGGACTGATTGAGTTGCTCAAAAACACTGAAGTCCTCCTCGGCAGCACCAAAGTCTACAGGCTCCCCTTCCCTCTCCAAGTTCTCTTCTGTGGCCTCTGGGAACGAATGGGAAGACGAGGGGACTGCTACCGTGACGCCTTCTGAAGTGGAGGTGTCCTCGGGAAACTCAAACCCGTCCTCGGTCACCACTATTTTCTGTAGCCGAGGATCGTTTGCTCTGATTACGTACTTCGGGGCCGCGAATGACTTCTGGAGCGGAGTGTACCCCAGAATCTTGTGCGCAGCTCTGACTTGGTGATCTTCCTCTTCCTCGAAATCCGCCGACCTGAGCGCCTTCTGCAAGTCCTCCCTATTGATCAAGTTATAATGGCGCGCATAGGAGTGCAGATCTGCAAAAAAAAAAAGGGGGGTACAAGTCCGTGGTTAGAGGCCAAACAATATAGGGAAAAAATGACGCCAAGAAAGAAGCTAGAATCTACAAATCCCCTTTCATTCCCCTTGCCCCACCTGGTTCTCCCTCCTCCGTCGGGCAGTGAAGGCCATCGTGCCACGCTCCGGACACGATGAGGAAATCCTCATTCATCCCCTTGTTGGACTCGGGGAGGCACTGGATAAGCCGGACCCTGTCGTCCCTCGTCCTCATGTAATAGGACTTGTTCTTCAAATGCTGAAGATTGTAGCAGTAGTTGACATCGTGATGGGTCAGCCTCAGACCCATTTTTTCGTTAAGGGCGTCCACGCTGCCCAGGATCCTGAACATGTTGGAGGCGCACTGGGTGGGGGTCAACCGGAAGTAGGTGAGGTAACCCCTCATCACTGGCCCCATGGGGATCGTCATCCCCCCTTCAAGGAAAGCGATGATAGGAATCGCCACTTCGCCCTCTCGCCTCTTGAGGTACCACTCCCCCTCCCTACAATACCTTAAGCCCACATTGGCCGGTATCTTGTAATCGGCGATGAACTCCTCCATCGCCTCCTCAGTATCAACAAACCTCTTAAGTCTACCCATCCTAGATGACGCCTAAGTGGACTAAAAGATGAACAAATGAAAGAGAAGGACAGAAAGACTTACAGAAATGAGGAGGAGTCCTCGGACTGGCTTTTTGTGCTGGAGGTGGAAGTTTGGCTGGACTCAGAGTAAAGACGCAGGAGCTCTCGATTGCAAATGAAGAGTGAAGAAACGGTTCTAATGGGTACTTATACCCTAGAAAGGAGAGCTGCGCAAGTTTTCCCGCCCACAAATGCCAAACGCATCCCCACCGTTAGATTGTCATCTGTCCGTTGAACGTGGGAAGCATAAAGCCGCCCGAATTTAATGCAAGACACGTTACGCACATCGAAGCGCCAGTAACGCACCTTGGGCAGTTGAAAAGGCGCCAACGCTGACGAGGGATAAGACTTGATTAGACGCGAAGCAGGTCCGGGGATATCAAAATCCTCCTTCCGCCCGAGGATGCGGACAGCACGATTTTGAGGGGCTATTGTGGGCCAGAATAAGTCAGCAGCCCCGGCCCACTCCAGGCCCAGCCCAACGGCCCATGCCGAGGACGCCTCGACGATCCGAGGTCCGAGGACCAAAGTTCGGAGCCCAGTACCCAAGGAGCGTTGCCGAGGATGGTTACATCCTCGGCACGCCGAGGACAGAAAGAGGGCACACGTCACACCTTTAAGGGGGGGTCTCCCCAAGCATCCAAGGAGCAAATAACGAGAACCAATGGCCGGACATTGGAGCATGGCGGAGGAGCAGGTCCCAGGCGAACTGTCACCTCCACATTAAATGCCCTCAACTAACGCTCTGGCCGCATTAATGAGGACAGGACCTCTGAACAGTGCCGTCTGGAGCGCTGCAACCCACTGGAGGTATGGGAATGCGGCTGATGGGACAGACACTCGAGTAGAAGCCGGATTAATCAACAAATGTAGGGCCAGGATCAACTGAGTGAGGAGTATATAATGTAAAAATCCCTCTTGTGAAGGGGACGGACGAAAAACCAGAGAAAAAGGAATACTGTAGCAGAGTATTCTCTCCCAACTCTTGTAACCCTTCTGAAAAGAGATAATAGTAGTTTCCAACTCCATAAGGCACGTCCGAGGAGCCCCATGATGTGTTTAAGCCCACGTTCTAGTTATTGGCAACCACGTACAACCATGCATGGCCGTTGCCTTCCTTACTGAGGCCTAGCTCTTGAGTCCACACTCTACAAATTTATTGAAGGGTTAGTTGGGCTTGGGCCCACTCTCTCGATCCTTAGAGAGCGCTCGAATCCACCCCCTACAAGTATTATACATGAACATGTGATGAACAACCAAGAACATGTGAAGAACACATAAGAACATTTAAGAACATTTAAACATATTCAAGGGAATTTAAATAATTACTATCATGCTTTAATCTTAAATTTTCATCATGGCAACATAAAAAACAAGTTACGGAAAGGGATTATACCTTTATGCAAGATCCATACGGTGGAGGAGGAGACTCTTGGTGGAGGTTCTAAAGGTAGAGGAAAAGAAGAGCTAGAAGAGGGAGAGTGAGTCTCACTCAATATCTTGAGTCTCAAGAAGACCAAGATATGATTAGACTATTCTACTTCACTAGAACTCAAGAGAGAAGAAGATATTAGGGTTTTTGTGTGCTTTGGAATGGAGGGGGGTTTATATCGTAGTGGTGGAGAAAATATGAATGAAAAGTTATTTAATAAGGGTTGACAAAGAATCATGAACCTAGACCTTATTTTAGCATTTGGGGAAATCGGGTGCATTAAATTTAGAGATTGGTGGGAGGGAGGAGCAAGCAAAATTTGGTTTTCCCGCAGCTACTGTAACAGCCTGTAGAGCCAAATTCAAAAAATCGTATATTCCTTAGTTCTGATCAGAATTGTCTCGTTCTTATGCTCAAATTAAAGCCCCGGATTTCTAGTTTCTGGGAAAAGTAACTTCATTCACCGATTCAAAATATTCTGAGAGATATCAATGAAATTGTGAGTAGAGGTCATTTGTTAGAAAATAATTTCGGCACAATTAACATTAATAGGTCTCAAATTAGTTTCCAATTGACATTAATATACTCTAATCACTCCCATTTCAGACTTAATTAGTTCCAAATTTACTATAATTAAAAGATAATTGTACAAATTACTCATTGAATAATTAATATTTGACTATCTAATTAATTAAGTATGTGCAACCTTATTATAAAATGTAGTCCTAGCCAATCAAATTATGACACGTCATTAATCTCAAATTGATTATAATTATAACCAATTGGAATCAATTGTTCATAATCACATATAGTCGGACTCAATTTGTGATAGTGCATCTCGGCCATTAAAACTTGATTTGATGATAACTTTCAATCTGATGGTTCAATTAGGGCTTATGACTAGTCGATTTGATCGTTACAATATTAAGATCATTTTGGTGAAATGAGATTAAGGATCTAATTACCAGGATTAAGATGCATATTTTTAATGTGAAATTACCCTTTTACCCTCCAAGTGAGGTTAAATGTAGGTTGCAAAATGGGGTGTCAACAAATTGAAATTTACTATTTTGGTAGGAAGATAATAGAATTTAAAGTTTTCAGTTTCACCTTTTAAAGTTGCTGACTCTTAGGGAGTTAGGGTATGTTTGGTTGAGATAATTTTGGGTAGGATGGAAAAAAAAAAAAAAAAAAAAAGAAAGGGGAAAAAAGGAGAGAAAATAGTTAAGAGGGGTGTTTGGTTGAGAGGGGAGGGGGGGGGGGGAGAGAAAATTGGTGAGGCCCGGGTGTTTTCTTCCTGGTCTAACCAAAACTCAATCTCCCCAAATTGGGGAGAAAATAGAGGAAGAGGAATAGTTCAAATGACTGAACTACCCTCTCTCCTCTTTAGTGTTGGACTTGATTGCTTTTTTTTTTCTTTGCCATGATATTTTCTTGGGCATGTGATACAATTTTGTGGGTGCTTCTTCCATTTTGTTGTTCTTCTTCTTCTCCTTTTTTTTTTATTATTATTTTTTAACTTTTTTTTAAACATATATTTTTATATAAACATATATATTTTTTTCTATCCAATCACTTTTCCAACTAAATATAGATGAGGAAAATTAAATTATCTTTTATCCTTCCACAGTGTCACTTTTCTATCCCCTTTCAAGTTTCTATCATTCCACTTTTTCATCTTCCTAACTAAATGGAACTTAATTAACGCTGTACAAATGGTTACTCACACCAGCACACTCCTGTAATTAGTGCATGCACGACAAGCTTGTTTTGCTGAATTTTAATCAGTCACAAAGAATTCAAAGCAAAACAAAAGGGACATAAAATGTCAATGAAAGATCAAATACAATGGGCCGTAGATGTTTACAATCTCCCATTTTCACACATACTCTCTAAGACTGCCGTCAAAATATAAATACATTTATTGATAAGTAATAATGATGAGAGGAGAAACCTAAGTATATTGGAAGTACACAAAGAAGTCCCCTAAACAATTACAAATGAATACAGTTAAAGAAAATTGAGTAAATCCCCCACCCCTTCCTAAAGTTAGGGGACAATACCAATTAAAATAAGTTAACGGATGCGCTAAAAATATTGGTTTAGGAAATATTATTAGAAAATTTTAATGGGAAAAGAAAAAAATAATTATTTTTTGATTATTTTTTTATATTTTCCATAAAAATAATATCAAAACATTTCTAAAATAGTTTATTAGCAATTGTCCTAAAATTACTTGTTAATATGACCATTTTATAAGAAAGTGAAAATTAAAATTTATGCACCAACTCACATTCAAGATGTCCATTAAACCCTCCACACCCACCCCCCCCCAACATCTCGTCCCCTTTAAAAAAAAAATCACTTTGATTGAGGGGATCACTGGGGAGAAGGGGGGATGGAGGCAAGGAAGATAAAAATATATATGATCATGAAGATTAATCGTACACGTGTAATAGGTGAATGAAAATGTATACTTTAATAGACACGACTTGTGTCCAGTGCATCAGTGTATTGGACACATTGAGATACAGACACTTGTCCGTATCCTAACGTGTCTAGTGCAACTGATGCACTGGACACAAGCTCTTCCCTTACTTGTTTTGGACATATGTCCATATCTTAACATGTTCAATATAATGATGCATTGGACACAAGTTCTTCCCCTACTTTAATAATGCGGCCTTATAAGTTATAAGAGCCTAACGTGTCATATTTTAATAAAATACATATTCCACAAAATATAGCACTTATCATAAACATGAGAAAATATGTGGATAAAGAATACTGACGGAATCCACTCTAGGAATCTTATGGATAGTAAACCACCGGAGTACTTGCTCCGGAAACTTCTTCCCAACATCAATCATTATATATCTGTGAATATGATTACAATTGCTTCGGAAATAATCAATCAAAAGAACGTATTGCACCCGCAAATCCACAGTATTAGAAATAATCCAACACATTGCTACACAAGTCATGGACAGAAACCATATCAAAAGAATACCTATTAACAAAGTTACACAATCAACTCAGTTCCTTTGTAATAAGCCCAAAGCCTTAACCCAGTCTAAGATTCATCTACACCAACCCCAACAGCATAACTATACACGTGTGGAAGGACAAGACATAAGGCTAGGATTAAAAAAAAAAAAAAAAAACCTAGTGCAAGGCTACCAATTTTTAGCATTTATTCTTCGTTATGAAAGTTGATGCAAATTCCCCAGCTCTCTTTCCAGGCTCTCTTCACAATCCCCAATCTTCTTCTCTTGGAGGTGGACTACCCCACAAACTCTCCAATACCCCAAACCATTTCATCTTTTAATCAACCCTTTGCATCCCAAGCAGATTCATTGCATCCTTCTACATGTTTTGAGTCCTTTCACTTTACGACCCTTTTGCTATTCTTAAGAACAAATAAATTACCCAAACTAATTTGCATTCCTCATAATTGGAAGTTTTAGTTCTCTAAAATTCCAAATAATAGAAACTCCTAGGTGTGAACATAAATTGTTTAGTCCATCAAGAATGAATACCCTTGGATTGGTCTTCTTTGTCCATTATGCTATTTTTGCAAACATATTCATTATATGGCTGAAAATGAAACTTATTAGTTATGTGCCCTCATTTTGAACTCAAGCCCAAGTGGAAAAACCTTAGATAATTTATTTATTTATTTTATTTTTTTTAAGTTCCCAATGGAATTCGAGTCGTTCTTCACATTGGAACTTGAGTCTCAAGTTCCAAATGAGGCCACGTAACTAATATGTTTGTTTTAGGCCACGTAACAAATATGTTTGCAAAAATAACATAATGGGCAAAAAAGCCCTTCTAGTCTTCTAGATTACTCAGCAACTAGTTAAGGCAAGTGGGGTCATTGCTCATAGGATTTATTGGCTAAAGGCAAATTCAAATGGCTTTTCTATAGAAATCTTCAATACTTAATAAAAACTTTTTAAAAAATACTAAAAAAAATCCAAAAAAGTTCAAAAACAGTGCTCTAACAAGGAAGATCAACCTCTAATAAAACTCAATAATAGGATTGAACTCGAAAGAATGCTAACAAGCTACCAAAAAAAACAAGCCTGGAATGCACAATGCCAAATCTAAATTGAAAAAATTGGGAACAAATCAAAGAGAGAGAAAAAATATTTGGTGGAACTTACTGAGAATGGAAGAGCAATCGTGTAGAGGCAAGCCAACGACGAGGCCAAAAAGACTCTTATTCATAGTTTCATACTATGAATCTCGCTCGTGTAACGTAACAGTTTTGGTGGACTTTTTTTTTCAACATCTCCTTTTTTTTTCTTTTTTTTTTCATTTTCTAATTTGATTTTTCTAAAATTTTTAATAAAGTTAGAATTTTATTCAGTAAACTTGTTATTTTTTCCCTTAGCAGTAAACTTAATTGTTACACATCGAATGCCAAAAATTATACAAAAATTTAAAGAAAATTGAAAATATATGTTTTTTATTTATAAATTACACTTCTAGTAATATACTTGTTGAAAATTATTTCAAATTAACTGAATTTCAGTAACTTTTATGGACAACATGATTGTAAGATTGTAAATGATTCAATATATAGGACAAATTTTATGAGTAATTAATGCTATGGACGCACCCCTTCCCACACCTAAATTCGCACCTTACTTATGTGTTAACTCTTGATTAGATCTTAACACTTTAACATGGGTCTTCTCTTGCCCCACCCTTCTTTAAAAGTTACCATAACTTTTGAGTGGAGTTGTAGTGTGCTTTTGTGTTAAAACCTCTTTCCCTCTCCCTTGTGTGTGTGTGTTTGTTTCTAAAAAAAAGAAAAAAAGAAATGGTAATTGTCTCTCGTTGCTTAAGAGAGTGTGTTATGTGTAGTATATCTTGCCCCACCCTCCCTTAAGAGTTACCATGGCTTCTGAGTGGAGTTATGGTGTGCCTTTGTGTTAGAACCTCTTTCCCTTTCTCCTTTGTGTGTGTGCATGTATGTGTGTTTGTTTCTCAAAAAAAAAAAAAAGGTCTTCCACATGTACTTGAAAAAGTTGTAGTTCAATTAAGAATTGACACATAAATAAGGTGTGAATTTTGGTGAGAGAAAGCATGTGTCTCTAGTATTACTAAAAAATGATTGAAAAATATTAATGTTTAATATAAGATTTATTAAAAATATCTTTAATTCTGGGTGTGGAAAGGGGTGTCTCTCTAATTATGTGGAGAACATAGTTATGGGTCTAGTTGTGGGGTTTGAATTTAAATTGAGTAGTGAGAGATCAAGGATGTGAAGTAGGAGAAGGGGAGTTCAAAGCTGAGAATATAATAAGTTTCTAATGTCCAGTTTGGATGGAGGGGGAGGGAGAGAGAGTAGAGTAAAGTTGTCCAGAAATCGCAGCCAATTTTCAACTAGTTCTATTTTACTTTCCCTTCCTCTCCCTCCATCCAAACTACCCATAAGAGAGACCGCACTAGGGATAGGGCTAGGGTTTGTGATATTTTTTTATCGGATGTCCCCAAAGGGACTAGGGTTTGTGATAGAGTTAGAGAAAAAAACACCAACTAATGAGGTATTTAAAAAATGTTTAAAAATTAAAAAAAAAATGTATAAAAAAAAAAAGGTGAAAATTCACTTTTGGTCCCTACATTTTGGGCCGATTTCCATTTTGTCCCTAAATTGATTTCGTTCCTAATGTAGTCCCTAAAAAAAAAATCAATTTTATTTTGGTCCTTGCTGTCAACCTATTAACGGAAATCTCTTACATGACAGACAGAGCACCTTACTTGCTGACGTGGTGCTGACGTGGCCATTAAAATATTATTGAAAATTTTTATTTGGCATTTTTTATGTGCCACGTCCGCATTTTAATTTTTTTTATAAAAAGCCATGTCAGAAAATTTAAACCAAAAAAGAAAATAAATTAAAAAACAAAACTTAAATCTAATTTAATTTAATTTAATTTTTTTTACTTTCATTACTTTTTCATAAGAACTGAAGTTGTTTTTTGTGTTCTTCCTAAATCCATGAAATAAACCAATCTCTAGCAAACCCCAAATCCAAATCTAGCAACCAAATCTACTCCATCAAATCCAGAAAAACAAGAAATAAATCCAAAAAACCAAACCAAACCATAAATAAACCGAAGAAATAAACCCATAGACCCAGTAACCAACTCAATCTCTAGCAAACCCATAAACCCAGAATTTTTCTTCAGAAACAAACACACAAAAAGCCCATAAAAACAAACAACTCCACATTCTCTCCAAAAAAACAAAGAGCAAGGATATCCAAATCTGAACAAACTCAGTCACACAAGTCTCAAACAAACCCAGATACCCACTCATGCAAGTTTCAAACAAACCTAGATACCCATTCATGGGCAACTGATTCTCTTCTTGCTGCATGCCACGGCCACCACCGGCGATGCGCATTTTCCATATCCAACACCATCTTCCACTGAAACCTCCAACAAATCAAACCCATAAACCCAGACTAATCATCAAACCCACATGAAAAAAACAAACCCATAACTTTAAAACAAACCAACACCCACATGGAAAAACAAACCTAGGTCAGAGAGATCGTGACCAACACCAACTGATCTGTGACCTACATGCCTTGATTCGATAATGGAGCTCTGCACGCAGTGACGCTGATCCCGAGGCAACAGGATCAGACCTTTAGTGACCAGAGCAGTGGAGCAAAGGATGCTGAGAGAGAGTTGGAGAAACTGATTTGGCACGATAAATTAGAGAGAGTGAGACCATGAGGGTAGAGGTTCGGAGAGAAACCACAACTGGTGGTGGCTCATGGTAGCTATGGAATAGCTGTGAGAGAGAGAGAGAGAGAGAGAGGAGAAGAGAAATTGATCTGATATGATATTTGGGAAGCTCCAGCTAAAAACCAAATCTTTTGTATTTTTGTGTTTGGTTAAGAAAAAATAAAATGTACAAAAATATGAGAATTGAGAAATTAAATTTTTAGTTTAAATCAAATTTGTATTTTCAGTTTAAATTAAAATTAAGAAATTAAAGGTTTGTTTTTTAATTAGATTTATGTTTTGTTTTTTAATTTATTTTCTTTTTTGGTTTAAATTTTCTGACATGGTTTAAAAAAAAAAATTAAAATGCTAACTTGGCATATAAAAATGCCAAATAAATTTTTTTAATAATATTTTAAGAGAGATGCTACGTCTACAACAATTTTACAACATTTTTACAACAAATCACAGGTGGTTAGTTATTATTGGTTCAAATTTAAAACTAACATTAAAATTACTTTTTTGCCCCAATAATAACAACCAGTAACAACCTGCCACTTAGGATTTGTTGTAAAAATGTTGTAAAATTGTTGTAGACATATCATTTCTCATATTTTAATGGCCACGTCATCGCCACGTTAGCAAGTAGGGTACTCCGTCTGCCATGTAGGAGATTTCCGTTAGTGGGTTGACGGCAGGGACCAAAATAAAATTGATTTTATTTTTTTGAGACTACATTAAGAACGAAATCATTTTAGGGACCAAATGGGAATCGACCCAAAATGTAGGGACCAAAAGTGTATTTTTGCCTTAAAAAAACACAATGATGATGTAGAAAATTGTGAAGCCTCCAAAGCTTATGTGGCAAACTTTCGTGAAGTAAAAAAAAAATGGCAAAGAATTCGATTTTACATTATATTATATTATACACACACACACACACATATATATATATATATATATATAATATAATATAATATAACATAACGTCATCAAAAAAAAAAAAAAAAAAATTTAAAACTATAAGTTTATCACCATGTTCATCACTTCTACTTGGAAAAAGTTCGACTAAACTAGAAGTATTATTTAAAGGGAGCCTCAAGTTGTTGCCAACGCTTCTTTAGATCCCAATGACTATATATGTGTCAAATACCCTATTATGTGTTCTATATCAACTCTTTGTTTGTTTCGGAAAAATGCATACAAAGTTAAACTATTATGCAGATAGAGATTTACCATGACTTTTGAGTGGAGTTGTGGTGTGTTTTTGTGTTAGAATTTCTTTCTCTCTCCCTTGTGTGTGTGTGTGTTTGTTTCTCAAAATTATGCAGATGGAGATAATGGTGAAAATTAAAAATGTGACTTTTATGTCAATTATTCATTGATGCTATTAATTATGAGGTTGGGCACCCAATTTGCTACGACAAAAATACCGCCCCTATATCTAAGTGGATAGAATTCTACATTTACTATATACGACACCTTCTTCATGTCGGGCATGAATTTTAATCAATAGATAATATATAAAATTAATGACAGACACATAATAGAGAAAATATTGAGATCTTTTATGTTAGAACTTACAATCTACAAAATTTGAATTTAACATGTAAGAAAAAGTTATGAGAAATTAAACATAAACTTGTATTTAAAACATAAGTTGAATTCTTTTTTAGATTCATTTCATATGTGCACTTTTTTGTGCTATGTTATACCCATAAAAAAAAAGAAAAGGAAATGCTTGAGATCTTTTATGCTAAACCTTGAGCTATAATTTTTTTTTTTTGGAAATCTAACATGGAAAGAACACAAATCTAGCATACAAGTCGTGCCTATTTAAACTTAAATACTCGAATATTGTACGACTCTTAGATTATACTACATAACTAGAAACTTATATGGATAAATTTAAATAAATAGAAGTAACAACTCGTACTATATTATTTGTAAATCTCTATTGAATTTAAAACATAATTAATAACATAAACATATATTTATACATAATATTTGAATGAATCATATTCTCATTTGAAAAGAAATTTTATGATGTTGAATTCCTATCCGAGCTTGAAGACAAAATCTGTTATGTTTATTCTCTTTAGTGCTACATAAAGGAGAGAGAAAGAGATGGAGAGATTTAAGGGGAGAATTTGTGGGAAATACATTTTCTTTTTCTTGCTCTTTTTAGGTTGATTTATTTTTTTATTTTTTTTTATTTTTAAGTTTGTGATACAATGAGTCTTTTAGTTGTTAAAATCTAATGGGGCATGTCAATATTGGATAGCATAAAAATCCTCTTTTACACCATATCCTATTTGAATTTATTCTCCTACTTTATTAACTATTCTTTTACTTTACATGTCCTTTCTCAAGTAAAAATCATTTAAGCCAAAAAAAAAAAATGTTAATCATTTCCAAAATGCAATGCATATTGTATTTCAAGATTTCCTCACAACAGCTATAGGTAGCGTTAGTGGATTGTCAATGATTATGACAGAATCATACCGCTGAAAGAATCACCAAAGGGAGGGAAAAATTAAAATATATTGCACAGTAGCTGCAGATAATGCCACTATTTGGACTATCGGCTTCATATATGTTGTACCTCTAAAACAATTGATATTGAGGAAAGTGTTTCAAACTTCACAATGCTTTCAATCATCATTAGGTTGATTGTGACTGGATTCTTGAATTAATATATGGGACAAATAGATACATTACTTTTTACAAATGACATGTTTTTGTTGGGCTCAGTTGCACAACTGAACATGTTGATTGTCTTCAGCAATGGAATGACCTCTCTGTCAACTTTATACATATATGCAACAATAACAAGTACAAATATAACCAAATTTGTCTCCAATAAAATTTATTTTAAAATGATAATATGATTCATTTAAATATTATGTTTGTGTTAGAAATTATGTCCTAAATTCAATAGAGATTTGCAAATAATAAAGTGTGAGTTGTCCATATAATTTTCCATTTAAGGAATATAGTTAAAATTCATACATTTGAGTATTTGAGTTTAAATAGTCACTTGATTTATATGCTAGATTTGCATTCATTGGCATACTTAATAAGTACAATGTATTTGCTATTTATGGGACAAAATTGCTAAATGCCCTTTTTGGGCAAACTAAGTAATGTTTTGCCATATTTTTTAAACTAATTAGGGAAATGCCCCTCTTTTGAAACTCGATTTTCTCAAAATCGAGTTATAAAAAAAAAAATTCTGAAACCCTATAACGGTGTTTTTAAGGACCTATAGTGACGTTTTCAGGACCTATAGTGACGTTTTGTAACTCGACTTCTATTAAATCGAGTTATAGGCAATTTTTTTAATTTTTTTTACCTATAACTCGATTTCATATAAATCGAGTTACAAAACGCCACTATAGGTCCTGAAAACGTTACTATAAGCTCCTTAAAAACGCCGCTATAGGGCCTAACTCGATTTTGAGAAAATCAATTTTCAAAAGAGGGGCATTTTCCTAATTAGTTTGAAAAATAGGGCAAAACGCTGCTTAGTTTGCCCAAAAAGGACATTTAGCAATTTTGTCCGCTATTTATGTTATATATGTTTGATAAAGTGTCCTATATTTGTTTTGTGCATGAGGCAAATCGGAAATGTTAATGCTCGTTCTTGAAGTTCTATTGGTTTTCTATTTGACACTCCCGTCAAAAAAGCAGGATTCAAATTTTTATAGTATATATACATATGTTTATTCATAAAACATTCAATCAAATTTCATTTGAAATAGAAGCTTCATCTATTATATTCATCATTCACTCTTCTATTTCAACAATTAATCCCAACAAACTTAGAAACTTTGGATATCATATATAAATGATCATATGTTTATGAATACAAAATTTGATTACATCTTTATTTACTTTTTTTTTTCCTACTAAGGATTCATAACTATTTCGATGACCAAACAACCAGATCACTCAAGCTAGATGGTGATATAAACTTTTCTTAGATAATAGAGACTTTGTTAAGGCAGTTGTCAAACATGAAATTGGGTAGAAAGACCAGCGTTTAAACACTAGTCTTTCTACCCCATTTAAAGCTTGACAAAGCACAATTCATGTTATGGCATGTGGGCTATTTATTTATTTATTGAAATATATTTGTCTCATTAAATAACTAAAAAACGGGTCTTTTTTGTTATTTGACTGAATCCTCTTTTCCCAATCTCATTAGTATCAGTTTGGATAACAATTATTCCCAATTATTTCAACGTTGCGTTTTTCTCTTGTGCGTTTTCCTTTTTTTTTTTTTTCCTGCACGCGTTTTTGCTTTAGGGGACAAGAGCACTGTTTATGCATTGTTCACAGGTTAAAAAAATATTAAAAGTGGGTCCCACGACACTATTCATACATTTAAAAATTATTTGGTACAGTGTTTTCAGCAACAATTAGTTTTCAGCAATAATAAGTTGTATCCAAACAGACTCTTAGTCTCCTTGGCCAAAGCACATCAATGCTCTAATTTTCATGATTCTTTTATATGGGTTTTCATTATTAATTTTGGCCCTTTTTTTTTTTTCCATTAAACCTTTTGGAATTCCAAACCTCCATTTTGATCAAACGAGGTGTCATTGGAAAGCTCATGAGTTCTGCTCTCTAAAGATCTTTACTTTTTGGATCCAATTTTCAAATTGAGTGAGTTTGATGCTTTGGAAAGAAGGTGAAAAACAAGTTTAATTAGGAAAAGTCCTTTTAAATTTTCTTTAATATTTTAATAAATTCATTTTTATTAAATAGAATTTTAGCAAATCAAGCTCACTAAATTGAAATTCATCACAAGACCTTTCCAACAACTCCTCGTCTGGACCAATCCATGATCTTTTGCTTATAATTCAACAAAATTAAACTATAATAATCAAACTTTAATGACATGTCATAATATATAATCGCCAAACACTTTTATTTTATTTTTTTGGTGCAAAATATTGCTTACTTTAAGTTCGATTTGAACCCGTGTAATGTCAACTTATAGGGGGAATTAATTATCTATCACGTGGGCTTAATTTTATCCCGATCATACCGTCAATCTTTTTGGTCAAATTAAGGTCATGCCTGGTTGACTGTTTTCAAACTAGGTTAAACTCTAATAAATGTTTAGAAAAATATTAATCTTGTCTTAAAAATATGAATTTTAGAACCCAGTTTGACCTCAATTTGGTCAAGGACTAATTAGTAGGGGCATTTGATCATTTTGTCCTAAATCATGATAAATTGGATAATCTAACATCTTTTTTGAGAAAGAGGATAATCTAACATCTAATCGAGATAAACTCAACCATTTTTAACATCCCTTTAATCTTATGGTCAAAATGATAATTCATACAATTTTTTAAAAAATATGGGATTTTGGCACACAAAATGAAGTGAATAGAATACATTATCGATAAGCAGAACTTTTGGTAAAAGTTGATAAAAAATGTTGTTTCAATAATCTGAGTGGTTGGCTAGAGCCTATCAAAATTATTGTTTGAGGTATATATTTTTTTTTTTTTTGCTAACCTAGGTATATATTACTAAAACGGACGACATTTGTATAAGCAAGGTCATTAAATTTAACATAATATAACTTACATATAGTTAACAATTAAAGTTGAATCAGAATTATATTATTATTTTTTAATTTATATATTTATCTTATATAATATTTTATCATTTAGGTATTATTATATTATTATTTGGATATTTATAATTAATAAATGATATATTTGAAATTTGACATGCTTAACTATTTTTTTTTTAGAAGTATCCTGCTTTTTTTCTTTTTTCTTTTTTTGTTGAGAGAGAAGTAACATGCTTAACATGAGTGTGCACATGATTTCTCATTTCCATATAGGATAGAGTTTGGCTCTAAATATGTTTGGAGCATTGAGCTCCAACCACCAATAAGAAAATGACATTTGTACATATCACTCCAACTCTTAATTCTTAAGCAATAATATCATCATTTAGCTATTAGTTTGCACAAAACCTTTTAACATTTCATGATAAATATCTAACTTTCCTACCAATCCCACCGAAACCTCACTTTTTTTTGTCCACTTGAGGTCCTTTCCGTTAATGGTCCATAACCCACTCCCCACTTGCCGTTAGACTAACATCGTATATGCCAAAATTATAACGAAAAAAAGATCAAACACCCTCTCTCCTCAAAACCTCTCAAGCGAGCTCACCCATTCAAAACAAAGAAGACCGAGGAAGAAGTAGACCGAGGAAATGAAATTAAACCCAGAGAGAAACCCATAAGCAAGTTTTCAACTTGGATTACCATCCATGATAACTGTAAAGTGGCTCCCTGAGAGAAACCCAGAAGTACACAAGAAAAATAGAGGGACCTACCAATTGGGTATGCAATCGACAAATGCATAAGCATTAGCAGAAATCCAATTCCAAGACCTAACACTAATCTACCATCATGTCACAATTCCAATGAAGTAATTTACAACGATCCTCCCAAAAAAAAAATTGAAAATTCCAATGTAATCCACAAGCAAGTTTAAGGAAATGAAGTCCAACTAGAGTGCTCTACTAAGCTGCCCCACCTGGTCCATCCCAGCCGTAGTAGTTCCCGTAGCTACTGCACACACTACCATTGTAACCAAAAATGTCTTTGTGGAATTTTTTTTTCCAAAATCCAGGGTTGGAATCTTGATTTTCTTTTGGTGCATTAACTTGAGGCCTAGTCTCATGTTCAGGTTCTTGTTTAGCCTCATTCCAAAAGATCGCTTCCTTTCTTATGCATAGTACTAACGGAATTAGCATTAGCAGAGAAGTTACAACTGCAGATGCGATGTAGCCTTGCCTTGAAAATATGGTCACTGATTGACACAGGTTAATGGCAATGCAGCAAAATGCAATTACAATCATTGCATAAAAAAATTGCTTCAAGGGTTTAATTTCATTTCCTTGGTCTCCTTGGTTTTGAATGGGTGAGCTTGCGTGAGAGGTTTTGAGGAGAGAGGGTGTTTGATCCATTTTTTGTTATAATTTTGGCATATAAGATGTTAGTCTAATGACAAGTGGGGAGTGGGTTATGAACCACTAACGGAAAGGACCTCAAATAGGTAAAGCGTTAAAAATCAAACCACAAATAAGTAAGTTGAATTTCAAAAAAACCACAGATGGGTAAGTTTTAATTTATCATTTAAATATTATGTATAAATATATGTTTGTGTTGGAAATTAGGTTCCAAACTCAATAAAGATTTGCAAATAATAAAGTGTGAATCGCTACTTTTATTTATTTAATTTTTAGCTATATAAGTTTCCATTTATGGAGTATAATTTAAAATTCATACATTAGAGTATTTGAGTTTAAATAGTCACTTGATTTATATGCTAGATTTGCATTTATTTATTGGCATACTTAATAAGCATAATGTATTTTTTATTTATGTGACATATGTTTGTTAAAGTGTCCGATGTTGTTTTATGCATGTGGCAAGTTGGAAACGTTAATGCTTGTTATTGAAGTTCCATTGGTACTCTATATGACACTCTCATGTCAAAAAATAAAAAAATATTTTTATTTTTATTTTATTGTTATAGTATATACATATGTTTATCCATAAAATATTCAATCAAATTGCATTTGAAATAGAAGTTTTTATGTCCATTTCATTGTGCATAAAAACTTCATGATCTATTTTATTCATCATTCACTTTTTTGTTTCATTGATTAATCCCATTGAACTTAGAGCCTTTGGATGTCATATACAAAATGATCATATGTTTGTGAATACAAAATTAGACTACATCAAGTAAAGAATGATATTCACAAACATATAACCATTTGTATATGACAAGGGGTGATATTTGCATATTAAGTTATTTTTAGGTCGAATTATATATACCAATTGCATTACCCTTGTCATCCATCGAAGTATGTGTTTTTTTAATAAAAAATTATATATATTTTTATATATTTAAAGGATATTGCTTGTGATAAGGTTGTCAAAATTTTGGATGTCTATCGTCTTGGATTTATTATGATTTTGATTTTACTCATATTTCTCAATTATACATGATAGTAAATTTTTTATATTGACTTATTTTTACTCCTTTTTTGAAGGAGAAGGTTGAACAAATGCTATGTCATTATGATATAAGCAATTTAGTTATCTGTTACAAAATCAATAAGGCGTATTGAGTGAAGAAAGGGAGCGAAAAATTTGTACTAAACAGCGAAAGTCTTGCTACTCTACATGACAGATGACATAGATAACTTTGACAAAACGCCTTTCATTCATTTGGTATGTAGTTCCAAATATTCAATCAATTGTTTAATTTTGTTCATTAGAGTTAATCATTTGGTGTTTCGTTTGGTTTGAGAGATAGAAAATGAAAATGGGATGAAAAAAATGGAGGATAGAAAAATTTTTAGTTTCTCTCATTTGTGTTTGGTTGGAGGGTGTAAAAGTGAAAGGGATAAAAAATAGAGTTTGTATAAATTTATTCTCATGCTCTTATTACATAACTTTTTTTTATATAAATATTTTATAAAGGAAAAAAATATATTATTTTGGAATAAAATAAGCAAGCCAAACTTCAATAAAGAACCCATAAGAAGGAAGGAAAAAAAATAATTAACATTAATTATAGTTTTGGGGAGGAGAGGAGGTAAATGAGTAAATTTCATCCATCCTTTCTCCTCTCCCTTTTAATCTTCGATAATAGATTATCTTTTATTTTTTATGTTCATATAGTGTATATACATATGTTTATACATAAAATATTTTATTAAATTTCTTTTGAAATAGAAGTTTTTCTATCCATTTCATTGTAAAGTGTTTAATAATTTAAAGACGAAAAAAGATTTTCAAAATTTCAGCACCCCGAAATTAAAAATAATAATAATAAAACCTTCAATCCAACTTTATGGACTAAACCAATAATTTTGCCTTTATAATATGGTTATGAAACTCATTTTTCTCTTAGATTTGTCTAAATGGGTTTGATTCTCAATTTTTTTTTTTCTTAAATGGGTTCGCACACATTGGGTTCTCTCAATTCCAATGAAAAGAGCTCATCTTCCAATAACATAAGCCCATTTAAAGAAAAAGAGAGAAAATAAAAAAACTCAAAAAGAAAAACATATTCCCTTGCCGTGATTAGTTCAATAGTTTAAAGACAAAAAAAAAAAAAAAAACCTTCAATCTAAATTTTAAGACTAAAAATCAATTGTGGGGCCAGAATAAGTCAGCAGCCCCGGCCCACTCCAGGCCCAGCCCAACGGCCCATGCCGAGGACGCCTCGACGATCCGAGGTCCGAGGACCAAAGTTTGGAGCCCAGGACCCAAGGAGCGTTGCCGAGGATGGTTACATCCTCGGCATACCGAGGACAGAAAGCGGGCACACGTCACACCTTTAAGGGGGGTCTCCCCAAGCATCCAAGGAGCAAATAACGAGAACCAATGGCCGGACATTGGAGCATGGCGGAGGAGCAGGTCCCAGGCGAACTGTCACCTCCACATTAAATGCCCTCAACTAACGCTCTGGCCGCATTAATGAGGACAGGACCTCTGAACAGTGCCGTCTTGAGCGCTGCAACCCACTGGAGGTATGGGAATGCGGCTGATGGGACAGGCACTCGAGTAGAAGCCGGATTGATCAACAAATGTAGGGCTAGGATCAACTGAGTGAGGAGTATATAATGTAAAAATCCCTCTTGTGAAGGGGACGGACGAAAAACCAGAGAAAAAGGAATACTGTAGCAGAGTATTCTCTCCCAACTCTTGTAACCCTTCAGAAAAGAGATAATAGTAGTTTCCAGCTCCATAAGGCACGTCCGAGGAGCCCCATTGCGTGTTTAAGCCCACGTTCTAGTTATTGGCAACCACGTACCACCATGCATGGCTGTTGCCTTCTTACTGAGGCCTAGCTCTTGAGTCCACACTCTACAAATTTATTGAAGGGTTAGTTGGGCTTGGGCCCACTCTCTCGATCCTCAGAGAGCGCTCGAATCCACCCCCTACAATTGGCGCCGTCTGTGGGAAGAGCTTGTGTGTTGGTAAGGACAACAGTCGAGCATGGTAGGATCAGGCCCTCACCAAGGAACTCCCAATCGACCTGAACCGGCAAAGTCACGGCATCAGGGCAAGTATGGCGACCCCGGGGGCGGTCAGAACGACAACAGGAGGTTTCGAGAAGGAAGCGTGCACACTTCAACGGCGAGCGAAAGCCGGGGGGACGGGCACATTCCCAAGAAGCGCGACGATGGCCACGCCACACGTTCACAAGAGGCCCACAGCCACGCTTCCCGGAGAGGGGACGACAAGGTGGCCATGCAACGTGAGATAGACGAGCTAAAGAGGAAGCTGCGCCGCACGCAACGAAGACGATCTGAGCCTAGCCCTGACCCGCCCTCCGACGACGAAAGCGACGATGAATACCGGCAAAGGTCAAGGACGCCCCCCAGCGAGACTTTCTCCCACGAGGAGGAGCGCTACCAGAGGCGTAGGCGCGCCAACCCGACCCCAAGGGACTTGGGAGGCGATGCCATGAGCAGGGCGCTGGACCGGCTCTCCAGGTCACCCTTCACGCGTCGTATAGAGGACGCGGGGCTTCCTCGGCGGTTCCAGCAGCCAAATTTCATTGCCTACAACGGCAAGACGGACCCCGTGGAGCACGTGAGCCAGTTCAACCAAAGGATGGCGGTCCACTCCAAGAATGAGGCGCTGATGTGCAAGGTCTTCCCATCCAGCTTGGGACCTGTGGCAATGAGGTGGTTCAACGGTCTAAGGACGAATTCCATGGACTCGTACAGGCAGCTGACCCAGGCATTCGGCTCCCGCTTTGTCACAAATAGCAGGCCTCCTCGGCCCATGAGCGCGCTGCTGTCCTTGTCCATGCGCGACGGCGAGACCCTCAAGGCTTACTCGGACAAGTATTGGGAGATCTACAACGAGCTGGACGGCAAGTACGATGCTGTTGCCATCAACACGTTCCAGAATGGATTACCTATGGGGCACGGCCTGAGGACGTCCCTAACCGGTAGGCCGGCCACCAGCGTGCGGCAGCTGATGGATCGGATCGACAAGTACAAGCGTGTGGAGGAAGACATGCTGCAAGGCAAAGGCAAAGAGAAGGCTACCCCTCAAGAGAGAAGGGATTTCAGGTCGGACCGTTATGACAATGCCCGTCCGAGGAGGGATTTCGGTGGGCATTCTGGAGCGACCCATGCGCAGACGGTAGGCGCTGTGTTCCGAGAACCCGTGCACAGGGTGCTGGAGAAGATAAAGGACGAACCGTACTTCAGGTGGCCGAACAAGATGGCTGGAGAACCTGGAAGGCGCAATCAAAGTCGCTACTGCCAGTACCACCAGGATCACGGGCATAATACGGAGGACTGCAGGGATCTTTGGAACCACCTGGACCAGCTAGTCCAGGAGGGAAGGCTGAAGCACCTCCTCCACCATTCCAGCGGTCAGCAAAGCCGGAACTACCAAGAACCTCGGAGGGACGCCGCCATGGGGCAGCCCACCGGGACGATCAATATAATACTGGCTGCACCAGGAAGGACGGGCACACCCCCTCTACGAGTGTTGTCTGTGGCCCAACTGCCAGCCGAGGACCCCCAGACGTGGCCAAAGAGGTCCAGGAGGAATCCTTCCCCAGCCCTGAGTTTCTCGGAGGAGGACAAGATTGGGACCATCCAACCACACGAGGACGCCCTGATCGTCACCCTCAGAATAGGGGGCTACGATGTGAAGAGGGTGATGGTGGACGGTGGAAGCGCAGCCGAGGTCATGTGTCCAGACCTCTACAAGGGGCTGGGGCTGAAGCAGGAGGACCTCACACCTTATAGCTCCCCCTTAATGAGCTTCGACGGGAAGCTCGTCATCCCAAAGGGCATGATCAGACTGCCCGTACAAACCGGCCCAGTGGTGGTGGAGGCAAACTTCATAGTGGTGGACATATACTCTCCCTACACAGCCATCGTAGGGAGGCCTTGGCTACACGCCCTGGATGGCGTAGCCTCCACCTTGCACCAGAAGGTGAAGTTTCTGTCAGGGGACCAGGTCCTGGAGATCCGAGGTTGCCAATCCACGGCTAGGCACTGCACAGTGGCTGCCATATCCCGCCGGATCGATGCACAGTCCTCGGCCCCATCCGAGGAAAATTCATAGCAATCAAAGACCCAGGTGGCGCCTCCAGATACACCTGCCGAGGATGCTAAATGCGAAAACCTGGAGAAGGTGATAATTGGCGACGATCCGGAGAAGTTTTTCCAGGTCGGGATACAACTGCCTCCACGGGAGAAGGAGGAGTTACTTGAATTCCTCAAGAGAAACCTTGACGTGTTCGCATGGGATCCCTGCGACGCCCCTGGGATTGATCCATCCTTCATCTGTCACCACCTCAACGTCAACCCATTTGCGATCCCCAAGCAGCAGCCACCTCGGCGCCCGTCAAAAGAGCACGCTGATGCGATCAGGGAAGAGGTCGATAAGCTTAAGCACGCGGGGGCTATCAAGGAGATCTTCTACCCCACTTGGTTGGCCAACACTGTGGTCGTCAAGAAGAAAAGTGGGAAGTGGAGGGTCTGCGTGGACTTCACAGATCTGAACAAAGCTTGCCCAAAAGACCCTTTCCCGATGCCACGAATAGACCAGCTAGTGGACGCGACTGCAGGCCATCCTCGGATGAGCTTCCTGGACGCTTTTCAGGGTTATCATCAAATTCCTCTAGCCTTGGAAGACCGAGAGAAGACGGCATTTGTGACACCCATTGGGAACTACCACTACAAGGTCATGCCGTTTGGCCTGAAAAACGCCGGATCCACCTACCAGAGGATGATGACGAGAATGTTCGAGCCGATGTTGGGCAAGAGCGTCGAAGTCTACGTTGACGATATGGTGGTGAAAAGCAAGTTGGTGTCCGAGCACTTGGAAGACCTCGGCCGCACATTTGGCGTCCTGAGGGAGCACAAGCTCCGCCTTAATGCCTCGAAATGCTCATTTGGCGTAAGCTCTGGCAAGTTCCTGGGGTATATGATCACTCACCGTGGGATCGAGGTCAACCCTGACTAGATCAAGGCCATCCACAATATGAAGCCTCCGCAGAATCCCAAGGAGATCCAAAAGCTTACTGGGATGATCGCGGCGCTGAACCGGTTCATTTCCAGGTCGGCCGACAGGTGCAGACCCTTTTACCTCCTGATCAACAAATGGAAGGGATTTGAGTGGTCTGAGGATTGTGTCGCAGCTTTCCAGCAACTCAAGGATTACCTCTCCCGACCGCCTATCATGTCCCATCCCGAGGTCGACGAGGTCCTATACGCGTACCTTGCTGTGGCGCCCCATGCGGTGAGCCTAGTACTGATACGGGAAGATAATGGCGTTCAAAGGCCAGTCTACTACGTCAGCAAGTCGCTGCACGAAGCGGAGGTGAGATACCTACCCTTAGAGAAGGCCATCCTGGCTGTAGTCCACGCTACGAGAAAGCTCCCCCATTACTTCCAAGCTCACACCGTGGTTGTCCTAACCCAATTGCCTCTGAAGTCTGTGCTCCGGGCCGCTGATTACACAGGCAGAATAGCGAAGTGGAACACAATTCTGGGAGCTTTTGACGTCAAGTACATGCCTCGGACCTCCATCAAAGGCCAGGTTCTGGCAGACTTGACGGCCGAGTTTGCCGAACCAACTGAAGAGGTGACGGCCGAGGATAAGAACCGTAATGAGAAATCAGTTGGGGCAATCTCCATCCCAGAGGCACCATGTTGGAAGGTGTATGTGGATGGCGCGGCAAACCAAAGGGGGTCTGGAGTGGGGCTGGTCCTAGTATCCCCTGAAGATCATGTCATCGAGAAATCCCTAAGGCTCGGATTCGCGGCCACGAACAACGAGGCCGAGTATGAGGCATTAATACAAGGGATGATCATGGTACAAAGGATGGGAGGAAAGTCGATAGAGATGTTCTCGGATTCGAGGTTGGTGGTAGGCCAGGTAAATGGGGAGATGGAGGCCAGGGATTCCAGAATGCAAGAATACCTGGACCAAGTCAGACGCTTGCGAGTGGGGTTTAGCCTCTACAGCCTGTCTCATATCCCCAGGAGCGGGAACAGCCATGCCGATTCATTGGCCACGCTCGCGACCTCCTCGGCAGGGGTTCTGCCTCGGATAATACTCGTGGAACATCTGGGGAGGGCAAGCGAAGTGCCAAGGGAAGGAATCCTCGTCCACCAGATTGAGGGGGGTTCCAGCTGGATGGACCCCATAGTGAGATTCCTAAAAGATGACATCCTACCCGAGGATAAGTCAGAAGCCGAGAAGGTTAGAAGGAAAGCCCCCCGATTCTGGCTGTCCGAGGATCACAAGCTGTATAAGCGCTCCTACTCAGGACCATACCTACTGTGCGTCCACCCCGAAGCGGCGGAATTGCTACTCGAAGAGCTGCACGAGGGGATATGTGGGAGCCACACAGGGGGGAGATCTCTAGCTCACCGAGCCATCACTCAAGGATATTGGTGGCCGGGAATGCAGCAAGAGGCCCAGGAGTATGTCAAGAAGTGCGACCAATGCCAAAGGTTCGCCCCCAACATCCATCAACCAGGAGGGGTCCTCAATCCGTTATCCAGTCCATGGCCGTTCGCCCAGTGGGGCTTGGACATCGTGGGACCCTTCCCCAAGGCACCAGGGAACAAGAAGTATCTGTTGGTGGCCACGGACTACTTCACCAAGTGGTTCGAGGCCGAACCACTAGCCAACATCAGGGATGTAGACGTGAAGAAATTCCTTTGGAGGAACATAGTTACGCGGTTCGGGGTCCCTCACACCCTCATCTCGGATAACGGACTCCAGTTCGATAGCAAAGCCTTCAGGGAGTACTGTTGCGAACTTGGGATCACGAACAGGTACTCGACGCCAGCCTACCCCCAGGGGAATGGACAGGCCGAGGCAGTCAACAAGGTCATTGTCAACGGACTTAAGAAGAGGCTGGATGACGCCAAAGGGAGGTGGGCAGAGGAGCTGCCCCATGTTCTCTGGACATACCGGACTACGCCCCGGCGCTCAACAGGGGAAACACCTTTTGCCATGACCTATGGTGCGGAGGCAGTGATCCCCCTGGAAACCAATTTCCCGACGCTAAGGACGAGCTCCTTCACCCCAGGCAGCAATGATGAGCTGCTGGGACGGAGCCTGGACATGGTAGACGAACGAAGAGAGCAAGCAATGATCCGGCTGGCCTACTACCAGCAAAAGCTCAAGCAGGGATATGACACCAACGTGAAGCTCAGACCGTTAGCACCGGGAGACTTGGTGCTGAGAAAGGTTGTGGGAACTGCCAAGAACCCTTCCTGGGGAAAGCTCGGGCCTAACTGGGAGGGCCCCTATCGAATCACCTCAGTGGCAGGGATAGGAGCGTACTATTTAGAAGATTTAGATGACAAATCTGTACCTCGTCCGTGGAATGTAAACAACCTGAAAAGGTACTACTATTAATAAAGAAGTCACTTTGATTCATATTGTTTGCTTATCTTAGTTATTTGCCTCGCGTCCTAAATACTTTAAGAAAACTAATTGTTAGACAGAACCAGGGAACTGCATGGTCCTCGGACTCATTCCCATGGGGAAACTAATCACTCTAAGAAACCTAAGTGTTAGACAGAACCACGGAACTGCATAGTCCTCGGACTCAGTCCCCCGGGGAAACTGGCTACTTAAGAATGCTAAGCTTTAGACAGAACCAAGGAACTGCATGGTCCACGAACCCAGTCCTATGGGGAAACTAACTGCTTCAGAAAACTTAAGAGTTAGACAGAACCAGGGAACTGCATGGTCCTCGGACTCAGTCCTATGGGGAAACTAACCACTTAAATAAAACCAAGTGTTAGACATAAACGTAGGACTGTTGGGTCCTCGGACCTACGCCTAAGGAGAAACTAACTACTTTAAAAAGATCCTAAGTGTCTACCTCAAAATTCCACTTTACGTTGCAATTATCAAATGCCGCGATTGGCCGAGGTACAATTGAAGTCAAAGTTATACGAAAAACTGAATAGCGTGCAAGTAAGAAAATGGCCACAACAAGCAGTAAAGGAAATAAAGTCTTCATTTCATTTCATTTCATTAAGCACAAGGGAATTGCACCCAAGAAGTCGCATTACAGACAAAGCAAAAAAGGGAAAAAGAAAGAGATGCAGAAATAAAGTGCAGCAGGCTGAAGGGCCATGGGGCCTAATTGGCTGCATCAGTGGGTGGCCGGCCCGTAGCTGCCTCAGGGTCCCCTGAGCCCTGACCGATGGGAACGGCCTGCAGAGGCACGGCAGGAATAGCCGCCCCCTCGGCAGAAGAGACCTGGGCAACGGGGGAAGGCTCTACAACCTGCTGAGGCGCGTCCTCGTTGGAGCCATCGCTCAACACAACCACCATGGGAGGGTTGCTCCCTTGGGTTGGCTTATCAGCAACCCCAGCATCCGAGGCCTCTTCGCCCGGAGTAGCAGCAGCTTCCACAAAAGCCTCCTCGGCTTCAGAGCCATCGTGGGCGGTCTCGCGGATAAAAGGAGAATAGTACACGTTCTCCTTCTTCCACAAGTCAGAAGAAGCATCCACTCCAGCCTGCCTGAGGGCTTCGTTCCAAGTTTCGGAGCAATAGCGCCTACATAACCCAGGGACTTGGGCTTTGTAGGTAGCTGCTGTCTCAGCTGCCCCGGCAGTGAAGGCTGCCTCCTCAGCCTCCTGCTTAGTGGCCCAGGCTTCCTCCCTGCCATGCTCGGCCTCAAGCTTGGCCCTCTCAGCCTCCCCTTTGGCCCATTCAGCCACCCTCTTGGCCTCCTCGGCAGCTGCCACTTTCTTCGCCAGGCCAGCTATCTGATCCTCGGCGAGCTTCAACTGCTTCTCTGCCTCACCCAGACGCTTTGTCTGAATCTCGGCCTGCCTTTGGGCACCCTCAAGGCCCGATGTTGCGCTCTCCTTAGCCTGGGTCATTGCCTTCAGCGCCTCCCTAGCCTTGGCAAGGTCCTCCTCCGACTTCTTGAGGGTCCTGGTGGCCACCATGCGCCTATCGCGCTCCTGATCCAGGGCCTTCCCATGTTCAGAGGCCGTCTCTTCCAGCCTGAAGGTGGCCTGTACAGCCTGCCAAACGAAACAGACAAGTTGCAATTAGCCGAGCTCAAAAGAAATGAAAGCAGGAAAAAGGCAAGAAAAGCACAAGTGTTAAAGTCTTACCATCCCCAAATACCGCTTAAGGCAGAGGAAGACGTCCCTACTCCTCATGGTCCCAAGCTCCGTCATGTCCGCAGGCAGGAGCAGGCACCTCTCCACAGCGTCGGCAACGTACGCGCCTTCACCTTCTTTAAAGTCCCTGAGGGAGGAGTCATCCCTCAAGGGAGCCCCGCGGAGCATCGGGGCGGGAAGCCAGGCCTGGACCTCGGGCGGGGGAGCGACCTGTTTCTCCTGCGTTGAGGGGCCTATCCTCAACTGCTTCGGTTGCCGCTGATTGCCCTCGCCCTCCCGCGTGGGCCCAGATTTGTCCTCTAGGGTCCTCTTACCCTTGTCCTTCTTCTGCTTAGGGTCAGCGGGCTCGGGCCTGGACGACGGGCTCGCCTGAGGCGGAGGAGGAGGAAGCTTGGACTGTGTTGAAACTGACCTGGTCTGAACAGGTCGATTCTTTGGAGATGGGGGAGGGAGCTTCGGCTTGGACTTCCCCGGCGGCCCTTCCAGTAGCTCGGATAGGCTTGGCTGGTACTTCTTCTTGTAGCCCATCCTGCGCCTGGAGGACTTCTGTGCCGCGAAGAAGTCTGCCTCGGTTAGACGAGGATCACCCAAGTCACCAGGTGGGTCCTCGGACTGATTGAGTTGCTCAAAAATGCTGAAATCCTCCTCGGCAGCACCAAAATCTACAGGCTCCCCTTCCCTCTCTAAGTTCTCTTCTGTGGCCTCTGGGAACGAATGGGAAGACGAGGGGACTGCTACCGTGACGCCTTCCGAAGTAGAGGTGTCCTCGGGAAACTCAAACCCGCCCTCGGTCACTACTATTTTCTGCAGCCGAGGATCGTTTGCTCTGATGACGTACTTCGGGGCCGCAAATGACTTCTGGAGCGGAGTGTACCCCAGAATCTTGTGCGCAGCTCTGACTTGGTGATCTTCTTCTTCCTCGAAATCCGCCGACCTGAGCACCTTCTGCAAGTCCTCCTTATTGATCAAGTTGTAATGGCGCGCATAGGAGTGCGTATCTGCAAAAAAAAGAGTACACGTCCGTGGTTAGAGGCCAAACAATATAAGAAGAAATGACGCAAAAAAAGAAGCTAGAATCTACAAATCCCCTTTCATTCCCATTGCCCCACCTGGCTCTCCCTCCTCCGTCGGGCAGTGAAGGCCATCGTGCCACGCTCCGGACACGATGAGGAAGTCCTCATTCATCCCCTTGTTGGACTCGGGGAGGCACTGGATAAGCCGGACCCTGTCGTCCCTCGTCCTCATGTAATAGGATTTGTTCTTCAAATGCTGAAGATTGTAGCAGTAGTTGACATCGTGATGGGTCAGCCTCAGACCCATCTTTTCGTTAAGGGCGTCCACGCTGCCCAGAATCCTGAACATGTTGGAGGCGCACTGGGTGGGGGTCAACCGGAAGTAGGTGAGGTAACCCCTCATCACTGGCCCCATGGGGATCCTCATCCCCCCTTCAAGGAAAGCGATGATAGGGATCGCCACTTCGCCCTCTCGCCTCTTGAGGTACCACTCCCCCTCCATACAATACCTTAAGCCCACATTGGCCGGTATCTTGTAATCGGCGATGAACTCCTCCATCGCCTCCTCAGTGTCAACAAACCTCTTAAGTCTACCCATCCTAGATGACGCCTAAGTGGACTAAAAGATGAACAAATGAAAGAGAAGGACGAGTAAAGAGGGAGAAAGCTCAGAGAAAGACAGAGAGACTTACAGAAATGAGGAGGAGTCCTCGGACTGGCTTTTTGTGCTGGAGGTGGAGGTGGAAGTTTGGCTGGACTCAGAGTAGAGACGCAGGAGCTCTCGATTGCAAATGAAGAGTGAAGAAACGGTTCTAATGGGTACTTATACCCTAGAAAGGAGAGCTGCGCAAGTTTTCCCGCCCATAAGTGCCAAACGCACCCCCACCGTTAGATTGTCATCTGTCCGTTGAACGTGGGAAGCATACAGCCGCCCGAATTTAATGCAAGACACGTTACGCACATCGAAGCGCCAGTAACGCGCCTTGGGCAGTTGAAAAGGCGCCAACGCTGACGAGGGATAAGACTTGATTAGACGCGAAGCAGGTCCGGGGATATCAAAATCCTCCTTCCGCCCGAGGATGCGGACAGCACGATTTTGAGGGGCTATTGTGGGGCCAGAATAAGTCAGCAGCCCCGGCCCACTCCAGGCCCAGCCCAACGGCCCATGCCGAGGACGCCTCGACGATCCGAGGTCCGAGGACCAAAGTTTGGAGCCCAGGACCCAAGGAGCGTTGCCGAGGATGGTTACATCCTCGGCATACCGAGGACAGAAAGCGGGCACACGTCACACCTTTAAGGGGGGTCTCCCCAAGCATCCAAGGAGCAAATAACGAGAACCAATGGCCGGACATTGGAGCATGGCGGAGGAGCAGGTCCCAGGCGAACTGTCACCTCCACATTAAATGCCCTCAACTAACGCTCTGGCCGCATTAATGAGGACAGGACCTCTGAACAGTGCCGTCTTGAGCGCTGCAACCCACTGGAGGTATGGGAATGCGGCTGATGGGACAGGCACTCGAGTAGAAGCCGGATTGATCAACAAATGTAGGGCTAGGATCAACTGAGTGAGGAGTATATAATGTAAAAATCCCTCTTGTGAAGGGGACGGACGAAAAACCAGAGAAAAAGGAATACTGTAGCAGAGTATTCTCTCCCAACTCTTGTAACCCTTCAGAAAAGAGATAATAGTAGTTTCCAGCTCCATAAGGCACGTCCGAGGAGCCCCATTGCGTGTTTAAGCCCACGTTCTAGTTATTGGCAACCACGTACCACCATGCATGGCCGTTGCCTTCTTACTGAGGCCTAGCTCTTGAGTCCACACTCTACAAATTTATTGAAGGGTTAGTTGGGCTTGGGCCCACTCTCTCGATCCTCAGAGAGCGCTCGAATCCACCCCCTACATCAATAATTTTGCTTTTATTATATGGTAATTTTTCTGTTTGTTTTAACCCTAACTAGTGTGTAGCTCCATGCATATGAACGGGTATAATTAAAAATAATTACAACTATATGGTTCAAATTATACATTTTTTTAGAAAATATTCAAATGGTTTTAGACTCTTCGATTTTTGCACCCAATAATTCACTTGCCAAAAAAAATGAAAAACTTAAATTGACATATAGCGGAAAATTGGACTCTAATTGAAAGCCAATTTTGGATTTAATTGGATTTGAACTCTTCAATTTTTATACTCAATAATTCACTTGGCATAAAATTAAAAATTAAATAAGACACGTGGTACAAAATTGAAAATCCAATTAAAATCTAATTCGATTTTCTCTAAGTTTTGGCTATTAATATATACTAGTCACTAACCTGTGCGATGCACGGAAAGTAAGCTATTATGAAATTTCAATTAATTTTATGTTTAAAACATAATGATTAACATAATGTCTCAAGTATAATTCTCCCAAACATGTAATTTTAAGTAGCAAGTAACAACTGCTCGATTTATATCTTCAATATCACCTTTAAGATCATGAGTAATCACATCCCCTGTCCTAAGATCCAATATCAAATAGCCATATCATATATATATATATAAGTTTGACATTGTCTAGAAAAAAAATGCAGTTATAAATATAGTTAAAATATATGTGGATTCAATACTTCACTTAGTTTTGAATAGTAGGTTTACCTACTATCCATATAGAAGGAGGAGGTACCATTTGAGTAAGAATTCATTGGCGTTACTAATAAGTCCTTGAATGTTGGGAAGTCTTAATTGATACGGACGGCATTGACAAACTACCCATCAATCAAAAGTTGGGTATAATTTAATTTTATCGGGTAATTAATTGGATCCTTAACATTAGCAACAATGTTGTATCTACATATTTCTTTGCTCAACTTAGGAGTCCTACTAAAACATGATATGCAAATGAAAAAAAGATTTTAAAAAAAAAATTGAAATCTTCCACACACAAGATTTGTTAATAGTGTACCTCAATTGCAAACCCGATCAAAGAATAGGACCATGTAAATTGGTCCACAACAGCAACAACACCACTTTATTTATATGTTACTCTACTTAACTGGGCAGGATTCCTACATGATAAGAAAATAGCATTCAAGTAATAGAATAGCATTGAAAATTCTTGCAGACAAAAAGAGCATTAAATTTCCACAAATTATAATGCCCAGCTGAGAATCAAATCTTTGCTACAAAAACATAATACACAAATGAAAAAAAAAAAAAAATTGAAATCTTTTTTACAAGATTTGTTAACAGTGTCCCCAATAAGAGTACCAAGAGTCATGAAATATCCTCAATAATAATTCACACTAAACCTTCATTATATGATTCAAACATATATAAGAATAGAAATTAAATTAGAAACAATTAAAAACCTTATAAGAAGCGACAAAATAGAAAAACAGGGAAAATTTTAAAATATTTTGAAAAGAGAGGGCTAACTGAATTTTTAATAGCATCATCTTCGTGTTTGTATTTCTAGTAGCAAGGAGTTGAAGACTTTTTTTCAAGACCTCGTTCAGGTATTATAAGGAACATCTTTCCTTTCCATACAATAGTTAAAACAAAATAAATATTATATAATCCATAGAATGGTTAAGCCTATCACCATCTAATTTTTTACAATAAAATATCCAATTAGAATGGTTACAAAGTATCTCCCATATGCCACGCACAGAAACCTAATCGAAAAAAGAAAGGAAGAAAGGAAAAGCAATTTAACACTTTCTAAGAAGAAGAAAGTGGACTGGAGACAAAGGAGAAGACGTTACTATGTTGCATGCGTTTAGGGTTTGTGGAGCACGTACCTTTGGGGTTTGTGGAGGAAGATTTTAAAACCCAAATAATAAAACCAAAAAACCTATAATAGAATATAGCGTTAAAACCTGCCAAAAAAATATTTGTAAAAACCAAAGTTTCTCCACCGTACATATAGAGAGAGGGTGAAGAATCAGAATGAACTTGAAGACCCATTAGCTCGTATTGGACTTGTTGCATATTATTCTTCATTTTTATCAAGAACCTCTTTTGCTAGTACTAAAGGTCAACCTGCTGGGAAAGGTGAAATTGATGAGACTGATGATGGGTATGGCAGATTTAGGCAAATGGGTTCCTGGGATAATGGGGACTCTAGCTTTGATATATTTGATGAGGTTAAAAGAGCTTGAGGATGATGATGACGATGAAGAAGAAGTAGGAGAGGAGGATGGTGATGGTGATGATTTTATAGTTTTAAATTCGTTAAATAGAAATGGTGAACAAAGGGAAGGTATTGGAAGAGTTGAGTTGGATGAGGAAGAATTAAGACACCCTTTGGTAAGAGAGATTTGTAGGTTGATTGAACTTAGGTCGGCTTGGAATCCAAAGCTTGAAGGGGAATTAAGGCACTTGCTAAGAAGCCTTAAGCCTTGCCAAGTTTGTGCTGTTCTATGCTCTCAGGTGGATGAACGGGTTGCTTTTAAATTATTTTATTGGGCTGATCGGCAGTGGCGGTACAGACATGACCCGATTGTGACATCCTTAGTAAGAGTAGACTAAATTGTGCCAGGGTGCTAGGTGGGTTCTTCGGCTCATGGCCTGCAGGGGTATTGTGCGCCGGCCTGAAGCATTTGGTAATGTGATGGTGTCATATAGTCGGGCAGGAAAGTTGAGGAATGCAATGCAAATTTTGACTTTAATGCACAGGGCAGGAGTTGATCCTGATCTGTCAATATGTAACACTGCAATCAATGTTTTGGTGAAGGGGAATAAACTGGAAAAGGCATTGAGGTTCTTGGCCCGGATGCAACTTGTTGAAATCACACCTAATGTTGTCACTTATAATTCCTTGATCAAGGGGTATTGTGACTTGCATCATATAGACGATGCTATTGAGCTAATCGCTGAAATGCCTCTGAAGGGATGCTACAGATAAGGTTAGCTACTATACAGTAATGAGTTTTTTCTGTAAGGAGAAAAGGGTTAACGAAGTAAGGGAGTTGAAGGATAAGATGGTGAAGGATAGTAAATTGATACCAGACCAGGTTACCTCCAAGCGTGGTCATGGAGATGAGGCTTTGGAGTTTTTGAGGGAAGCAGTGGAGAGGGGTTTTCGTGTTGATAAGATTGGGTATAGTGCAATAGTTCACTCATTTTTTAAGGCATGGAAGGATTGACATTGCTAAAGAATTAGTAAATGAAATGTTCAAAAAATGTTGCATTCCTGATGTTGTGACCTACACAGCTGTTCTTAATGGGTTTTTTTTATTATAGAAAAGGTGGATAAAGCTAAAGAGATGCTTAAGCAGATGTACAAGAATGGCTGCAAACCAAACACTGTATCTAAGCAGATGTACAAGAATTGCTGCAAACCAAACACTGTGTCATATACTGCCTTGTTACATGGGCTTTGTCAGATTGGAAAGTTACGAGAAGCTAGAGAGATGATGAACATGAATGAGGAAGAATGGTGGACCCCAAATGCCGTCACTTATGGGGTTGTGATGCATGGTCTACGTAGAGAAGGGAAGTTGTCTGAGGCCTGTGATATTGTAAAAGAGATGATTAGAAAAGGCTTTTTTCCAACCCCAGTTGAAATTAACTTACTGATTCAGCCTCTCTGCCGAGAGGGAAAAATGGATGAGGCTAAAAAGTTGATGCAGGAGTGTCTGAACAAGGGGTGTGCTGTCTTGTTAATGTGGCAAACTTCACCACTTTAATTCATGGATACTGCCAGAAGGATGATTTGGAAGCTGCTCTATCATTGCTTGATGACATGTATCTCAACATTGAGCACCCTGATGTAGTCACGTATACTACAGTGATAGATGCGTTGGGAAAGAAAGGTAGAATAGAAGAAGCAACTGAACATGCTGAAGAAGGGTTTCGATCCTACTCCTGTTACATACAGGACAGTTATCCACCGGTATTGTCAGATGGGTGGGTTGGAAAATTTGTTAAAACTATTGGAGAAAATGCTCTAAGGACATTCATGCAGAACAGTGTATAACCAAGTTATTGAAAAGCTTTGTTAGTTTGGGAAATCTTGAGGAGTCAGATAAACTCTTAGGTACGGTGTTGAGAACATCTTCAAGAATTGACGCTAAAAGATGTCACATACTCATGGAGGGTTATTTGAGCAAAGGGATTCTTTTGTCAACATAGAAAGTGGCCTGTCTTCAACCGGAATCTGATTCCTGAATTGAAGTTATGCGAGAAGGTGAGTAAAATACTGATGTTAGAAGGTAAATGTGAGGAGGCAGATAGGCTTATGATACGATTTGTTGAGCGTGGACACATTTCATCTGAGTGTCAAGAGCATTTGGGAAGCCAGTGGGTGTTATTCTTGCTACAAGAGTGATGATGACTTTTTCATCATCATTATGTGCTACCACTGTTAAGTGATTTATCAGGGTAAGTGCCCCGTTCTTCCATCATCATTTATTAAAGAGCAAAATGCAGAAAATACCTCATGTGGTTTGGGCCTATTTCAAAGACAGTGCTGTACTTGCAACTATCAATTTAGTGTCACTCATGAAGTTTGCGAAATGATGAAATTGCCCGCGCACTTTATCAGCTGTGATGGATCATGGATGGGAAGTGATGCACACACTTGCTTTATTATAAAAAATTCATTTTAAAATAAAATTAATAAAATTTTCTTTTATTTTTGAGTGAAAATTAATAAAAGTTTTAATTGTAGTAGGATGGTGAGAAAATTTTCTGATTGGTTGCTAAGAAATTAAAAGGGAAAGGAGAAGAAATTTTTGTGATGGGGACAAATGTTTCTGATTGGTAAACTTTTGATTTTTTGTACTCAATGTTTTTGTCAAGATTCAATTGCAGTAGGATTCAGAATTTTATTCTTCTAATTATTATTTGTTCTCACTAATTAAACGTGTATTTTCCTATATATTTTTTTAGAAAAATTATTTTAAGAAAAAATTATTTTAAATTTTAAAATAATTGATGTATTAATTTTATTCAAAAACACATCCATCACAGTTGATGCAAGTGTAACAGAGGGAGCAATTATCACCATTCTTCAAACCACATGGGTTAATAACATTAAGTTGATAGTGTTGGAAAAATAGCATGGAGTGAATAAGAAATTGATGTTTTATATGTTCACTTGAAGATGTTATTAAAAGTGATGAAAATCCTGAGTCCCACATAGAAAATGAAAGAGATAGTATATGAGTTTATATGCTCATGGGTTAGACATTGAGTTGAGCTTTTGGCATATGTGGACTAGGCTTACTTGTCCAAATAATAATATTTTATTATTTTAATTTTTGAGTTAGTTAGTTTGTGCAGAACAGTTATTACTGAAACAGAGTGCCTATTTAGTAATGTATAATTTTTCATAGTCCCTTATTCATAAAAACTATTTTTCAGAAAACTCTCCCTGTGAGAATATTTTGTGCATTTCATTTTGTGCCAAAGAGAGAGAAAGAGACATTAAGTAGTTCACAGAATACGACCTTGTGTGCTTCATTTTTGTGCTATAGATCATTTTATCCTTGGAGGTAGATGTCCGTGAGTCTCAAAGCACCACAATAATTGTGTAAGGGGCGAAACCTGCTGTAAGGAGATTGTGTCAAACACAAGACTTGATCTGAATTATTCATCCTTCACGCATTTGGTCTGCGAGTTTTTAATTATTTGCAGATTTCTTCTTATATATTATATTTTGTTTTTGCCTATCATATCTATTTGTGTTATTGCTTATATTTAGATCTGTATGTTATTCCTTTTGCTTAATCACAAAGTAAATTGTTGAAATATATCCAACAAATAGTACATGGGTGTATCTGAAATAGACCTAAACCACACATGCCCTTTTGCATTTTGCCCTTGGTTTAATTAAGTAACTTGTGAATCATATATTTTGTGGTTGTCCTGAGGTCACTGATGTGATCTTTTTTACATGTAATAAGTTGTTGAGGTTTAAAAAGTTACAATGTTGCACCAAGGCCCAAAATGGCACAATGAGTTGAACTCCATAAAAAAAAAAAAAAGGCTTGAGCTCACAATAAGGAAAAAGATTTAAACACAAGACCCACAAATGGATAGGCCTTAGGGCCCATGAAATGAAGGGAAGAATGAAAAAAGCTTAGCCTGCCAAGATCAGAAAATTACTAAGGAGTCCAGGGGTAAGAACTGTGACGAGATACCCAGGGACTGCCAAGAGCTTGGGGTCCTCAGGATGTGCAGCAAAGCTAGGATGAGATTAAGACAGCAAAGCTAGGATGTGCAGTGAATTAGAATAGAATCATTGAGAAAACTCTGTCAAAAACTCAAAGAAAGTATTAAAAGAAAGGAAAATATTGTCTGGCATCCTCAAACAGCAACTATAGAACATACTTGGATTCAAACTTTGCAAGTCTTAGAGGCTGAAAGAGCCATCTAAGTCTATAATTTTTGAGCTTATTTGAACCTTGTAACACGTCTTAGTGAGCACATTGTAATACACAATTAAGAAAAGTAATGAAATATCTCACACTGTTTTAAGGATCCTTAACGATTATTCTGTGTCTTTCTTTATCACATCACCCCTTTACTGTTTCTTGTTGTTCCATGCATATATATTTCTTGTTTGCTAATATGTATGTATTGTAGAATTCTTGTTCTATGCACCACTTGATTTGTAATCAGCCCATTTAGCTGCGGTGAACCAAGCTCAGTCTCTTAAAACAACAACTAACGGGCCCAGAGTCCTTGCTTCTACTTAGGCCTGGACTCTGTCCAAAAAAAGGACCCTCACACAAGTTTTTATCTTTTTTTGAGAAACACATGTAACAAGTTATTCTCAAATGGGAGAGTGGGTATGCTAGAGCAATTGGTCACACCGCCAGTATGGCTACCAAGTTATGGGCTATCCGAGATGATATCAACTTGTACATCGAATTAAACTTGACAAATGTTTTAATTGAGCTTGATGCGAAGATTGTGGTTGATCTGCTCTTGAAGGAAGAGGGAAACACGAATGGCAATGATGTCATTATTGCTGATTGCAAAGAAGGCTTGCAAAGAATCCCAAGAGTTCGAGTTCAACATCGCTATAGGAAAGCAAATAAGTGTGCTGATGCCTTTGCTAGAAGAGGCGCCGTTAGTCCACAAGATTTTGTAATTTATCAATCCCCTCCAACGGATGTTGCCATGTTGGCTAGTCTGGATGCAGTGGGAACTCTGTATGAGCGTAACTGCTCCTTTAATTCTGTTTTCTAGTTTATGAATACTACCTGTTTAACCAAAAAAAAAAAAAGAAGAAGTTATTCTCATGTTTTGTCAGTTTTTACTGTAAAGAGATTCAGAGAACTAAATTTATGTTAGCTTACCAGTTTGAATTTTAATATTTGATTTTTTTTTTTTTTTTTTTTTTGAGGATAAATGTATGAGATAAAATGTAATTTCTAGTTAATTTCTTGGTACTCGGAAATTAATTACAGAGATCGTCCTCCTGTCCTCCTTTAAAATATATTCTCTTATTTTCTGAGTGAATTTAATTGTTTAGTGGATGTTTTGACCTGTTATACTAAAATTTATTGATGATCATTCTGGTTCGTGTCATTGTTTGTCATCCTCTACATGTACTTGCAGTTTTTAAATGAAAAGTTTCCCTGCGGTCCTGCACATAATCCTCTAAATATTGTAAAAACAGATGTATCATGTATGCAGTAATTCTTCTTGTTAAACTGTCAATGAGTTTGTGCGTTTTTATTTTAAAGTTTTTGCCCTTTAACTGAAGGATGATAACTTATTATGTTGTTCATCACTTGATTATAGTCCTCTATGTACTGAGGAATATTTTTAGAAGAACTAAGTTATATTTCATAAAACAAAGGAGCAGTGCCTTTCGCTTCCCTTGCCTTGTATAAAAATTTGTGTTAGCATAAACAAGAATTAGTATTGGCATAAATTTTAATATAAAGGTTAGATATAATATGGTCATCATGATCATTACCTTTTCTCTCTCTCTCTAGGAAATAGTGCTAAAGTAGAATTCATTCACGTATGGAGAAATGTAGAGAAACCCGTAAACATTTCAATTTGGCTTTTGTTGACTCAGAGAAAACGTGTAATAGTTATATAGAGAGGTTATGTCGTTGGTTTTTTTTGGCGAAAAGGGGTTCCTCTAAAGTATATAAAGGTGATTAAGGATATGTATGAAGAAGACGTAATTAGTGTAAGAACAAGTGGGGGCATTACAAGTAAGTTTCCTATCACAATAGTTTTTCATTAAGGATCAACTTTAACACATCTTTTTGCACTAGATATGGATGAACTTATTATACCAATTCAAGATGAAGTCCATATGCTTCTTTTAGACGATATAGTTTTAGTTGATGCTACAGAATGTAAAGGCTTTATGTTACACAGGTCTAAAACAGAGTATATGGAGCGTATGTTTAGTAAAAAGAGAAATAAAATTGGAGTTGTAAAACTTGATGGTCAAGAGATATGAAAAAGTGAGTGTTTTCGATATCTTGAATCACTAATTTATGAGAATTCAGAGATCAAAAAGGGTGTAAATCATAGGATAAGAGTGCGGTAGATGAAGGGGAGAAGTGCATCAAGAGTAGATAAGTATGAGAACTTATCATGAAAATGTCATAAAATGGACTTCAGAATGATCAAATAAATGAGTTTGTTAACCTCCAAGCCTTTAACGACTTTTGCATCTCGTAGGAGGGAAGAAAAGTTGCTAACCGGTTCTGCAGAAACGTCGCTGACTATGGTAGTGTTCAACAATAATCTTCATTGCATGATCCAGCGGTAGACTTTGCTACTTGGTTGAATATTTTTGTTGTTCAAAGACTTGTAAAACTATCCTTTTCTTTGTGGCATCAAATGATCTACTCTTAGAATTCTTAAGTTACTCCGTTAAACTAGCGTATGGTGGTGGAATGCTAACTCTTCTTTGTTGGGTCATTCTTCATTCTTTCATGTTGTCCCTTTCTTGCTCCCACATAATTTTTGAGATGATTTCTTCAGTTTCCCTTAACAACAATTATTGTGGAGACTTTGCTCACCCGTGACTTTCTTCTCTCCCTGACCGACCTCAGCTCCCCCGTCTTGCTCAGAGCCATCTCCAATTAGCAAGCCCAAATCAAGCACTGCATGTACTTGATGCACCCAGCTAAACCCACCCTGATTTCAGCATCCCAACCCACAATCTGTCCCTCTCTCGACACCGTGACCTCTAACCCACCACTCAAACCGGAAGGTATACCCTCTCTGCTCTCTCTCTCTCTCTCTCTCTCTCTCTATATATATATATATATATATATATATATATATTTTTTTATTTAGATATTGATATATATAAATATATTTATAGTTATTTATTTATATATTTATTTGTATATAAAATTTATGTGCATAATGTTATCTGCAATAGGTGTTTGTAAAAGGTTATGGCAGCTTGTGAATATTTTGGTAAACTGAATTTAGCATTGTTCTTGAATTGGGCTTAGTATTTATGTGAATTTGGATGGTTTAACAACAATTATTGTGGAGACTTTGCTAAGATGATGGTTGAATGGGTCTACACTGTCTTGTATTGTAGGAAGTTTTTTGGAAAATAACATCTTCTTGCTTACACACTCGATTGAATGGTATGTCAAATAATTTTGTATGCTAAAAAAGTATGTCATAATGCTAAATATGTATACCAATTTTGGTTTTTAAATTGTTTATCCTAATGAACACTTAAAGGGTAAGACATACGTTGTTTTTGTTGGTCGTGTGCCGGGTGTGTACGACACATGGGAAGAAGCCCGTGCCCAAGTTCATCAATGGAGCAGATCACAAAGCGTTTAAGCATAAAATGGATGCAAAAGTGGCTTTTATGAAGTTGTGTTGATTCCTGATTTTTGCATATGGGTACCTCTGTAATTTTTATATAAGACTTGGATGTGTATATGTTAATATTTTTTGTAATTGGAATTAATGGATGTGTATAAATGATGTGTATAGGTATTTTAAGATGCTCAATTGTATTATAGGTATATTTTTTGACATTTTTCCTACAAAATGTTTTACATTGGGGAGCCAAATGCTAGAAAATATTTTTTGGAAAAACTCTTTTACACACACAACCAAACACTGAAACCCAAACAAACATCTGAAAATATTTTCCTTTTTGTAAAATATTTTCAACTGAAAATATTTTACATGTTACTAAACACAGCCTAAATAATGATCTTGATTGTTCTGTCAAGACCTCATTGATTTTTCTCTTTTCCTTTCATGATCCTTTTCAAGGAGTCCAATCTTGCACCTTTTTTTTATACACTTGCTTTTGGGTTTTTGTACCCGTTCAAGTTTTGTTTGCACCCATTATTGGAACTTTATATATGGTTAGCACCCATTATCAGGCCATATTTACAATTTGTACCATTAATAGGACATACTTTCTATTTGCACCCATTATTGGGCCATTGTAACCACCTCAATGATTGCCCACTTTTCACTGTTATTATGGAGCTTTCTTCACTTTATTCTACTATATGGTGTTACTATTGAGTTACTATGAAAGATTTTTGAGGTCAACTGCATAATAAGCTTTAGCTCCCAACATGTGAGGCATTTGCTTTTTCATGGGGCTCGTACATTTTTTATTAGAAAGAATTTGGATGCTATGGATTTGTGAGTTGCTATTCTGCAAAAATCCTTCGTTTCCTTGGAATGAGAACAAAAGTATCTAGATGATTGCTTAGAGTATGTGGAGAAAATGCATCTTGACTCCTCAGTGGAATCAAGATATGTTGTGGGCCGTTTTTTAACCAATACAAGTGTCGTGCTTTGATACGTTTGCGGTTAGACCCGAGGTTGTTTGGGAAGTTGACTCCGGAACTCATGCTAACGGGTCACCCTTTGGCACGCTATGGCTACGCTTTCCCTTAAGCAATAAAATATCATTGTAAGTGTTTGAATGTTGTAAAATGATTTTTTTTTTATTTCTTATAAAATGATAATGATTTATAATATTCACAATAAAAAGAAAATTAAAAAATAGAATATTTAATACTTACCTTTTATTGTGAACTACTGTTTGCTGCAGAGTTCCTCTACTTAGTTCCTCGTGAACAATGTCAAGGTAGTTCCTCTGTAGAATTCTGATATGGTACTGTTCTGACATTCTTTACCGGTTCCTCAGAAGTGATGTTACAGTGGTTCCTCCACAAAACTCTGGTGCGGTATCGTTTTAATATTCTGCAGTAGTTCCTCAGGAGCGATGTTGTGGTTCCTCCACTTGGTTCCTCTGCAGAACTCCGGTATGGTACTATTTGATATTCTTTAGCGGTTCCTCAGGAACGATGTCGTGGTAGTTCTTCTACTGTGGCTCCTCGGTAATGATGTTGTGGTATGGTACCATTGTGATATTCTTCCAAAGAACTCATATTGTAAAACATTTAAGTTAGCTAGACCACAAACTTGGTTTATGGAAAACTTCTACTGAAGCACCAAGAAAATGTAAATTATAACAATATGCAAAGCAAGAGGAAATTTATTTGAATGGGATAGACTTAGATATGATGTGTGCATGCTTTTATAGAAGATTTTTTAGAGGCTAAGTGATATTTTAGAAGATCTGAAGGAGGTAGGATAGAGTCATCTTCTTTTTGGGCTCTCTTGTTTGCTCCTTGTTCTTCCTCCCCCTTTTGTTATGCTTTGGAGTTCTTAGCATAGTTTGGCAATTATAATATGAAAATAGTATATGGCTTTAGCTACAAAGGAAAAATGTCTTCTTGGAAAGTCAAAGGAGTAGGTGGGGTATTTAATACAATGGATGACAACTTGATTAATAGAAGAATGAGAAGGAATTGTGGGGAGATGTCAAACACACGGTGGAACCGAGTCAAACCATTGGTTCATGTATTCCAAGCAAACACATTAACCAAGGGCAAAACTACAAGTTCCATATGTGAGTTTTTTCATACTCATTTATGAGTTTTCACACTATTTGTGGGTCTTCTCTTTCTTTCCTTTCCATGGGATTGCTTCCTTTTTTGCTGGGCTTTCTAGGGATCCCTTTTGAGGACTATTTCCTTTGTAACATGTACTGAGTCATACTCACCTTATACAAGGTTTTTTCTTTTCTTTTTTCTTTCATTGTTGGGCTCTTGCCTACTCTTTTTGATCCTTCAACCTCTTTTGCAAGAGTGTTTCGTGGAACCATGGGTCATTTGGGTTCCATAAGGCACATGATCTGGTCCCTAAGTTGGGCTTACTTTTGTCATTTTTTTGGGTATCAACACACTATAATTAGCACACCTCGATCATGGGCGAGTCAAACCTCTGCAATACATATAGGGCATGTCATTATCATTATCCTTAGGCCCATCTCAATTAGTATTCTTCCAAAAACAACATACTCAGGAATTGAGCAACGATAATAGTAAAACACTCATGGTGTAGAAAAAATCATCAACTGTTTCCTTCCAAGTATATTGTTCAACCAAATATCTAACAAAGCACCAAATATGGCTCCCCCTGCCATAATGAATACAATCAATTTTTGAAGCAATTGATGCTTGTAAATGGCTGAAAAATCTTGACGCATGTAGAATAATACTCATGAGATTACAAGAGTAATCATGAAATAGGTGTAATGTATAATCATAAGATTACATCAATAATCATAAAATATATTTAAACGTATGTTCGAATCCAAATCAATTTTTCTCAACTCTACTCCTTATCATTTTTTTTATCTATCATATGAGAAATGAGGAAGTTTAAGGATCAAATCCTGTTATGGAAATAGTGTTTACTTTATAGATATTATGAGAATTACTACTGAATTCAACGAGTTCAAATTAAAGTAAAAAAAGAAAAGGGAAGGTAAAGTTAAAGAAAAATATTGTTATTTATATGTTTATTAACATGTACATGGTAAGTGAAGACATTTACTCCAAAGTTGAGGGATTGAGTTTGATGGCATCTCTTCTTCTACCTTATGAGCTACTGTGACTATTTCAATATTGCTAATATTCTCTTTATGTGGACCTTCTGTGGATAGTCTAAATGATAAAAAAACTGGAACATTCTTCTAATCTTACTACATTAGTTTCAGAAATATGGAAACAATTATAAATAAATAAATAAATAAAAGATATCACATTGTCAGCATTGAACGTATTTCATCACCAATTGTGCCTAAAAGCACGCGAATAGTAAATGTTTCCACCCAAATGATGAATGCACTCATGCCTCCACCTAGGACCTTATACTTGTTGTCTAGTACTCAGAGCTCATAATCCATAAAACGGTTTGTACCCTGTACTAAGTGATTCTCACCTTTAACAAGAATTTCCAATTTTTCTTCCATTATTGGGCTTTGCCTATTATTTGTAAAGCCTTCTTTTCTCTTTTCCAAGAGTGTTTTTATGAAACCATTGGTCAATTGGGTTTCATAAGGCCCATGATTTGGTCCCTTAATTGGGCTTATTATTGCGATTTTTTTTGGGTATAAATACATTATAATTAGCGCACCTCGATCTTGGGGAAGTCAGACCTCTACAATGTAAATAGGGCAGGTGACTGTTGTTATCCTCAGGCCCACCTCAATTAGTATTCTCTAAAGGTGACATACCCAAGAAATTGAGCAACGATAATAGTAAAACACTCATGGTGTAGAAAAATAACTAGAAAAAATCATCGACCGTTTCCTTCCAAGTATATTGTTCAACCAAATACCTAACAAAGCACCAAATATGGCTCCCTCTGCCACAATGAATATGATCAATTTTTGAAGCCATTGATGCTCGTAAATGGCTAGAAAATCTTGATGCATGTAGAATAATACTCATGAGATTACAAGAGTAATAATGAAATAGGTGTAATCTATAATCATAAGATTACATCTACAATCATAAAATATATTTAAACATATGTTCGAATCCAAATTATTTTTCCTCAATTCTACTCCTTATAATTTTTTATCTATCATATGGAAAAGGAGGAAGTTTAAGAATCAAATTTTGTTATGGAAACAGTGTTTACTTTATAGATATTATGAGAATTACTACTAAACTCAATGAGTTCAAATTAAAATAAAAAAGAAAAGGGAAGGGAAGGTAAAGTGAAAGATAAATTTTGTTATTTATATGTTTATTAACGTGTTTAGTACATGGTAAGTAAAGACATTTACTCTAAAGTTGAGGGATTGAGTTTGATATCATCTCTTCCTCTACCTTATGAGCTACTGTAACTAATTTAATATTACTCATATTTTCTTTATGTGGACCTTCTATGGATAGTTTGAATAATCAAAAAACTGGAACATTCCTCTAATTTTACTCCATTAGTTTTAGAAAAATGGAAACAATTATAAATGATAAATAAATAAATAAATAAAAGATATCACATTGTCAGCACTAAGCATATTTCATCACCAATTGTGCCTAAAATCATGCAAATAGTAAATATTTCCACCCAAATGATGATTGCACTCATGCCTCCACCTAGACCTTATAGTTATTGTCAAGTACTCAGAGCTCATAATCCATAAAACAGTTTTCTAGGCTAGGTGAATATTAATATATGTTTATGTTTATGTTTGAGTTTATGATTATGGTTAAGACTCGTTGAACATCTCTTCCTCGAAGTCAAAACTCACAATAAAAATGAACCCTTCTCATTATTCATTATGCTATTTAGAATGAGGAATGCTTTATTTTAATTTTGTTTAAGTATAGTATTTTATTTATATTTTTTTGAATTTAATTGGTAACCTAATGTATTGTATGCCTAAGTTTTCGCTTTAAGATAATTACTTTTCCAATAATTGTATATGGTAACTACCAAAATATATAAAAATCAAAACATCCACAATAGAAACATAGAAGAAAATATTTAAACAAATAAAGCATCAAATTCAAATGAAAGATTTTTATTCTCTTTCTTAGCTTAATTAGTTCTCCTCTTATAAATATAAAACCTTGCTCACAAACTCATTAGGGAAGCACGTGCAATTCCAAACAAACCAACAATTGCCATGAATAATAAAAAAGAAAAGGTAAACCACAAAAAGTAATACTGAAATCATTTTTAGAGGCATGTTAAAAACAAAATTTGTAATTCTTGTATTGGAGATTTAATTGTCAAAATTTTCACCCAAAATGAAAAACAAGTGCAGTAAAATGATGTGTTACCATGTTGATTTTTAGTAGTCTTATTATTTTGTAGAAAGGGCAAATTGCAGTAAATCTACATATGGTTTTGCTCATTTGTACATTGCTTACCAGTGGTTTAAAACTTAACACTTTGTCCACTTATGATTTGCTCGAAAAACGCTGTCTATCTATGGTTTAAAAATTGGCATTTTACCCACTTAAGGTAAGCTCTATTTGTCTTTTGTTACCCACCTCGGTTAAAAGCAGAAGTAGATTTGTATTTTTACTACTCTTTTATGTCTCTTTCTTCTCAAAACATAAAAAAACTAAAAAATCAAGGAAAAAGAAGATCTAAAAGTTAGGTTTTGTAAAAATTAAAACCTAACTTTTAAATCTTCTTTTCATGTATCAACTTTAATCTGTTCTTCTTCATGTTAGATGAAATAGCTAATATTTGAGCATTATTGTTAAATTTCAGAAAATCCACTCTGGTGGTTAGATTGTCTATGGTCTTGGTATGCTTTCTCCTGGCCCCTAAGAACTCCTCTCTATTGTAAACATTCACAATCCCACTGTCGGAACCAGCTGCAAACAATTTTCCATTTGGGGAAGTTGAAAGAGTTGTACCATTTTTGCAACCTGCATCGACAACCTTATGGAAGCAAGCCCTTGTTCTCAAGTCCCAATGGTAGACCTGGCCATCACCATTAGAGCACAACAACTGCTGACCATCATCAGCAAAAGCTAATGAACGAGCTCTCCATTCATCTTTAGTGTTCCATCGTTTACTATCTCTGCCATAAACGCCAGCTCAAACACCCTCATTTCATGGAAGTTCCTCTCTCCTCCTCCAATGGACTTTTCTTGAGAGGTAACTAAAATGCCACCGTTTCACTCTGTCGTAGTCCTCAAATTTTTTTTAGCTTTTTGAATTTTTTTTTTTGTAGATGTTATTGATAGGCATAATGTTCTGAGAGGCAGAGGAACGGCTTCTATGTATTCTTGGTCTTGTAAGAGGCAAGAAAAAAAAAAATAGTGACTCTGTTTACATGCTAAGAAAATAATGGAAATGAAATTTGAATATTAGTTAGTATGATATTTGGTTTTTATATATTATATTATTGTATATGCCAAATGCACAAACTACAAAAATGGATTTGTGTGGCATGATCTCAGAGATGATGATCAGATTCTTTCGGCTCATGGGAACGAATACGTTCTCAAAGGTTCTGAGCTCTTCGTTCAATCTAACGCGGTAGTAGGAGATAAATTGCTTATGTATGTACTAATTTGTATATGAAAAACTATTTGATTTTGTTATTTTTTGTTATATAATTAGAGAAAATGAATTAAGAAATGTGAAATGTGAAATCTAGAGTTTTTTATTTTATTTTATTATTATTACAGAGCGATTTAGTCCCATTGCAAATATAAAAATGCAGAGTTTGAAACAATTACCAGAGCCCGTGTCATCTAAAAGTCATGATGACTTGAAGCTGCTTACTTTTATATTTGCAGGTAATTTAGCCAACAAAATTACCTTTTCCAAAAATTAATCCAAAAGTTAGGTTTAATTTTTACAAAACCTAACTTTTAGATCTTTTTCCTCTCTTGATATTTTTAGTTTTTTATGTTTTGAGAGGTGAATGTTCAAATAGCGTTAAAAACACTATGAACGTTTAGACCCCCAAATACAAATTACTAATTCAAGCTTATTATCAAACACTAAATGTGCGGAACATGAACATAAGCTAAACACAGAATTGATAAACAATCTAAACCAAATAAAATCACATTCACAGCAGAAATTAAATGGCAAAGATTAAGGGAAGAGAGATGCAAACACAAGGACAACACAACGATGTGTTATTGAAGAGGAAACCGAAACCCTCGGCGTAAAACCTCTCCGCCGCCCTCCAAGCGGTAAATAATTCACTAAAGAATGTAGTTGGGATACATGAACAGCAGAAGACCCTTCAAGCCTAATCTACCCGGTGTACCTAAGCCCTCCAAGCTTCTTGCTCCAACGAGGTTACGCCGAACCTATTTCTTCTTTAGCTTACCGGATTCTGCTATAGCCCATAGCATCAACCAATAGTCATTGGTCCATTCCTAACTGCTTCCCAAAGCACCAAATAACATTCTCACAGATGTGGGTATGGTGAGAAAATGATTTGGGTAAGAACCTCTCAAGGATGTAACAATGGAGAGGGTGAGAGTAGAGGAATTTAAAGAGTCTCTATGTGAAAATTGTAGATGAATCAATCTTATTTTTCTCTAGGGTTTCTCTCTCAAAATTATCTTTGGAAGCTCTCTACATTTCGTGGGTATAAGGGGCATTTATACTAAGGTGGGAATAGAATGCGAAGATTCAGGTTTTTCAAAATAAAGCTGGTTGGCGACTTGGCCTTGTGACTTGACTGAGTTGCGAGTTCAAGCCGCGAGATAACAGAACGGCCAGGCTGGGTTTTTTGTCCTGTAGTGCTCTAGCTGGCGTGACTGTTCATCTTCTCACACGCTTCACTCGTGTACTGCAATTGGCAGCTTGCCAATCGCGAGTCACCCGTGAGTCTCAGCCGCGAATCTCTGCATCCTTGCACAATCTTGAGCATTTCTTCACACTCTCTCACTCACTACCCTTACATGATTCCCACCTAAATACAGGGTTATTAATTGCTAAATTACAAGCAAATTTGGCACGGAATAAAGCCAACAAGATGGTTGATTAAATTCAACCTTACAAGAGGAGAGAGACATAAAAATGTAGCAAAAATACTAATTTACCCCTATTGTGGGCGCAAGGGAAAGTGCATAAATGGAGTCCCCACCTAGTTATATGGTCTAAGAACCATGAATATAGCGTCCTTTCGAGGAAGAACCTTTGATCTTACTACCAGAGTTTGGGTTTGGAGTTTAAGTACGCTCTTGGGAAGGTGTTAGGCACCCAAGATCGCTCAGCCCTAAGGTTGGCCTCCCATCATTGTGTCTTATATCTTAATCCTATTAAAAACTATTCAAATACTTGTATTCTAGACTCACACGCACATTAACATACATCTAACAACAGCATGACATCTTTAACCCTAAACACATACTTATTCATCCATCCAAAAAAATAAAAGAGCCAAACAAAAAGAAACCCTAGCATTCATCTAACAAATGAAAACCCTATCATACATCTAAAACAAAGCCATAACATAAACATGGCAACAAGCATATCATCGAACAAAATATATCAAAAACACAACGTTAACACATTAGAAACCCTAATCATACATCTAAAAACCCTAATACAAATACATGAACATTGCTAATGCATGTCTTACCCTTTACTTACCTCTCAGCAACACAACACCTGTGGCATATGCATGAACATGTGAATGAATGGCATAGCATTAAAACCAAGAAAACCCTAACCTAAACCCTAATCTAAACATGTGATCAAAAAAATAAAATAAAATAAAAAACATGTTAAAAGGTAAACAAACAGTCATGGGGCTTGGAACATATGAAAAAGAGGCTATGTAGACAAACGCGTGAAGGTAGAATCAAAACAAACAAAAAATTAGGGTTTCTCAGTAATGACATCACACACACTAGAACAGGTCTGCGTACACATGAGTTCAGCCTGCATGCACAGGCTAGATCATGCATACGCAGATCCTTACCCAAAAAACCTAATTTACACAGAAACAAAGCAGAAGCCAAACAAAACATAAAACATAAAATCTAGCAACCTAACATGCTTAAAGATATATATAAAAAAAAAATTTAAATTTTAAAAATTTAAAAATTTAAAAATTTTAAAAAAAATAAAAAAATAAAACTAAAACTAACCTAAACAAACATGTGCAAACATAAACCAAACAAAAGAAGCAGATTAAAACAAAGATTAAGGCAGAAAAGAAAAAGAAAAGTTTTAAAGCATACCTTAAAGCAAAAGCTCCTAAGCTTGATTTTTAGCCATTCCCTTCAGTCAAATCTATTACAATTCAATAAAATAGTTATTAGTAATATTAAACTCGAAGGATTGGGGCCAGAAAAAGTCCCAATCAAATAAAAATGACTTGAGGTTGTTTTGTGAAAAACTCCCTATTGATTCACTATTCTCTAATGAATCTTCAGTATTTTCCGTGGGATTTTCATGTCTTTTGAAAATGTACCATGTAAGGTTTTTTATAATTGAAAAAATGGGGTTTGGAAGGCTCTTAAATGATGTGAGATTCGTTCCAAACCTCAGCCATTATTGCAGAAAACTAACCTTTCCTTATGCTTCTGAAACCCTAGGCGTGTATGCAAACTGAGGGCCACTTTGGTCAATTTATTTCCAAAAATAGATTTTTGCTCATTAAAAAGATTATATTTTCCATTTTAACACTCCTCAAGTCAATTTAATATCTAATTGGGCTCTAAACTGGCCTTGGGCCTCAGAGTTCGAGCATCATTAGAGAATGAGGGCCTGAGTTGTAAGGGGTAGAAAATGCAACGTCTACACCTATTTTTAACAGAGGTAGGTAATGAGAGACAAACAGAGTTTACCTCAGGTAGGTAAAGTGCCAATTTTTAAACCATAAGTGGGCAAAATATTTTTCGGGAAAACCACAGATGGGCAATGTGTAATTTCCCCTCACATAAAAAACACAAACAAACAATATCAAAATGGGCTATTTCAAACCCAAGAATATGCGTCTCTTAGAACATGGCTCAAATAAAGAAATTTCAAACCCAAAACACAAGAACACAACATTTGATATAGTTCAAATGTTCATAAAAATGTTCACAAAAATGGCATCTGCTTGGGCCTTGGCCCTTTTTGGGTTTTAAACTGTTAGTTATGGCCTTAAGGCCTTCCATCAGGGAGAATGTGCAGAATAACTATAGAAAGGATGTGTATATAGTTAGTTAGCAACGCTTGAAACAATAAGGGAAAGTAGACATCTCGAGTTTTAAAAAATTGAGATCCATTTACATAAATCTCGAGTTTTACAAACTCGAGTTCCATGCAAAAAAAATTTTAGTTTTATCGCACCTATAGTGGCGTTTTTAAGTCCTATAGTGACGTTTTTAAAGACCTATAGCGGCGTTTTCCTGCAAAAAAAATTTCATAAGTGTTCAATACCAGGTTCAGGGAGCCCTATAGTAGCGTTTTTATGCCCTATACTGACGTTTTAAAGCCCTATAGCGGCGTTTTTCTGCTAAATTTTTTTATAACTCCATTTTTAAGGCCTATAGTGACGTTTTTAAGCCCTATAACGGCATTTCTTGAACTCGAGTTTTTAAAACTCGATTTTTACTTGAATTTTTTTTACAAATCAAGCCTTAAAAACTTGATTTTTATATTGGAACTCGAGTTTTAAACACTCGAGATGCTAGTTTTCAACAATCTTTTCCAACGTGACAACTAACTAAATTTTTTAATATTTATTGTTATTTAGAAAAAAAATTCCCTTCCATCATATCAGTCCATGAATATCCTTGATGCTGAAAGAAGAAGAAGAAAGAGGAGGAATACTGAAAGCAGAAGTAGAAAAAGGAGGAATTATGACTTGACAGACACATCATGGACATTACTAATGGTAAATTTTGATTTCTCAAGTTCAATAATATTATTGTTCATATAAACATACTTAGATAAAAAGATGAATGATTGAAGTATGATCACAAATTTCAAAATTGTCACCAAGCTTCCAAAATTGAGACCGTCACATCATTTACAGAACAAATTTGTGGCATTAGCTTAGATGAACCAAAATCCTCCATAACTCTAGCAAACGAAAACGCTGGTTATTTTGGTGAAAGTAGAAGTGCAATTTCCTTGTTGAACATCAAGATCATATCAGATATGGCAGGCCTATCAGCTGCATTTTCTAGGATGCAAAGGAGTGCTATGTTTATGAATCTCAACAAGACATTTGCAGGACAAACCCACAACCAAAAAGCAAAAAATAAAAATAAAAAATTTGAAAATCACAAAGCGTTGTAGTCCAATCGCCCTATCCTCTCTTTCTCTCTTGTCCACCCACAGCTATCGCAACCACTATCAGAACCCACAACTCAGCACCACCACCACCTCGCCCATAATCCACAACCGCCGCAAGCCACAACCCATAATCCCACCATAATTAAATCATTACCAAACCCACAACCCAAAAGGGAAAAAAAAAATTGAAAACCCATGAAGCAAAGATAGTGGTGGTCGATCTAGGTTTTCGCTATGGTGGCTAATCGGCCTCATCAACGCCACCATCGGAAAGAGGAGACGAGAAAGAGTGAGATCAGCTAATTTACTCAGATCAACAACCCAAATTGACTTACGGTGCAGTGAAAGAAAGGGATAAATCTGAGTTTGAGAAAGAGAGCTGATAGGAGTGAGTGAGAGAGAGACAATGAGAGTTTCAGAGAGAGAAATGATGAAGTAAATGAGTTGGTCTGTCAATTTGATCTTGTTTTGACACAACTTGTTTCTCTGCAAAATCCCCTCTTTAATCTTGTTTGTTTGTGTTTTTTTATGTTATTTTTTGTTTTTAGAAGAAAGAGACATAAAAGGGAAGAAAAATTACATTTTTACCCTTGATTTTAACGAATGTGAGTAACGGAGACTAAACAAAGTTAGGCACAAGGAAAAATGTTAAGTATCAAACCACGGGTAGGTAAGATGCAAATGGGCCAAATTACAAGTGGATTTAATGTAATTTTCCCTTGTAAAAATCTATATTGAATTTTAATTATTTCATAACTGCATATGCACGGCGTCTTTCAAGATTTCTACAAAGTAGCTTTTGATAGTCTTAGTGATATAGCATTTGTATTTACATTTGTCGAAGTTTATATTTCTGAAAATATTGATTTTAATAATGAAAGCAATGGCAAGTTTTTAAATTTCACAATGGTTTCAAGCATACTGAGTCAATAGTGGCTAGATTCTTGAATGAATTTATGGGACAAATGGATATATTGCTTCACACAAATGACGTGTTGTTGTTGGGCTCGATTGCACAAATGAACATGTTGACTATCTTCATCAATGGAATGACCTCCTTGTCAACTCTATACATATATATATACAAGTATACAACAATAAAAACTAAAAAGTATAAACTTCACAAATTTTGTCTTTAACTCTGGCAAGTATCTAACATCATGAAATTCCTTTTCAACTGAGATTATGATTCATTTAAATGTTGTCAAAATATATGTTTATGTTAGAAATTATGTTCTAAATTCAATAGAGATTTACAAATAATAAAGTGTGAGTCTGTACTTTTATTTATTTAAATTTATCCATATAAACTTCCATTTATGGAGAATAATTTAAAATTCTTACATTCGGTTATCTAAGTTTAAAGTAACTTGATTTGTATGATAGGTTCGCCTTCATTGACATACTTAATAAACATAATGTATTTGTTATTTATGTTATATATATTAGTTAAATTGTCCCCTTTTTTTTTTTTTGATTCTCAAAAAAAAAAAATTGTCCTTTTTTTGTGTGCATGTGGCAAGTTCGAAACGCTAATGCTAATTATTGAAGTTCCATTAGTACTTTCTTTGACAATGTCATGTCAAAAAGTGGAATTCTAATTTTTATAATAAATATACATATGTTTATATGTAATAATTTAATCAAATTGCATTTGAAATAGAAGTTTTTATGTCCATTTCATAGTGTTTGAAAACTTTATCTATTATATTCATCATTCACTCTTTTGTTTCATTAATTAATCCCAACAAACTTAGAGCCTTTGGATGTCATATACAAATGATCATATGTTTGTGAATACAAATTTAGACTGCATCTTTTATTTATTTTTTTATTTTTTTCTATTCAGGATTCATGACCGCTTTATAGCCAAAAAACCAGGTCACTCGAACCAGATGATGATATCAAATTTATATTTGATAATAGAAGCTCTGTTAAGCCTTTTGTCAAATTTTAAATGGGGGGAGGAAAACCATAGTCTTAATGGTAGACACTATGATGAAACCAATGTTGTAGAATCAGTGTGATTGGTCTGACAATGAGATCATGGCATAAAGCCCACACACGTAGACACATTATTTTGCAATTGGGGATCAAATTTTTTTTTTAAGGGTGATTTAATCAAGAAAATGAAAAAAAAAAAAAAATCATTTGAACCGTTATCTAACATTATTCTAAATCCTAATGATCAAAATGACATTTTGCATGCAAAAATTGAACTAATAGAGATTAAATGATCAGGCCATGTCAAGTTTCAAGTGATGAGAGACATTTTGGGATTAAGTTACACGTGATTATGGATGATTAATTATGATTGATTTTCAAAAGAATTAATTTTAATTAATTATATGTTCAACTCTCATGGGTTTAAGCCTAAAACAAAAATAAATCCAAATAAATTGGATGAAGTTGAAAAACAAGCCAAGAATTCAGGTACTTTGACTGAAAATTAGTATACCTATTGGCATATAAAACCAATTGATCAACACTTTAAATTTGTGTGTGTGCTTAGCAATTAGTTTGTTTCTCAAAAAAAAAAAGCACTTTGAACTTCTGATGCATAATTTTGAGCTCGATTTTTCTTCTAAGTAAGCTTATCAAATTATCTTCAAAGATAGGACAAAATTGCCCTTTGCCCTTTTCGGGAAAATTATATAACCTTATGCCCCCCTTCCCAAACTAATTAGGAAAATGCCCCTCTTTTAAAACTCAATTTACTACAAATCGAGTTAAGTCCTATAGTGGCGTTTTTTAACTTGACCTCCATGAAATCGAGTTATAGGTAAAAAAATTGCCTATAACTCGATTTCATGGAGGTCGAGTTAAAAAACACCACTACAAGTCCTTAAAACGTCACTATAGGCTCCTTAAAACGCCACTATAAGGCTCCAGATTTTTTTTTTTTTTAAACTCGATTTGTAGTAAATCGAGTTTTAAAAAATGGGCATTTCCCTAATTAGTTTGGAAAGGGGGGTATAAGGCTATATAATTTGCCTGAAAAGGGCAAAGGACAATTTTGTCCTTCAAAGATAAATATGAGTTAAATAACTTAGAAATCTAGGAGTCATATATATATATATAAAACCTTAAAGTCTTAAGCTATGTCAAGACAGCCCTGTAGAACTGCAGCCAAGATAAGTTAGCCATCCTTCTCAAACTTAAAAATGGTAAAGACCTCCAATCATATTATTCTATAGATGGGGATGTTCTTTAACGAAGGAAAAGTAGCGAGTTATGTAAGTCGACTTCTCTCTTAGGTTTCTCTGGCTAGTGGAAGTTTCTCTGTGAACTTCTCCTAGGCTGTAGAATATTGTGTCCCTACGTGTAGGTGCGTTTGTTCCTTAGGATAACAAGTTTATCCTTAAGGCTAGTGGGTTTTTTCTTTTGGGGGTTAGGGAAACAGTGAAATCATGGACGATCTCACAAACCATTGTCAAGGTTTGTCAATTTCGGACACAGAAGGACCAACCTTCGATCTAGAGGAAGAATTGGCTACTCCAGAATTTATCGTCGCTGGAAAATTTTACACAAGAAGAGCTCTGAATATGGAAGCTATAGCTTCGACTTTTATGCCATTGTGGAGATCAAAAAATGGCTTCAAAGTCAAAAACATGGGCAACCACATTGTCCTTTTCACTTTTGATAATAAACAAGAAGTGGACTCCATACTCTCCAATGAACCTTGGAGCTTTGACAAGCATCTTTTGGTGCTGCAACGCTATGATAAGGATGAATCAATTGAGGATTTGAAATTTAATAGTACAGCGTTTTGGGTTCAGGCACATGATATTCCAGTGAGATTCATGAATCCAAAGGTGGCAGAAGGAATTTGTAGTACGGTTGGTACGATTATTAGAAAGTCTGAGACGGAGATGAATGGTGGGAGTTTTATGAGGGTAAGAGTCAACGTGGATGTCACTCGCCCACTAAGTCGAGGAAGAATGGTGTCAGTTGGTCAAGGTAAAGAAAAGTGGGTCTCTTTCAAGTATGAGCGCCTACCTAATATTTGCTACTGGTGCGGCTGTCTTAACCATGACGATAGGGACTGTGAGGTGTGGCTTGATAGTGAAGGTTCCCTAAAGGTTGAAGAACAGAAATTTGGTCCTTGGCTTCGTGCTCCACCTGTAAGTCGAGTACAAAAAAATGTCATCTCAGTGCCTGGATTTTTTCACAAAAAGAAAGGAAGCTCAACCACACAAAGAGCTCCGTTTCAGCAAAGGCAGGCTCCGGCACAACCCACGGTGGCTACAGCAGCCCAAACGACGCCAGGTGAGGTGAACCAGAGCCACGTGGAGCAATCATTGGAGCATTTAAGAGGATCGGTTACAGCTGAAGCATCTACGGTTTTTGAGCATTATTCACCTACGGTTTTTGAGCAGAGTAGTAAGCAGGTTGGACCGTTGGAGAGTCAATTAGAGAGAGGAAACGCTGATGTAAAGGAGAATAATGTACATGTTGGACCGTTGGAGAATCAAGTAGAGAGAGGACACGCTGATGTTAAGGAGAATAATGAGCAACCTGTAGAGACACGGCATGCCAGCCCATCAGGAATAACTCCACATTTAACTCCACATTTATTCTCCTCCAATAATGCGCCCAATTATGACATGGAATCAAGGGAATCGGTGCAAAAGAATGCTTTCCTTTCTGAGCTTGCTGAAATTGATGAGGGGCTGTCTAAATTAAAGGCCGGGAAAAACACAATAAGTAAGTCTTTGAATGAAAAAAAATCAACCAATGTGCACGTGACTAGAGAGGGAGCAAAGGAGGCGGCTAGGGTTTCTCAAGGCCTAGAGGGTGTCTACCATGACAACTCACGTGATGCAACTAATGAAACACAAAATATTCCACATCCACGGCAGCAAGGATCATGGAAAAGGTTGAACAAGGCAGATTTACCCAACAGCCCAGTCGAAAATCCATGCACCTTTGAATCTGTGCTATCAACAAAAAGAGTTTTTGAGGAACTCTCCAATCCCAATGGTTTACCAAGCAAAAAGCGTGCGGTTTCTGTTGAGATTAATTCTTCAAAGTTGGCGGAGGCTGATGTTCAGCCCCGCTCTACACAATGAGTCTCTTAGTCTGGAACTGTCGTGGGCTTGGGAACCCACGTACAGTGAGAGAGCTTGGAGATTACATCCGGGCAAAAGATCCTGCTGTCGTGTTTTTGGCCGAGACATGGACAGACGATGCAAGGCTAGATGAAGTGTTACGCAATTTTGATTTTAGAAATAAATGGTCAGTACCTAGTGGCCATAGAGGTGGTGGTTTGGTTTTGTTGTGGAAGGAAGATACCCGAATTTCAGTGGAAGATTCATCAAAGTATTGTATTGATGCTCTTGTTGAGAAAGGCACACCTCAAGAATGGCGCTTCACTGGTTTCTATGGTGAACCAGTGACACATAGAAGGCATGAGGCGTGGGCAAAGCTTCGTATCCTAAATGATAAGCCACACATTCCTTGGTTGTGTGCAGGAGACTTCAATGAGATTACAAGACAGGAAGAAAAGAAAGGAGGGGTACGACGGGAAGATAGTCAAATGCAAGCCTTTCGGGATGTTATAGATGAGTGTGGTTTTATGGATTTGGGTTTCATTGGCCCAAATTTCACTTGGACGAAACATTATAATGATGGCCATTCGATTTGGGAGAGACTAGACCGTGGATTAGCAACCAATCCGTGGTTTCTAAGGTTTCCGGGTACCCGTGTTCACCATTTACCTTGTCTTTCCTCGGATCATTGCCCATTGTTAATAAACCCTTCAGGTATTGAAATTCCATCCTCAAAAAAACCCTTCAGGTTTGAGGAGATGTGGTTGTCCGACAGTGGGTGTGGGGAGGTGGTGGAAGCAGCATGGAGATCATGTGCATCAAGAGATCCAGACAAGAAAGTCCTTGGAAAAATAGAAAAATGTGGCAGAGATTTATCATGGTGGAATTACAATGTATTTGGAAATGTGAGAAGGGAGCTAAAAAAGAAAAGGGAGATGCTAGCTGAAGAGGAAGTGGTGGCATTGAGAACCGGAAGCAATGTACGGATCAGAGAACTGCAAAGAGAGATAAATGAGTTGATGGACCGAGAAACAAGGATGTGGAATCAACGCTCTCGAATTCTTTGGCTAAAAAATGGAGATGGAAACACAAAATTTTTCCATAGCCGTGCATCCCACCGGTTTAGGAAAAATGTGATTTTGGGACTAAATGATAGCCATGGAGTTTGGAGGGAAGGGCCAAATGAAGTAGCAGAGATCCTCATTCAGTACTATAGTGAATTGTTCACTACATCTTCTCTGGCCACTCACCATGAAGCTCTTAATCACATTCCTCAAGTGATTACCGATGATATGAACCATGAACTGACAAATAGATTTGAGGATTGGGAGGTAATACAAGCTTTGAAACAAATGGCACCAATGAAGGCACCAGGACCAGATGGAATGCCCCCATTGTTTTTTCAGCATTTTTGGCCTATGATTGAAGGTGATGTTACTCACTCAGTGCTATCCTGGTTAAATTCAGGTACTATTCCACACCCTCTGAATCACACCTTTATTACTCTAATCCCAAAAAAGAAAAACCCAAGCTTAGTGTCTGATTACCGCCCTATAAGTTTGTGCAATGTACTTTACAAAATTTTCGCTAAAGTCATAGCCAATAGACTAAAAAAATTCCTCAATTTAGTTACAAATGAAAACCAATCAGCTTTTGTAAAAGGCCGCCTCATATCTGATAATATCCTTATTGCCTTCGAAACTTTACATTGCATGAAAAATTATAATTCAAGTACATCGGGTTTTATGGCTTTGAAGCTTGATATGAGTAAAGCCTATGATAGGGTTGAATGGGTGTTTCTTGAAAATGTGATGAGGAAGATGGGTTTTTCTGAAAGGTGGATTGGGCTTATTATGGTGTGTGTGCGATCAGTCACCTACTCTGTACTAGTAAATGGTGAGCCAATGGGTATGATTCACCCCTCAAGAGGGCTTAGACAAGGAGATCCTCTCTCTCCTTTTCTCTTCCTTCTATGCACTGAGGGCCTTCATGGTCTAATAAATAAGGCTGCAAATAATGGGGACATCCACGGATTCAGTTTGTGCAAAAGAGGACCCAAGCTAACACACTTATTTTTTGCAGATGATAGCCTTCTCTTTTGTAGGGCCAATTCTGCAGAATGCTGTAAAGTCTTGGAGCTGCTATCTTTGTATGAAGAAGTATCAGGCCAAAAATTAAATAGGGAGAAGACAGCCTTATTCTTCAGCAAAGCAGTTACTGAAGCAAACCGCCAAATTATTAAAGGCATTTTGGGGGTCCGTGAAATCCATCACTATGAAAAATATTTGGGGTTGCCATCCTTGATTGGAAGGGGAAAAAAAGCAAGTTTCAATTATATAAAGGAGAGAGTGTGGAGGAAGTTGCAAGGATGGGAAGGGAAACTCCTTTCCCAAGCAGGAAGGGAGGTGCTAATTAAGGCGGTCATCCAAGCCATACCTACGTATGCAATGGGTTGCTTCAAATTACCTTTGGGGTTGTGCAATGAAATTGAGGTGATGGTTAGAAAATTTTGGTGGGGACAACGAGGGATGAAGCGAAAGGTTCATTGGATAAAATGGGAGGAAATGACAAAAGCCAAAATGGAAGGGGGGATGGGCTTTCGTGATCTAGCTCTACATAATGATTCCCTCTTGGCCAAACAAGCTTGGAGGTTGTTGGAGGATACAAATTCCCTATTCTACAAGGTTTTCAAACCTCGTTTCTTTCCTAATTGTACAATTATGGAGGCGGCGGAGTCTAGTAGAGGTTCTTATGCTTGGAAAAGTATACTCCAAGGAAGAGATGTGATCAAACGGGGTGCATGTTGGAGAATAGGTGATGGGCAGAAAGTTAAGGTGTGGCATCATGCTTGGCTACCATCTAAACCACCGACTAGAATTTTATCTCCCATTCTTGAAGGTTGGGAGGAAGCTACAGTTGACAAACTCATCAAGGAAGACTCAAGAACGTGGGATGATGAAGTTATTGATGGCCTTTTTGCACCAGTGGAAGCTAACATCATTAAATCAATCCCTCTCTCAAGGTTTCCTACTGAAGATAGACTGTTTTGGCCGTGGACTCAAACAGGGAAGTATAATTGCAAATCTGGTTACAGGTTTTTGAAGAGTGAGGCTGAAGTTTTCAGGGGCGGTGGAAGCTCAAACGGAGGACAGAAAATTCTGGCGTGGCATTTGGGACTTGAGAGTTCATAACAAGATTAAAAACTTTGTGTGGAGAGCATGCCGTGAAGCAATTCCCACGAAAGAAAATCTGAAACGACGCCACATCATGGAGAACGGCAGGTGCGAACGTTGTTTACTGGAAGAGGAAACAACATTACATGCTCTGTGGTCTTGCAGCAAGATCAGGTCGGCCTGGGCATCCTCGGAGTGGTTTGGCTGCCAAAACGTGCGGCTCAACAAGGCTTGCTGCCCGTCGGACATGATTGAATCCCAGGCGAAGGAAAAATTGGAGGAGTTCATTGCTACAATTCCTGCCAAACCAGCGACCATTCCACGTCAGAAAACGAAATGGAAACCACCTGATGCGAGAAGCTTCAAAATAAATTTTGACGGTGCGATTTTCAGGCAGGAAAATAGGAGTGGGATAGGGGTGGTTATCCGTGATCACACAGGGGCTGTGATTGCCTCTCTTGCTCAAAGCATTGCACCAGCTCTTCTTCCTATAGAGATTGAAGCAATAGCAGCTGCTCGGGCCCTGGAATTTGGAGAAGAGATAGGCATAACAGAGGCTGTTCTTGAAGGTGATTCAGAATTGATTATAAACTCACTTAAAGGAGGTGGTCATTCTATAGCTTCAGTGGAGCCTTTGCTTCATGATGCCAAGGTTTTTTCCAGTTGTTATGAAAAATTGTTATACTCTCATTGTAGAAGAGATGGCAATAGTTTAGCACATAGTCTAGCAAGATATTCTATTAATGTCTCAAACTATGTAGTTTGGATGGAGGGAGTCCCCAATCCATTATTTTCAGTTGTTCAACAAGATGTAGCTAATTTAGCAATCTTATTTTAATAAAGTATCAAGCTGGTTTCTCAAAAAAAAAAAAAAGAAAAGTAGCGAGTCTCTTTTTATGAGTAAAAATGTTTTCGTTTTATGTGAATGTTTTGCAAACTTGTTATAATATATTAATTCTTTCATCCCAAATTATTTTGCTTGTATTCCAATTTGGGATGTCCAAAAATTAAGTCCTGTTTGAAAAGCCAAACCTCATTACAATATTAACATTCTCATTATGTCCTTGTAGAATTTACTAATAATCGTATTAAAATTTAGGCGAAAACATCATTTTGGTCCCTACATTTTGGGGCCACGGTCAATTTGATCCCTACATTTTAGTGGCAGTCAATTCAGTTCCTGTTATTTTCAATTTGCAATCAATTTGGTCCCTACTGTTAACTCACAATTGGAAAATGCCTACGTGGCAAACAGATTGCATTGTTGGCACATCTATATTAAAATATTAAATAAAATGCTGATGCGTTTGAATTTTAGTGGCTACATCAGCACTTATTTATCAAAAAATTCCAAGTCAGCTTTAAAAAAAAAATATATATATATATATATATATGTATAACAATTTATTTCTTATTTCTTATTTCTTACAATTTCTTTAATAATAAATAAAATAAAATAAAACTTGAAGAGAGCCTTCCGTCTCTCTGTGTCTCCTCAATCTCTTCCTTAGCCCTCGTTTGGGAGGAGGAAATGGAATGGAATGGAATGAAAAGAATACTTTTAGAATATTCTTCCCTTCCCTTGTTTATGAGTTTTAATGGAGGAAATTTCATTCCCTCGTTTGGGAGTTTAAGTGGGAATGAATGGAATGAATAAGAGGTAACACTCATTCCTCTCTATTCCCTTAAAACCTCAAATTTTCATTCTCCCCCCCCCCCACGCCTGAAATTGGGAGGAATGAGAGAGAATGGAATTAGATTTACTGAATTTTTTACTAAAACTCCCAAATTACCCCTAAATATTCAACCCTTTATTTTAAAATAAGGGTCTAATAGTAATATTGTCATAAAATTATTTCATTTCACCCCTTCTATGTTACTTCCAAACAAGATTACTTACATTCCATTTATTTTTATTCCTTTATTTTAAAACATCCAATCAAGGTTACCTAATTCCATTCCATTCCTTTCTTTTCCATTCATTTCCCTTGCTTAAATACATTTTATTCCATTCCATTAATTTCCATTCTCTTGTGATCATGCCATTCCATTCTCAATCTCCATCTCTCCATCTCTCAATTTCTTTAAGTCAACACTCTGTTTTTACATGTCAAAAGTTGAAACCAAAAAACCCACTTGTCTCCTAAAGAAATAGACCACAATCAATTCCTTCCTTCATGGTTATCTCCCTCTTCTCAAGCCACACTCTCAAACAAAATCAGAATAAAAAATCCCACCATGAACTAACACCTTCATCCCAAAAGCTAACCATTCGAGACCCACAAGCCACCCACCAGACCTCCATCAACTAAAGGCCCCAAACCAACAACTAAAACCCATCCCTAATCTATTGGGTATAAACCCATCCCAAAAGCACTACTTGGTGTTTGGAGTTTACATACAGTTTAGTGCCATAACACTGTATGACGAATCTACTGGGTACTACAGCAAAAGATTTTTTGATTTGGTTGTGGATTTGGGTTGGGTTAATTTATGGGTTTGATTTGGATGTGTATTTGAGTGAGCCTCTGTTTGTTTGCTAAGAAAACAAGAGAAAAACTAAACAAAATGTCTGATTGATGAGATGTCAACGGTCGCTGCTACAAACGTCAAAGCTCCTCTACGTAATTGCTAAAGATGGGTTTGTATTTTATAATTTGTGAGAATGTATAGATTTAAACTCCCCAACTACAGATTTAGGGTTTGGGGAAGAAGAAAAATAAATGGTGTTGAGCCAAAAAATATTTGGTAAAGTAAATGACGAGGTAAAAATTTTGTTTGGTTAGTAACTATAGATTCTAGGTTCGGGGGAAGAACAATGAAGAACATTGTGTAAAAGTAAAATGAAATTATATTTGGTTAACGAAATTGTAAGAAAAATAAAATAAAAAAACAAAGAAAGGAAAAAATTTGGTGAAGAAATTATAAAATAAATGAAAAAATGTTGACGGGGATTTTTTTGCCATGTAAGCGCTGATTGGTCACTAAAATTCAAACACGCATTTTAGTTAATTAATATTTTAATATTAGATGTGCCAACAATGCAATCTATTTGTCATGTGGGCATTTTCCGTTAGCAAGTTAATAGTAGGGATCAAATTGATTGCAAATTGAAAATAACATGGACCAAGTTGACCACTACCAAAATGTAGAGACCAAATTGATCGTGACCCCAAAATGGTGTTTTCGCCTAAATTTTAATTTGAAGATAAAGATTGAATTTGAATGATCTTTGGCGGCTATATAATTTAAATTTGAAGATAAGTTTGTAATCTAATGCCAATAGAATAATCCTTTTGGTGTCCACTTTTTGTAAATACTAACTCAAATAAATAACTAGCCTCTTCACAGGTACATTGTGTGTACTTAGAGGCTCTTTTATTTTTTATTTTTCAAAGTACAAAACTTTTCATTATTCATAGTTCGAGGTTAATGCATTTTTCAATTACAAATATACCTAAGGGTGTGATGAGATTTATATATTTTTAGATGTATTTATATTTTGTGTTACATCTCAATACACCCCTAGGAATTTTGGAGATTAAAAAATGCATCAACCTTAAATTTTAATGAATAAAAAATTTTGCACTTAGAGAGAAAAAAGATAAAAGAAAAAAGACCACCCTCTAAGCATGCGCAACGCGTGTAAGAAGAGGCTAGTGTGTGTGTATATATATATATATACACACACATTTTTTATCCTCGCATTTTTCTTCTCGACGAAAAAAGATAGTTTTCCATTCCTCGTATATGTTTTCACCTCCAAACCAAATAATATGAGACAAAACTAAAATTTCTTATATTTCCTAATTTTTCCATTCCTTCCATTTGGCATTTTCTATCCCACACTTTTCTATTCTCCAAACTGATCCTAAGAGCAATTGCATCAACCATTAGTCTTTGTAAAATTTACTATCTATTTTAGTATAAAAATTCACTTTTTCTATTTTACACAAATCACTTTTTAAAAATATCCGCATCAGATTATCTATTATACCTTCTATTTTATTTAAATAATTTTTTTTAATTATTATTTCACTATCTCTAGAGATGACTCTCACTTCTCGGCAAAATTTGCCAAATAGTAGATTTTTAGAAAACTTTTTGGTGCATGGCATGCGGATGAAACATTTTAGTAAATTGGACTGTTTTTGAAAATCGAGTTTAACAAACTCGAGTTCCAACCCATTCAAACTCAATTTCCTCTTGCGTGAAGTTTGATATGGACAAAAAAAAAAAAAAAAGTGAAACTCGAGTTCCATTTGAATAGAACTCGAGTTTCTTGTTTATAATTTGAAACTCGAGTCTAGGAAACTCGATTTCCACTTTTTTTTTATGTTTCATCCGCTTGCGTTTTAGCAAAATTTTTTCTAAAAATCTACTATTTGGCAAATTTTGCACTCACTTCTCACTTCTCTAATATCTCTCTTATCCCAGACCAGACCGATCCTCTCACCTCTCACCTCTCTCTCCTCCCAAACCTCCCTCTCAGCCGCCACTGCCGCTCTTCGCCGCCGCTGCTGCTTCTTCTTCTACCCAACACAAACGCTGTCGTCGGTCTAGCCTCATTGCTAGAAACTGTGACGTTTTGAGCTCTGTTCTGTTTGTCTTTGTTCGGTTTGAGAAGCAGCAGCAATCATTGATAAGAAGGAAGCTCCCAGGCAAACCCCACTTTGCTCCCTTTCTTACTTCTTTACATTTGTTACTTTCAGATTCCAAATTATACTGCCATGTTATATAACTTCAATTCCTACTTTAGAATTCGAAAACCTCATAAGTTTATTGCTTTCTTACATTTTCATACATGTGTTTGTGGCAATAGTGATCAGTTTAATGGGCAAGAGGTTAGCTATTATTTCCTTGAAAACCCATTAGCTTGTATTGGACTTGTTGCATATTATTCTTCATTTTTATCAAGAACCTCTTTTGCTAGTAGTAGAGGTCAACCTGCTGGGAAAGGTGAAATTGATGAGACTGATGATGGGTATGGCAGATTTAGGCAAATGGGTTCCTGGGATAATGGGGACCAGCAAGACTCTAGCTTTGATAAATTTGATGAGGCTAAAGAGTTTGAGGATGATGATGACGACAAAGAGGTAGGTGAGGATGGTGATGGTGATGATGATGATGATGATTTTATGGTTTTGAATTCGTTTAATAGAAATGGCGAACAAAGGGAAGGTATTGGAAGAGTTGAGTTGGATGAGGATGAATTAAGACACCCTTTGGTGAGAGAGATTTGTAGGTTGATTGAACTTAGGTCGGCTTGGAATCCAAAGCTTGAAGGGGAATTAAGGCACTTACTAAGAAGCCTTAAACCTCGCCAAGTTTGTGCTGTTCTGCGCTCTCAGGCGGATGAACGGGTTGCTTTGAAATTATTCTATTGGGCTGATCGGCAGTGGCGGTACAGACATGACCCGATTGTTTACTATACAATGCTGGAGGTCCTTAGTAAGACTAAATTGTGTCAGGGTGCTAGACGGGTTCTTCGGCTCATGGCCCGCAGGGGTATTGTGCGTCGGCCTGAAGCATTTGGTTATGTGATGGTGTCGTATGGTCGGGCAGGCAAGTTGAGGAATGCAATGCAAGTTTTGACTTTGATGCAAAGAGCAGGAGTTGATCCTGATTTGTCAATATGTAACACTGCAATCAATGTTTTGGTGAAGGGGAATAAACTGGAAAAGGCATTGAGATTCTTTGGCCGAATGCAACTTGTTGAAATCACACCTAATGTTGTCACTTATAATAGCTTGATCAAGGGGTATTGTGACTTGCATCGTATAGACGATGCTATTGAGCTAATCGCTGAAATGCCTCTGAAGGGATGCTACCCAGATAAGGTTAGCTACTATACAGTGATGGGTTTTCTCTGTAAAGAGAAAAGGGTTAAAGAAGTGAGAAAATTGATGGATAAGATGGTGAAGGATAGTAAATTGATACCAGACCAGGTTACCTACAATACTCTTATCCACATGCTCTCCAAGCATGGTCATGGAGATGAGGCTTTGGAGTTTTTGAGGGAAGCAGAGGAGAGGGGTTTTCGTGTTGATAAGGTTGGGTATAGTGCAATAGTTCATTCATTTTGCAAGGCTGGAAGGATTGACATTGCTAAAGAATTAGTAAATGAAATGTTCAGAAAGGGTTGCTTTCCTGATGTTGTGACTTACACTGCTGTTCTTAATGGGTTTTGCCTGGTAGGAAAGGTGGACAAAGCTAAAGAGATGCTTAAGCAGATGTACAAGAATGGCTGCAAACCAAACACTGTATCATATACGGCCTTGTTACATGGGCTTTGTCGGAGTGGAAAGTCATCAGAAGCTAGAGAGATGATGAACGTGAGTGAGGAAGAATGGTGGACCCCAAATGCCATCACTTATGGTGTTGTGATGCATGGTCTACGTAGGGAAGGGAAGTTGTCCGAGGCCTGTGATATTGTAAGGGAGATGATTAGAAAAAGCTTTTTCCCAACCCCAGTTGAAATTAATTTACTGATTCAGTCTCTTTGCAGAGAGGGAAAAATGGACGAGGCTAAAAAGTTCATGCAGGAGTGTCTGAACAAGGGATGCGCTGTTAATGTGGTAAACTTCACCACTTTAATTCATGGATACTGTCAGAAGGATAATTTGGAAGCTGCTCTATCATTGCTTGATGACATGTATCTTAACAACAAGCACCCTGATGTAGTCACGTACACTACAGTGATAGATGCATTGGGGAAGAAAGGTAGAATAGAAGAAGCAACTGAATTTACAATGAAGATGCTGAAGAAGGGTTTGGATCCTACTCCTGTTACATACAGGACAGTTATCCACAGGTATTGTCAGATGGGTAGGGTGGAAGATTTGTTGAAACTATTGGAGAAAATGCTCTCAAGACATTCATGCAGAACAGTGTATAATCAAGTTATTGAAAAGCTTTGTTGTTTTGGAAATCTTGAGGAGGCGGATAAACTCTTAGGTAAGGTGTTGAGAACAGCTTCAAGAATTGACGCTAAAACATGTCACATACTTATGGAGAGTTATTTGAGCAAAGGGATTCCTTTGTCAGCATATAAAGTGGCCTGTCGCATGTTCAACAGGAATCTGATTCCTGAATTGAAGTTATGCGAGAAGGTGAGTAAAAGACTGATGCTAGAAGGTAAATGTGAGGAGGCAGATAGGCTTATGATACGTTTTGTTGAGCGTGGACACATTTCATCTCAGTGTCAAGAGCATTTGGGAACATAGTGGGTGTTAGTCTTGCTACAAGAGTGATGGATATCCATCTGACTATTTCATCATCATTACGTGCTACCATTTTTAAGTGCTTTATCAGGGTAAGTCCCCGTTATTCCATAATCATTTATTAAAGAGCAAAATGCGAAAAAGATCTCATGTGGTTTGGGCCTATTTCAATGACACCGCTGTACTTACAACCATCAATTTAGTGTAACTAATGAAGTTTGAGAAATGATGAAATTGCTCCCTCTGTTGCACTTCTATCTATTGTGATGGATGGGAAGTGATGCACGCAGTTGCTTTATTATAAAAAAATTATTTTAAAATAAAATTAATAAAAGTTTTAATTGTAGTAAGATGGTGAGAAATTTTTCTGATTGGTAAACTTTTGTTTTTTGTAATCAATGTTTTTGGCAAGGTTCAATTGTAGCAGGGTTCAAAATTTTATTATTTGTTCTCATTAATTAAACATGTGTTTACCTTTTTTTTATTTGTAGAAAAATAATTTTAAGATGAATTATATTAAAATTTAAAATAAATTATGTTTTAATTTATTTAAAAATCCATCCATCACAGTTGATGCAAGTGTAACAGACGGAGCAGTTATCATCATTCCTCAAACCACATGAGTTAATAACATTAAGTTGATAGTACATGGGTGTATCTGAAACAGACCCAAACCACATGGTTTCCCCCCCCCCCCCCCCCCCCCCCCCACTTGATTTAACTAAGTAGAATCATATTTTGTGGTTGTCCTCCTGAGGTCACTGATGTGGTCTTTTTACATATAACAAGTTATTCTTATGTTTTGTCTGTTTTTACTCTAAAGAGGTTCAGAGAACTAAACTTATATGTTAGCTCCCCAGTTTGAATTTTAATATTTGATTTTTTTTTTTGTGTGTAACTGTTTAGTGGATGTTTTGATCTGTTATACTAAAATTTATTGATGATTATTCTGGTTCGTGTCATTGTTTGTCATCCTCTACATGTACTTGCAGTTTTTAAATGAAAAGTTTCCCTGCGGTCCTGCACATAGTCCTCTAAGTATTGTAAAAACAGATGTATCATGTATGCAGTGATTCTTCTTGTTAAACTGTCCATGAGTTTCTGTATTTTTATTTTAAATTTTTTTCCCTTTGACTGAAGGATGATAACTTATTATGTTGTTCATCACTTGATAATAGTCCTCTATGTACTGAGGAATATTTTTAGAAGAACTAAATTATATTTCATAAAACAAATAGAATATGCAAATTATATGTCAAACGAAGTACAAAATTACATCCACTCCTTTTGTGGATAATGTCTTTGCTCATTTCATCATCTGAATTAAGGTCAATCACAACAATTTTTGTTTTGATAGGTCAAGGTTAGTTGTGGCCATGCCAAGTGTGAAAGTGATTGTGCTTGCCTCGATGTCCCTAGGGTGTATCTATGGCTGGAACTTCTTCCCCAAAGTTCGTATAGTTAAAAAGGGGAACTAGAAGGTACTTGCCATAAAATAATATGACAAAGGAGCAGTGCATTTTGCTTCCCTTGCCTTGCATAAATAGTGTCAGCATAAAAAAAGAATTATTAGAAGCATAAATTGTAATATAAAGGTTAGATATGATATGGTCATCATGATCATTACCTTTTCAAGATGGTTTTTGTTGACTTAGAGAAAACATATAATAGATATATAGAGAGGTTATGTGGTTGGTTTTGGAAAAAAGGGGTTCCTTTAAAGTATATTGAGGTGATTAAGGATATGTATGAAGGAGATGTAATTAAGGATCAACTAAACACATCTTTTTGCAAAAAATATTGATGAACTTATTATACCAATCGAGATGAAGTCCATATGCTTCTTTTGGAGGATATAGTTTTAGTTGATGCTATAGAACATAAAGGCTTTATGTTACATAGGTCTAAAACATAGTATATGGAGTGTATGTTTAGTAAAAGGTGAAATAAAATTGGAGTTGTAAAACTTGATGGTCAAGAGATATGAAAAAGTGAGTATTTTTGATATCCTGAATCACTAATTCATAAGGATTGAGAGATCAAAGAGGGTGTAAATCATAAGATAAGAGTATGGTAGATGAAGGGGAGAAGGGCATCAAGAGTAAAGTGTGATTGTAGAAAAAAATTTACAAGATTACTATAAGACTAGTAGTAATATATGGTACTAAATGCTGGACTATTATGAAACATGTTCATAAAATAAGTGTAATTGAAATAAGAATGTTAAGATGGATAAATGGAAATATAAGGAAAGATAAGATACAAAATGAAGAATTCGTTTAAAGTATAGAGGTGACTTCATATTGATGAAAAGATGAGGGAGAGTTCTTGAGATGGTTTGATCATGTGCAAAGAAGAGCAATTAATGCACTAGTGAGGAAGAGGTATTTGATCCAAGTTGAGGGAACTAAAAGAGGTAGTGGAAGGTCTAAAATAATATTAATAGTAGTAATGATATGTTAATTAAGTAGGTGATAGGGAGTATGCTGTTGGATAGAATAGAATGGTTAAGATAGAGAGAAGAATGCATGTGGTCCCCGATTAGTCTGTTGTGGATCCATAACCAACTCACAAGTTTTGGGACTAAGACTTTGTTGTTGTTACTGTTGCTAAAATAGAATTCACACAGTTTTTACTTAAATGATACACAAAAATATTATCTTAAAAATTAAGATACATCTACCAGGAATAGAACCACTGTAATCTTCCATTGATGTTTTTGAGAAGGGAGGTAGTGGTAGTCCACTTACAGTAGGGCAATACTTCATTTTTTTGGGGGGTATATATGACTCTTCAGATCCGAAGAATCTTAAAAAACTCCTCAGGTCCGAAGAATTAACTATAATAATTTGAAAAGCAAGCAATCATGCTTTCATAAATGATTTCTTGACTTGGTAAAAGACGGAGAAAAAAGACACTCCAGCTGCAGAAATCTTAGAACTTTGATTATGTCTGCAGTGTGATGCTTATTAATGAAACCATCTTTTCTCCAAATATCCCTTTTGTTGCTGCTATTTTCTTCAACATTACACAAAATCTGATTTTAAATTACTTAAGGTTTTGCAGGTGCAGAATGAGAAACTGTATTTTTAAAGTTTGACCTCCATAATCAAGCATTTAAGAGTACCTTTGTGGCACAGATCTCTTTAGGCCATCTTTGGCTGTGACAGGCTTGTGAGTTTCAGTTTTTCTAGTTTGGTAATGTTGCAGCTCTGCCTAATGCAATACATTCTTCTGATTTGAATTCCTTGCATTATTTCAGGTATAACACATTCAAGAAGCATCGAAAGCTCAGTAATTTCAGGGCAATCTTCAATTTGTAAGTTAGCCAGGAGTACAACTAAGGTTCCTCTAGGTGTTCCAAGAGGTGTTTGTTTGTAAAACTTAAGTAAATATCAAAATGATTCCTGTCAATGTTTGTTCAAATGTTAATAATTATGACGAAATCTAACACATTTATTTAACAATGAATGATAAACTTCTAGGGTGGGCTGTACCTTAAAAACTAAGGTAACTTTAAATATTTCAATACACCATAAACTCTTAGAAGGTAAAGAGCATGTGGCATGTAAATTTGGCCCAAAATATTTGCAATCTTTCTTGCTAGTCGTTGGTGGAACATCTAAAATTAACTTGTGTTTTGTCTTCATTTTCTGGATTACTCATTCCTATAGCAGCCTTTACGATTCAATGAACTTTTATATATATTTTTATTTATTCATTTATTATGGTATCAATAGCTATATCACTAATCAAGTCATGTAACATTACATATTCAACTCACCATCTAATCTTCATCCATACGCAAGTGACACAAGAGGCAAACATATTTTGGTTTAGCCTCCCAAACAGTACTGCAGCAAAGCTGTGTTGCAGTTTGTTTATCCTTTGGGTGTACTGCACTGTACATTAAACTTATTGTATTGTAGCTAAAATTTAGACATGAAAGGACTATTTCATGCCTCTGATATTTCTATTTTTAGTCTCATGCTTAAACCGATGTATACCATTTTCAAATGTGATCATTGGCTATTTTTTTAGAGTTTGTCAAACATAAGTAGCATAGTACTAATAAACACAAACAAATTACTACAATTACTTCAAAAGCTTTGCAACTTCATGTTTTTAAACCTTAATTCAGAAACCAAAAAAAAAAAGAAAAAAAAGGGGTTATTAAAGTTGGACCTGAGCTAAGCTCAATAACAATGGGTTCGGATATGTAGTCCACCTTTAGTACTTTCTTAATTAAAGTAAAAATAAATAAAAATAAATAAAAAAGGCAAAACAAAGAGAAGAAATCTTTAACTTGGGCTCTAATGTCTAGGCCTTTAGTTGGGCTAGATTAAGCGTATATTTGTAGTATTCTATGGGCCAAAATAGCCAAATACAACATTTTTTTGAAATTTTTAGCAAAAAATCACTGTTTCGGAAATAAATGGCAATCTACCACTTTTTCTAGTACTCAAGTTTGGTGAACTCGAGTACCATGCAAATTGCTATTTTATAGTTCCACCGTGGCACTGCTGAGCTGGAAATTGGGCGATTAAAAAAATAATGTGGTACTCGAGCTTGGTAAACTCGAGTACCATGCAACACAATACTCGAGTATACCAGACTCGAGTACCTTTTATAAATAAAATGCAAAAAATTTTATTTCTACAGTACTCGAGATTACCAAACTCGAGTACCGTGTAAATTTTTTTTTTGTTTGAGGATAATCGACTAATAAACATAAAGATAAAAATAAGTAGCTTTTTTATGTTTTTATTTATTTAAATAGAAGCATTGTAAAATATAGAGATTTTAATTTCGAAATATAAATTTAATTTCTACATTGATTAAAATTGTTCACTGTTTTCTCATAAAAATTGTTCACTGTTTTCTGTATAAACTATTTCTACGATTTTGCATAAAATTATTTTCTGTTCAGCATTATTTAAGAAATTGTTCACTCTCTTTTTTGCATAAATTATTTTCTGTTCACTATTTAAAAAATTGTTCACTGTTTTCTCATAAAACACCTAGTGAAATCGTTTTTTCTAAATTTAAACGCCAAATTTGAATGCTTTTTCATGTTTGAATTTCACAATAATCGAATATATTTTTCTGCATTGATAAAATTTGTTTTTACATTAATGAAATTTTCTCTCTGCACATCATATTTACTGTATATTCGAATCTGCTTACTGCATTCATAAAATTTATTTTTTGCATTAATTAAAATTGTTCACTGTTTTGTCATAAAAATTGTTCACTGTATATCATGTCCTACTTGAGCCAAAATCCATCTTACAAACAGTTTTGAGTGTTAAGGATCATAAGATCAGCATTCAGTACTTTTAACAGGCACAACTACTTTCAAACACCAAAAAAACACAGAAACAAGTTCAAAATCACACACATAAATGGACACTCAAAACATGATCCGAGGTAAAAGTCATAATAGAAAATTGATTATTGAGCTACATTTTATTTTATTTTTCAGGCACGATTGCAGCCATTAAACCAACATAGATTCTATTACAAACATTTTTTTTTCCAGACATATAGATTCTATTCTCTCTCAGCCCCTAGACAGAGGGAAAGTATATAACAAATTTGATATTGAAAGACTTTAAAGAAATAAAATATTTGGTCAAGAACCTGCTTCGAAGTTGTATGTGAAAACTGAAAACCCAACCCACCACCTTTATTTGATCAGGTGGATGTAGTTTCTTTTTTTTTTTTTTTTTTTGGTTGGTTGGTAATTTATGTTGCTTGTGACAACTTATTTAAGTACAGCAACAATGCCGCTCAATTTTTTATTTTGGCAGTTCTTTGGTCTAGATTTCCCGTCATGTATTTCGTGGCATATATTTTTGGATAAACCCAAAAATGTTTAACTTTTTAGATAAACTAAATAAGGAGTAATAATAATAATAATAATAATAAAAATAAAATGGAATAAAGGGAAATTTTCAATACATTACGATTCATTGTATTCAAATCATCTCTAATTTCTACTCATTTTGTCACACTTGTTCTATACTTCTACATGGTAGATTGTAGGTGAAGTAGAAAAAATAGTGAGTTTATTAGAAAGTGATAAACAACCAATCACAATCTATCATTGTTGGATAATTTTGACAAAGTGTGTGTCAAAATAGATTTTATCAATGCAAAAAAATAGATTCGATTATTGTGAAATTTGAACATGAAAAAACATACAGATTTGGCTTTTCAATTTCAAAAACACAATTTCACTAGGTGTTTTATGAGAAAACAGCGAACAATTTTTTAAATAGTGAACAGAAAATAATTTACGCAGAAAAGAGAGTGAACAATTTTTTAAATAATGATGAACAGAAAATAATTTTATGCAAAATCGTAGAAATAGTTTATGCAGAAAACAGTGAACAATTTTTATGAGAAAACAATGAACAGTTTTAATTAATGCAGAAAACAGATTTTATGAATGCAGTAAGCAGATTCGAATATAGAGTAAACATGATGTGCAAAAAGAAAATTTTATTAACGTAGAAACAGATTTTATTAATGCAGAAAAAAAAATTCAATTATTGTGAAATTTAAACATGAAAAAGCATTCAGATTTGGCGTTTAAATTTAGAAAACACGATTTCACTAGGTGTTTTACGAGAAAACAGTGAACAATTTTTTAAAAAGTGAACAGAAAATAATTTACGCAGAAAATAAAGTGAACAATTTTTTAAATAATGCTGAACAGAAAATAATTTTATGCAGAATGCTAGAAATAGTTTATGCAGAAAACAGTAAACAATTTTTATGAGAAAACAGTGAACATGGTGTGCAGAGAGCAAATTTTATTAATGTAGAAACAGATTTTATCAATGCAAAAAAATAGATGATCTGTACATTTAATGTAATTAATTTTCCATTAAATTTACTCAATTTGGTATGTTCTTCAATTTTCATTTGAATTTTCATGATTTTACACACTCAACGAATTCGAATTTTTCAACAAATTCGTACTATCTGTACATCTAATGTACACAATTTTTCCTTGAGTTTTCACAGTTTTGCACATTCAACAAATTCAAATTTTTAAACAAATTCATACAAACAAATTCATACGATCCATACATCTAACGTACATACTTTTTCATTGAATTTTCATTATTTTGTACTTTCAACGAAATCAAATTTCTCAACAAGTCTAGACTATCTGTACATTTTACGTACACCTTCACGATTTGGTACGTTCATTGATTTTCCATCGATTTTTCTCGAATTTCTACATTCAACTAATTCGAACATTTTTACAAATTCGAATTTTTCGAGGCATTTACCATTAGGTGATTTATACGAATCATTCATTTTTCTTTCATGGAGTTTGTCCATTATTCATATGGTTACATATTTAAAAAAAAAAACACAAAAACCATTTAAGTGCAATAACAACGCCAATGCTAGAAATAGTTTATGCAGAAAACAGTGAACAATTTTTATGACAAAACAGTGAACAGTTTTAATTAATGCAAAAAACAGATTTTATGAATGCAGTAAGCAGATTCGAATATATAGTAAATATGATGTGCAGAGAGAAAATTTTATTAATGTAGAAACAGATTTTATCAATGCAGAAAAATATATTTGATTATTGTGAAATTCAAACATGAAAAAGCATTCAGATTTGGCGTTTAAATTTAGAAAACACGATTTCACTAGGTATTTTATGAGAAAACAGTGAACAATTTTTTAAATAGTGAACAGAAAATAATTTATGCAAAAAAGAGAGTGAACAATTTCTTAAATAATGCTGAACAGAAAATAACTTTATGCAAAATCGTAGAAATAGTTTATACAGAAAATAGTGAACAATTTTTATGAGAAAACAATGAACAATTTTAATCAATGTAGAAATTAAATTCATATTTCGAAATTAAAATCTCTATATTTTACAATGCTTCTATTTAAATAAATAAAAACATAAAAAAACTACTTATTTTTATCTTTATGTTTATTTGTCGATTATCCTCAAACCAAAAAAAAAAAAAAATTACACGGTACTCGAGTTTGGTAAACTCGAGTACTGTAGAAATAAAATTTTCTGCATTTTATTTATAAAAGGTACTCGAGCCTGGTATACTCGAGTATTGTGTTGCATGGTACTCGAGTTTACCAAGCTCGAGTACCACATTATTTTTTTTAATCACCCAATTTCCAGCTCAACAGTGCCACGGTAGAACTATAAAATATGGTACTCAAGTTCACCAAACTCGAGTACTAGAAAAAGTGGTAGATTGCCATTTATTTCCGAAACAGTGGTTTTTTGCTAAAAAATTCAAAAAAATGTGGTATTTGGCCATTTTGGCCCTATTCTATGTCCAAATTTAGTGGCTTCCCTGGTCCAAATGACCCATAAATCTAAGGTTTTTACATAGGGTTAAGTTCTTTGGTGATCTATGAATATATTATAAGCCTTAATGATATGACTCCATCCAAAGATAGACACACTCTTTGGAAAAATTACAAACAATTTGTTCGGCTAGATATTCTTTTTCCTCGGGTATTATAAACTGTTACTTTAGTTTTGCACGGTTAATTGATTTTAGCCTTATAAAAGGTAGCCCAAAAAAGCTAGGGGTGCCCTTCACTTGTGGGAGGTTCTCTGTCCCCTCTCCCAACTTTAGGGGTGTCCTTGTTGTAGATTTATGTGACCACTTTATTCGACCATCCTCTCCATTATTGTCCATCTGCAACCAAAATGCCAGCCCAATCTTTACAGTTGGAATGTACCTCTGCACACTTTTTTGAACTTTCACAATGTGGATCATCAATAAAACAGGAAGAACTACACCTTCTATTGTCTGCCAGAGTACCAAGTGGTTGTTTTTTGTTGGTTCTTTTGTGATTGGCCTAATTGATGTGCACAATAAAAAAAGGTTAGGCCTTGGTACAGCTCGTGGTCTTATCTACAGTGACACGTTTTGAAGAAAACTTTAATGATTTGGAGGGCAGAGATTGCAGGAATATAAATGGGGGGCTCAAAAAAGTACTGATGGAAGTTGATGCAGAAATCTTTTCTAAGTTAAATTGAGACCACAAAGAATGCGCAGGACCAGAATTTAAGGCTAATAGGAAGGTATTAGAGCTTGTGTTACTAGTGGCATTCAAGGTTTGGATGAGATTGACATTGTTTCTTTCTCTAACGAAATTCTTGGCCATGCGTTATAGTTCAAGTACACATGTTATGTCACATTAAGAGTACAAATGCTGCTTTGATGTTTACAACTAATTCACTGCATCTTATAGTGAAAGGAACAAACACTAGGAAAAGATGGAAAAAAAGGTAGAAATAAAAGGGTAAAGGAGCAAGTGTATGAGAAAATGGTGGGGTTTTCACCTTCTTTTTGCTTATGGATTGAACAGAAAAAAGAGTAGGATTTTCATGTTGAAAGCTACCATATGAAACATTCTCTCTTATCTGCTTCATGGCCGAGCCCTCAACTGCGATTGATTCAACTGTTGTTGCTTTCGTTATTTTCACTCTTTGGAGTGGGATGGGTCCAGCATGCCCAAATCAAGATGACTTTTTAGCCCAAGGGACCATTAAGGCCCATGGTAGAGAAAACTCCCTTAGAATCAATGTGATTTGTTTAACAGCAAGATCATGGCCGAAGTCCGTAGATATAGACATCTCATTTTGCAACTGATAATCATTTTTAAAGGGTAATTTTATCCATAAAATGAAATTTGTCATTTGAATTGTTAGATAAGTAAGAACTTGTTTCTAAATGTTATCATAAATCCTAATGATCAAAATGACATTTCAAATGCAAAAATTGAATTGCTGGATTGAACAATCAAGCCATGTCAAGTTTCAACGAAAGAGAGACATTTTTGGGATTAAGATTATATACATGTGATTATGCAAGATTAATTATGATTAATTTTCAAAAGAATTCATTTCGGTTAATTATATGTCCAAATCTCATTGGTTTAAGCCTTAAAAACAAAAATAAGTCCAAATAAATTGGATAAAGTTGAAAAACAAGCCTAGAATTCAGGCACTTTCACTAAAAATCAGTATTCGAATGGCATATAGAACAAGTTGATCAACACTTTGAACTTTTTAATCTTGGGAGATAAATATGAGTTAAATAACTTTGAAATTTAGAAGTCCCAATTTGTTTCTAAGTTTATGAACTCCTCCATCTATATAGAGAAGAATCAACGCACAAATGCATGCAGAAAGTCACCTAGAAAGAGCTAAAGATTTTGAATATTAAGATTGTTAAGAGTACCATTAAACTCTGCAAAGCCACGACCCTTAGGATAGTAAACCATCATTTTCGACCTTCATATTACAATTTCTTCATAAAAATCAACTCCTTTAATCAAATGCAAACCTTGAACACCATTAATCGAAAAATGACTCCATACTTTTCTCACTTCCTATCTTTATCTTCATTCAAAAACATAGAAATTTCAGATCCGCTTGAAAATGACTTATTTAACTTTTTGTTGAAAATTATGTATATAAAAGGTAAAAGCTAAATAGAGTAAGATGATTGATTTTTTTTTTAAACTACTATAATATATATATATATATATATATATATATGGGTAATTACACATAATCCACCTGTGGTTTGGGCGAAAATTACTTTGCCCACCCGTGGTTTGAAAAGTGTCACTTAACACACCTGAGGTATGTTCCGTTTGTTTTCTGTAGCCCACCTCTGTAAAAATCAGGGGTAAATAGGTATTTTTCCTCAAATTTTATGTCTCTCTTCTCCCAAAACAAAAAATAGCACAAAAATGTAAGAGAAACAAGATAAAAAAGGGAGGGTTTTGAAAACTTCCCTGGATCTTTCAAAAAAAGAAAAACCCACCTCTCTCATAACTTCGTTTATATCCTGAAAAATCTATCAACCTCACCGTACAAATACAATCAATCTCAATCTCTCTTCCTTTGTACTTCTCTTTCTCTCTTTTTCAACACTCAGATCTACAAACACCTTCAAAGCTCAGAAAAGCTATGGCCATGTGCAATGGTGCTTTCTATGATCTCTCGTTATTGCTTCTAATGTTAGCATTTTCCCAACGTTTCTTCCTTGTAGATTCAACAATAGGCCCAGCAGATATTAAGGTTCTTAAAGATCTGAAAAATGGTCTCAACCCAAAGGCTATTGTACCTGGTTCTTGTCTAAGTTCATGGGACTTTTCGTTGTACCCATGTGACCAAATCTTCAGCAACCACTTCATGTGCGGTTTCAGATGCGATCGAGTTGTCTTCGGCTCATTCCAAGTCACCGAGATCACTCTCGACCCAACGGTTTACTCAGGTTCACTCACTTCCACTACTTGGTCACTCCCTTACTTACAAACCCTCGAAATTTCAGACAACTCGTTCTCGAGCTCAATCCCAGACTCACTATCCAACTTGACTCGCCTCCGTCGACTCAACCTCTCCAAAAACTCACTCTCTAGTCCAATCCTCGACTCGCTCAGCTCACTCTCTCAGCTCCACGAGCTTTACCTCAACAACAACGAACTAAACAGTCCCATTCCTTTAACCTTAAACAAACTGGTTAACCTGAAAAGACTCAAAGTCCAAAGAAACAACCTCAATGGCAAGATTCCCAATCTGGGTTCTCTCAGAAACCTCTATTTCTTCGATGCCAGAGATAATGAGCTCTCTGGTGAAGTTCCATTAACATTGCCAAAGTCCCTCATCGAGGTCTCTGTTTGAAACAATAACTTACAAGGAAACCTCCCAGAAAGTTTAGCCAATTTGGGTTATTTACAAATACTCGATTTGAGTCATGAGAAAGGTGGACTTTTCAAGATATAAACGAAGTTATGAGAGAGGTGGATTTTTTTTTTTTTTTTCTTGAAAGATCCAGGGAAGGTTTCAAAACCCTCCATTTTTTATCTTGTTTCTCTTGCATTTTTGTGCTATTTTTTGTTTTGGGAGGAAAGAGACATAAAATTTGAGCAAAAATACCTATTTACCCCTGATTTTAACAGAGGTGACTCACGGAAAACAAACGGAGCATACCTCAGGTGGGTTAAGTGACACTTTTCAAACCACGAGTAAGCAAAGTGATTTTCGCCTAAACCACAAGTGGGTTATATGTAATTACCCCACGTGTGTATATATATATATATATATATTAAATGTGGGCTCACAAACAATAATATTACTGCACGGCAGAGATAGTAATATTACTATTCCATGTGAGACCCTTGAAACAATAATGCTACCGTTGATAAAAATGTAAATGCACACAAACAGTAGACCGAAAAACCAGCTGAAAAGTGTATTCCAAACGCACACTTCATCATCTAAGGGTCTATTTAGATACCGCTTTCTGCTGAAAACTGTAAATTAAAAACTGAAAATATTATAGCAAAATAATTTTTAAATGTGAATAGTGCCATGTGGGACCCAGTTTTAAAGGTTTTTTTGCTAAATTCCGTACTTGCGGGTCCCGTGAACAGTGCACGAGACCCACCATTTTTCAGCAAAACGCAGAAACGTGCGTTTCAAACGCACGTTCAACGTGCATTCCAAACACACACTAAGATGTGAATTATAATTATAAATTATTTCACTATTTAGCTTATTTTTGCTACTATTTATAGGTCTCACTGCACTTTTTGGCACTATTCATGGGCCCCACTGTACTATTTCAACTAACTTTTACCTTTATCTGCAGTACTTTCAATAATAAATTTTCAGTTTCAACAAAATAAGCGGTATTCAAACAGACTCTAAATTACCATTTTCCATAGACTTCAAAATCGTCATTGCACACAATCAACAAAGTTTGTTAATTGTCTGAAGTTGTCGAACCATGTTTGTTTAATTGATACTTAAAAATTTGGTAAATACCTCCAATCATATTAATTATTCTATAAATAGTGATCATGTTCTTTAACCAAAAGAAAAGTAGAGAGTCTCTCTTTTTATGATTAAAAAAATGTTTTTTCGTTTTCCCCTCTTATATGATTGTTTCACAACTTGTTATAATATATATTATGCACTAAGAATGAAGGTTTAAAGTTTAAACAATTTAATCATTAGACATGTTATTGACTCGTCCTTTAGTGATGATTTGAATCTCTTGCTCCTGCTTGATAAGTCCACGAATAAAAAAAGATGTTCGAAATAGATTCTTTCATATAGTTTTCTCCGAGGATAACAGTTATAGTAGGAAGTAGTAGGAACTTTTTTGTGTATTAGGCTAGCTTAGTAGCTTATATTTAGAGGATTAAGCTAATCAGGATAATTGCTTGTTTGTCACTCCGTTGATTTCTGAGAATCTTTGCTTGAAAAAGATTGATGATTTTCTGATGGAAAGTAATAAAGAGCTTTCAAGGGCAGGCATGCATTTGTCCCCTTTTGAGATATCAACCATCCTTTCCCTCACCCTCACTTTTGACACCTTTTATCAGTTACAGCTAATCCTGTTCTAACTATTTTGTAGCATAATCAATTTACTACAACCTCTCTCTTTTCTCATCTCTGTGAAGTTAAATAAATAAGGTTTTAAATAATGGTCAATATATATCAATATATCACCATATCTATCTCTATAGTTTTTTTCATTTTTAGTATAATATCGATATAATTTTTTTTTAATGAATAAAGAGTTTTATTTCTAACAGCAACATAATACAAATTACAAAGAGCAGAAACTGCATGCCACAGGATAACCAACAACAAATAACATCAAAATTATACCCTATCACAAATTACAACAGAAACTCCAAACTACTTTAATATGAAATTCTTCTATATATAAAATTAAAAAAAAAATGAAAAAAATTCATAAGAAAAAAGTTGCATGACTTAGCAAATCCTCGATCCATCCAAGGAAATATCATTGACACTCTAAGCTACCATCCCACACACTCTCACAACTCATTATTCATGTGAGAGAAATGAGTACACATTTAAGGTACTTCAAAAGTTTTTAATAATTAGCCACTCTACCTATAAAATTTGTAATAATGTACTTATATACAACATCTCCATTCATGATAGTCACATTATGCCGTTAGCATTAACTTCAATATAATGTATATATGAGTAATTGTTCAATACTCTGAACATACATTGAAGGAAAATTATTGAATACTCCGAGAGTACCATAAATACATACTCTCTCCTCTTACATAAATTGTGGGTCCCACCATAAATTTAATTAGTGAGACCTACAGTTATATGAGAAGAGGGAATACGCATTTATGGTACTCCTGAAGTACCCAATAATTACCCTACATTGAGATGGTGTTTCCGCATTTTATATGAATGATGAATTTCACTAATTAAATTCATGGTAAGACTCTAAAGCAAGGAAGAATTCTGTGTTACATTATACATTCATTTGTTTCATCTTGTAATTTGTAGGGAAGGTAATGGGATGTGATGGGGTTAGGGCCCATCCATTCTTTGTGGTTGGAAAAACCTGTGTAGGGTGAATGGGACAGGACCGACAAGTCAAAAGCGATGTAGGTTGGAGGTGTCTTTCCATCCTTAATGATATGATTTAGTTATTTATGAGACAAAGATAAAAGAGAAAGATGAAGAAAAATAATGATGAAACTGCTTAGAGAGAAGGAATATAGATAAATATTCAAGATGGACATATGATATAGGATGTGGTAGTCAACTCTTCAAGACGGGGAAAACTTACACATAATAAGCCTATAAGGTAGTAATAGTTTTGGCGATTGAATTTCTTTACAACAACTCTTTTTTTATTTGATTAGGTTAGAGTAGAATTCTATCTCACCAAAAAAAAAAAATTTAAAAAAGCCTAAATTGGGTTTTTTCCTTATTAGTAAACTTAATTGTTACACATCATATGCCGAAAATTATAATTAAAAAATTACTTTGAAATTATATGTTTTTTCTAATAACTATATGAAAAGTGTGAAGAGTCTTATCTACAGTAATTTTATTTAGTCAAGTTTTGTCTTTTTGTTGAGCCAGAACGTGAGAACAGTGAGTTTGGATGAGAAAGGCAAAACTTTAGCTGGCCTCTTTTCTTTTTTCTTTTTTCTTTTTTCTTTTTTTTTTAATAAATATTTATATGTACTAACATTGATTTGAGCTCGCTTTAAAAAAAGGGCAAGACTTCTGTCCAGTGAAAATTTCCACTGGACACGTGTCCAAGAGTGGACACATGTCCACCATCCAACGTGTCCAGTGGAAACTTTCACTGGACACAAGCCACACCCTTAAAAAAAATTATGTGTTGACACAGTGTTTTGGTTTAGTAGCAGTTATACCAATATAACAAATTGTCACAATATTTTCATAATTGTTAAGCTGTTAGTTTTTTGTAGGTCAAAAAAATAAAATATTTATTTCGAAATATTTTGACATTTTGTTTTTGTTACAATATTTTTACAATTGTTGAGGTATTATTCCTTATAAATCAAAATAAAATAATAAAATATCAGACTAGGACCTACCACAACTAAAAACTAATTTATTATGAAAATGTTGTGATATTTTGTTGTTGTTACAATATTTTCAAAACTGCTAAGATATTAATTCCTCATAATCAAAATAAAATATCAAACCAAAACCCACCACAATTGAAAATAGAGGTATTGTGAAAATGTTGTGACATTTAATTTGTGTTATAATATTTTCACGACCATTAAGGTGTAAGTTCCTTATGGGTCTATATATATATATATATATATATATATATATATATATATATATATATATATATATATAATTAAACTGATTGCAAACACAACTAAAAATAAAGGTATTGTAAAAAATGTTGTGACATTTTGTTATGTTCCTAAACTTTTTTTTTTTTTTTTGGTTTAATCAACTTTGGTGATCCAAAATCCAATATTTCACACACAGTTTTCTCGGGTTGGCCTTTTTCTTTTTTCTTTTTGTGTTTTTTTATGTACCACTTTAAGTAAAAAGAAAAATAGTTTTACACCAAAAAAAAAAAAAAAAACTTGGGGAAAATGTTTTTTTTTTCCTCTTTATATTGGGGTAATTCACAATCCCCCCTAAACTTTAAAACCAAACAATTTCCCCTTTTATATTTTATAAATTAGCAAATACCCCCTAGCTACTAGTACTCTCTCAATTAAATTCTAAAGAAATCTTATGATTCCTAAAATGTTCCATTTTAAGTTTTATGGTAGTCATGTTTGAATTTCATTTCAATCTAAAACGAGAGCATAGATTTTTTTGCATTATAGCCCATCCACTTCCCCAATCATACTGCATAAAAAAAATAATAATAATAATTTCATTAACTTTTAAAATCAATATAGATGCATTAGAGTAGAGTTTTCAATAAAAAGAATGTTGGTATATTGCTCCTTACATTCATGTATTTCCAAAAAGGAGATTATTTGAAATACTTTATTAAAATTGATTGAGCTATAGATAAGATTATGCCTGACCTTGACATCCATCCCCACATACCAGGCAGTTGCAAGAGAATCAAATTAAAATCAAGACTAGATGAGAATCAAATTAATATAATATATATATATATATATCAATCATATTAATGTTGTAGGGTCTCTTTTTGTAGCCCAAGCCCAAAGGATTTGGATTATGAGCCCAATAAACCCAGAACAATTAATTTGTAGAGAGTGGGTCAAAAAGCTAGGCTGGTTGTGAATTAAACAAGAGATAACTATAGTATTGAAAGGTAATCCAACAGAAAAATACACTAGAAAGTTGAGCAAACAGACATCCAAAGAGACATATATTTGAATGAAAGGTGATTACAACTCTTAGAGCTACAGTCAATCTATTTTTCCTTCTCCCCCCCTCTCTTATCAGAGGTCTCTTCTCTTTATATAGCACCCCCCTTCCATCATCTTCATCGTCCACTTGTTCTTCATCTAAGCATCCACTTGAGTATATGTCCCATCAGGTATCTCCTTTAGCTCTCTGTGAGTGGTAGTAGCTGAGGTTATACTGTTCAGGGGTCTTCTCCACAATAATGCGACCAGAAAAGCAGCTGCAGTGCATTAATGTGGTGGTTGCAGCTTGTTTTCTAGATATTTTTCCGTTCCTATTATCTCCATATGTGCTTGAAGCCTTCCCTTATTATCAAAATCATTAGAAAAATTACTTGAACCCCCCAGGTGTCTGCTTGATCAAGGTTCTTTGTATCCGAGGAGAATGACCTCTTCGGACCACTAGTGATCTCTTCGGACTATACTCCTCATTCATTTCCAGGTATATTTCTTCCACATGGACCCCTTCTTGACAACTTTCTTCTCTTCGGAAGCACAGTAATCTTCAAATAGGGCTCCGGTCCCAATATATAAGGTTGGGCTTTTACCCCCACAAATGTTATGGTTGTAATATAGGAAATCAATTGCCCAATTGAAATCAAGACTAGATACACTATAATTAGCACACCTCGATCATGAGGGAGTCAAACCTCTGCAATAGATATAGGGCATGTCATTATTATTATCCTCATGCCCATCCTAGTTAGTAATCTTCCAAAGACAATATACCTAGAAAATTGAGCAACAACAATAGTAAAATATCCATGCTGTAAAAAAAATTAGAAAAAATTATTGATTATTTCCTTCCAATTGTATATCATATAAATCACCTTGCCACTATGAATACGATCAATTTTTGAAGCCATTGATGCTTGTCAATGGTTGGAAAATCTTGGAGCATGTAGAATAGCACTCCTAAGATTACATTAGCAATCATGAAATATGTATAAACATATGATCGACTCCAAATTAATTTTACTTAACTCTACTCCTTATAATTTTTTATCTATCATATGAGAAAGGAGGAAGTTTAAGAATCAACTTTTGTTATGGAAATAGTGTTTAGCTTAGAGATATTATGAGAATGAACCTGCTACTGAATCTAATGAACTCAAATGAAAGTAAAAAAGGAAAAGAAATGTAAAGTTAAAGACAAATATTGTTATTTATATGTTTATTAACATATTTAGTACATATATGGTAAGTGAAGAATTTTACTCCAAAGTTGAGGGATTGAATTTAATGGCATCTCTTCCTCTGCATTATGAGTTACTATGATTAATTCGAAACTGCACATATTCTCTTTATGTGGACCTTCTTGTGGATATTCTGATAAATCAAACAACTGGAACATTTCCTCTAATCTTACTCCGTTAGATTCAGAAACATAAAAGCAATTACAAATCATTAAAAAAAATGATATTACATTATCAGCACCTAACATATATGCATTACCAATTGTATTCTAAATCATGTGAATAGTAAATGCTTCCACCCAAATGATGATGGCATTCATGCATCCACCTAGGATCCTATAGTTTGTTGACAAATACTCAAAGCTCATAATCCATAAAATGGTTTCTAGGCTGGGTTAATATGAATGTATGTTTATGTTTGTGTTTATATTTATTGTTAAGACTCATTAAACCTCTTTTCCTTGAAGCCAAAACCCATAATATCTCATTATTCATTATGCTATTTAGAATGAGGAAAGCATAATTATTTATTTGTTTGATAAAACCCACTCGAGAGTGTAATCCACGAAATATCCCCAGTAAGTCGTGAAAGAGAAGGAGAAAATTTTTCTCTAGTAGTCACCCATCATCAAAAACTTCTTCGTAGGTCAAAACCATCAAAAAATTCCTAGTGAGTCAAAGTCACCATTAAACTCCTCAGCGGGTTATCTTACTCCCAGTGGACCACTCATAATCCTCAGTAAGCCTTTTCTTGCCAGTATATATGCAGTATGATGAAGCAAGGAACAAAACGTAGCTAGTATCCATAATAAATTGTACGATGTGATTTGATGTAGTTACTCATTTTACAACCTCTACAAACGACAAGACAAAGAAAGGACCAAATTGCTCAAAAAATTGTAAAACCCAAAATGAAAAACAAGTGCAATAAAATAATGTAGATGTGTTACCATGACGATTTTTGGTACTTTTATTATTTTGTAAATCTATATTGAATTTAAATCATCATTTCATTATTGGATAATGGATGTCATCTTTCAAGGTTTCCACAAACCAGCTGCTTTAGAGTGTCTTAGACTCTTAGTGGCTTAAACAATTATCACAGTCCATATAAGTTTAAAGGTTTTCACACGGCAGCTTTAACCAGTCTTAGTGGCTTGGCTATTGCCTTCAAAGAAACATACCTCTCTGAAAACAATGATTTCAAGAATGAAACTAATGACAAGGTTTTAAATTTCATAGTGCTTTCAAGCATCATAGGGTCAATCGTGGCTAGATTCTTGAATAAATATATGAGACAAGTGGATATATTGCTTCTCACAAATGGTGCATTGTTATTGGGCTCTTGACTATCTTTGAGAATGGAATGACCTTCCTATCAACTTTATACATATATGCAATAATAATAAGTATAAACTTAACAAATTTTGTTTTCAATATCTAATTAGTATCTAACATCATAAAACTTCTTTTCAAATGAGATTATGATTCATTTAAATATTATGTTAAAATATATGTTTATGTTAGTATGTTCTAAATTCAATAGATATCTAAAAAGTTTGAGTTGGTACTTTTATTTATTTAAATCTATCCATATAAGTTTCTATTTATAGAGTATAATTTAAAATTCATACATTCGATTATTTAAATTTAAAGTAACTTGATTTGTATGCTAGATTTGCCTTCATTGGCATACTTAATAAACATAATGTATTTGTTATTTATGTTACATATGTTTGTTAAAGTGTTCTACATTTTTTTTGGCCATCTGGCAAGTTAGAAATGTTAATGCTAAATTATTGAAGTTCCATTTGTACTTTATTTGACACTCTCATGTCAAAAAATTGGGATTCTAATTTTTATAGTATATATAAATATTGTATAAAACATTCAATCAAATTGCTTTTGAAATAAAAGTTTTTGTGTATATTTCATATTCTATGAGAACTTCATATGTTATATTCATCATTCACTTTTTTGTTTCATTAATTAATCCCAACAAACTTAGAGCCTTTGGATGTCATATGCAAATCATTATATGTTTGTGAATACAAAACAAGACTGCATGTTTTATTTATTAAATTTTTTTTTTCAAGATTCAGGGCCGTTTCAATAGTCAAACAACTAGGCCACTCGAGTCAAATGGTGATATCAAATTTATATTCAACAATAGAAGCTTTGGTAAGCTTGTTGTCTTTCAAATGGGGGAGGAAAACCAGAGTCTTAATAGTAGATATTATGATGAAACCAATGTCATAGAAATAGTGTGATTGGTTTGACAATGAGATCATGGCACAAAGTCCACACATGTAATTAAACACCTTATTTTACAACTGGAGATCAATTTTTTTAGGGTAATTTAATCAAGAAAATGTAAAATTTGTCGTTTGAACCATTATCTAAAATTATCCTAAACCCTAATGATCAAAACGACATTTTGGATGCTAAAATCAAACTACTAGATTAAATGATCAAGTCATGTCAAGTTTCAAGTGATGAGAGTTATTTTGGGATTAAGTTTCAAGATTATGGATGATTAATTATGAATGATTTTCAAAAGAATTAATTTCAATTAATTATATGTTCAAATCCCATTGGTTTAAGCCTAAAAACATAAATAAATCCAAATATATTGGATGAAGTTGAAAAACAAGCTAAGAATTCGAGCCCTTTGACTGAAAATTAGTATACCTATCGGCATATAAAACCAATTGATCAATAATTTGAAATTTTGATGCATAGTTTTGAATGTTTGCTCAATTTTTTGAACTTCTGACGCCCCTATAGACTGCAGCCAAGGTAAGTTAGCCACCCTTCTCAAACTTAAAATCAGGTAAATACCTCCAATCATATTATTTTATGGATAGGGGTGTACGTTCTTTGACCAAGGAAAAGTAGTAAGTCTCTTTTAATGAGTTGAAATGTTTTTATTTTCCTCTCTTATGTGAATGTTTTGCAAACTTGTTATAATTAATATATTATTTCTTCCATCCCAAATTTTTTTTGCCTATATTCCATTTTGGAATGTCTCAAAATTAAGTTTTGTTTAAAAAGTCAAACTCCAGTATTTTATTAACATTTTCATTATGCCCTTGTAAAATTTATTAGTAATCATATTAAAACTTAATTTGAAAATAAAGATTGAATTTGGATGAGCTTTGGAGGCTACATAATTTAAATTTGAAGATAAGTTTGTAATCTATTGCCAATAGAGTTTTGTGCGCACCTAAGATGACACTGCTTGGGCTGGGCCTCACTCAGATTCACAACTTATTTGTTTAGTGGGTAAGGATTTCCTACTATTGGTCATTCTCGGCACAGAGACTCAATGAGATCATTTTTCTCTTTCTATGTTATCACCCTTTCTCTCCCTCTCTCAACTTTCCAACCCCCCCCCCCCCCCCTTTTTCTCCCACCTCTCTTATTTATAGCACTCTGATCATGATTGTTCTTGCAGTTAGTGTAATGAGAGGTCCAATATCATCAGTCGTAAGTGGGTGGTTAGGTGGGAGTGGGATGGGGTGAAGGTAGCTTTGGAACTTGGCTCCCACTTCAGTGATCATGCCTGGCAAAGATGCTTTTGGGTATTGCCGGTCACGTTCATGATGGGATGTTCGGACGTTATTCTTCCCATACTATCCGGTAGTGGCCTCCCGAGCAAAGATAGAGCGAGGAAACTTGGGCCTACACTTCGTGTGGGCTTAGGCTGAGATCCCAGGTAAAAGGGAGACGGAAACCATGGGCCGCACTGTTTGTGTTTGAACTCAAGGCCCAAATGTGTTTGGACATCTCGGGGCCGTACATTAGCCCCCTCTTGATTCATGTCCGGCAAATGGGCAGAATCAAAAAGCCCGGTGGGTACATTCATTCGAAAAGGCTAAGAGGCGCATGACAGGACGGTTTCAGAGACCTATTAATGCGCCCTTAAAAGGCATGCCATTTCGGCCCGTTTGGTTCACCCGTCATCATTACCTGACGGTTCGTGAACCGAAGAGGCGCGTGTGTTAGTTGGCGCCCGTGTGAATCCCTCGTTAAATGAGCCTCATTATTGTCGATTAGGCGCCATTTCCTTCGTCCTTTGTCCTCTATAAATAGTTCGTTCCAAATCACTTCTCCATTTTTAAACTCTCCCCTCTCTGAATTTTCTCTCTTCCGAGCATTCATCTGCGCACCTACTCGCCTGCCCAGAGCCCCTCTTTCTTCCCTAGAACCCAAAGTAAGTCTCCTACCCCTTACTTTTACTTCTGCATCTTTCTTCAAGTTTCTCCCCTCGATTTAAGACTCTAGGATGGGGTATGCTTATCTTCTAAACACTGCGGTGTCCTTAGCCACTTTTAGGCACAAGTTTGATATTCCTAATGATGTGGAGGTGGCGTATTGCCCCGAGAGTGATTTCGAACTCCACAGAGGGCAACAAACAGCCTTTTTTCCTTTGATGGCAGTTTTAGAGGGTGGGGTCAGGTTTCCCGTGGACCCCCTCTTGCTTGATACACTTAGGTACTACGGGTTATGCCCCGACCAACTCCCCCCCAATTTTTACCGGGTAGTCAGTTGCGTTAGTAGGTTGAACCATACGTTCGGTTTACAATTAAACCACCATGACATAAACCACATGTACAGCTTGTGTGGAAACTTGAATACAAACTATTATTTAAAGGTTAGAGATAAGCGGGTACGGCTGATATCATGCCTACCTGACTCGAATAGAAACTCTGCCGGGGAATACGTCCGGGTGCATGGCAACTGGTTTGCCAGGGATATCCCCCCTCCCCTCTCTCGTCGCGAAGTGGGTTCGTATTGACTCCTTATCCTTACTTTGTTTGATAGTTGTTTTGCTTACCTAAATTCCGATGTGCCTACTTACATGTTCATTGTTTCTTCACTTTGCCCTCATTCATTTATTTATTATTTCTCTTTTCTACAGACGGTAGAGTGTTTATCCCTGACGTCAGGGTAGTCCACGTGAGGGATCTGAACTTCGTGCTTCGATCCGAGATATTCGTTCACTGGGACGGGCAGCTCCGAGCGTCCCATCTCATCCTCGGAGTTGAACCAGTCTATTCCACCTGGCAACCCTTCAAGCAAGCACTTTTGGTAGACAGTCCACTCCTGTCTTACATTGACGTTCGGCATGCCAATTTCTTGCCACCGAACCTTACGGTAGGAGAAGCTCGGGAACAAGGCCGGCGATACACTTGTTCGGACGAGCTTGCTCCGTTGCGTGACGAATCGGCAGAGCGCGTATCCCGGCGCCTCCGAGAACTTGCTCACGTTCGTGTTGAGGAAGAAGCCCCCGTTCAAGAGGCTCCCGCTCAACCTGAAGAACCAGTTGATCCCGAGCCTCCAGTGCGTGATACCGACCAAGCGACCATCAACATTACCGACCTTTCCGATACAGAATCCGATCGCAGTGCAGACATGGTGACCCGAAAAACCCTGACCATTGACCGCTTTGTGCCCGGTGCATGGCAGGCGACGCAACAGCAGCCACCGCAAGGCCAAGGCCAGACGCCTCCTCCCCCGCCCCCTTCCCAAACTGGGCGAACCAGAAAGAGGCAACGCACCAGCGAGCAGACCCCTATCGGGCCGGGAGATGCCGCTACCCGGGTACCTCCACAGTCGTCCAAGGGCATCGTTATACAAGAGCCGCAGGCTCAAACCGGGGCAGTCGCGGCGTCCTCCTCTAGGGCATCTCAACCGTGGCAGCCCAAGTTTTTCTTGGACGGCGAGCCACTCCCTGATACCACCAGTGTATGGGTTTGGGAAAAGGGTGAAGGGGGTCGCGTTGCCCAGAGCCTAGCGCACGGACTCCTCTTGCCCGAGGACGTACATGCTTACGAGCAGGGGACAGAGGAGTCCATGGGGCGAAGGCTGCAGTGGTTTACTGTCGCAGTAATTTCTTGTACGCTTTTATCGGTTGTTCTTATCACTATCAATGCATATACGTGCATACATGCATAGGTTTCAATTATGACCGTCATTTTGCTTTTTTATCATATGCATACGTGCACGTGTTTTATCTTTCGCTGTATTGACCCCCGAAGTTTTATCAGGCTGCTCAATTGGCACACATCATTGATGGGCGCCTGAAGGAAGCCTCCGAGGATGCAGACCGAGAAAGGGCGGCCAGGGAGGCAACTGCTAAGAAAGTAAAGGAAAAGGCAAAGGCTGCTGAAACTGCCGAAAAGAAGGCTGTTACCGCCAAGAAGGCTAGGGCGCTGGCTAAAAACAGGTGTGCGGAGCTCTTGGTGAAGCAGAACGAAACAGACATCAAATTAGCTGAGGCGATAAGTCTGACCACTGCCCAAGCTGAGGAGCTCGCCGATCTGAGAGCGGCGCTAGGGGCTGCCGAAGAAAAATGGTACCAGGATGCGAAAAATTCTGTGGAGCCGGTCGTGAACCAGGCTCGGAGGTTGGGTTTCGAGGCCGAATGGTTGGCTGCCTTACAGGTCATGGGGGTCCCCGAGGATTCTCCCCTCAAGGACCCTAACCAAATACCCTTCCCTAGCTTTACCCCGTCTATGCAGGACCCACCGGCGCTCGTTGATGAAGAGGACACGGCCAGTTTGATGGAGCTGGTGGAGCAAATAGATGCCCACGTGGGAGCGGATGACGCGGAAACCACCAGTGTCCCGCAGCCTACCGGTCAGCTTAGTGGGGATGCAGCCCAGCAATATGCCGACCGTCAGCCGACCGAACCCGTCGCCCAGACGCAACCCACAGATCCTCAAAATTAGACTCCGAACAAGACTGCTAACGCTTTCCTTTTATGTTTCTATTATGCTTTTCTTTTTCTATTTAATTTGCCTATGTCACCGGGTTGTGGTGGCTGAATAATCATTTGTCTTGTTTTGACTTTTGCATGGTTGCCGGACTATGGTGACCGGACAACAGCTTCGTTTCTATGCATTTATTCTACTTACGTGTTGCTTGTTTATTGAATGCTTGCCTTAATTGTTTTCATGAAGGCTTACTAGCCATGTTTTTCTATTTTTCGTGCTTGAATGATTTCCTGAATGCCCGGTGAATTATATAGTGCAGAAGGCCGGGATATGAGTTCCCGATCTCGGGCAAAGTGTTGGTTTCAATCTTTAACCCTTGTCTTCAAAATACTTTCCTCCCACCCGGTAAAAACAATCGAGTCGGGTGATAGGATTTTGCCCTTAGGAAATCTTGGTTTAGTTTTCCTCTTCCCCGGTGATGGATATCGCACCTAGGACAGGTTTTTGTTCTCAGGAAAATTAGGCTAAGGTTTCTTCTTGTCCGGTGATGAGTATCGAACTGGGGACAGGCTTCTATCCTTGGGGTAGTTTCCGAGTTTAAGGTTTCCACCTTCTCGGTGATATGGATCGAACCGAGAATCAGGTTTCTGTCCTTAGAGCAATTTCAGAGTTTAAGATTTCCACTTGCTTGGTGATATGGATTGAACCGAGAATCAGGTTTCTGTCCTTAGAGCAATTTCAGAGTTTAAGGTTTCCACCTGCTCGGTGATGTGGATCAGACCGAGAGTCAGGTTTCTATCCTTAGAGCAATTTCAGAGTTTAAGGTTTCCACCTGCTCGGTGATATGGATCGAACCGAGAGTCAGGTTTCTGTCCTTAGAACAATTTCTGAGTTTAAGGTTTCCACCTGCTCGGTGATATGGATCGAACTGAGAGTCAGGTTTTTGTCCTTAGTGTAATTTTTGAGTTTAAGGTTTCCACCTGCTCGGTGATATGGGTCAAATCGAGAGTCAAGTTTCTGTCCTTAGAGCGATTTCAAAGTTTAAGGTTTCCACTTTCTCGGTGATATGGATCGAATCAAGAATCGGGTTTCTGTCCTTAGAGCAATTTCAACGTTTAAGGTTTCCACCTACTCGGTGATATGGATCGAACTGAGAGTCAGGTTTCTGTCCTTAGAGCGATTTCAGAGTTTAAGGTTTCCACTTTCTCGGTGATATGGATTGAATCGAGAATCGAGTTTTTGTCCTTAGAGCAATTTCAGCGTTTAAGGTTTCCACCTGCTCGGTGATATGGATCGAACCGAGAGTCAGGTTTCTGTCCTTAGAGCGATTTCAGAGTTTAAGGTTTCCACCTTCTCGGTGATATGGATCGAACCAAGAGTTAGGTTTCTGTCCTTAGCAAGACTCGTAGCTTATGATTCTTTCATGCTCGGCAAAGGAAGTCGAACAAAAATGCAACAATAAGATGGAGAACATATGCACGGATAATCCTTATCATCTTTATTAGCGAAACCCGTACAATATTACATTCAACTCTCAACTTAAAGCACTGCCCATCAGTGGTAGAATCTCTTTAGGTTACGGACGTTCCACAACCGAGGCAGTGGCCTCTCGTCTAGGTCCTCCAAGTAGTACGCCCCCGCGCCAGCGACGGTGGTGACCCTGTAGGGCCCTTCCCATGTCTGCGCCAATTTCTCGGCATTCGTATCTCGCATATTTCCCACGACTCTTCTCAGGACCAAATCTCCAGCGCTAAACTCCCTCGTTTTTACGTCTCGGCCATATCTCTGGGCGAGCTTTTGCTGATATTCTGCTAGCCTTATAGTCGCCGCTTCACGGCATTCTTCTAACATATCCAAGCGTCCGACCATCATCTCGTCGTTCTGGGCGAGATCGAATCCCGTCACTAGTGCACTGCATAGACTCACCTCGGTTGGTATCACGGCTTCAGCTCCATAAGTTAGAGAAAATGGGGTTTCCCCTGTGGATCTCCTGGGGGTTGTCCGGTAGGCCCATAATACGTTGGGAAGCTCCTCGGCCCATTTTCCTTTCGCGCCCTCCAACCTTTTCTTCAGTCCATTCACAATTACTTTATTTACAGTCTCGGCCTGGTCATTACCCTAGGGATATGCTGGAGTCGAGTACTTATTTTTGATGCCGAGATCACCGCAGAATTCACGGAAGGCCCGGCTGTCGAATTGCAGCCCATTGTCTGATATGAGAGAGTTCGGCACCCCAAACCTTGTGATTATATTCTTCCATATGAATTTCTTTATGTCCACGTCCCGTATATTGGCCAAAGCTTCCGCCTTCGCCCATTTGGTAAAATAGTCGACAGCCACCAGAACAAATCTTTGATTACCCGTCGCCCGGGGGAATGGGCCGATGATATCCAGCCCCCACCGTGCAAATGGCCAGGGACTGTTGATCGGGTTCAAATGGCCTGCGGGCTAATGGATTAAGGGGGCATGCTTCTGACACTGTTCACACTTTCGTACGTACTCAACGGCGTCCTTCTGCATCTGAGGCCACCAAAACTCTTGAGTCATTGCCTGGTGCGCCAATGAACGTCCTCCTACGTAACCGCTGCACACTCCATCGTGAAGCTCGGCCAAGAGCTCGCCCACCTTCTCTGGGCATAAGCACAAAAGGTATGGCCCCCCAAAGGACCTCTGATACAACGTCCGGTCTTCTAATAGCCAATACCGAGGAGCCATCCTACGGATCTTGCCGCCCTCCTTTTCGTCGCACAAGAGTCGGTCCTCCGCCAGGAAGTCAATAACGGGGTCCATCCAGCACGGCCTAAGTGTTGTGATTGCGATAATATCTATCCCTACAGTTCCCAGATCACTTACTATCCTGATGCTCGGCTCTGGAACAAGCTCGACCTTGATTAGCCGAGGTATCTCTTCGGCTACTGATGATGCCAGCGTGGCGAGGGAGTCGGCATGTCTATTTTGCATTCAAGCTACTTGGACAATCTTTACCACGCTGAAGTTGGTCATAACTTGCTTCACATGTTCCCGATATGCTTTCATCCGGAGATCTTAGGCTTCAAAACTGCCCTGCACCTGACTAACCACCAGGCGCGAATTTGAATACACCTCTACTTCCCGGGCACTTAAACTTGAAACCGTCCTCAGTCCGGACAGAAAGGCTTCGTATTCTGCCTCGTTGTTGGAGGCCCTGAAGCCCAACCTAAATGAGTGCTCTAACCGTATTCCTTCCGGGGTGATTATGACAATCCCTGCACCGGCCCCCGTGGAGCACGACGCCCCGTCCATGAATACCTTCCACAGGCGAGCCTCCACACGGCAAACTATCTCTCCATTCCTTTTAGGAGAAAACTCGGCGACAAAATCTGCAAGGACCTAACCCTTCACTGAATTTCGGGGTCTGTATCGTATGTCAAAAGAACCAAGCCGAGTTCCCCACTTTGCTATTCGTCCCGTGAAGTCTGACCTCTTCAATAGTGACTGTAAAGGATACTCGGTTAAGACGTAAATCGTATGAGCCTGAAAGTAATGCGGCTGCTTTCTCGTGGCATGTATTAGGGCCAACACAAATTTCTCCAGAGGTAAGTATCTCGTCTTGGCATCAACTAGAGTCTTGCTGATGTAGTACACGAGCTGCTGGATTCCTTGATCCCTCAGCAGCACGGCGCTCACGGCGTGCTCAAACACTGCCAGGTACATGAATAAATCCTCACCTGATTCTGGTGCCGCTAGCATGGGTGCCCGGGCCAAATAGTCCTTCAGATCCATAAAAGCTTTGTCGCATTCTTCGTTCCACTGAAATCCGATCTACTTCTTCAAAAATTGGTAGAATGGTCGGCAGCGATCTGCGAATTTGGAGATAAACCGATTAAAGGCGGCTAGCATCCTGGTCAAAACTTGTACTTCTTTCAGATTGCATGGTGGCTTCAGTCTTTTCACAGCCTCAATTTGGTCGGGGTTGACCTCTATTCCCCGCTTAGTGATCAGATACCCCAGGAATTTTTCGGCCCCCACACCAAACGTGCACTTCTCAGCATTAAGACGTAATTTGTGCTCTCGGAGAACCTCGAAAACCCCCTGAAGGTCCTCCATGTGCCATGCTACCTGCTTGCTCTTCACCACCATGTCGTCAATGTACACTTCAATTGTACGCCCTATCTTGTCTCGGAACATTCTCGTCATCATTCGTTGGTATGTGGCTCCAGCGTTCTTTAGTCCGAAGGGCATCACCGTGTAATGATAATTGGCCTCCGGAGAGATAAATGCCATCTTCTCTTGATCCTCGGGCGCCAGGGCGATTTAGTGATACCCTTGAAAAGCATCCAAAAAACTCATCATCGGGTGCCCATACGTGGCATCCACCAACTGATCAATCTTTGGCACAGGGAAAGGGTCTTTTGGGCATGCTCGGTTCAGGTCCGTGAAGTCCACGCAAACCCTCCACTTGCCGTTTTTCTTCTTCACTACCACAGTATTTGCCAATCAATCCAGGAAGAAAATTTCCCTTATCGCCCTAACATCCTTCAAATTTTGGACTTCCGCTTTCACCGCTTTAGCGTGCTCCTAGGCCGATCTCCTCGGCTTCTGCTTCTTAGGAGGGAACGAGGGGTCAACTTTATGAACAATGAACTTGGGATCCACCTCGAGCACTTCATATGGACTCCATGCAAACACATCCACGTTCTGTATGAGGAGCAACAACATTTCCACTTTCTCCTGCTCGTCCATGCCTTTCCCTACATGAAAACACTTGTCGGCATCTGGAAGTACCCTTACTTTTATCATCTCCTATGCACAACCACCACCTACTTCTCTTCGGTCATCCTGTAATTGCTATAACGGGACCCCCTGCGGCAGCTCTTTCTGCTGGGCACACTCCCCCTCATCGGTTGTCTCCTTCCTCTGGTTAACCATGGCGATTAAGCATTGTCTCGCCGTCTGTTGGCTTCCCCTCACCATAGTAATACCATGCTCAGTAGGAAACTTCACTTTCACATGCAGGGTGGATGGGACGGCCCCCATTTCATGGGTCCACGGTCTGCCGAGTATCGCTTTGTACGGGGAGAAAGAAGTCACCACTATAAACGTTACTACTACCTCCTTGCCCTCCATATTCACGGGCAGAGATATTTGCCCCTTGGGTATTACGATTTTGCCATCAAACCCGACCAAAGGTGTATTGAACTTAGAGAGGTCCCCATTCTTCAACCCGAGCCCCCGGTATAGGTCAGGATACATCACGTCGGCCCCACTCCCCTGGTCTAGCATCACCCTTTTTACCAAGAAATCGCCTATCCGGGTAGTAACTACCAACGCATCGTCGTGTGGTTGGACCGTTCCCTCTAAATCATTATCACCAAAAGCGATGGGCTCCCAGGTTAGCTTCATTTTCTTCTAGACCTGTTGGGCGCCCGAGCTTCCCTCCACTAGGACCACGTTTAATACCCCATTTTTTTCTCGCCGAGACGAAGCTTCTCGGTGGCGTGTGTATAACCTCAATTATCTCGAGTGGGGGTGGAAGGGGCTTGCCCCTCTACGCAGCTCCTTGCCCTGTCCCCCGGTCCCTTGCGTCTAGCACGAACTCCTTCAAATACTCAGCCTTAGCTAGCTGCCCGAGATGATCTTTTAAAATTCGGCACTACTCAGTGGTATGGCCTTTGTCTTTATGGCATGTGCAGTATAAGTTATGATTCCTCCTAGAGGGGTCACCACCCATCCTGTTCGGCCACCTGAAATATGGCTCGTGTTTAATCTTGTCCACGATTTTGTGCACGGGCTCTTTGAACGTCACGTTTACCTCCCCCACTGGCGCTTCTGGCTCTTGGATTCTCAAATTCCCACGGATCCTCGGTTGAAAACCACTAGGCCGAGGACGATCTGTCATCGACGCCTTACCTTTGCTTTGTAGCCAGTCATCTTCCAGCCGTTTATACTCCTCAATGCGCCTCATTAATTGCCTCATATCCTCGGGAGGCATCTTTGTCAATGATTCCCTCAGCCAAGAGTCCTCGGGCAATCCCATCCTAAAAGTGCTCGCGGCAATCTTCTCGTTTCCTCTGCCGATTTCGTTGTAAAGCTCCCAGTATCGGCTAGCATAATTACGAAGGGTTTCCCCTGCCCTCATCTTCATAGACAGAAGTGCATCTACCGGTTGCGGCACCCGGCTGTATGTTACGAACCGGGTTCCGAACTCCTGTATCAGCTCTGCGAAATCTTGGATGGAGCCCTTGCGCAGCCCGTTGAACCATCTTAAAGTTATACCAAGGTTGGAGGGAAAAACCTTGCACATCAGAGCGTCATTGCTGGTATGTAGAGACATCATTTGGATATAGTGGCTGACGTGCTCCACCGGGTCCGTTTTCCCATCATATGAATTGAAAGGTGGGCGCTTGAATCTGTCTGGCATTGGTGCCCTCTCAATGTCTGCTATGAATGGGGATCGAGCTGCCCTACGCAGCGCACTGCTCATCGCATCCATGGCCGCATTATGGGGCCGTCTCTCTTCTGGAGAGTCCGAGCCCCGATCTGCATATTCTTGCGACCATGAGCGATTTTGTCGTCGGCGAGATTCCCTTGAATGCGAACGGTCTCTGCTCCGACGGGACTCTCTCGAGTGTGAGCGCTCTCGGTGGGGGTGGGACCCTGACCGATTCGATCCCGTTCCATGTCGTTCTTCCCCGGTATCAGGCCTTCTTCCTCAGTTGTCTTGATCCATTCTGCGGCGCCCGTTTCTTGCTTCCAGCTCCAAATCTCTTACCAACCTGCGCAGCCGTTCAAGCTCCTCATCCCGCTCGTCAAACTGCCTGTGCCCTGATGCATTGGACACTGTTCTTTGTGTTTGATATGACCCTTCTTCGAGGCCGAACCGTTCTTCCTCTTGCTCGTAAGCCCGATCTTCGCATCTCTTCTGCCTCCGTTCTCGCCAAGAGGATCCCCGAAAAGATCCTACCGAGCCACTTTCAGCGTCACTTCCAGAACGTCTCCCAGACATCTTCCCTTGCACGAGTCTCAACGGAACCACTACCTTGTAGGAGATTCCCACAGACGGCGCCAATTGTGCGCACCTAAGATGAGACTGCTTGGGCTGGGCCTCACTCAGATTCACAACTTATTTGTTTAGTGGATAAGGATTTCCTACTATGGGTCGTTCTCGGCACAAAGACTCAATGAGATCACTTTTCTCTTTCTATGTTACCACCATTTCTCTCCCTCTCTCAACTTTCCAACCCCCCCCCCCCCCTTTTCTCCCACCTCTCTTATTTATAGCACTCTGATTAGTGGGGTGTCATGATTGTTCTTGCAGTTAGTGTAATGAGAGGTCCAATATCATTAGTCGTAAGTGGGTGGTTAGGTGGGAGTGGGATGGGGTGAAGGTGGCTTTGGAACTTGGCTCCCACTTCAATGATCATGCCCGGCAAAGATGCTTCTGGGTATTGCCGGTCACGTTCATGATGGGATGTTCGGACGTTATTCTTCCCATACTATCCGGTAGTGGCCTCCCGAGCAAAGATAGAGCGAGGAAACCTGGGCCTACACTTCGTGTGGGCTTAGGCTGAGATCCCGGGTAAAAGGGGGACGGAAATCATAGGCCGCACTGTTTGTGTTTGAACTCAAGGCCCAAATGTGTTTGGACATCTCGGGGCCGTACAAGTTTATAATTGTAGGGGTAGTATGCGAATAGAGTTTGCAATCTACAATAACTTTAAAATTTGCTTGGCAAAATTTTTATTTTTATTTTTTTATTTATATACATGGTTGTTTAAATTTTATATAAATTAGACCCTTTTAGATATATACCACTGTAAGTTTCTTTAAAAAAACTCTCTCCTCTCCCCATGTGTGTGTGTTAAAAATATTTAGTATTCTCAAAAAAAAATTATATAAATTTGTTTAAGGGTAATTTATTTAAAGAGAAAAGACATTTTATGATGCTCTCCTAAATAGTTGGGTTTTCTAAATAAATCTAACAATTTGAAACAAAGGAGTATGCACTAAGAATGAAGGTTTAAACAATTTAATTATTAGGCATGTTACAGAGATATTGTCTCGTCCTTTAGTGATGATTTGAATCTCTTGCTCCAGCTTGATAAGTCCACGAGGTTCTTTAATATAGTTTTCTCCGAGGATAACAGTTATAGTAGGAAGAATTCAGAACTTTTTTGTCTATTGGGCTAGCTTATATTTACAATTAAGCTAATCAGGATAATTCCTGGTTTGTCACCCCGTTGTTGCTGATAATCTTTGATTGAAATTAAGATTGATGATGTCTATTGGAAAAGTAGAAAGCTTTCAAGGGCATGCATTGTCCCCTTATGAGATATCAACCATCCTTTCCCTCACCTCACCTTTAACAACTTTACCAGATAATCATTTTCTAAATATGTTGTAGTATAATGAATTTAGTAGAATCTCTTTCTTTTCACCCTATATAAATAAATAAGGTTCTATGTAACTGCCAAATATCAATATGTCACCATATCTATTGATCCAGCAACATAATACAACTTGCAAACACCAGAAACTGCATGCCACACAGGATAACTAGCAACAAATAACATCAAAATTATAACCTCTTACAAATTACAAACAGAAACTTCAAACTACTTAAAAATCAGGTAATCAGTTAATATGAAATAGTGCTAATGGGAAGGTTGCATTACTTAGCAAATACACTCTTGCATGAAGCTACCCTACCCCTGCCTATGACGTGCTTATATACTGCATCTTAGGACTCATTACTCATGTGAGAGAAAAGAGAGCAAATGTATTGTACTTCCGAAGAATACTACAATTACCCACTCTACCTATGGACATTTGTAATAATGTGTTTATATACAACATCTTCATTCATGATAGTCAGGTGATGTCATTTAGCATTGTCTTCAATCTAAAAATGTAATATATGAGTAATTATTCAAAGTACAATGATGGGGTATTTCTTTTTTTCATATGAATGGTGATATTAATTAATTAAATTCACGGCGAGAATCAAAGGGGAAAGCTCATCCACTCTTTAGGGTTTGGAAAAAACGCATGTAGGGTGAGTAAGACAGGTCAAGAGCAAGATAGGTTTGAAGGTGTCCTACCATTTATAACGAGGTTATCTCATTGTTAACTAGATAAAGATGAGTAATGATGATGAGAGTGCTTAGAGAGAGAAAATATAAATAAATATTCGACATGAGATAGATGACGTGGAACTAAATAGTCACCTCTTCGAGGCAGTGAAAACTCACACAAGATAAGTCGGTTAGTCAGGAGGACATATTTTTGGCATAATCTAAGTTATGACAAAACCATTTTCTAAGAAGGAGCACTTACAGTACTCATTCCTCCAGCATCTTTAGCAAACGAGAACCCAAAAAACCTGTAAAGCAACCAAAAAAAAAAAAAACGCAAAAACATGAATTATTAACTCACCGAAAAAGGGGAAAGCAAAGCAAGAACAAAAGCAAGCAAATATAATGTATATATGATAGTCACATTATGCCGTTAGCATTAACTTCAATATAATGTATATATGAGTAATTGTTCAATACTCTGAACATACATTGAAGGAAAATTATTGAATACTCCGAGAGTACCATAAATGCATACTCCCCCCCTCTTACATAAATTGTGGGTCCCACCATAAATTTAATTAGTGAGACCTACAGTTATATGAGAAGAGGGAATACGCATTTATGGTACTCCTGAAGTACCCAATAATTACCCTACATTGAGATGGTGTTTCCTCATTTTATATGAATGGTGACTTTCACTAATTAAATTCATGGTGAGACTATGAAGGAAGGGAAAATTCTAGGTGTTACATTATATATTCATTTGTTTCATCTTATAATTTGTAGGGAAGTTAATGGGATGTGATGGGGTTAGGGCCCATCCATTCCTTGTGGTTGGAAAAACCTGTGTAGGGTGAATGGGACAGGACCGACAAGTCAAAAGCGATGTAGGTTGGAGGTGTCTTTCCATCCGTAATGAGATGATTTAGTTATTTATGAGACAAAGATAAAAGAGAAAGATGAAGAAAAATAATGATGAGATTACTTAGAGAGTCAGAATATAGATAAATATTCAAGATGGACAGATGATACAGGATGTGGTAGTCAACTCTTCAAGACAGGAAAAACTTACACATGATAAGCCGATAAGGTAGTAACAGCTTTGGCGATTGAATTTCTTTACAACAATTCTTTTTTTTATTTAGATTAGGTTAGAGTAGAATTTTATCTCACAAAAAAAAAAAAATTTAAAAAAAAGCCTAAATTGGGTTTTTTCCTTATTAGTAAACTTTATTGTTACACATCATATGCCAAAAATTATTTTTAAAAAATTACTTTGAAATTATATGTTTTTTCTAATAACTATATGAAAAGTGTGAAGAGTCTTATCTACAGTAATTTGATTTAGTCAAGTTTTGTCTTTTTGTTGACCCAGAACGTGAGAAAGGTGAGTTTGGATGAGAAAGGCAAAACTTTAGCTGGCCTCTTTTCTTTTCTTTTCTTTTTTTTTTTTTTTAATAAATATTTATATGTACTAACATTGATTTGAGCTTGCTTTAAAAAAAGGGCAAGGCTTCTGTCCAGTGGAAATTTCCACTGGACACGTCCAGATTTGGACACGTGTCCAAGAGTGGACACATGTCCACCATCCAACGTGTCCAGTGGAAACTTTCACTGGACACAAGCCACACCCTTAAAAAAAATTATATGTGTTGATACAGTGTTTTGGTTTAGTTGTAGTTATACCAACATAACAAATTTTCATAATATTTTCATAATTTTTGAGCTATTAGTTTTTTGTAGGTCAAAAAAATAAAATATTAATTGGAAAATATTTTGACATTTTGTTTTTGTCACAATATTTTTACAATTGTTAAGGTATTATTCTTTATAAATCAAAATAAAATAAAATATAAAACTAGGACCTACCACAACTAAAAACTAATTTATTGTGAAAATGTTGTGACATTTTGTTGTTGTTACAATATTTTTAAAACGGCTGAGGTGTTAGTTCCTCATAATCAAAATAAAATATCAAACCAAAACCCACCACAACTGAAAATAGAGGTACTATGAAAATGTTGTAACATTTAATTTGTGTCAAATATTTTCACAACCATTGAGGTTTAAGTTCCTTATTATAGGTCAATATATATATATATATATATATATTATACTGACTACAAACACAACTAAAAATAAAGGTATTGTAAAAAATATTGTGACATTTTGTTGTGTTCCTAAACTTCTTTTTTGGTTTAGTCAACTTTGGTGATCCAAAATCCAATATTTCACACAGTTTTCTTGGATTGGCTTTTTTTTTTTTTTTTTTGTGTTTTTTATGCACCACTTTAAGTAAAAAGTAAAATAGTTTTACACAAAAAAAAAAAAACAAAAACAAAACAAAACTTGGGAAAAATGTATTTTTTTTTTTCCCCTTTATATTGGGGTAGTTCACAATTCCCCCTTAAACTTTAAAACCAAACAATTTCCCCTTTTATATTTTAGAAATTAGCAAATACCCCCTACTATTACTCTCTCAATTAAATTCTAAAGAAATCTTAAGATTCCTAAAATGTTCCATTTTAAGTTTTATGGTAGTCATGTTTGAATTTCATTTCAATATGAAACAATGGCATAGATTTTTTTGTATTATAGCCCGTCCACTTCCCCAATCATACTGCATCAAAAAAAAAATCATTGACTTTTAAGTAATCAATATAGATGCATTAGGGTAGAGTTTCAAATAAAAAGAATGTTGGTACATTGCTCCTTACATTCATGTATTTCCAAAAAGGAGATTATTTGAGATACTTTATTAAAATTGATTGAGCTATAGATGAGATTATGCTTGACCTTGACATCCATCCCCACATAACAGGCAGTTGCAAGAGAATCAAATTAAAATCAAGACTAGATGAGAATCAAATTAATATAATATATATATATATATATCAATCATATTAATGTTGTAGGGTCTCTTTTTGTAGCCCAAGCCCAAAGGATTTGGATTATGAGCCCAATAAACCCAGAACAATTAATTTGTAGAGAGTGGGTCAAAAAGCTAGGCTGGTTGTGAATTAAACAAGAGATAACTATAGTATTGAAAGGTAATCCAACAGAAAAATACACTAGAAAGTTGAGCAAACAGACATCCAAAGAGACATATATTTGAATGAAAGGTGATTACAACTCTTAGAGCTACAGTCAATCTATTTTTCCTTCTCCCCCCCCCCCCCCCCTCTCTTATCAGAGGTCTCTTCTCTTTATATAGCACCCCCCTTCCATCATCTTCATCGTCCACTTGTTCTTCATCTAAGCATCCACTTGAGTATATGTCCCATCAGGTATCTCCTTTAGCTCTCTGTGAGTGGTAGTAGCTGAGGTTATACTGTTCAGGGGTCTTCTCCACAATAATGCGACTAGAAAAGGTGAGCAAACAGACATCCGAAGAGACATATATTTGAATAAAAGGTGATTACAACTCTTAGAGCTACAGTCAATCTATTTTTCCTTCTCCCCCCCCCCCCCCCCCCGCTCTCTTATCAGAGGTCTCTTCTCTTTATATAGCACCCCCTCCCATCATCTTCATCGTCCACTTGTTCTTCATCTAAGCATCCACTTGAGTATATGTCCCATCAGGTATCTCCTTTAGCTCTCTGTGAGTGGTAGTAGCTGAGGTTATACTGTTCAGGGGTCTTCTCCACAATAATGCGACCAGAAAAGCAGCTGCAGTGCATTAATGTGGTGGTTGCAGCTTGTTTTCTAGATATTTTTCCGTTCCTATTATCTCCATATGTGCTTGAAGCCTTCCCTTATTATCAAAATCATTAGAAAAATTACTTGAACCCCCCAGGTGTCTGCTTGATCAAGGTTCTTTGTATCCGAGGAGAATGACCTCTTCGGACCACTAGTGATCTCTTCGGACTATACTCCTCATTCATTTCCAGGTATATTTCTTCCACATGGACCCCTTCTTGACAACTTTCTTCTCTTCGGAAGCACAGTAATCTTCAAATAGGGCTCCGGTCCCAATATATAAGGTTGGGCTTTTACCCCCACAAATGTTATGGTTGTAATATAGGAATCAATTGCCCAATTGAAATCAAGACTAGATACATCATAATTAGCACACCTCGATCATGAGGGAGTCAAACCTCTGCAATAGATATAGGGCATGTCATTATTGTTATCCTCATGCCCATCCTAGTTAATAATCTTCCAAAGACAATATATCCAGGAGATTGAGCAACAACAATAATAAAATATCCATGGTGTAAAAAAAATTAGAAAAAATCATTGATTATTTCCTTCCAAGTATATCATATAACTCACCCTGCCACTATGAATACGATCAATTTTTGAAGCCATTAATGCTTGTCAATGGTTGGAAAATCTTGGCGCATGTAGAATAGCACTCCTAGGATTACATTAGCAATCATGAATTATGTATAAACATATGATCAACTCCAAATTAATTTTTCTTAACTCTACTCCTTATAATTTTTTATCTATTATATGAGAAAGGAGGAAGTTTAAGAATCAAATTTTGTTATAGAAATAGTATTTAGCCTAGAGATATTATAAGAATGAACCTACTACTGAATCTAATGAGCTCAAATGAAAGTAAAAAAGGAAAAGAAATGTAAAGTTAAAGACAAATATTGTTATTTATATGTTTATTGACATATTTAGTACATATATGGTAAGTGAAAAATTTTACTCCAAAGTTGAGGGATTGAATTTAATGGCATCTCTTCCTCTGCATTATGAGCTACTATGATTAATTCAAAACTGCCCATATTCTCTTTATGTGGACCTTCCTGTAGATATTCTGATAAATCAAACAACTGGAACATTTCCTCTAATCTTACTCCATTAGATTCAAAAACATAGAAGAAATTACAAATCATAAAAATAAATAAATGATATCACATTATCAGCGCCTAACATATTTGCATTACCAATTGTATTCTAAATCGTGTGAACAGTAAATGCTTCCACCCAAATGATGATGGCATTCATGCATCCACCTAGGATCCTACACCTTGTTGACAAATACTTAGAGCTCATAATCTATAAAACGGTTTCTAGGCTGGGTTAATATTAATGTATGTTTGTGTTTGTGTTTGTGTTTGTGTTTATATTTATTGTTAAGACACATTAAACCTCTTTTCGTTGAAGTCAAAACTCATAAAATCTCATTATTCATTATGCAATTAGAATGAGGAAAGCATGATTATTTATTTGTTTGATAAAACCCCCTCGAGAGTGTAATCCACGAAATATCCCCACTAAGTCATGCAGAAGAAGAAAAAAAAATTTCTCCAATGGACTACCCATCATCGAAGACTTCTTTGTAGGTCAAAGCCATCAATCCCAGTAAATCAATGTCACCATTAAACTCCTTAGCTGTTTTTCTTATTCCCATTGGACCTCCCACAATCCTCAGTAAGCCTTCCCTCCCAGTATGCATTCAACATGATGAAGCAAGGAAAATAGCTAGTATCCATGATAAATTGTATGAAGTGATTTGAACTTAAAAACTAAGTAAATATATAATAACTCATTTTACAACCATTACAAACAAGAAGACAAAGAAAGGACAAAATTGCTCAAAAATCTGTAAAACCCAAAATGAAAAACAAGTGCAATAAAATAATGTAGATGTGTTACCATGACGATTTTTGGTACTTTTATTATTTTGTAGATCTATATTGAATTTAAATCATCATTTCTTTATTGGATAATGCATGTCATCTTTCAAGGTTTCCACAAACTAGCTGCTTGAGAGAGTCTTAGACTCTTAGTGGCTTAAACAATATCACACTCCATATAAGTTTAAAGGTTTTCACACAACAGCTTTAGCTAGTCTTAGTAGCTTGGATATTGCCTTCAAAGAAACATACCTCTCTGAAAACAATGGTTTCAAGAATGAAACTGATGACAAGGTTTTAAATTTCATAGTGCTTTCAAGCATCATAGGGTCAATCATGGCATATTCTTGAATGAATACATGAGACAAGCGGATATATTGCTTCTCACAAATGGCACATTGTTGTTGGGCTCTTGACTATCTTCGAGAATGGAATGACCTTCCTATCAACTTTATATATATATGCAATAATAATAAATATAAACTTAACAAATTTTGTCTTCAATATCTAAGAAGTATCTAACATCATAAAATTTCTTTTCAAATGAGATTATGATTCATTTAACTATTATGTTAAAACATATGTTTATGTTAGTGTAGGGACCGGTTTCGAGCGCTCTCCACAGATTGAGAGAGTGGACCCGAGCCCAGCTAACCCTCCAATGAATTTATAGAGTATGGGTTCAAGAGCTAGGTCCTAGTGAAGAATACAATGGCCATGCATGGTTGTACGTGAATGCTGATAACTTAAACGTGGGTTGGAATGCACAATAAGGCTCCTCGGACGAGTCTTACAAAGCTTGAAGTTCTTATTATCTCTTTTCAGAAAGGTTACAAGGTTGGAGAGAATATAAACTGCTACAGTATTTCTTTTCTTTGGTTTTCTGTCCGTCCCCCTCTCAAGAGGGACTTCTTACATTATATAATTCTCTTTCAGTTGATCCTAGCCCTACATTTGTTGATCAACCCGGTTTCCACTTGAGAGCCTGTCCCATCAGCCGCATTCCCATCCCCCCTGTGGGTTGCAGCGCCCAAGACGGCACTGTTCAGAGGTCCTATCCTCATTAATGCGGCCAGGGCGTTAGTTGAGGGCATTTAATGTGGAGGTGACAGTTCATCTGGGACTTGCTCCTCCACCATGCTTCCATGTCCGGTGCTTGGTACTTGCTACTTGCTCCTTGGATGCTCGGGGAGATTCCCCTTGAGGATGAGCTGCTTGCTCACTTTCTGATCTCAGTCTTCCGAGGATGTAATCATCCTCGGCAATGCTTCTTGAGCACTGGGCTCTACACTTTCGTCCTCGGACCTTGGACGCGTCCTCGGCATGGGCCTTTGGGCCTGGTTCGAAGTGGGCCGGGGTTGCCTGACACTTTCTGGCCCCACAGTTAGTATGTTCTAAATTCAATAGATATTTAAAAAGTTTGAGTTGGTACTTTTATTTATTTAAATCTATCCATATAATTAAGTTTCAATTTATGGAGTATAATTTAAAATTCATACATTCGAATATTTAAGTTTAAAGTAACTTGATTTGTATGTAAGATTTTCCTTCATTGGCATACTTAATAAACATAATGTATTTTTTATTTATGTTACATATGTTCGTTAAAGTGTTCTACATTTTTTTTGGCCATCTAGCAAGTTAGAAATGTTAGTGCTAAATTATTGAAGTTCCATTGGTACTCTATTTGACACTCTCATGTCAAAAAATTGGGATTCTAATTTTTATAGTATTGTAGGAGAGAAATTTGTTTCAGCCCCTGCAGGCTCATTGTCCTCTTTGGGTAGCCAGGCCCGCAAGGTTTTGTCCTCGTCCCCGAGTGCAGGCACGAGCAAGCAAGCACCTAACTTGGACTTGTACTCATCGAGTCCCACATCGGTTAGAGAAGCGTCCCACTAACGCAAGCTCCAGAAGCATATAAAGCGTTAGTGGGGCGCTCTTCTAGCCGATGTGGAATTTGAGCCAAAGCTCGGTGCCTTGCGCAAGCAGCAAGCCCATGGCCTCTTGGGTCCTGCACTCGGGGCGAAGGCAAAAACCGCACCGCGCCTGGCACCGCGGTCGAATAACAATTAGATGGGGCGGTGGCAAACCTCCGAGTTCATCCCAACCCCAAAAAGCGCTTTTTGTAGGGGAGAAATTTGTTTCAGCCCCTGCAGGCTCATTGTCCTCTTTGGGTAGCCAGGCCCGCAAGGTTTTGTCCTCGTCCCCGATGTGAGTAGTGGTACACTAACGTAAGCTCCAGAAGCATATAAAGCGTTAGTGGGGCGCTTCTCTAACCGATGTGGGACTCGACGAGTACAAGTCCAAGCTAGGCGCTTGCTTGCTCGTGCCTGCACTCGGGGACGAGGACAAAACCTTGCGGGTCTGGCTACCCAAAGAGGACAATGAGCCTGCAGGGGCTAAAACAAATTTCTCCCCTACAAGTATATATAAATATTGTATAAAACATTCAATTAAATTGCTTTTGAAATAGAAGTTTTTATGTCTATTTCATAGTCTATGAAAACTTCATATGTATATTCATCATTCACTTTTTTGTTTCATTAATTAATCCCAATAAACTTAGAGCCTTTGGATGTCATATGCAAATCATTATATGTTTGTGAATACAAAATAAGACTACATGTTTTATTTATTTATTTATTTTTTTTTTGTTAAGGATTCAAGGCCGTTTCGATAGCCAAACAACTAGGCCACTCAAGTCAAATGGTGATATCAAATTTATATTCAATAATAGAAGCTTTGGTAAGCTTGTTGTCAAATTTCAAATGGGGGAGGAAAATCGAAGTCATAATAGTGGATATTATGATGAAACCAATGTCATAGAATCAGTGTGATTGGTCTGACAACGAGATTATGGCGCAAAGTCCGCACATGTAATTAAAAATCTTATTTTGCAATTGGAGATCAATTTTTTTAGGGTAATTTAATCAAGAAAATGTAAAATTTGTCGTTTGAACCATTATCTAACTTTATTCTTAACCCTAATGGTCAAAACGATATTTTGGATGCTAAAATCAAACTACTAGATTAAACGATCAAGCCATGTCAAGTTTCAAGTGATGAGAGTCATTTTGGGATTAAGTTTCATGTGATTATGGATGATTAATTATGATTGATTTTCAAAAGAATTAATTTCAATTAATTATATGTTCAAATCCCATTGGTTTAAGCCTAAAAACAAAAATAAATCCAAATAAATTGGATGAAGTTGAAAAACAAGCTAAGAATTCGGGCCCTTTGATAAGTATACCTATCGGCACATAAAACCAATTGATCAATAATTTGAACTTTTGACGCATAGTTTTGAATGTTTGCTCAATTTATTGAACTTCTGATGCCCCTATAGACTGCAGCCAAAGTAAGTTAGCCACCCTTCTCAAACTTAAAATCAGGTAGATACCTCCAATCAAATTATTTTATGGATAGGGGTGTTCTTTATCCAAGGAAAAGTAGTAAGTCTCTTTTTATGAGTTGAAATGTTTTTATTTTCCTCTCTTATGTGAATGTTTGCACAATTGTTATAATATATTATTTCCTCCATTCCAAAATTTTTTTGCCTATACTAATATTCTATTTTGGGATGTCCCAAAATTAAGTCTTGTTTGAAAAGTTAAACTCCATTATTTTATTAACATTTTCATTATGCCCTCGTAGAATTTATTAGTAATCGTATTAAAATTTAATTTGAAAATAAAGATTAAATTTGGATGAGCTTTGGTGGCTATATAATTTAAATTTGAAGATAAGTTTGTAATCTATTGCCAATAGAGTTTGTAATTGTAGGGGTAGTATGCGAATTGAGTTTGTAATCTACAATAACTTTAAAATTTGCTTGTCATAATTTTTTTATTTTTGTATTTATATACATGGTTGTTTAAATTTTATATAAATTAGACCTTTTTGGATATACACCACTGTAAATTTCTTTTAAAAAACTTTCTCTCTTCTTCCCATGTTTCTGTGTTAAAAATATTTAGTATTCTAAAAAAAAAAATTATATAAATTTGTTTAAGGGTAATTTATTTAAAGAGAAAAGACATTTTATGATGTTCTCCTAAATAGTTGGGTTTTCTAAATAAATCTAACAATTTGAAACAAAGGAGTATGCACTAAGAATGAAGGTTTAAACAATTTAATTATTAGGCATGTTACAGAGATATTGTCTCGTCCTTTAGTGATGATTTGAATCTCTTGCTCCAGCTTGATAAGTCCACGAGGTTCTTTAATATAGTTTTCTCCGAGGATAACAGTTATAGTAGGAAGAATTCAGAACTTTTTTGTCTATTGGGCTAGCTTATATTTACAATTAAGCTAATCAGGATAATTCCTGTTTTGTCACCCCGTTGTTGCTGATAATCTTTGCTTGAAATTAAGATTAATTGATGATGTCTATTGGAAAAGTAGAGAGCTTTCAAGGGCATGCATTGTCCCCTTATGAGATATCAACCATCCTTTCCCTCACCTCACCTTTAACAACTTTACCAGATAATCATTTTCTAAATATGTTGTAGGATAATGAATTTAGTAGAATCTCTTTCTTTTCACCTTATATAAATAAATAAGGTTTTATGTAACTGCCAAATATCAATATGTCAGCATATCTATTGATTCAGCAACATAATACAACTTGCAAACACCAGAAACTGCATGCCACACAGGATAACTAGCAACAAATAACATCAAAATTATAACCTCTTACAAATTACAGACAGAAACTTCAAACTACTTAAAAATCAGGTAATCAGTTAATATGAAATAGTGCTAATGGGAAGGTTGCATTACTTAGCAAATACTCTTGCATGAAGCTACCCTACCCCTGCCTATGACGTGCTTATATACCGCATCTTAGGACTCATTACTCATGTGAGAGAAAAGAGAAAAAATGTATTGTACTTCCGAAGAATACTATAATTACCCACTCTACCTATGACATTTGTAATAATGTGCTTATATACAACATCTAAATTCATGATAGTCAGGTGATGCCATTTAGCATTGTCTTCAATCTAAAAATGTAATATGAGTAATTATTCAAAGTACAATGATGGGGTATTTCTTCCTTTCATATGAGTAGTGATATTAATTAATTAAATTCATGGCGAGACTCAAAGGGAAAAGCTCATCCACTCTTTAGGGTTTGGAAAAAACGCATGTAGGGTGAGTAAGACAGGTCAAGAGCAAGATAGGTTTGAAGGTGTCCTACCATTTATAACGAGGTTATTTCATTGTTAACTAGATAAAGATGAGTAATAATGAATAATGATGAGAGTGCTTAGAGAGAGAAAATATAAATAAATATTCGACATGAGATAGATGACGTGGAACTAAATAGTCACCTCTTCGAGGCAGTGAAAACTCACACAAGATAAGTCGGTTAGTCAGGAGGACATATTTTTGGCATAATCTAAGTTTTGACAAAACCATTTTCTAAGAAGGAGCACTTACAGTACTCATTCCTCCAGCATCTTTAGCAAACGAGAACCCAAAAAACCTGTAAAGCAACCAAAAAAAAAAAACGCAAAAACATGAATTATTAACTCACCGAAAAAGGGGAAAGCAAAGCAAGAACAAAAGCAAGCAAATAAAAAGAAAGAAAGAGAAAAAAACAACAACATGTTGGTTGTATTGTGCACAGCTGTGGGGACACATGGATAAAAACCATGATTGCAAAACCAAAAACATCTTTCCAGGTAAGCAAGCGTGTGCTTACAGTAGTGTGATGGTATTATTTTTCACAAAAACATCATCAAGATTTCATTCATCATAACCTTATATTCCTCTAATTAACAGCACACCATAATCACTTTTTTCTTATAAACAAAGTTATACTGACTTTTTCACAAAGCTCCTTTTTTGTCCCAACTCTTTGTTGTTCTTCTTCTTGTTGTTATATATAAAATTATCACAAACCCCATTCTTTTGATTCAGTGCTGTGTACATATATATATATATATATATAGATATTAAGAGTTCTTATTGTCTCCGGTGTGCCGGAATCTATGGATGAGTCGTGGCGAATGCGGATGGGAATGCCGAGCCTCCCGCGGCGCCGGTCCACGGAGGATGCATCGTCGAAACAGTTCATTTTTAGCCGCGGCGGCGAGGAAGCCGAAACGCTAGACCCCGAGGACTTTGCCGATGTGTTTGGCGGGCCGCCGCGGAGCGTGCTTATGAGGAAATTCTCCGGGGACTTCTTCAAGAACAACGGGGAATTCTACGGGGAAGTTTTCCGGCCGCCGGAGTTTGTAACTCAGGCCGAAAAGGACGGACGGAGCTTGCCGGCTTTCAGGATTCCGGCGAGGGGCGGCTGCAGGGGAGGAGGAGGGGGGTTTTACGGCGATATATTTGGATCGGAGGATGATCTTGACCGGAAGTCGAGGGAGCGGTCGAGGCCGAACTCGAAGGCGAAGTCGAAGTCGAAGTCGAACTCGTCGTCGGTGCTGAGCTCGGAGGATCTGAGCCCTCTCCACCGGCCGGCGATCGGAGATGACGTGGCATTGTCTTCCTTTGTTTCAAAGCTCAGGTTAGCGTGTATGAAGTATTTTTGTACTGTGACTTCATTTCTAACCGTTTTTAACTTCGGTTACGTAGAATTTGACATTTATGCCAGTCTAAATTTGTTGTATTTGCCGGTTTTGTGCTTTAAATTTTGTAGATCGGTAAGGGTAGTATAGGAATACTGCAATAATGGTAGTACGATGTCGTTAGACTCCGATAATCGCGGGAGTGAAACTTTGAAAGTAGGGATTCACTGACATCTGACTATGTTTCCAAAATAAGTACAACCTTTTACTTTTCTTTCTGTCTTTCATTTCAAGTTTCAAGTTTCAACCTTTAAATTGAACAAAAGCAACATAAGTCTAACCATTGCTTAATAAAGATAGGGTAATGGTGGTAAATACTTACTAAATCTTATTTAGGCTTATTATTTACATTATTTTTTTATTTATTAAATAATTATTTACCAAATTAGTAATTTGTAAAAAATATTTTAGATCTAACATTTTTCATAAAAATCTCGTGAAAGATAGAATTACGCAAAAGTAACAATTTTTTTTTTTATTAATTTCAATATTTATTCAAGAAGAATTAGGGAAATAGTAGTTTGCTTTGCAAAAGTAACGATTATTTCAATCACAATAGCCCATGTTAATAATTATGAAAAAATTACAATAATAATATGAATACACTTAATTTCACAATTTATTGAAGTAGTCGTCTGTAAGTGGTAGAAAAAATTCAAAATAATAATAATAATAATAAGGGATATATGATTATGATGCCGTTTGGATTGGGCGTCTACGTTTTTCAGTTTGCGTTTTCAGATTTTTTTTTTCTCCTGCATGTGAACAGTAACATCACATGAGTTCATTGCGCATGAGACAAAAATTATTGTTCACGCATTGTTCATCACTGTTCACAGCACTGTTCACGCACTAAAAAATATTAAAAATGGGTCCTTCCGATACTATTCACAATTTAAAAATTATTTTGCTACAGTATTTTCAGTTTTCAGTTTCAGCAACAATAAGTTCAATCCAAACGGACCCTATATATAAGAAGTGGTGGGTAGAAAATGTCCACAATGAATCACTTCAATGTGTTGTGAAATAGGATGTATCCTCAAATATATTCAAAATTTTGTGAAGAATGTTGTATCTATTTTGGTAGCTGATATATGTAGTCTCCCAAATTCATTGCTTTACAGAAAAAAAAAATAGTATGAATTATTATAGAGTTTACAATTCAAGTCTTTCTTTTGTGAGATATGATGAAAATATGTCAATCAAGCGTGCCATTTGTCTATTTTGGTAGCTGATATATGTAATCTTCCCAAAGACAAGTTAAATTTGGCACCAACTTGTAAAATGACCTAAATCAAGTCATTTTAGAACATCCTATATTTAAAGTATTTGAAGGCTCAAACCATCAATCTCTAGGATGAGGAATTTGGAAGATAGACTTGCTAGGCTATATATGAAGGCCAATCATATATAAATCGCATCAAGCACTTTAGTCTTGAAGTGCTTCCCAAGTTGTGCAAGGCTCATAGCCTGATATACAATTTTTGTCTGTTCATCACTTATGAATTATTACAATAAAATAGAACCTTACGCATGTTTTATGTCACCCTCTGCTCAAAAAAGTTCACTATCTAATACAAGTCATTGGAACAATTGATATAATGGTTTTCAATATCTCAGCATCCAAATAATTGAGACTTTAGATAACTTGATTATTACTGCAGGCCAATCAATATCCCATCTAGATGGAACTCATCAATTATGCCCAAAGAATATTCTAAGAAACAAGGGAAGCCTACATTTCCTAGCAATAGTTCTTCCTACACCGAGCAAGAATTCATGGAAAATGAGTACCATGAGAATTTCAGAAGCTTCTATAATGGATTCCCAAAACGGGTATCGTCCCCAGAAACCATTAGTCTTGAACCAAGTTCGTATCAAAGCGTCAAAGTATCTGTGGATGATTTGGAACTCATGAACTCCCCTGCATCAGTTGTCTCTTCACTTCATCAGGACCGAGAGGCTGAATCTGGATTTCAAGATCATGTACTGCCAAAAGAAGAAGTGGGACAAGAAGAAGATGAAGTTATGAGCTCTTATGTCATTGAGATCAACTTTGACCATAGACAGGGAACCAGTGAAGCAGTTTCTATTGACGAGGCAATTGCATGGGCCAAAGAGAAATTTCAGTCACATTCTGAGAAAGATTTGAGCATGAGACCACATGACAATGAGCAAAATGTTGAAAGAGAAGGTAATGTGGTTATTTTATTTGACATATATTAGGAGTCTAGAAGAAAAATAACAAAATTTTCATATCATATGATACAGGAAGGACTAATGCAAGTGAATTATCAGATCAACCAATAGATGAGCATGGAATGATTCAGTCTACAAAGGTAAAGGTGTTTTCTGAGAGCATAAAAATCAAGGACTTGCCATGGTGTATCATGTATGCACTGTTAATAAATCTAATAAATAGGACGAGTAATGCTACGAATACAATGATTTTTACAACTACTAATATGGCTTGTCGTGATTGGAACATCACTTTTACCTAAGTCCACCACTAATAACGTTTTAATCATGCACCAATCACAACAAGCCATTTTAATAGTTGTGAAAATGTTATGTTCTTAAACTTATTGAAATATGACAACCCCACATAAACATTAAATGAATAGAGTGAGACCGTTTTGGGGGGTCAAAACCGAAGTAAACCTTTCTTACGGCAAATGTAAAGAAGACAAGTGAAATTTATTTTGGGGGGCAATGCCTTGGCTACACAGCACTGGTGCAAGCACTAGCCTCCAGAAAGGAGTATTCACAGTTTTGGTCCCTTGTAAAGTGTCTTCTCTACAACAAGAGGAGAGTCAATACTCTTGTAAATGCCATTTGCCTGGCCGCATCTAAGTCCTCCTCCATGAAAGAAGACAGTTTTTAAAAATCAAGTAATGACGAGGCCGGTGTGTTGACAGTTCTTTCCCATCTACTTCTTTTGCAGGAAGAAGAACAAAGAAATTGGACAGTTGAAGAAGAAAAACTACAGCCAGAAAAAGATGTAAGCTTCTGACATGCCTTTATTGTAGGAAGTAATACAAACTTCGTGTCTTTTTCCCTCTCTTCCCTTCTAGATAGCTTAAATTATCAACATTGGCATTTCCCTACATTTTTTATAATGAAAAAGATCTCTACTTTCATGAAAACTGTAGGTGGAAGTGGAGCTATTGGATGAATGCATAAGGGTGTGGTCGGCTGGCAAAGAAACCAACATAAAGCTGCTTCTTTCAGAACTACATCAAGTAAGAACTTTTGTGCTTGACTACATTCATAAAGAAACCATTGTTGTTAACACTTTTATTATATGGCTATCATAGCTTCATAATATTGGATGACCAGCCAGTTGATATATAACCATATTGCTTGACATTGATTCAGGTCCTATGGCCCAATAGTGGATGGTATGCTATCCCTCTAACAAGCCTAACAGAAAGTACACTAGTGAAGAAAGCTTATCAAAAAGCAAGGCTTTGTCTCCACCCTGACAAGCTGCAACAAAGAGGAGCAACAATCCGACAAAAATATATTGCAGAGAAAGCTTTCTCCATCCTTCAGGTAACTTTTGGCTCTTGCAAAGAATTTGTGCAATTTAGACACTAACAACTAGAAAAATATTTGAGAGAAAAAGGAATAGTAAAACCACTGTTGGTAAAAAGTTTTCAATTTGGATCTTTACTACGTTTAAGATGATGCAACTTTCCTATGTTGTTATAGGATGCATGGGCTGCTTACGTATCCCAAGATATCTTCCTTGACTAATGGGACAGTATGGGATCCTTTTTGACTTGGAAGTTGAAAACACAATGAACAAATCTGAAGATTCGATTGCTGAAGCAGTCCCGTGAAACATGGACAATGAATGAAGTAAGTGTTATTGGTAAAAATGGTTTGAAAGTCCACTAGATCATCATGTATTCAAAAGTTTTGTTTGTTTGTCTGTTTGACTTTTTCTTTTTTCTTTTTTCTTTTTTTTGTGTAATATGCCGCATCTCATTTGCTGTTGTAAAACCCAATAAGAATATAAGCAATGAGGATGAGACTGAGAGTGATAGTGATGATGATGACGACTAGATTTACCTGTATATTATGCCAAGGTTCAGACAAATTATTTTGACTTTGATCCCACGCGTCTTTTCTGTTGAAATATTTCCATTGGACATTTGTCAAGATTTTCATTAGACTTTGAAGGACCAAAATAGGCATGGCCCACGAACGGCTGTGACAAACTTTGTAATCTATGAGGTCAACTTACCTCAAATTTTCATATATATAAAAGGTTGGGTTGAAATTACACATAATATAACTTTAAGCAATATTACACTTACACTCTCTTAATATTTTTTTAATCATATGCGAATTTTAATAAATTCATTGTTGGATTACATTATTTTTGTATATTTTTCATGTTTGCAAAATTTCAAAGTAATCAAAGATCAATAGTCATGTCATCAATTAATTGTTTAAATTTAAGTTTTTGTAGTTTAAAATAATCTATAAAATATAAATTTATGGATCAAATGGTAAATTACATTCGATTAGCATACATGGTAAGAACATATAGAACATATAATCCAACTATGGGATGTTACCCGTGGCTTCCCGAATGCCTCACAAGACACTGCTACCTTTATTGCCCAAGCTTAAGCTCAAGCTCCTGCTCAGGCTACTACATCTACTAAGTCATCTGTTAAGTCAAAAAAGAAGTATGCTTTCGATGGACTTAGAAAAACTGCCTTGATTGCCTTGTTAAAACAATCTTGGAAGGACGAAGAGGAAGCTGCAAATGCTGACTCGAATGATGAAGATGAACAAGAATTTGAAGCATCCTCAGAAGCCTTTGTTTCTATGAAAGATGACCTTATTACTTTTATGATCAGGCTCTTTTTGGTCATGATCCTGTTTTCACCTCTGATTTAGCTGATAACTAACTCTTTCGGCGCATGCTAACAAAACTGCTAAAACAATTGCTAACGAGAGACCTATTGGAAGAACTACTCTCAGCCACTTTTGACTACTTTTGATGGATGTAAAATGAATAGTAAAAGTTTGGTTCATACTTTCTGATACTCTCCACTATGCAAATAATGCCAAGGTGTTTTTGTGCTTTCAACTATTGGATGAAAATTGAATTGTAAAAGCTGGTTCTTACTATTATTACTTCCTGAATGATTCCTGCGGCTCCCCACGAGAGTTGATTCCAATTAAGGGTCATCAAATAGCCCACGGCCCATAGCCCGACCTAGAAACCCGACAGCCCACGGGGCTAATGGGCAACCCAGCCCGTTGTTATTGAGGCCCATGGGTAGTCTATTAGCCCAGTGGGTGAGGCCATGGGCTAGTTTTTATGCCCATGGGTACCCAGTGGGCTAGCCCAGTAGCCCAACCCGTTACCCAGCCCGTTGGCCTAGCCTAATAGCTCATAATTCATAACAAAAATATATAGAAAGTGTATGACGGATTGATCTTGAGATATTATAGAAGAATTTCTTAAGAAAACTCTCTCAACCTCTAAGATACTTAAAGTAATTGTGCTAAACTTAATTTACTAAATATATATTTTTCTAATAGTCTAGCAAATTTGAATTAACCATTTGACATTTTTTTTTTTATTAAAGATAAAAATAAAAAACTATTTAAAGCCTTAATAAATAAAAAATCAAATAGGTTTCCATCAACAAAACAAAAAATTAAATAGATTTGACTGTAAAAAAATTTGTAATTATGTATTAGATTCTTTAATTCTTTCATTTTAAAAAATAGATTGGTTATTCCCTTATAAAAAATTGATTCTTTCCTTATAAAAATAATAAAATATTATGCTAACACAAGCCTATGGGTAGCCCATTAGGCCCAACTCGATAGCCCAACTCGCTAAAGACAAAATGGGCATTGCCCATGGGCAAGGTCATGGGCTGAGGTTTTCTCTTTTGGCCCAGCCCGACCCGACCCGTTAACTAGTTAATAGCCCATTATGCCCAGCCCATTGTGCCCATGGGCCAAGTAAAAATGGGCTAGGCCGGCCCAACCCGGCCCATTGACGACCCTTAATTCCAATTGAATAGTAAAAGTTGATTCTTGCTACTATTACTTCTTGAATGATTCCCGCTGCTCCCCATGAGTGTTGATTCCAATTGCTCACCATGCAAATAGTGCTTATTTTACCCATAAGAGGGCAATCCCTTTCAAGTTGTATTCATAACTTATTTTCTTACTAGCTTTAAAATTTCCCTTTAGTCTATAAGCTACCTCCAGAAGGTCCTAAACTTGTAATCTTTCTCTCCCCAATTTCTGCTCAAGAAAATCTTGTCTCTACTATTTCTTCCTGTAAGTACTTTATTTTAAGCTTATTAACTTTAAGCCTTTCAGGGTCTAGCATTGATATGTTCAGAATCAAAAAGCTAAAGGGCCAATGCCACCTGCCTCTGCAACTCTCAAAACTGACTCACGGAGATTTGGATGATTCAGAAAGGTTACCAAACGAGGCCCAAAAGACCAAAGATTGAGCAATCAAAATAGGGTCCAGTGTGGCATTCTGTGCAGCATGACTGCCTAAGTGCTTGTCATTGCTCTGTGAAGTTTTATATATTTAAGGAAAGAGATACCAAAAGAAATTGGATTTTATTAAAAATAAATTTAGTTTCCATCCAGTTTAGCTAGCTTAACAATAAAACTACAATGAAAATGTACTTCCCAAAACACAGGTACAGGACGTGGTGATCTTCAAAACTGGAAACTAATTCCAGATGAAAGCAACAAGTCACATTGTAACTCCACATTTGAGTTTAATTTACAACGAAAGAGAGTTTTTCAGAAAATTATTGAAAAACAAAAATGGTATGATTGAAAGAATATTTATCAAAATAAGAGGCATTCCCCCTAATGTTACAGAAAACCTACGATGTGCTTTAATGGGTGGAGCACCACTCGTCTGTCACTTGGTCCTTGTAATGACTCTTTCAGTGAGATCTAAAAGTGCCCTCCTAGATTTTCTAACATCTTCATCATTGCTCTCAGGTAAAGAGTCAATTGCCTCTGCAGCTATGTTAGCATGTTTCTTGGCTAACTCCCTTGCTCTCTGTATTCCACGACTCTTCCCAAGGTAGTCAAGAGCCTAATTTTTCACAATACAGATCAACTTTAAGTAAATGAATCCAATAAGATAATGGTTGAAATGCTATTTTCAAGGTTGCAAGTCCCATAAACAGATTCAGAAAGATCAAGTTAAAACAGATTCATTTTTTTATTGGTAACTTACGCACCTCGTGGGTGGTTCTTGAACCCACAACCTTACCCAACATCACATTGTTGAGGAAGTCCCATTTGTACTAGTCATTAGCCAAAAATAAGCAGTTACATGTTCAATAATAGAACCAAACAGCTTGCATATACAGTTCTTAAAAATATAGGACAGAGGCAAAAATCTAAGTCAATGGAGAAACCGCTTTTCTGTTTTGGAGAAAGTTTAGGTTGTGATGTTGTCATTGTTGCAGAGTTCTTGCTTGTGATCAGTTTTGTTGCAGTCTGGCTGCTTCTTACACTCGTGCTGTTGTGTTAAATAAATTTTAGCTCATTCATCAAAAGAAAAGACCCCTCAATGATACAAGTTATAGTACCATAACTGATTAAGGTCCTATAAGAAAATATAACCAGTTATTCAATTCATTTTCCCTTAGATTGAAAATCTTATTGGGAAAGGTTAGTGGGAGATGGGTCATTTTGAAGGTGAGAGTAATTAAAGTCGGAGACAAGTCTTAAAACTGGTTAAGCTTTAGCAATGTTGAGCAATATTAGGCAGAGAAGTTCATTCAAAGTGGAAGTCTTGCACAATAGACTTAAAAAGAGTCCAAACTAAAAAGTAGTGCCTACTTCCTAGTCAAAATAGGAATGCTTAGCAAGAGATACATAGAGATATCTCTCAACTTTTGTGAAACCTAAAAAACCAAAATTAATAATTCCTTCATTATTACGCTAAGTATTGACTTCTGTTTGAAAGATGCCTAAAATTATGCATTGAAAATCGAAATAATAACAGAAACATCTGCAAATTTTACCAGGAAAAAAAATGTTTAGAAGTCAAACCTAATAGAAACTCGATGGAAACTTTCTTCTTTTTTTTTTTTTTTTTTTTTTTTTGGATAAGAGAATAATTTATTAGAAAATTGATGGAAACTTTAAAACCGGTGTTCTGCTGCAGAGAGTTTCAATCAGCTGAGAGTTACAGGACTTCATGCAATAGAAGGTGCTTCAATTTTGTAAAGAAACTACTGTACCATTACCACACCTTCCAGAAGAGACTAAAATAACATATAAGAAAGTAAAACACTAGCATCTTCTTGTACCGTCTGTAATAGCTTCAACAAAGAAACTACTGTACCAATACCACACCTTGCAGAAGAGACTAAAATAACATATAAGAAAGTGAAACACTAGCATCTTCATGTACCGTCTGTAGTAGCTTCAACATTCAACATGTACTAGCATAACAAATCACATAAAAATGTCTAAAAAATAAATTTAAAATAAGAATAAGGAACCACAAGGACTTACTAGATCAACATTTGCAGGGTCATCAAAGCCCCGATCAACAACTTCACGCAACTGAGGGAACTCTTCCATGGCAAACAGTATTGGAGCGGTTATGATCCCCTACAAAAAAGCTTATTAATTTTTTTGATAAAGCCAGGTGTAGTTGTCATTTTACATGACATTCATATAGGGTCTACAAAAATAGGAAACAAGCTATGCTGTGTAAATACAGCACCTAGCATTTTTGTACACGGAAACTTAAAAATTTAGCAAGTGAAAAAACAGTTGAGAGCAATATTCTAAAACCAGATCCTTGGTAACCAATTGGACCTCTGTGCCAACCGCAGTTGTACCTTATAATAAAGATATTAATAAATACCCTAAGATGCTAACAATATTTCAAGCTAATAAATACAACACCATCTGATAATCAGAGAAAAATTCCCCAATTTTGTTGGGTCAAATGAAGAAACCTAGTAGGAAATACTGCAGTTATTTTAGGTATTGCTCACTATTTAGTAGTTAAAAAGGTCTCATGATGAAGGAGAGAAGAATCAAAGTGAGAAACCCTTAATTCTTGTGATCCCAGCACATCTCCAGCAATAGTTAAAGATTTTGAGTTATTTAAGTAGGTTTATCTCCAAAACACAATAAAGCAACAAAGTCCCCAGGCAGCGATGGGCAAACTATTAACAGTTGAGAGTTGCATGGAATCATGCAATTCAAGAAGTTTTCAACTAGAACCAAATGACATCATCAATGAATTGTCTAAGTATCTGAACGGTCATATATTTAAAGTGTGAACTCTAACTCATATCATTCTTTGCATAAGTAAGATAATTTATACAAGTGAGGGAGGGGAGGCGAAGAGGGACAAATAAAATGGTTAATAGGGTTGCTTTTGATAACATATCACATTAAGGATAGATAAATTACATGGCGGATATCAGATAAAGAACCCTTTCCAAGGGATGCTGATGTGCCTGTGAAATCAAGTACATCATCTATCAATTGATATGCTAATCCCTGTGAAAGAAAAGAAAAATATTTCAAAGGTCAGCTCTAAAGATGCATACAAAAAAAAAATGAATCTTAAACATTTTGAGAGAGTAAGCGAAGGAGGCATCCAGTTGAGATTTGTTTGCAGTCCCTATACACATAACAGTCACAACCACAGGCCAATAAAGGTACAGATGACTGCTGCTATGATTTTAACACAATAAGCTATGCTCTTTCACATAATAACAGCATTGTCTTTCAATAGTTGATCCTAGTGGTAGCAACAGAAGTAGGCAATTACAACAACTGCAACAAAAATGGTGCAGCCAAACACATCTAGTTAAATATCACAGCTAAATTAAAACATCTTCAGAAATAAATTGAGCATAAGAAAATGTTGGTAATCAGTTCAGGCCACAATTCTATAAGGATGATCCCGTTTGATCCACTACAGCCTGATCTCAACTCAAAAGATCCTTTGCATAATTCAGTTTAACTGCCATGTTTGGTATCTTTATGGGATAGCTTCTATTCTAATTTGGATGTTTACTAAGTTTCGAATAGAACAAGAGGCCTACAACTTGAGGTTAGAAAGGAAAGTTTACTCTATACTTTCATCACTCAATCAATACTTGCATCTGGGGACATGGCTCATAAACTCAAAAAGATCCCACTATTTAGCTTGCTCTTTAAAGTAATTAACAGATGAAAGAATTATAAAAATTTACAAACCAGATTTTTGCCATACTCATAAGCCAACATTGCAACTTCTGCAGTTTGACCACCAAGAAGTGCAATCGCCTTGCAGCTGTTGGAAATTAATGATGCCGTCTTGTAGTAAGTTTTCTGCATATAATATTCCATACTGCATTTGCCAAAAAAATATTATATTATCACAAAATCACCATACAGAAATCCTGGAGGTGCAAGTAAAGGCTAGAGTTTATTAAAATCCTACTTGTAAGAAGACAAGAAAAAAAAAAAAAACAAAACAAAACAAAAACCCTTTACTGCTGCACTGCTACGACTACAGTAGCATGACATGAAACCCTACAGTAGTGTCAACAGTGACTAAAATAACTACTCACTAAAGGTTGAATTTATTGCTAATTGAACTGCTAAAATAAATATCCAGCTCATGTCCATTCGTGAAACTACTAATACTTAAAGTGTGGATGATAAATATTCAATTTCAACGAAGAAACCCAATCTCCCCATTTTGTTTTTGATAAGCCAATCTGCCCATTTCTTGCCACATAATCCAGGACTCGTGTCTCTGTGTATGTGTGTGTGTGTTTAAGCCACAAGTTTGTAGCCCAACAAAGGAGAAAATTGGAACATCCTACATTACCCATTGCCAGCAAGCCATTCCTAGTAGATTTCTATCACATATCAGAAGGCATGAAGAGCTAACTAAGAAAAGGTGTAACAAAATTCCCTTAGGTGAAGTTGGCCTCGGCAGACAAACCCAAGAAGGCGACCATTGCCTGCAAGGAAGTTCGTACCTATTAATTTGAATTAGAAAGGTGAATCAGGGCATTACCATGACCCAGTATACATGTCATAATTTGTGAGCTTGGCTTACTAAGCCTCAAATGGGGGAAGGTATCTTATGAATTGAATATATGCATCCTCTCTCTCAGAGTGTGTGGGACCCCCACAGTCTAAGAGGGAGGATGCTTATATTCAATTCATAAGATATAGCATTGAGCAGGTCAAAAGTTCTTGGAAGATTTGAATTGATACAGGGCAAACAATGTTGTCAAGTGTGAAAATTCATAAAACATTGATCACCAATGTAATTTAGTGCAGAAGCATTGTTTGAGACACTCTATGTCATAAAACATTCAGGTTTTTGGTATTCAATGGGTCATGCCAAGCTCTGTGGCGAGGTTGTTATTTTGTTAGCATCATTGGCTTGGCAATCATACTTCAGATATTTGGAATTTGATTACAGGTTGTTTGATGTGGATTGTATGGTTGGAACAAAATCATCACTCCTTTGAGGGCACTGAGAAGACGTTGGAACAGTAAAAAGTTCTATGCCAACGTAGTCTTTTTGATTGGTCTCGGTGCTGGGGTTTTACAGATTGTTCCTCTCTTTCTGAGTTTATGTTTTCTCTTAGAATAGTCTCTTGATTTCTTTTTCTTTGTTGTTTGTTTATGTTTTCCTGTGTTCATCATCATGAACAACTTGTATTTTTCTTTTCTCTTTTCATTAATAATATTACTTTGATTATCTATCAAAAAAAAAAATGTTATAAAAATCTATTTGACCATATTAATCAACAACAGGACAACAAAAGACCCGACACATATGGTACTCTTAAACATCAGTTTGGTCAACAATGACATGAAGGTGCCCAAAAGGACATTAACAAGATAAGAGACCAATAGTGAATTAGAGTTAACTTCACGATCTACAGACCTACATAAGAAAAAATAGTTAGGCAATCTCAATTGTTGGAAATTGCATTTAAATTATTATTGATTAACATCTAAAGACATCAATTGGTAGTATTTAATCTCTTAAATTTATTATTAAAAAAGAAATAGAAACAACTTGGGATAGATGATGAAGTAGAATATTCATAAAAAAATATTGTGAGACTGGAATACTGGATCATTTCCAATTTTCAACAAATGTCAATAGAATACAGATGGTTGAACAGATCACAAAAGACATCATATTGACAAAGCAAATTGCATCTGTACAGAGTACACATAAGCACTCATAATTCCTGGATTAGACCAGAAAGACATTCAAACTGTAAAAACTGTTAGAGAAATGGTGGAACCAACATGTTAGTAGGTCCTCTAGATAAGCTGTGGTTGACAACCATTTACTCTATAATGTATTCCAATAATAATATGATGAGCTCCACAGAAGTGACCCAAAATAGTGGTTCGGGCTCCTTTAAAGGGGAGAAATAATTAACTAACTCAAGGCATTAGCAAGTATGAACAAAATTATGGAGTAATGGATAGGACGACAAAAGGTGATCAAGAAGTTAAAAAGCACTTTTAGCGGAAGACCAAGGTATTGCGTTTATAAGACTCAATATCTTCTCACAAAAAATATGTTGAAAGAAAAAAACAAAATATATAAATATGATGGAAATAGTGGAGGATACCTACAACGTTGTTCACATGTTGTAGTCATTTGCATGGTTTCACCCGTGACAAGATGCTCCACCACTTTTGCCAGTAATGATACAACCTAAGGACACACAGTGATGGCACAGGCAATGTGTTAGAGACAGAAAAAATAGGTAAGTGTTGCTCCGCATAATTGCTCAATCTACTTTGACATGTCCATTAATGCACAAGAAACATGATACCTCTGTGTTTTTCAATGAAGCAAGTGCCACACAAGCACGAGAGAGCAAAAAATCACCTGCTAATACTGCTAACTGCTTTACAGATGATTGGGGAAGGAAAAACAACAATGTTAGGCTACAGTACTCAACTTAGATTACTAACAATTGCTGAGGGGAATAAAAATCCTTGATATTTTTTAACGAAGGAAGAATCCTTGGTGCAGTACAAGACCAAAAATAGAATTTCTGCAGTGCTTAATACAGAATAGCAGAGATATGTTACAAATATTTATGTTCAAAAAAGTAGAAGGGAAAACTAACCAGTTTTAAGAGAAAGATGTACCTTATTGCCCATTACAAAATTTAATGAACCAATACCACGTCTTGTATCTGCGTCATCCAATACATCATCATGTAGAAGGCTTGCCACCTGAAGAGAATCATGATTTTGTTAGTCTACAAGCAATAACAAAGAAGGATCTTTATATGGAAGGAACAATATGAATTAAGAGTAAAAAGCATAAAGCCAACAATATTATCTCCTAAAACTCCAGGACATTTCAAATACATGGACAATACATGCAAGATGCAACAGCTCTTTCAATAAAAATCCCATAGCTTGTTTACAACTATTGCATCACAAAGGATTAATAGTAATTAGGGTCAATCAATCAGAATCAGAAACTATCAAATGGGTACAAAAACTTAGTGCTCCACAGAGGAAGAGGCAGGCACACTGACACATGTTTATAATGATTCTGAAAGTGCAACAATTACGCTTTATTTCATCATCTGTACAATTCAACCAGGGGAGAAAATAAAAGGCAAGACATCCAGATACAATTGAATAACAGCATAGAACATGAACACTCTATTACTAGGGGATATTGTGGTCAAAATCCATAAAAACTAGGATACTGATGATTTTAGTTATACATGTTAAACAAACAAAAAGGATGACTATAACTTTAGCGAGAACGTCAGAGCATTCCCACAGCAGAATTGGAAGGATGTTTAGTATACTTGCTAATGCATAGATGTGCACGTGAATTGGCAATTAGAGCAGTCCATTAACTGGGATAAGAGGTGATTTTGTACACTAGGGCCAACCTCAAAAATATCATAGGTCCCAAGGGGATCTGTGCTCTGAAGAAAACTAACACATGCAAACAAGAAATATGAGAAGATTTTTTTACTCAACTTGAGGCAGAGATGGGAAGAATGATAATTGTAAGATCTCCTTAGAAGCAATATGATGATATGGAAGTGGAAGAAAATAGTATATTTATAATTAATAGTGGGACAATAAAGATAAATAGACTCATGAAGAAGAAAGCAAGTGATGCTTGGATATCAGAAAACCTCACCTAGTGTAAATTAAAAATGAATACTAAAGCAAGGTGCATAAGACCAAGAATTTCATGATAGAGGATCAAAGAGATACAAAGTCATTTTTGCACTGAATGACATTGTTTTCAATAGAGAAACTCTTCTCAACCATATGATAAGGCATTTTTTTTCACAATTAAATTTACTATAATGTTAAAAATTTAAGATGACTGGAACCAAAGCCCTGATCAATCCATGCAAGGACAGATAATTGAAAGACATATCAGGATTGGCAAAATATTGCACTGCAGAAAAGCATAAAAAAAGAACCATAAAATTCTAAAGAACTGACATGAATCATCTCTGTGATCTCTGCTATACGTTGCTGTCTTGCACGCAGTTCCTTTGTCAAAGCATCTCCTGGTCCTCTGAGAGATGGTTCCAGTATAGAAATATTCATAGCTGTTGCCATCAATAATAAAACCTGTGCAGAACATATCTATGTTATTGTATAAATGAAAGATGATGAGGCACAAACTAGAAAATACAAGTTAAAACCAAATAAAGTGTGAACTTATAAACCATGTAGCCATCATAAATTTCCAAAGCAAGAGCTGAGATGAAACACCAAGTCAACATGGCAATACATGAGCAAGTTATAAAAGAATTATAAGTTCATGCTAATCCACTAAAGTTAACAAATAAAAGGTTGCTTATCCAGTCCCTTCAGTCCTGCTTATATCAATGGAAGCTAAGGTATGTTGATCCTACAAATGCACTATACTGAAACATTAAGTAAATTTAACCTGCAGAATGTGCCAACTAGTTCAGCTGGTAGTCTCTTAGCATCATACCAGAGACTCGAGATAGAATCCCACCTTCACCCATATTTCGAGGGATATGAAGGGCTACCCCCAATTGTGTAGTGCAGCATTTGAACAAAAACACACCAAAACACACACAGAGAGGAAAAAGTAAGAACACCCAAACTTGGAGAGAGGCACCCTCAATTTTCAATTCTTACAGCTTATGTCAAGTATTTCTATTCTATTCAGGCAGGGAATAACTATACAGAATAATTACTTTCCATAACAAACAATTTCTCATACAACTACAACAACCACCACCAAGACTTAGTCCCAAAATTTTGGGGTAAAATATGTGTTCACAAAAAAAAAAAAAAAATCAGGCATAATAAACAATTTTTCATTATAAAAAAGAGAAAACAAAGGACAAAGTTTGTATACAAACTAGTCTGGAGGAAGTTCCTCCAAACCACAAGGTGGCATCTTTAGACACTGACAAGTGTCCTGGTCATGTGCATTGCACATGACCAATTTTAGCTTAAAATTTACAAGTAACGCTGTTAAGTAACGTTACTCTCCCCTCCTCCTCAGTTTCCAACCACATGCTCTCTCTGCCAGTCTGCCCAACTACTACTGAATCCAAACCAAAAATATCCAGAATCCTTGTTGCGAAAAAAAGGCTGGGGTTAATTTGCTGGTCTTAGATTTCATAATCTCTTTGATGTGGGTATGGTCAGGGGCTTTGACTAAGATCTTTGTGTACAAGATTTTGGGGTTGGGCCATTAACCTAGTGGTGAGGTTATCAAGTGCCAGATAGCGTACAAGATCTTTGTAATCTTTGTTTCTCCATTAATAAAATTTCAGATCAGTCAAAAAAATAAAATAAAAAGGTTGGCTGGTGCCATTTCTAGTGATTTCGGCCATGTAATGTTGGTGCTAAAACCTCATGTTTTGATTTGAGTCCAGGACAAAAGAGAGAGAGAAAGAGAAAGAGGCTGGTTTAGAAAGACTGAATGAGAGAGAAGAAGTTTAGTAACGTTACTAAACAGCATTACTTTTTCAATTTTTAGCTAAAATTGGTCATGTGCATAACCAAGACACTTGTCATTGTTTAATGTTGCCACCTAGCGGTTTGGAGGAACTTCCTCCAAACCAGTATGTATAGAAACTTTTTCCGAAACACAAAAGACTTCATATATATATATATATATATATGCACGCTTTAAAATTCACTCAAAGTTTACGTATCAAATTTTTTTTATAAGTTTTATTGATCAAAAAAAATAATGCATCAACTACACACGTCTAAATTCTAAGAGTACAAACTTATTTTGGAGGATTTGCTTCATGATTCAGTGTAAAGCACTTGGGACTTCAAATGCTAAGTGCCCATTTGACATCCTGTTTTGAAACCGCACTTCTTCAAAGTACAGCTTTTTCAAACCTTACTTTTTTCTAGGTACAACTTTTTCAAACTACCCATTTTCAAAAACCATAAAAAATAAGCTGTAACAAATTGGCACTAAATACTCATTGTTGTGGTCTTTGGAGGGGCATTTGGATGGGTTGGGAGAGCTTTAGGCAACATATTTGGTTTGAGGTTGGTATGGGAAATCGAGTACGATTTTGGCACGATTGTTGGTGTGGTGACCCATGACCAACCTCTTAAAGTGGCCTTCTCAGTTTCGTATGAGAATGCTACAGATATGGAGGCTTCAGAGGAATCTTTATGGGTGAACCAGAGTGGGGGAGAGGTGAAGTTGGGATGTGAGGGTCCCCTGAGATTTTAATTATTAGGAGATGGAGTTGGTGGTGGATTTTCTTCATCCTGTGGAGTCACATGTTCCTCTCACTGAGAGCGGAGACCAACTAAGGTGGAGACTGAAGAAGAATAAGAATTTTGACATTCACTCGTTTTATAATGCTTTGAGGGGGTCTTCTTATGTCACTTTCTCATGGAAAGGTATTTGGGGTGTAAAGGCCCCTCAGATGGCCTCCTTTTTTGTTTGGATGGCAACATAGGGTAAGATGCTCACCAATGATAACCTAAGGAGAAGAGGCTAAACTATGGTGGATTGGTGTTGCATGTGCCAATGTAGTGGGGAAACAGTGGACCATATTATGATTCATTGTAGGGGAACTTATCACTTATGGAGTTTTGTTTTTAGAACATTTGGGGTATGTTGGGTTTTACTAGAGTGTGCTTGATCTTTTGGTTGGGTGGAGAAACTGGTTAGGGAAGCATTCATTGAACATCTGGAATTTGATATAGTTGTGTTTGATGTGGGCATTTGGAGGAAGCGTAATAATTGTGCGTTCAAGGATTTGGAGCGCTTGGGGATCAACTTCAAGCCTCTTTTGTAGGCACTTTATTTGATTGGTCTAGACCTTAGGGACTCACATCTAGTGATTCCATTCCAATGTTTATAGACTCTCGCCTTTCTTGTACATAATTTCTTGTAGTTTTGTAATTCTTTCGGCTATGTAATGCCTTTTTTTGCATTAAGTAGTTTTTTTTTCATTAAAATTATCTCTTACCTATAAAAAATGGGCACTAAATACTTTGGGATTTAAAAATTTTGTGGCCATAGATAAAATATATGTAATATACTAGAAAAGATCTGATACTCATATGAGACATCTTTTAAATAAGTATAAGATGGCTGAGAAAAACCTACGGGTGTGTGCCTCAAGGCACATAATTCTCAAGATTTGGAAGTTTGGCTATAGGGATTTGACTTGAGCTTTGACTTGAGACAATAGCCTTAAAATCCATTTAAACATGGTAGTAGTATGAAAATAAAAAATTGGCATTCTTATGAGTGGCGGCACAACCTATTCCATGAATGGTTTCCTCTCACAACAAGGAGAAACAAAATCAAACTCACAGGAAAAGCATAAGTTGCTATAGATGATAAGGTGAAAACCAATTAATCATCCAAAAAGTGGTGAAACCCTCAAGAGTAGCTTAAAAATAAAAATTTTATTACCGTGGGCCGAAACCTTTTCCCTTCCACTCCCATTTTGAAGAAGTACTCAGCTGCTGATGCTAGCTTGGGGACCTGTATGAGATGAAATCCAGCTTTGATCGCATAATATCAAATTGTTTTTTTTTTTCATAAAAGCCATCTACTACTACTTCCAAGCATGCATGTCCCCAAAAATGTACCAAGTACTCTGTTAACAAGAAAAGATAAGAGCAAGAAGAAAGAAATTAGATACCTCAGTCACAACCATTGACCGCAATCTGTTAGCCACCATTGATAGTTCATCAGCAACAAGTGAAAATGGGTCATTTTGTTCCTAGAGAAAAAGTGTAACAATTCCATGTAAGAAAACAAAAAAATATCAACATAAAATGGAAAAACATATTAATTTCCTACGTGAAGACTAAAGTCTGAAGCATTACATAAAAATTATAAAGTAAAAATAATCAATTATAGAAGGGCTAGAAGGGAACAAATCATCTTGAGGATCAGAAGGTTGGACATACTTGCACTTTCAAACCACAAAAAGGGTTAACAACATGAACAACTAAGCCTTAGTCTCAAAACACAAAAAAGGGTTAACCATCCATAAATAACAGCATTAATTTAATCTACTTAATATCAGGATTAAAGATGCACCTTTTATTTGGCACAAGGGAATTCGTGATGCAAACACAGGTGAAAGCTTAGTTAAGTTCAATATAAACACCTATGGTACAAATTAAATTAACTCCACAACAGGAAGATGCTGACCCAATTCAAATAGCCTAAATATTCTGCAGTTCTTTCCATGGCCTTTTCCCATTTTCCACACACCCTGCCTTAAAAACTCATAAACTTTAGACACTTTGAACTATCTATATTATCATTATTTGTTTTCTTCTGCTTCCCTTAATTTTCTAGAGCATTATTATCACAAGGATGGCACAAAAACAAATTAAGGATACCTGTTTTGCCATTCATGAGCTCTGTTTTATGCAAAAATAGCATGAGCCACATCAAGCCACAAGCCTCATATAAAAAAATAAAAATAAAAAAACGAAAATAAAAAAAACCCCATTTTAAGGTTTAATAAATTCAAACACACACACACACACAGCCTAATCAACACTCAAACCCCAGAATACAATCCCCCATAGAGCTCTATCCATGTTAGTCATAAACCTTACAGCTCAAATGGACTACCATTTTCACCATAAGCGACAACCTTACATTTATAAAGTTGTAGCTTTCCAGAAAAGGTCTATTTTTTAAAGCAACATACATTGAAAATTTTCACCTTCCTCTATATCATCATGCAATACAATCCAGCTTTTCAGAAACAAATTAAACAATTCAACATCTGAATCACTTATCCCCCCCACCTTCTCCCCACGAGGTGGATCCCATCTTCAGCCTTACCATTCACAACTCTGAGCACCATCATATTTCAATTCTAAGTACAGGTTCGCGTCTGGTTCTTTTGTTGATATTATCATATTATCTACTAGCCCTGAGTCTCGGACTTTTGGCACTCAAGATTGTTCCACAAAAGATATAAGCTGGCAGAAATATTGACAAACACAGTGCACATACCAACGAACATTCTACACCTTACCTCAACTAGGGAGCTGCTCTGATGATGGATGTTATGTCTAAATTCATGCAAGGCAGGCAAACCCCAGGAAAAAATTTCTCTGCAACCCGAAACCTACTAATCACCAAAAACAAGAATGAGAGCAATAGGGGCAGAATATTATCTGAGGAAGGGGTTTCCAACTGATTAGTAATAACATAAGACTTTTTTAATAGGTGATAAGTGTAGTTATATTGATTAAAAATATTAAAAACATTGAGTTCACGATGATGAACACAAAGGAACAAGGAAAGCAAAAGGACAAAAACCAAACAGCTAGTCTAAGAGAAACAAGGAACTCTATGCTAGATGAACAATCCGAGGAACCCCAACACCAAGCAAAATCAAAAAGAGTGCGCTGGCACAATTCTTTTAAATGATCCAATGATTTTTATGCATCCTCAAACAAACGACGATTCCACTCCGTCCAAACAATCCACATCAAACAACCCAAAACCATATTCCAAATATTTGATCTATGTGAGAAACTTGATTCTTAACAGGGTGCCTTGTAGCCTCTTGAGTGTTCCTTTAAGGCAAGGTAGTTTCTGTAGTAGAGTATCGTATCTATAAAAAAAAAAAAAAAAGTTTCTGTAGCTGAGTATTTGAAAGCCTTTGCTGCTTGTTTTGGCTCTGGTTTTGTGGTGTATAGTTGAGGTTTTTCCAGCATCTTGCTGCTAGTCTGGTGTTGTGTCCTGGTGTGTAACTAGACACTTTGTATGCATGATTTTTTATCAAAATTAGATTTTCATTCATAAAAATAAATAAATAACCAAATATAAGAGGGCACTGCATATATACAACCACCAATCTTTGTCAGTAAAGCAGAGCTTTACTCTAACAAATATACAGCAGAAAAAGAAGAAACCCAGTAACAGTAGAAGACATAGTAGCACGCACACACTCTTGCACACATACACGCATATATGAGAAAGGATCATCATAAGGATTTTTCTTCAAAGTAGTGAACTTTGAATAGTACAGAGGTTCTCCAGTCATTTTTCTCTATTGGATTTACCAGTGGTCTTCAGGTAAATTAGGTAAATTCCCATGCAAATATATTAAAGAAATACAACACCTCACAAACATCATATTGAATCTCCAACTCTCACCAATTGAACCCAACACCACCAAAATCACAGCGATACATTTCAAATGGAAAACCAACCCCATCTATCATAAAACAATGACAATCAGTCGCCACTAGACCTTTTTTTTTCCACTGTTTCTTAAGCTCAAAGCAAAATACAACAACAACCCACCACCCAATAACACGCACTTGACTCGACCCATTACTCCATTCACCTCACTCCCACATATTCCAACATGAAACCCAATACAACAACATATTTTTGCACAAACAACAACAGAAATCAAGCCCTACAGAGGTTTAAGTAACAGCAAATAGTAATGACATCCTTTCTGATACTCTATGTTTGTGGTTCGAACCCCACTATCTATCTACCTCAAACAAACAAACAAACAAAAAACAAAAAACCGTAGACCCCAAAATTTTGGGGTCGGTCACATGTGTTCTTTTCCACCATTCTATTCTATCCAAAGTCGGTTGGACTTACAGGAAACAGTCTAGCTAAACCTCACCCACTTCACAGGGAGAAAAGAAAAGGCTAAAAAATGACGACTTTGAATCCAAAATACATTGTAAATAATTATCCAAGTAAGTACAGCAGTAGTAGCTCATGGTAGAACATCCTAGATTGAAGACAAGACATGACAAGGTACAATAACAGAACATGAAAATTGAAAATATAGATTAAGATTACAGAGTAGATGAGGCATTAGCATTCAACGTTACCTTATGAGTAGAAGAATAAGAATATGCAGATGGGTTAAGAAATTGAAGGTGGGGTTTGTGAGAGAGAAACCAACGACACCCATTGGAGCCAGTTCTACGAATCCTCGAAATCCTCGAAAATAACATCGTCGTCGAGTCGAAGAGAGCGAGAGAATGGGAGGTTTGGGGTTTGGGTAGTTTGAGGAAGAGAGGAGGCGGTGAGGTGAGTCAAAACAATAATAAACAGAGCAAAAAAATCAAAAGTGTATGACGAGGGCGAACAGCTGCCACATGCTTAACTATTACTACTACTCTCAAAATATACAAAACTAAAACAAACTAGTTAAAACTTTTTAACTTATTAAAATCGTTACTCTTTTTAAGGCAATGCGGTGATCATTGGTGAATGGTGAGCGGTGACATGCACACTTGTACTTTTACATTGTACACCTTGCCATCACTTTTCTTTTTTCTTTAAAAAAAAAAAAAAAAAGTAGCTTCTATCCAACCCAACTAACGTTTTAATTGATGAGATTGACAATAAAAAAAAAGTAATTAGGGCATAGCCTCCAAATTGGTTTTTTAGCCAAAATAGTTAACTCTAGAATATAATAATGAACCAAAGAGCCTGTAAAGAAATTAACATGATTATATATTTTAAAATTTTAATAGTTAAATTGCATGTATTCTATGTTTTTAACAAGTATGTCAAAAATTTTGTATTAATCAAATGTTATTTACTATTCAATTCATAAACTTTATTTTTTATGCATAATTTTATATTACAAAAATTTGAAATTTAAACATTTGATTGATGATATAAATGTTGATATTTGATATTCTAGAAATTTTGCAAACATAAAGTGTATAAGGATAAAATGATATACTATAATAAATTTGTCAAAATTCACATCCAAATAAAAAAATGGTAAACTACATAATTGGTCTCCATCATTTACACCATATGTCAAATTGGTCTCTAACCTTTCAATTGTATCGATTTAGTCCCTAACCTTTTAGTGCCGTATCAATTTGGTCATTGTCGTTATCTACTTGGATGGAAAAATCTGATATGTTAAACGGAGTAATAAAAAATGATTTTTTATGTCATCTCAGCTGCTAACTATACATCCATGTTAGATTTTAAAAAAAATAATAAAAAAAATAAAAACTCAAATTTGCTCACGTGAGATCAAATTTGGGGAAAATTTATAAAATCCCTAAAAGTCCCTCTCATCATATTATCCTCTCCTCTCAACACGCTTCAAAATTTTCTTTAATTTTTTTTTTTTTCCCTCTTGCATTCACTTTCTCAGAATCCAAACAGAACTCTATTAGACTCACACCGTGACCATCTTGATTGTTCTTTCAATATTTCACTTTAAACCATCATTTCGACATTCTTCTTTGCCGAATCTCTCTCTTTGAAGCCTTTTTTGGTGATCGATTGGAGTTGCAATAGTTTGCTTTGAGTGAAAGTCTCTAAAGTGAAGTGGGTGTGAGTTCTCTTTTGAGATAAGTAAGGGATCAATTTTAGTTTTCTCATAATTTCTTGCGAACCTATGGCCAAAGATTAACCAAGACAAGAAGAATGCAAGGGCCTACTTCTAATGGTGCAACAATTGCTACATAAGGGTAGTGCTCCAAGATTGTCTATAATCTATATTACTTACTAGATAAAATTGGCATAAGGGTACATTGGCATAAGGGTACATAAGTGAGGGAGATATAATCTGATGAGATAGAGATTTAGGGATATTAGAATTTTTCCCCAAAGTTGATCGCGCGTGGGAAAAACAAATTTGGTTTTTTTTTTTTTATTAATTTGATGTGGTGGTACGGTTGGCAGTTGGCATGACATGTGGAAATTTTTTTTATTACCCTGTTTGACATATCAAATTTTTCCATCCAAAGGGATAACAGAAGGGACCAAATTGACATGGCACTGAAAGGTTAGGAACCAAATTGACACAATTGAAAAGTCAATGATCAAATTGACATATGGTGTAAATGATAGGAATCAACTACGTAATTTACCCAATAAAAAAATATTGAGTGGAATTGTAACAATTGATTACAACCAAGTTTTGTAGCCAAATTTTGTTCATAATGTAATTATAGATCACAAAAGGGCCTTCACATCTAGTTAGAGTTGTGTATTGCTGTTCAAAAATTTGCTAAAAAAACTCCAATACTAGGTAAAATACATGGTAGTATTGGTATTAAATTAAAATTTTCTTCAATAAATTATAAACACTAATGTGGCATGACAAATAATTATACCTGCAAAATCACTAGAATATGGGAAGTGACGTGGGAGCATACATGGTGTTTGATGGAGAAAACCTAGGCAGGATGAGCACCAACTAGGTTGAATTGGCACTGAATGAAGGCATTTGGCCATCTCTAATGAGATTGCATCAATGATGAGAAAGAAGGGGCGATGGGGGGTTTATAATTTTAATTATGTGGGATCATCTCAAAGTTCTTAAAGGCATAGTTTTTATAATGTTGTACATCACCTGGACGGACTGCATAGCTTATTGTTGGGTCCAACTTTCAAATTTGCTGAAGCAATTGGAGCATTTTGCATTCAAGTTGTATAGAACTTGTGTCTTAGAGACACAATTTCAATTCTACACATCAGTTTGGATATAGTGTCTTGGAAACATAATCTTAGTTTTACATATCAATTTGCATATCAAATATCTAAACCTTTAGAAGTTTAGATATCTGACATTTGGATCTTTAGAGGTTAGGATATCTTTAATTTAGGAATGGCTTCTTCGAACAATGTTCATGTTATATAGAAATTGTGCCTTAAAAACACAATTTCAGATCTACATATCAATTTGAATATCAGACATCTAACCCTTTAAGATTTGGATATATGTAATACAAAAATTCAATAGTATTCATTTTATATGGAAATCATGTCATAGAAGTTCACATTATAAAAACTGAATTCTTGAATTATACTCAAGGAAGAGGATACTGTACCATACAGGCCGGTACGGCCGATATGTACCATATCGGTACATGCACAGGTACCGAAACTCCAACGTTTCATGTCGATTTAAATATCGGGCATACCGGCCAATTTCAGGCTTTTCAGCCGGTATAGAAAAAAACTTTTTTTTTTTTTAGTTTTGTAATTTTCAAATTTTTGTAAGGACATAATGATAACTTATTTGTTTATAACTATACAAGGAGGGGAATTATAGGAGTGGTTATTTGCATAATTAAATCAAAATCTAAATAGAGAGATTTTAGGAAGAGAGATTATAGGAGTAATTACGTATTTTAATTCAAATTTGAATGGAGGAAAGATTTGAGGGAGAGATTTGTGGAACTGTTACTATTACTGCGCAAGTATGTGAGCTGGATTTGTAAGCTGTGAAACACATATGAGTTTGGATTCTTTGAGGTAAAAATACAATCTTATTCATGTTATATATAAATAGTGTCTTAAAAATACAATTTCAATTCAACATATTAGTTTAGATATCTCTAAGGCAAAAATTCATAGAATTCATGTCATACAAAAATCATTTCTTAGAAACAAATTTCAATTCTCCATATTAGTTTAGATATCAAACATCCAAACCTTTAATTTTTGGATATCTCTAAGGTAAAAATTCAATAATATTCATTTTATACCAAAAATCATGTCTTAGAAACATTATTTCAGTTCTACATATCAGTTTGGATATTAGACATCCAAACCTTAAAGGTTTGGATGTCTCTAAAGCAAAAATTCAATAGAATTCATGTTATAAAGAAATTGTGACTTAGAAACACTATTTCAATTTAACATTAAAACCTAGATAGTGTCCATTGTGGATGCTTGTGGGAAATTAAGGGTGAAGTTAGAAGATTGTTTCATAACATCAATATAAATTTTTCTTTTTCGATTTCCCTTTAAAAAAAAAAACCCAAGAACACCCAAAACCCAAATGTCTATTTTCTATTTTTGATTTAGTTTTCCCTCATGTGTGTTTGGTTGGAGGGATGGAAAATGAAGTTTGTGTAAATTAACATCATATCCCTACTAGATAAAACAAAAAGTAATACATTATGTTTTTATTAAAAATTTGTGTATGAATGGACACTTTATTTATTTATTTTTTTTTTTAAAAGTTCAAGAACCCAAAACTGAATTCTCAAAAAAAAAAATCAAAACAAAACAAAACTTATGAGCAAAGAAACAAATGAGCACCAAGGAAAAAAAAAAAAAAAAAAACATATAAGAAAAAACTTTAAAAAAAGTTGAACAAAATGACAAAAAAGGAAAGAAGAAGTGGAAGAATAATGAATGTTGCTCTGGGGGAAATTTTGTCCAAAATACCTAGCATTGTTTTCCCTTGTGTTTTCTCCCCAAATTTGGGAGATTTGAGTTTTGGTGGGCCCATAGAGAAAACTGCTCGGCCCCACCATTTTCTCTCCTTCAAAATCACTCTAACCAAACACCACTCTCATCCAAAAGCTCTCCTATTTTCTCTTGTTTATTTTCCATCCCCCACTTTTCACCCCACCAAACAGACCCTTAGTGATGGTATATTAGCGCAATGAGTGATTTCTAAGAAGGGCTTATATATATAATAATTTTTTTTATGGATAACAAGGGCATATATTAAGCTCAAGCAAAATAAGGTTGACCCTTGTTGAGTATTAAAGAAAAATGGTCCGAGTGCTTATTGAGTTACCTAAGATTAAATGAGTAAAACAGAGAGAAATTGATTAAGAGGAAAACATAAAAGGATTTCTATTATTTCATCAAATGGCTAAATCAGTTACATCATTGAGCTCTGCTATGCTTACATAATAAACAGAGATAGAGACAGAGAGAGAGAGCTTAAATCACGGAAGCAGTTACAGAGTTTTAACTAATTAACCACCATTTACATATGTGAAATAACTACACTTAGAGACTAAATCAAACGCTGCATTTTGGCCTTGAACATAGACAAGCTGAGACAAAACGATAGTGTTTTGGTTTTAATGATACGGTGCGTATAATTGATAGACATCAACACAACACCATTTTCATCTTCACTATTGCAAGACTGGGAATTGTTCCATCAGCTAAAGAACCTGAAAACTCTTCATCACCAAAACCTGCATCATCAGAAATGGCTTTGGCTTCCTCTACCTTCTGCTCTTCATCCCCCCTCAAGCTCATGGGGAATTTCCACATGAGTTTGGAAGCCAACTAGTGAAAACGAGGAGAAGCCAATCCTTTAGTCAGAATATCGACCAATTGATCTTGAGAGGCAACAAACTTGACTTAAAGATCATGCCTCAGAACCCTCTCATGAACGAAGTGGTAGTCCACCTCTATATGCTTGGTGCAAGCATGAAAGACTGGATTAGAAGCAATAGCAAGTGCTGAGACATTATCACACCATAGTATAGGAGGATTAGGAAGAAAAACACCAAAATCCTTAAGAAGCATTCTGATCCAACAAAGCTCAGCTACAGAAGAAGCTAGAGCCCGATATTCTGCCTCAGTTGATGAACGAGAGACCGTAGGTTGTTTCTTGGCAGACCAAGTAATTGGTGAATTACCAAGAAACACCAAAATGCCAAAAATGGACATTCTATCCATAAGATCACCAGCCAAATCTGCATCACTGTAGGCAGAAAGGGTCAAGGACCAGGTGTAAAGGCCAATCCTTGATGAATAGACCCTTAAAGATATCTCAGAATTCTCTTAGCTGCTTGAAGATGACTAGAAGTAGGATTACTCATGAATTGACATGCTTGTTGTACAACAAAAGATGAGTCAGGCCTAATGAAAGTCAAGTACTGCAAAGCACCCACCATGCTTCTGTAAAGTGTTGGATCTGGCAGCAAAGGACTATCATTGGCAAGAAGATGAGTATTTGGAGAGCAAGGGGTTTTGCAGGGCTTGCACCCAGACATGGAAAACTTGTTGAGAAGATCTAGTGTATATTTAGTCTGATGAACAAATAGACCACTAGGTGTGTAGTCTATCTGAAGCCCCGAAAAATAGTGCAATCTGCCTAAGTCCTTAAGATGAAAATCATTACTCAAAACACCAAGAAGAGATGAAATAAAGTCTGGATGATTTTCAGTAACAATGATATCATCCACATAGAGTAATACAAAAACCAAATGAGAGTCATGATTATAAATGAACAAGTTTCCATCAGCACCAGTAGCAACAAAACCAACATGAAGCAACTGAGAGCTAAATCGTTCAATCCAGGCTCTTGGAGACCATATAAGGCTTTATGTAAAAGACAAACATGATTAGGGCACGACTGATCCACAAAGCCTTGAGGTTGAGCCATATAAACCTCTTTTTTGAGAATGCCATGTAGGAAGGCGTTGCTCACATCCAATTGCTTAAGAGGCCAACCAAAATTCACAGCAAGTGCAAGTAACAATCTGACAATGGTAGGTTTAACCACAAGGCTAAATGTTTCCTCATAATCCAATCCATACTGCTAAAGATACCCCCTGGCTACTAGCCTGGCCTTATACCTGGCTATAGGACCATTACTGTGCCTTTTTAGCTTATAAACCCACTTACAGGTGATAACATTCTTGTTTGTAGGAGGTGGAACAAGGGACCAAGTTTGCTGTTTAAGCAGAGAGTGAAACTCATAATTCATAGCAGCTACCCATTGAGGATGTCTGGCAACTACTGCAAATGATAGAGGCTCCTGATGTGTGTAATCAAAGACCACCTTAAGAACTTTAGGCTTGTGGATACCTAGTTTTGATCTTGTAAGCATGGGATGAGTATTAACAGGAAGAAAAGAGGATGGAGCAGATGATGTAGAAGCAAAAATATCAGGAACTGAAGAAAGGCTTGAATGAGAAGATGAAGGAAGAGAAGATAATGGTGGATCAGGAACATAGGAGCTAGACATTGTAGAATGAAGAATATCTAAAGGAAAACAGTCAATAGAAGCAATGTTATGAATACCGTTTCGGAACCCGTTTCGATTTGTCCATTAGAATGGAATATTTCGGTACCGGCCTATTTCAGTGTACCGTTGCGTACCATTTCATGGTTTTGCTATTTTATAAAAATATATTGATAAAAAAAAACCATATGAATTATTAAGGGTTTTAAAGGTTTTTTTTTTCTTTTTTGATAAAAAGGGTTTTAAAGTTATAATTACATATTTGATTAAAATATGCATTTTTTTTTTATAATTACTTCATTTAAATTATTTTCTTTCATTAAAGTACTAAACTCTTTTGATGCAGCACTTTGGAGACATGACTACTCTCAAATATTTATACACTCTTCCATTCCAAGTTACTGAAAAGGTTGTCAGTGGCTTTATAAAAATTTGTCTAGCACACTACCTAAGCCAACTACATTTCCTAATTCCAACATTTTTTTTTCTTCCTTTTCTTTTTACCACTCATCCATTTCACACCTGTATCTTTTTTACTTTTTCTCTAGTTGTTTCTCCTCCACATGTTTTGGGACTCTTCCACTTCTCTCTTTATAATTTATCATCTTCATCTTCAACTTTTATGGTTTCCTCTGGTTTCTTTTGGCTCTCTCCTCGTAGTATTTTTTTTCCATATCTCAATTCTCACTTTAAGTTCCCTCAAAACAACTCATCGTCGCCAGATCAAACTCACCGCTAATGGTTTTTAAAGATGTAGTTGTATAGTTTGGTATGTGCATTTCATTTTTCATTTTTTTTCCCTTAAAATTCATACAGGCCGAATCTTAAATTTCAACCGGAATGACCCAAAACACCAAAATAGTTTGAAATTTTACCCGAGGTGGAACAAGGGGGATTTCCATTCCGGTTTGCTTACCAGTATGGTATTTTTCGGACATTCTGACCGGAATGGAACAGTATCCATAACATTGAATAGAAGCAAACAAATGAGAGGTGGAAGAGGATGGTAAGGCAGAAGAAGAACTAGAAAGAGTGGAATTGACAAAAAACCAATCAGACTCTGAGATAGTAGTAAAGAAAGGAACATTGGCATTAGTAAGATTAGACTTGTCAGCAAAAGGAAAAACACTCTCATTGAACAAAGCATAGCAAGTAGTGTATATCCTATTTGTAGTAGAGTCCAAACACATATTACCCTTGGACAAAGGAGGGCACCCGAGAAATACACACTCCACAAACCTAGGCTGAAGTTTGTGTTTGTTATAGAGTCTAAGATAGGGGTAGCAAGCACAGCCAAATGTCCTAAGTGCTAACAAAGGTGGTGAAACAGAATTTAACCTTTTCCCAAGGAGAGATAAACCCAATAACAGATGAAGGTAGCCTATTGATAAGAAATGATACAGTGGAAAAGGCATAAGACCCAAAATTCATTGGTAAGTGAGACTAATACAACATTGCTAAACCAGTTTCTACAATGTGCCTATGTTTCCTTTCTGAGACACCATTTTGTTTAGGGACATGAGGGCAAGAAGTTTGGTGAAGGATACCATTATCAAAACAAAAACTTTGAAACTAAGAATTGAGATACTCCCCACCATTATCAGATCTAAGTACTTTGATTTTAGAAGAGTATTGAGTTTCAACCAGATTCTTAAAATGCTTAAACACAACAAACAACTTAGATTTTTGTTTAGGTAGAAAGAACCAAGTATACCTAGTGTAATCATCAATGAACACAACATAGTAAGAGTAGCCAAACAGAGATGAAATGGGAGCAGGACGCCAAAACATCAGAATGCACAATTTGAAGCATAGAAGTAGATTGAATATCATGTTTATTCAAAGGAAATATGTGCATCTTTGCACTAATACAAGATGTACAAGAAGAGCAAAACTCATCAATCTTATTGAAAGTAAAAGCATGATTTACAAATTGTATAGCAGAATGAAGAAGTTTTGTGCTTGGATGTCCAAGCCTTTTGTGCCAAAGTGAGATTTGAGTAGAATTAACATAAGATAAGGCAGAAGCAAGTGGAGATTGATGAACTTGAGAAGTAATGTAAGCAGTGGAAGTGGATGAGTTTGATGACAAAAAAGATGATGCAGGAATATGATAGACACCATCTTTACTCAGTCCTTCATAAAGGATTTTCCCTGAAAGTAAATCCTAGATAGAAAATCTATAAGCATCAAAATAGTAGAATGCATTGTTTTGTAAACAAAGCTTATGGGCAGATAGAATGTTTGAAGCAAGATCAGGAACTCTAGGTATACCATCAAGCTTAAGGTTATGAGGTGATGTACACAACTCATCATTGCCAATATGAGTAATAGGCAGCTCTTGGCCATTCCCAACAATCATTGTCTCAATACCTGAAGTAGGTTGTTGTTGCAAGGAAAGATTAAAGATCAGGTGTCACATGATCATAACATCCAGTATCTATAAGCCAACCATTAGCTCCATGAACCTGAGCAGAATTAGCTACCATTGCAGCAAGCTTTGATGGAGCGTGCTTGCCTTGAAAAGCAAAGTCCACCCTATGATAGCAATCAAGAGCCACATGTCCATTCTTTCCATAGATCTGACATTGTGGTCTTTGAGTTTGTCCCTGAAATCCTTGCTGAAATCCTGGAGGCCTTGCCTGACTAGATTGAGAATGATTGTACTGAGGGAGGGTTGGTGTTGAAATTTCCATTTGAGGAATTGGTATTATAACCACCACCACTAAAATTTCCTCTACCTCCACCTCCACGGCCTCTTTGATTGTTGTGCCTACCTCTTCCTCTAGCAAACCCTTAAGATTGGTAATTTGTAGCCATTGCCATGGATGTTGCATCAACTATACCAGATCTCTTCTTGATAGCCCTCTCTTTAGCATTGAGAAGAGTATTAAGCTCTTCAACTGAAATAACATCACTATAAGTTCTTATAGCAGAACTAAATGAGTCATACTCTGATGGCAAACCAACAAGAGCAACATGAAGCAAATCTTCATCATCAAGAACAACTGATATAGTAGCCAGTTTTTCTCAAATTTGCTTGATTTTTTGAAAATATACATCAATGGATTTTATTCCTTTCTTGACAGCATTCAACTTGTTTTTGAGGCTTATCACACTAGACCAAGAAACTGAAGCAAATCGTTTCTCCAAAACTTTCCAAACACCTCTACCAAATTTTTGTCCTACAATGAGAGCAAGAATAGAAGGATAAAGTGTTGAGTTGAGAAATGTGAACAAGGCTTGTTCACGATTCTTCCAACTGAGAAAAGCAGGATTGAACTCTGTTGTAAAATTGCCTGAGGAATCCTTCAAAAACTGATCTAGTGCTATAGTAGTCTCATCAATAGCATCAATCATAAAATATGTCTCCAAAATTACATCAATCTGATGCTTCCAGACAATGTAGTTTGAGTAATCTAGCTTGATAGTCATCATAGATGACATATTTGACAGCAATAACAGTGAGGGATTGATGTGAGTAATGGAATTAGCCATTGTAGGTACTGTGGTTGAAGTGGAAGATGAGATTGAAGAAGACTTCGGATTTACAGACGCCATGGAAGCAAAGCTCTGATAACATGAACAAGGGAGTAAAAATAGAGAGAAATTGATTAAGAGGAAAATAGAAAAGGATTTCTATTATTTCATCAAATGGCTAAATCAGTTACATCATTGAGCTCTGCTATGCTTATATACAGAAACACACCCAGAGAGAGAGGAGCTTAAATCATGGAAGCAATTATAACAACGTTTTAACTAATTAACCACCATTTACACATGTGAAATTATTACACTTAAGACTAAATATCTTACTAAATCAAACACTGCGTTTTGGCCTTGAGCATAGACAAGCTAAGACAAACCCCACTATCTATCTACCTCCAAAAAATCCTTAGACCCAAAATTTTGGGGTCGGCCATTCTATTCTATCCAAAGTCAGTAACTCACGGTAGAACATCCTAGATTGAAGACAAGACAGACAAGACAAGGTACAATAAAAGAAGATGACATGAAAATGGAAAATATAGTTTAAGATTACAGAGTAGATGAGGCATTAGCATTCAACATTACCTTATGAGTAAAAGAATAAGAATATGTAGTAGGGATAAGGAATTGATGATGATGATGAAGGTGGGGTTTGTGAGAGAAACCAACGACACCCATTGGAGCCAGTTCTACGAATCCTTAAAATCCCTAAAAATAACATCGTCGAGTCGGAGAGAGAGAGAGAGAGAATGGGAGGTTTGGGGTTTTGGGCAGTTGAGGAAGAGGGGAGGCGATGAAGAGAGTCAAAACGGTGAAAATAGCCAAATAGCACATTTTTGCAAACTATGTTGCAATCTACTACTGTTTCGAAAATATGTAGGGATCTACCATTTTTTGGGTACTCGAGTTTGGCTAAATCGAGTTTTCCATGGTACTCGAGTTCCATGAACTCGAGTACCATAAAAAAATTTCTAGCAAATTTGAAGTATGTTTTTTCAAAGAACTCGAGTTTCACGGCAAACTCGAGTTTCACAAACTCGAGTTTCAAAAAGGTGGTAGATCCTTACATATTTCCAAAACAGTGGTAGGTTGCTAATTTTTTTGCTAAATAATGGTAGTGTGCCATTTTCGCCGAGTCAAAACTCTAATAAACAGAGCAAAAAAAAAAATCAAAAAGTGTTTAATTTATGACGAGGGCGAACCCCTGCCACATGCTTAACTATTACTACTCTCAAAATATACAAAAACTAAAACTAGTTAAAACTTTAAGCTTAAAATCGCTACTCTTTTTAAGGCAATGCGGCGGTCATTGGTGAATGGTGACATGCACACTTGTAGTTTTACTTTTACATTGTACTCCATGCCATCACTTTTCTTTTTTTATGAAAAAAAAAAAAAAAAAAAAAGCTTCTATCAAACCCAACCAACGTTTTAATTGATGACATTGACAATTAAAGTATATAGAGCATGGCCTCCAAATTGGTTTTTTAGCCAAAATAGTTAACTCTAGAATATAATAATGGACCAAGTTTGGTTGTAGAGCCGATAAAGAAATTAACATGATTATATATTTTGAAAATTTAATAGTTAAATTGCATGTTCTTTATGTTTTTAACAAACATGTCAAAAAAATTGTATTAATCAGATGTTATTTACTATTCAATTCATAAACTATATTTTTTATGCATAATTTTATATTACAAAAACTTGAAATTTAAATGTTTGATTGATGATATAAATGTTGATATTTGATCTTCTAGAAATTTTGCAAACATAGAGTGTATAAGAATAAAATGATATATTATAGTAAACTAGCTTGTAACCCCATGCATATACATGGATACACTTAAAGTTATACAATAAGATGCATAATATAATTCCTATATATATAATTTAAATATTATTTGTAAGGTCAGTTTTTGTAGTCCAAGCCCAAAAGATTCGGATTATGAGCCCAACAAACCCAGAACAATGAATTTGTAGAGAGTGGGTGAAAGAGCTGGGCTGGTTGTGAATTAAACAGTAATTAACTATGGTATTTAAGAATGAAATCATGCTTGAAAAGCTGAACAAATGAACGTCCGAAGAGGCGTTATATTGAATGAATGGTGATTACAACTCTTAGAGCTACAGTAAAGTTATTTTCTACTTCTCTCTTTCTTTTTTTCGATCCTCTATTACCAGAGACCTCTTCTCTTTATATAGCACCCTCTCTCATCATCTTCATCGTACACTTGTTCTTCATCTAGGCATCCACTTGAGTACATGTCCCATCAGGTACCTTCTTTAACTCTTTGTGGGTGGTGGTAGCTGAAATTATACTATTCAGGGGTCTTCTCCACATTAATGCGGCCAGAAAAGTAGCTGCAGTGCATTTAATGTGGTGGTTGCAGCTTGTCTTCTAGATATTTTTCCGTTCCTACCATCTCCATACGTGCCTAAAGCCTTCCCTTATCATCAAAATCATTAGAAAGATTATTTGAAGCTCCCAGGTGTCTGCTCGACCACGGCTCTTTGTGTCCGAGGATGATGACCTCTTCGGACCAATGGCGATCTCTTCGGACTACGCTCCTCATTTACTTCTAGGTATGCTTCTTCTACATGGGCTCATTCTCAAACATTTTTCTCTCTTCGGACACACAGTAATCTTCAAATAGGGCCCTAGGCCCAATACGTAAGGTTGGGCTTTCACCCCCCACATTATTGATAGTCATTTTTATATTTTGTTAACTCTTAAAAAAATTTGTAAGGATATTATTAGGTATAAAATGTAAATTGTCCATATTTAAAAATAAAAAAAATATTGTGAAGCAACTTTTTTTTTTATTCTAGACTCTTTGGTTTTTGTACTTAATAACTTACTTGGATGAATATTTATGATGTGGTCCACATTTTATTCTAAAATTAAGAAATAAAACTCTTTAAGAATAAATCATTTAGGACACATGACACAAAATTGAAACTTTAATTTGAAATTCTAATATGAGTTTCTCTCAGTTTCATCTATTATTATATATATATAGATTTGTCAAAATTCACATCCAAATAAAAAAGGGTAAACTACATAGTTGGTCTCCATTGTTTACACCAAATGTCAATTTGGTCTCTAACCTTCCAATTGTATCGATTTGGTTCCTAACCTTTCAGTGCCGTATCAATTTGATCCCTGCCGTCATCCATTTGGATGGAAAAATCTAATGTGTTAAACGGAGTAATAAAAAATCATTTTTCATATCATCTCAACTGCCAACTATGCAGCCATGTAAGATTTTAATAAATAAATAAATAAATAAATATTAAAAAAAAAAAAAAAAAAACTAAAATTTGCTCACGTGAGATCAAATTTGGGGAAAAATTCTAAGAGCATTCATATCACCTCTTCTAAATTTTTTGTCTATTTTACATGAAAAAACCTCATCTTTCTATTTTACATTATCACTTTTACAAAACACCCACATTAGTTTATCTATTTTACAAAATATTTCAATAAAATATTCATTCTACACAATTTTTTATTATTTCCCTCAACTACTTCTACTTATATACGCGCCCTCTCTCTCTTCTGATCAGATCACCTCTCTCTCTCTCTCCCTCTCTCTCTCTCTCTTTTCTTCCTTCTCTCATCGGCCGATCTAGATCGTTCCACGCTCCACGCTTCTCTCATTCCTTCTCTCTTTTCTTCCTTCTCTCACCGGCCGATCCAGATCGTTCCACGCTCCACGCTTCTCTCATTCCTTCTCTCTTTTCTTCCTTCTCTCATCGGCCGATCTAGATCGTTCCACGCTCCACGCTTCTCTCATTCCTTCTCTCACCAGTCGATCCAGATCGTTCCACGCTCCACGCTTCTCTCATTCCTTCTCTCACCAGTCGATCCAAATCGTTCCACGCTCCACGCTTCACTGACCTACCCACGAGCTCCAATCAAGCGAGACCCACGAGCTCCGGCGACCCAAAACCTTTCTTCACTGGCCGATCCACGCTCCACAAGCACCGATCCACGCTCCACGCTTCATCGGCCTACCCACGAGCTCCGATCAAGCGAGACCCACAAGCTCCGGCAACCCAGATCCTTTCTTCACCAGCCGATCCACGCTCCACAAGCACCGATCCACGCTCCATGCTTCACCGGTCGACCCAGATCGTTCCGATAAGCACCGATCTCTCTGTCCGTTTGGGTTTGTTTGTGTGTGGGTGTGTTTATGTGTGGGTTTGTTTGGTTTAATTTTCAGTTGATTCTAGCATGCTGGATGTTGTAATGGTTGGGGAAGAGAGGTAAGAGATGAGAGTTAGTTAGAGAGCAGAGAGAAAAAACTATTAAAAAATTAAATACACGAGCTACAGTGCCCGTGTAAATTTACACGGGTACTGTAGCTCGTTGATAATTTTCCACAAGTTTAAATGATTTTAAAAGGACTAATGTGAAGTGTTTTTTGGTTCAAAATGTGTAAAAGTGGTCAAAATGTGTATTTTACACATTTATAAAAGAGCTGATGTGAATGCTCTAAGATCCCTAAAAGTCCCTCTCATCATATTATCCTCTCCTCTTAACATGCTTCAAAATTTTCTTTAATTTTTTTTCCTCTTGCATTCACTTTCTCGGAATCCAAACAGATCTCTGTCAGACTCACACCATGACCATCTTGATTGTTCTTTCAATATTTCAATTTAAACCATCATTTCGACATTCTTCTATGTCGAATCTCTCTCTTTGAAGCCTTTTTTGGTGATCGATTGGAGTTGCAGTAGTTTGCTTTGAGTGAAAGTCTCTGAAGTCAAGTGGGTGTGAGTTCTCTTCTGAGATAAGTAAGAGATCAATTTTAGTTTTCTCATAATTTCTTGTGAACCTATGGCCAAAGATTAACCTAGAAACGAAGATTGCAAGGGCCTACTTCTAATGGTGCTACTGTTGCTACATAGAACTCATTGTTTTACATCTCTTCACAACAGATCTCACGTCCTAGGTAGTGCTCCAAGATTGTCTATAATCTATATTACTTACTAGATAAAATTGGCGTAAGGGTACATAAGTGATTGAGATGTGATCTGATGAGATAGAGGTTTAGGGATATTAGAATTTTTCCCCAAAGTTGATTGCGCGTGGGAATAACAAATTTGGTTTTTTTTTTTTTTTTTTTTATTAATTTGATGTGGTGGTACAGTTGGCATGGCATGTGGAAATTTTTTTTATTACTCTGTTTAACACATCAAATTTTTTCATCCAAAAGGATAACGGAAGAGACCAAATTAACACGGTACTGAAAAGTTAAGGACCAAATTGACACAATTAAAAGGTCAATGATCCAATTGACATATGGTGTAAAAGATAGGAACCAACTCTGTAATTTATCCAATAAAAAAATATTGAGTGAAATTGTAACAATTGATTACAACCAAGTTTTGTAGCCAAATTTTGTCCATAATGTAATTAGAGATCACAAAAGGGCCTTCACATTTAGTTAGAGTTGTGTATTGCTGTTCAAAAATTTGCTAAAAAGACTCCAACACTAGGTAAAAAACATGGTAATATTGGTATTAAATTAAAATTTTCTTCAATAAATTATGAACACTAATGTGGCATGACAAATAAATCATACCTGCAAAATCACTAGAATATGGGAGATGACATGGGAGCATACATTGTCACACCCCAAACCCCAAAGGGTCCAAAGTATGAGAAAGACGTCTCAAGGTACCTGTAGATATTTTTTATTCTTTTTGACAATCCAATCCACAAAAATCATATTAAGTGCCAACATCAAGAATTATCATAATAATTCCATTGAATATACTCTCAAAGTAAGTTAGAGCTCTAAGAAATAATTACAAAGACCATTGGCCACAAAAGAATAGAGGTCTGAATAAATAATTACATATCATCAGCTTGTCCCATCAGTGAGAATAACGTCACAACCACTATAATATACAAAAGAATGAGTCAAGCCTATTTTAAGATGTACACCATCTAATATACCCATTACAAAAGTTCAGCCTCCATCAATAGTTAATCTAACTATTGTTAGCCACCAAAAAGCTGTCTCAAAATACTGTTGCCTACTCTGAAAAGTTTATAAAATAATAGGATGAGATAGAGCCTAGTAAGTAGCATAATTAATGGGGGTGGGGAAAATGCAAGTTTCATCTTCAATAATAATAATATGACAAGAATGGTTTAATAATGAAACACAAAGTTTCTCAAAGTAAATACCTTGAAATTATATACTATAATCTGTGAGCATCGACAATGTAATTTCCAAAGCCATAATATCTAACATAAGATAAATTATCACAAATATACCACACTGCCACATAAACCGGTCAGGGAATCCACCCATTCACAACTGGCATGATATTATCCTCTCTGGTATGCAGACTCTTGGCCCCGTGGACAGCAGCCTCACCCATACCCTTAAGGTTTTTCTCTCCCCCTATGGGCAGCAGAGAGAGCGCGTCAAATAGGGCCTCTCTTGCATGTAATCTTGGCCCCATGGGCAGCAGCCTCACCCACACACAATCAAAGAATCCTCTTCCCCCAATGAATAGTAGGGAAGAACGCGTCATCTATAGTGAAAGGACACTGACCTAGACTTGATTCCGTTGTCACAAAGACTACGAAAACCAAATTGGGTGATCACCGGGAAATCACATATGACATGGTGTTAAAACCACATAGGCTTACAGGTATACATTTCCTTTCAAATACATAGTTTATAACCAGGTAGTTTCAGAAAAACCTTAAATAATTTAACTTCCACAAAGTTTATAAGGTTTTCAACTTCACTCTTGTCAAAAAGATCTTCTATCAATTTCCCAAATAATACAAGACAAGATAAGCATCTTTAAATTTTTCAATATACCATAAAATCAATGATTTTCTTATCAAAGATTAAACAAAAGATACTCATTTTTCCATATTAAAAATTCATACATTTCCCCAAATGTAATACCAAATATGATGCATTTTCATATATAATCATATATATATATATATTAAGGTTACGATACAGTAGTATTTAGGAAAATATAGTTTCCATAGGTAATTTCCAAAAACGTGTCTAACCCAAAAACAACATTTATGTTATTTTTCAAAAATAACATTAAAAGCTACTTACCTCGCAACCGCAAAAGCCTAATTCTCCAAGCTCCAAGGAGATTAGCTAGAACCTAATCAATATCAAGTAAATCTATCACAATAAACATAGAGCTTGAAATTATATCTAGCTACAATTTAGGAATTGCCAAATGAGCAATTAATTAGGCAAGCCTAGTATTTAACCTCATCAATAATAATATATCTCACTTCCAAAGTTTCTCAACAAAATGATTCACAAGCATAAACTCCAATTTATAAAATTGATCCCATTTAATATCATCTCCAACATTATGACTAGCTTCCATAAAATTTACACTATATCATTAAGAAACCCGTGAAAGCAAAATCAAAATATCCTCCAAGACAAGAAATTTAGAATTTCAACTAACTCCGAATAAACCCAATAGCAATGGAAAAAATTAGATTTACCAACCATCACATGTTATAACTCAAAACCTCTAAATTTTCCATCATAAATAAACCTTAGGTAGTCATCATTAGCACAAATCATACACCCACTCATCAAATAATTCCACCAATACAAAACCCATACATACAAACACATAAATATCACTTCTAATGCTCATAAATCACATGAGTATTATTATTAAAATTTAAATAAAAATAACCTCAAGCAAAAGTATAAAACCCACAAAAAAGATTAGAAATTTTTTTCCTCAAAAAAGGATGTGAAGGTGCTTATGGGTTCACAAGAATTTTCCGATTATCTTGCCGGAAAATGATGGTGGAAATGGTGGTGGTGGTGGTGTGGAAGCACCACGTAGAGAGGATATGAGAGTAAAGGAGTGTATGAGAGAAAAGAAAAGAAAGAAAAGAAAAATAAGAAGAAAGGATGGCCGGCCAAGTGATGTAGTGGTAGTGTGAGATGAGTAGTGGGTAGTGGGGTTAGGTGGGGCACGTGAGAACCCAAAAAAATCTGACCTTACATTTTTTTTTTTTTTTTCAAACTAATAGGACGTTACATAGATGGTGTTTGATGGAGAAAACCTAGGCAGAATGAGCACCAACTAGGTTAAATTGGCACTGACTGAAGGCATTTGGCCATCTCTAATGAGATGGTATCAATGATGAGAAAGAAGGGGGGATGGGGGTTTATAATTTTAATTATGTGGGATCATCTCAAAGTTCTTAGGGCATAGTTTTATAATGTTGTACATCACCTGGAAGGACTGCATAGCTTATTGTTGGGTCCGACTTTCAAATTTGCTGAAGCAATTAGAGCATTTTGCATTCAAGTTTTATAGACTTGTGTCTTAGAGACACGATTTCAATTCTACATATCAGTTTGGATGTAGTGTCTTGGAAACATAATTTTCATTCTACGTATCAATTTGCATATCAAACATCTAAACATTTAGAAGTTTAGATATCTGACATTTGAATCTTTAGAGGTTTGGATATCGTTAATTTAGGAATGGCTTCTTCGAACAATGTTCATGTTATATAGAAATTGTGCTTTAAAAACACGATTTCAATTCTTTATATCAGTTTAAATATCACACATCCAACCCTTTAAGATTTGGATATCTCTAATACAAAAATTCAATAGTATTCATTTTATATTGAAATCATGTTATAGAAGTTTACATTATAAAAACTGAATTCTTGAATTTTACTCAAGGAAGAGGATACCATACCATACTGGCGGATACAACCGATATGTATCATACCGGTACGTGCACCGGTACCGAAATTCCAACATTTCGTACCAGTTTAAATATCAGGCATACCGGCCAATTTCGGGCATTTCGGCTGGTATAGAAAAAAAAAAAGACCTTTTTTTTTTTTTTAGTTTTGTAATTTTCAAATTTTTGTAAGGGCAGAATGGTAACTTATTTGTATTATTTGTTTTCTTAGTATGCAATGAATAATTAAGTTTTATGTTATTTATATTGTGTGTGTGTGTGTGTGTTTTTTTTTTTTTTTCTTTTAATTGATGCTGAAGTCTAAACCATGAATAATTTGTTCTGAATTGAAGTAATGTTCTATAGTAAACTTTTATTTATTCATATATATATATATATATATATATATATATATATATAAAAATAGCAGTAAACCCAAAATGGTACACCGGTATTGACCGGTACCAAAATATATCGTTCCACTGACCAAACCGGTATAGCCTCTGATATGGAATTGACTCCCTTGATTATACTTCTTCAACTTTACAAGAGAATTTACATTAGTTTATAGGAGAGGAATTATAGGAGCAGTTAATTGCAGAATTAAATCCAAATTTAAATAGAGTGATTTTAGGGAGAGAGATTATAGGATTAATTACATATTTTAATTCAAATTTGAATGGAGGAGAGATTTGAGGGAGAGATTTGTGGAACTGTTACTATTACTGCGCAAGTATGTGAGCTGGATTTGTAAGATGTGAAACACATATGAGTTTATATAATTAGACATCCATCTTTAAGGTAAAAATACAATCTTATTCTTGTTATATATAAATAGTGTCTTAAAAACACGATTTCAATTCAACATTTCATGTTATACAAAAATCATTTCTTAGAAACACCATTTCAATTCTCCATATTAGTTTGGATATCAAACATCCAAACCTTTAATTTTTGGACATCTCTAAGGTAAAAATTCAATAATATTCATATTATACAAAAAAATCATGTCTTAGAAACATTATTTCAGTTCTACATATCAGTTTGGATATTAGACATCCAAACCTTTAAGGTTTGGATATCTCTAAAGCAAAAATTTCAATAGAATTCATGTTATAAAGAAATCGTGACTTAGAAACATTATTTCAATTTAACATCAAAACCTAAATAGTGTACAATGTGGATTCTTGTGGGAAATTAAGGGTGAAGTTAGAAGATTGTTTCATAACATCAATATAGATTTTTCTTTTTTGATTTCCCTTTAAAAAAAAAACCAAGAATACCCAAAACCCAATTGTCTATTTTCTATTTTCGATTTAGTTTTCCCTCATGTATGTTTGGTTGGAGGGATGGAAAATGAAATTTGTGTAAATTTACCATCATATCCCTATTAGATAAAACAAAAAGTAATACATTATGTTTTTTTTTTTTTTTTTAATTTGTGTATGAATGGACACTTTTTTGTTTTTTTTTTTAAGTTCAAGAACCCAAAACTGAATTCTCAAAAAAAAAAAAAAAAAAAAAAAAAAAAAAAAAAATTCAAAACAAAACAAAACTAATGAGCAAAGAAACAGATGAACACCAAGGGGGAAAAAACCGCATGGCACAACATATAAGAAAAACGTTAAAAAAAAGTTGAACAAAATGACAAAAAAGGAAAGAAGCAGTGGAAGAATAATGAAGGTTGCTCTGGGGGTAGTTTTGTCCAAAATACCTAGCATTGTTTTCCCTTGTATTTTTTTCCCAAATTTGGGAGATGGAGTTTTGGTGGGTTGGAGAGAAAACTGTCCAGTCCCACCATTTTCTCTCCTTCAAAATCACTCTAACCAAACACCACTCTTATCCAAAATTTTTCCTATTTTCTCTTATTTATTTTCCATCTCTCACTTTTCACCCCAACCAAATGGACCCTTGGTGATAGTATATTTGCGCAATGAGTGATTTCCAACAAAGGCTTATATATATAATATTTTTTTTGATAGATAACAAGGGCATATATTAAACTCAAGCAAAATAAGGTTGACCCTTGTTGAGTATTAAAGAAAAATGGTCCAAGCGCTTATTGAGTTACCTAGAGGTATAGGGATTTGTTCATTTTTCAATATATCTGATTTTTATCCATTTTATGGAAATCCAATTCAGTCCAACAAAAATTTGGTGATCTTGAAATTCCATCCAACTCTATCCCTGCCAACATAATTGATGTCCTTGACATGAGAAATATCACAGCTACTCACATTCAGTATCTCGTCAATGGGAAAGAAACTAGAATAGGAAGATACTTGGACAAAAAGTCGAAGAATTATGGAAGCTTGATATAAGGCAGTGGAGGATAATTGTGGTCAAAATCATATGGCATTGGCAAAGCTAATTGGCCTCAAAAATTTTTCGACTATTATTCTTGAGAAACACCAACATAATAGATGTGGGGGGTCTTTTTTGTTGTGCGTTGGGCTGGGTTGCCTACCGCGGTAGTAGGCTCGAGTATTCTGAGTAAGGGAGTTAAGACCGGTCCAACTGGAACTCAACTTGGGCCGGCTTGTGCGCAAACGTTGAGTCCAAGTCCAAGGGAACACGCTGCGAAGTGAGCTTATCCTTTGTTCCTGCCGCAAGAACTTTTCTCCAGTTTCTACCGCAGGCTTGACTTTTCTGCCGCAAAAAGAACTATTCTCCAGTTCTGCCACAGGTCTGACTTTTCTATTATGCAGCAAGTCTGTCTACCGCGTAGTAAGACTGTCTGTCGTGATTTAAAGCTGTCTGCCGTGCAGTAAAGCCTTCGGCCGTGCTTTAAAGCTTCCTGCCGTAAAGCCTTGTGCAATAGAGTTGTCTGCTGTGCATTAAAGCTGTCTGCAATTCTTTAAAGCTTCCTGCCGTGCTTTAAAGCCTTCTACAATGTGAATAACCACTCTTCGTTTTTACCGCAGAAACTCTTTTCTACTTCCTACGCATAAACAAATCTAAAACCCAAAGAAAATACCCATCAAACAAATGTTAGTTTAAATGGGTTAGCATATTCTCAAATATATACATACATATATGAGTATATATACTTATACGTATTCACATATACATATATAAAATATATTTTTTCAAAACATGAGAAACAGGGTATATGTATATATATACTTACGACAGGATAATGGTTAGTTTGTGTCAAAAGCAAAATACGTAATAACAAATAGAGAAGAAAGCTTCGGTAGGAAATGATTAGCTTGTATAATAATTAACACGGTAAATATAATGAAAATGTGCTATAGCAGAATAACAAGTACAGCAAGTAAAGACACCACAGCGGGACAACTAATGCGGCAGACGTGATAAAAACGTGCTACGGCAGGATGACTAAATACGGCAGATATAAGTTATAATGAGATAAATCCAATATATTTGCAATCAAAATTAAGTATTAAATCTGCCCATAGAATAAGTAAACCAAGAAGGAACCCAAACTCCAACTTCAACAACCTTATCATGGGGTCCTGCCACAAAAGTTGTTCATTTTGGAGAATAGGCCTAAATGGCTACTAACTATTACTTTTGGAGATTTCAAAGAGTGGGTTTGCTAAGAGGGAGGGAAAAGATGGTCCATTGATGCATGTCCATATTCTTGCCGCGTTTTCTCTCTTCTTTTTCTTTCTTTCTTTCTTTTTCTCCCCTCTGGGTGTTTTTTTTCTTCCCCTGTTTTTCACTCTTTCCCCTGTTTTTTCCTCTACCTCGGTCCTCCTCCTTTCTGTCGTGGTTACCTCCCTTTTATAGTGAGCTAATTCAATGAGATTTCTTCCTTTTACCCCTAGGGCTTCACCAACTGTTTTTGGTTTGTTGTGGGCATCCTTTCAAGATTACCCACTCACCCATTAGTTGCCCTGACCACTGCCATCTGCTCAGAACATGTTTGCTGCACGACAAAATTCTCTTTTGTTTGTTCCTGCCGTATACCTCTACCTCACTACCTAGCTCTATGGCACGCATCAGTGGTCCCAACCATTTATTACTTCTTTTGGGTAAGATATCATCCCAGTGGGATATGTTCCCAAAAGAAGTCATGGCAGGAAACCAAATATAGACCCCCTTTTCCCCTCACCACCAAACCACGCCCTCTGAATTTCTTTGACCGTGGGCTCACCTCCCTTGTATTGGCTGGGTACAGGTTGGTGGTGCCCCGACCCTTCTATGCTTGCTCCACTGTCTTTTGTTTTTGTCTCCCACGCCATTCCTGCCGTAGCAGATTAACTCTGTTTTGTCCTGCTGCAAGTCTTTCACACGTTTCCTACTGTGTTTGTCATTTTCTTTAGTTTGGGTTTTTCTTTCACGCAATTCCTGCTGCTAACACTTCCTGCTGCTCATTTTTTCCTTTCATCGTTCTTTTTCATATCAGTTCTCATGCCTATCTTTTTCTATACAAAAGGATTTGGGCTTTTGTGGGCCAAATAATGTTGACTGGATCAAAAGGGTCTTGGGCCCAATTTATCTTCATCTGCCGAAGCCATCCTGCCAAAGAACTATATTCTGCGGCAGACTTGCGTTTTGCCGTAGATTGCTTTCACTTGCACTTCTTTCTTTGGACCCTTCTTGTTCTTTGGTCTTCTTGGTGGGCCTTTGGGCCTTGCTCTTCATTGGGCTTTCTTCCTCATAAGCCTTTGGGTATAGATTTGCAAAAATGGGCATCAACATTTAGCCCCCTGAGCATATGGATTGCTCTTGCAATTCGTATGAGAAACCCATGCAGTTTTTCTTTTGCGGGTTGTTTAACAACTCACATGCGAATACTTCTCTTCTTTTCTTCGCGTGTCTGCTGTTTCAATATTTACTCTCCTTAGGCAAGTTGTTTTCTTTCTTTCTACAATTTTACAACCCTCCAAGGGTAGCCAAAAAGTTGTTGTTCATGAAGGTGGTACAGGGTCTGCTGGGCCTCTTTGGGCCTGCTGTATGCTTTCCTTTTGCCCTTCATGACTTGTGCCTGCTAGGCCTCTTTATGCCTGCTAGGCCTCTTTGGGCTTGCTGTACGCTTTCCTTTTGCTCTTCATGACTTATGCCTGTTGGACCTCTTTGGGCCTGTTGTATGTTTTCCTTTTGCTAAATTCCATTAGCCCAGTACTATCATTGGGCTTGTACTATGCAGTTTCGGGCTTCCTTGGCTCATTTCATTGCTTGCGGGCTCCTTTGTCCCATTTGGGCTCCTTTGTCCCATTTTATTCTTTTGGGCATCCTCAGCCCGTTTCATCACTTTCGGGCTCCTTTGTCCCATTTTACTTTTTTTGGGCATCCTCGGCCCGTTTCATCACTTTCGGGCTCCTTTGTCCCATTTTACTCTTTTGGGCATCCTCGGCCCGTTTCAATTCTTTACTCCCATGGGCTTTTACTAATTTCATTGGACTTCCCCGGCCCAATTACTGTATACTATCTTTGGGGCTCATGGGCTTGCCATCAACCTCTTACTTTCTTTGTTTACATTACTTTGGGCCTGCTGTGGCCCATTCTCATTTTTTCACGTCATACACTGTCCATGGGTTTGTTATTCTCTCTTTCCTGGCTCCTTTAAGCCCGTTTGCTTCCTCAAGGCCCATTTGTTTATTTCATGGACCTGTGATCCACTATTCCTGCCGCTTGGACTTAATGGTTTTTTCTCACTTTACTAACTCTTTTCTTCCCATATGGTTTTCATTCAAAGGGATTGTTGATGATGATGATGTGTGCATCCTTCTCTTCATCATTTCTTTACTTGTTTCTTGGTTTGCTTCTTGGAAATTCCTTGTGATCTTGAACTTCTATAATGGTACTCATTTCTTTATGTCTGCGGCAATTTGTATACTTATTTCTTCACGTTTCTGCAGCAGCACGTACTCATTTCTTTGCTTTTGTAGGGATAAATACTCATTTTTGCTTCCGCAGAATACATAGACACTTTCTGCTGCAATACATGCACTTATTTCTCTATGTTAATGCACCTCTTACTCTACTTCTGCTAGAGCATCATCTATACTGTAGGAAGTGAAGGTTGTAGCAGATTCTGTAGCAGAAGAATTAGGCTTGACTGCTTACTTTCCCCACGTATTCCTTACCATCATCTCTTCATCTCTTCATCCTTTCTTGTTGGGTTCTTCTTCATTATGATGTTTTATATTTTCTCATTTCTGCAGAATGCTCAAAATTGGCTCTTTGGATTCCTTAACTCTTCTTTCTGCCAACTTCGCGAACAACACTTTTGCGGAGCAAGGATCCTTCTTACAGTCTTCATTTTTCTTTTCTTTTAGCCACTTAAGGTTGCTTCACTTCGGGCTTCATTCATTCTCTAAAAATAGAGAAAGTGTTGTCTTCTACTACCTTCACATCTAAGCCGACGACTGAAAAGAGTTTCATCAAAACAGCTCTGTCACTCCACTTTCTTCAAGTAGATCAAAGGGTGACTTCACTCCCTTTTCTTGTGCCTTCTTCTTCTCTTTGCATTCACGTATCTTTATTTCTTTTTTTCTCAAAACAAAGCGTAGAGCTAGCATTGCAAGCCCTCATCATAGTAGAGTACTTTTTCATTTGTTGATAATACTTTCTGCCGTGTTGAAGAACACACGTATTCTTTGGCAGGATGAAGTTTCTGCGGAGAAAGATGTTGGGCTTTGTGGTAAGGCAAGTTTCTTTCAGTGATGATGTATTTGTGGAAGGCCTCCTTATTCGGAGCTGCTACTAACATGGGCAAATGTATTGTTGCAATAGTAGAAGACCTTTTAGCCCCCAAGATCATCAATACTCTTGTACCTCTGCTATTTGCATTACGAGCTGTTTCTAATTCTGTCATAAATTTTGGTTCTGCTGCAAAAGTGATCTTCCCGCAGAAGTGACTGAGTCTGCCACTCATTGTAAGGTGCCTACAAGTGGTGCCACTATAGATATTTTTCCAAGGGGAAATGAGGATGCTTTTATGAGAAATCTTCACTTTCTAAACACTTTCTTTGTCATTCTGCCATAGCCGCTGTTGGTGAGGATATTACTGCCTCTTTGATGATAAATGCATAGATGTTGTGAACTAAATCTCTTAACTTTGTTGTAGTCTTCCGCAGGTCTTATTTCTCCCAATTCTTCTTTCTCATGTTGCCAAGCTTGGCTGTGTCTCTCCAATTCTTGTGGCCTGCCATTGAATGCGTTGCTCAAGAGATGTTTGGACTTCATCGTTGATTTCCACCTTTTGTTCCTGTTGTTAGTTCCTTTGTCACTCAGCTTTTCTGCAGAGCACTCTTGAAGTTTTAAAGTCTCACGAAGAGCATTTTTTTTTTCTGCTGTAGTGCTTGTTGGTTCACCTTTTCATATGTTTCTGCCGTATCTTTCTTCATGGCAGGCCAGTAGTAACCCTTTTGCAGTAGGCATCTGTAGAGCTTTTTCTTCCTCTGGTGCTCCCCACACTCTCCTGAGTGTATTTCTTTTATAATTTCTTTTGCTTCTTTAGGGCCCAAACATCTTAAAGGGTCCCCACCATACCCTTTTTTGAAAAGGACCGTATCACGCAAAAAATATCGTGTTGCCAACCTCTTAAGTTTGTATCTTTTGCTGTGTTTTTGCGGCAAGATGCCTTCTGTCAGGTATTGCGTGAATGGGCTTCTCCAGTCTCTGCTGACGAACACAGTGTAACTTTCTTCTTTGTCTGCCGCAAGCTGGAAGGTCCCACACTGGGTTTGGACTTGATCTACGTCTTTACCCATACTTGGCTAATAGAAGCCTGCCCTTTGAAGCCTGTGGTAAAGGCTAACCTCCCCACAGTGTAACTTTCTTCTCTGTCTGCCGCAAGCTGGTAGGTCCCACGTTGGGTTTGGACTTGATCTGCGTCTTTACCCATACCTGGCCAATAGAAGCCTGCCCTTTGAAGCCTGCAGTAAAGGCTAACCTCCCCACAGTGTAACTTTCCTCTCTGTCTGCCGCAAGCTGGCAGGTCCCACACTGCGTTTGAACTTGGTTCGCATCTTTACCCATGCTTGGCCAATAGAAGCCTGCCCTTTGAAGTCTGCGGTAAAGGCTAACTTCCCCGCAGGATCCGCAAGTCTTGTCATGTACTTCTTTTAACTTTCTTTGGGCTTCCTCCTGCTGTACGCACCTGGACAAGACCCCACTTGGCATCCTGCGGTACAATTCTCCTTTTACCAGGGCATAGTCCTTTAGCATCTTCAGTTCTGCGGTGTCTTCTTCCTCTGTCAATGCCTCTCTTATGAGAATCCACCAATCTCCTTCACACTGTTCCTCTTGGAACCTTTCTTTCAACATCTTAATAGTAGACTCTTTCCTCTTGCTGACTTCTATCTTGGTGCTATCCCCTTCAAAAATTATTTGTGAGCCTAATACGGCCAACGCATTCGCAAACCGGTTTTCGTTCTTTGGAGTATGTTCTATTTCGAAAGTTGAAAACTTTTCCTCCATCTTTTGGGTCATTGCTCTGTACATGACTAGGCTAGGTTCCTTTAAGGAGAAGCTTCCTTTGGTCTGGCAGACCACTAAGTTCGAATCACCCATTACTCTTAAATGCTTGATTCACATTTCTAAGCACGCCCTTTCTGCCCTTGGGTAACGAATTTTTGTATCTTTTAGAGCATGGCTGATGTAGTGTATGCCACCTCCATCTTCTGGGCCAATTAGTGCACCTATGGCATACGAGTTAGTGGCTAGGTAAAGTAACAATGGCTTTTTGCGGATTGAGGCTTGCACCGTAGGAAGGTTCATCATGATCTGTTGTAGCCTTTTGAAGGCTGCCTGCTGTACTTCTTTCCTCAAAGCTTTGCCCCTTCTATCTCAGCGTGGAACGCCCTGGTAGGCTGTGTGGAACGCCCTGGCAGGCTGGGCTACTAGCTTGGCCTCGTGGTCCACATTCAATGTATGCACTATTAGCCCAGGATCCCATAATAGTATCAATTATGATTTCTCCTTTTCTGAAAGTCTTGAGCTAATTGAGATGGGTCTTGGTTCCTGTGGGTCCGACCCCAGGTTAAATTTCCTCCAATTTTTCTTCTGCCACAACCTATATATCCTTTTTTGCCACAACTTCTTTGTTTTTCCCTTCATTACTCTCCTCCTCCAAGCTTTCTTGAACCACGCAACACGCCAAGCTTTTGTAGAAGATACATGATGTTGCTGCTTCACATTGATACTCTAAGCACTTTGCGGCAGACTTTCTAAATTTACTGCAGAATGGGCCTTAGCCCCCCAGCATGTGAGACAACTGGATGAGTCTTTAGCTTTTTGAAGAAGACTTCCCAAATTTTGTTGCAGAATAAGATAGCCCCCAGTATACAAGAATAAGCCCTTAGCTTTCAGTAGGAGGCTTCCCGTGTTTGCCGCAGAATGAGCTTTAGCTCCCAGCGCATGAGACAACTGGATGAGCTTGATATCACCTTCTCTTGGTGTTGATGCTCCATCATGTGGTTCATGCATTCTTCAGTAAAAAAAATTAGATGCCATGGATCTACAAGTTGCCATACTGTAGAAATTCTTCGTTGCTAGAGAATTTGGAAAAAAGTTACTTCCCAAGCATGCTTTGACTTCATTCCACTGCAAGCACAATTGGTTCTCATGTATTTTATGCTACATATGATTGTGGCTATAGCTCTTCCGCAGATTCTTTCTAAAGACTTGCGATCATGGCGCCTTTGCGGGCTTGATTGAGTGTAGCCCCCATTATGGGCTTTTGCCAAGAACTCACAACCATGGTTCCTTTGCTAGCCTTTTGCTACCAAGACCCATATTTCATGGGTTTCTTCTTTGCTTGCTTTGAGTATGGGCATATTTAGATGGAGCTGGCTACGTCTCTTGCTTCATGGTTGGCTAGTAATAGCCAAAAGTTAGCGGCTTCTAATATAGAATTTTCCCATGACGTACCCACATCTTTCTAGGACATCATGCTTCTTTATTCTTGTGGCAGGATGCCTTTGCAGCAGAGTACCTTCAATAAAAAACTACGTAATATTTTTTTTTTTTTTTTTTTTTTGCAGCAATAAGATAAGCAACTCTATTCACGGCAAGATGTGAGTCAGCAATTGTTTCTGCTATTTCCCTTTTGTACACAAGCTAAAAGAAGCTTTGAGTTTGTCACTGTTGCAGAATTCTTCTAGGATGAGACATGGGCACCAATGAGCTTCATGACTTGAAAAGTGATGGTGGAGTTGTGTAGTTTGTAGTACAAGTGATCTGATACATTATTTCTTAGAAACATCATAAAGATAATGATCATTAATGCCACTCTAGGCATAAATCCTTTGAGGTGCTTCACAGAAAATTTCTCAACTCTTCAAGGTTGTTGAATCGGTTTGCTAGACCCGATAATGGACAAAGAGCAGCTTGTAGATTTGGGCTTCTTTATAGAGAGTACGCAATTACTGAGTGGTTGGCTTCATCCCAAGGTCTGGATTTAATTTGGACACTTCACCACCATATCACATGCCTTCAATGTATGCTTTGGTTGAAAGCGGATGTTTCGATATCGCCGAATCGATTACTTCTCCCTCCTCCCTTCATTGATACTGATATATTTGCTGATGTAGTAGTAAAAAATTGATTTGGCAAAAGTGAATATGAAAGGCTTTGTATGCACCTCTCTTACTTTGAGAACAAATCTCAAATTTGTTGAATAAGATCTAGACTTGAGCATCTTGTTGTAGCAGAATCGTCCACTGCTCTTTTACACATCTTCACAGTGTTGGTGTTCCCATGAATTCTTTATGGGGCAATGATCACTTTTGTTGTAGAAAATAATCATATTGGATTTGTGGTTGCACTTAGAAAGTTCAAGAATTCAATACTGAATTTTGTGGTAGGATATTTTGCGAAAAGACTTGTTGGAATACAAAATTCTGTTGTAGAATATTCTACCGCAGAATATTCTGCTGTGAACAGTCTGCTGAGGGATTTGCACTTTCTGCTACAAAATTTCTGCAGAGGGACATTCTGCACTTTTGGAAAAGTTTGCTGAGGGATACTTTGCGGAGGAAATAGTGATTTACAACAGTATAGTAATGATGAAAATTTTCAATTGGCTACAATAGCTTCATTTTTTTTTGTTTCTAGCTTTTGGTTCTTGAAGGGAAGTAGAGCTAGAATCACTAGTATGAGAAAATGATCAAAACCTTGTGAGGGAATGAAGGGATTTTTTTTTTCTAAGTGCTGGACCTGAAGGTGGAGATGGAGAGAGTTTAGAAAGCTTCTAGTGCTTCCTTAAAATAAATGAGAGCAAAAAGTGGTGGAACTTTTGGTTTTGCATATTTGAATAAGTGGCTTGCCACATGTCCCACATGCATCACAAGGAGAACAAGTGACATTTAAAGGATAGGACCAAGTATTGTGAAGGCCTTCTATTGTAGAGTTCTCAATATATTTCTGCTCTGTTTTAACATTGCTGTGTAGAATTCTGCTACGGCACTATCCTGCCGTAACGTTGCTGTATTCTGCCACAGAATTCTGCTGCGGCACTGTCCTGCCGTAACGTTGCTGTATTCTGCCGCAGAATTCTGCTACGGCACTTTCCTGCTGTAACGTTGCTGCGTTCTACCATAGAATTCTGCTATGGTACTGTCCTGCGGTAACGCTGCCACGTTCTGCCATAGAATTCTGCTATGGTACTGTCCTGCGGTAACGCTGCCACGTTCTGCCATAGAATTCTGCTATGGTACTGTCCTGCGGTAACGTTGCTGTATTCTGCCATAGAATTCTGCTATGGTACTGTCCTGCGATAACGTTGCTGTATTCTGCCGCAGGATTCTGCTATGGGACTGCTATGACGTTTTGGATACTTCCCTGAGAGTATAGCTTGGAAGGTTTAAGAAGTATAGCTTGGAAGGTTTAAGAATAGCTACATATCTTGCTTTGGTAAGGACTTGGAAACATGTTTGCGAGGGAGAAATTTCTCATTCTCCCCATCTTGATCCCAACTCCCCAGCGGAGTCGCCATTTTAATGTGGGGGGCCTTTTTTGTTGTGCGTTGGGCTGGGCTGCCTGCCGCGGTAGTAGGCCCGAGTATTCTGAGTAAGGGAGTTGAGACCGGTCCAACTGGAACTCAACTTGGGCCGGCTTGTGCGCAAATGTTGAGTCCAAGTCCAAGGGAAGACGCTGCGAAGTGGGCTTATCCTTTGTTCCTGCCGCAGGAACTTTTCTCCAGTTTCTGCCGCAGGATTGACTTTTCTGCCGCTGAAAGAACTATTCTCCAGTTCTGCCACAGGTTTGACTTTTCTTCTATGCAGCAAGTCTGTCTGCCGCGTAGTAAGACTGTCTGCCGTGATTTAAAGCTGTCTGTTGTGCAGTAAAGCCTTCGGCCGTGCTTTAAAGCTTCCTGCCGTAAAGCCTTGTGCAATAGAGCTGTTTGCTGTGCATTAAAACTGTCTGCCGTGCTTTAAAGCTTCCTGCCGTGCTTTAAAGCCTTCTACAATGTGAATAACCACTCTTCGTTTTTACCGCAGAAACTCTTTTCTACTTCCTACGCATAAACAAATCTAAAACCCAAAGAAAATACCCATCAAACAAATGTTAGTTTAAATGGGTTAGCATATTCTCAAATATATACATACATATATGAGTATATATACTTATACGTATTCACATATACATATATAAAATATATTTTTTCAAAACATGAGAAACAGGGTATATGTATATATATACTTACGGTAGGATAATGGTTAGTTTGTGTCAAAAGCAAAATACATAATAACAAATAGAGAAGAAAGCTTCGGCAGGAAATGATTAGCTTGTATAATAATTAACACGGTAAATATAATGAAAATGTGCTACAGCAGAATAACAAGTACAGTAAGTAAAGACACCACAGCAGGACAACTAATGCGGCAGACGTGATAAAAACGTGCTACGGCAAGATGACTAAATATGGCAGATATAAGTTATAATGAGAGAAATCTAATATATTTGCAATCAAAATTAAGTATTAAATCTGCCCATAGAATAAGTAAACCAAGAAGGAACCCAAACTCCAACTTCAACAACCTTATCATGAGCTCCTGCCATAAAAGTTGTTCATTTTGGAGAATAGGCCTAAATGGCTACTAGCTATTACTTTTGGAGATTTCAAAGAGTGGGTTTGCTAAGAGGGAGGGAAAAGATGGTCCATTGATGCATGCCTCTATTCCTGCCACGTTTTCTCTCTTCTTTTTCTTTATTTCTTTTTTTCTTTTTCTCCCCTCTGGGTGTTTTTTTTTCTTCCCCTGTTTTTCACTCTTTCCCCTGTTTTTTCCTCTGCCCCGGCCCCCTTTTTCTGCCGTGGTTACCTCCCTTTTATAGTGAGCTAATTCAATGGGATTTTTCCCTTTTACTCCTAGGGCTTCACCAACTGTTTTTGGTTTGTTGTGGGCATCCTTTCAAGATTACCCACTCTCCCATTGGTTGCCCTGACCACTGCCATCTGCTCAGAACATGTTTGTTGCACGACAAAATTCTCTTTTGTTTGTTCCTACCGTATACCTCTACCTCACTACCTAGCTCTATGGCATGCATCAGTGGTCCCAACCATTTATTACTTCTTTTGGGTAAGATATCATCCCAGCAGGATATATTCCCAAAAGAAGTCATGGCAGGAAACCAAATATAGACCCCCTTTTCCCCCCACCACCAAACCACGCCCTCTAAATCTCTTTGACCGTGGGCCCACCTCCCTTGTATTGGCTGGGTACAGGTTGGTGGTGCCCCGACCCTTCTGTGCTTGCTCCACTGTCTTTTGTTTTTGTCTCCCACGCCATTCCTGTCGTAGCAGATTAACTCTGTTTTGTCCTTCCTGCTGTGTTTGTCATTTTCTTTAGTTTGGGTTTTTCTTTCACGCAATTCCTGCTGCTCACACTTCCTGCTGCTCCTTGTTTCCTTTCATCGTTCTTTTTCATATCAGTTTTCACGCCTATCTTTTTTATACAAAAGGATTTGGGCCTTTGTGGGCCAAATAATGTTGACTGGATCAAAAGGGTCTTGGGCCCAATTTATCTTCATCTGCCGAAGCCATCCTGCCAGAGAACTGTATTCTGCGGCAGACTTGCGTTTTGCCGTAGATTGCTTTCACTTGCACTTCTTTCTTTGGACCCTTCTTGTTCTTTGGTCTTCTTGGTGGGCCTTTGGGCCTTGCTCTTCATTGGGCTTTCTTCCTCATAAGCCTTTGGGTATAGATTTGCAAAAATGGGCATCAACAATAGATATCATGAAATTTCAATGTCTTGTGAAAGACTTAAAGAATAAAAGTATATGGAATTTCAAGATGGTCAAGCCTGAACACAGAATTTCCGAGACAAAGTCAATTACTTTGAATACATATATTTTACTTCAGAAAAAAAGAATTTATATTTTAGTTCTTGCTATAGAAAAAAGGCTTGCAAGTGTAAGAAGAGTGCTAGAGTGAATTTAGATCATTTTTAATATAAGCCTTTTGAGCTTTTTCTGAAATAGTGAATGATCCTGTGATTGGTGAATGAGTCCCAAGTCCTAAACCTTAGATAAGTGTAGTCCCTCACCAATACTTTTACTTGGTTAAGTATGTTGCTCTGCTCAAGTGAGTAATTCCTTGAGTTCTATCCCAATCTCCTTTACTTCTTTTGTATTTCTCCACTACTACTATAGTAGCTGAGAAGATATACAAGCGGTTTATCTGGGAGGAAAAAGGGAAGGGAAAGGCAGTAACATGGAACCTATGAATTGAAATTTTAAATTGACCAAAAGGGATAAGAAAAATTACATCAATTTCTCCAACGCAATCCAAATATAGACAATCAAAGTAAATGATTAATGAGCCAAATATCTTTGGCTTCCAATCATATATGTTAAACAATATAGTATAAAACAGACAATCCTAATATACAAAGATAAAAAGAAGTTTCTTGGGCCTTGATAGAAGCCAAATATCTTTGACATCCAGTGTTCATTTTGGTGCAATGTTTTAGTCTCAAAGAGAAAAAAACAGTAAGTGGACAAAGTGCCCCAGCTATACTCATCCATTCGCTTCTTTTATCAGCTTCATAAACTCTTCATCAGTGCTCTTAAGCATCAGTGGCAAAGGGACTTCCACTCCACTCTGCAGAACTTCCTCATGCCTAGGCTTTATCCTCTTCTCCAAACTAAAAGCAAAATACTGAGGAAACTCTTTCAATTCCTCCAACTTCTTCTCCATCACCCCAGCAAAGTACTCAAACTTGGGCTTAAAATTTTTCTCTATACTGAAAGTGAACAATGCTGGGCACCTCAAAACCATATCCATAGCCTCATCCTTTGAGAGCCCCAAAGTCTCCAAATACTTCAGCTTGGGAATAAGGGTGTTCTCTACACTAGAAACCAACAAGACTGAGTCATGGTAAGCCAAGGCCTCCAAGTCCTTGAACCCAATTCTCTGAAGGTAATACAAAGCTGGTTTGAGCTGGTCTCTCACACTAGAAGAAAGCAATCGTGGGCACTTGTTGATGACCACTCTAAATCTATTTTCTGGGACTCTAAGATATTGTGAGAGAAAATTGAAAACTGGGATAAGGTCAGTTTTGACATTAGAGGTGAGAATTCTGGGACACATGCCAAAGATCCTTGGGAAGTCCTTTTGTTGAATCCCATTGGATTGGAGGAAGGAGATGATGGAGTGGATGGATTCTAGAGTAGCTGAGTGAAGAGAAGGGTTTTGGGACAAGGCCTTACCTGAGTCAACACCCATAATTTCAAGGCAGAGGATTTTTTCTTTGATTTGGAAGGAGAGGTTTGCATGAGTTGGTGTATAGAGTGGGTGATTTTGAAGAAGGCTTTTGGGTTTTGCAGCCAAGTTGGCGTTTAGTTGTTGGCAATTTGGTGGTGGGAATGATGGCTTCTGAGGAGAGAAGCAGAGGGAGGAGTGTAGTGCTGTTGCTCCTGGAGCTGGCATGGTGTTCCAACAGTGTTCTGTGAGTTTGTGGCCGTGTGGGAAAGAGAGTGAGTGAGAGAGAGAGAGAGCCTCTTGAATGAGATGTCATCCGGTTGGTTTTATTTTTTGCATGTGGTAGTGGCACGTGGCAGATTGCTTGAAAATAATTGGTTAAGATTGGATTTCAAAGATTGTACAAGCATAAAGCAATAGATCTACATCACATCCCCAATAAACCCCTAACTTGTTTTGTTTTTGTTTTTTTTTTTGGGTAAATACAAAATACCCCTAACTTGTTTAACCAAGCCTTTTTTACCTTCTTGAACTAAAGAAAACATACCCTCAAGTCCTTTATCAAAAATACAGAAACAAACGAAAGCACCCAAATTTACCTTTACTTTACTTCCCACTCCCGCCTCTTCAACTTCAACTGCTGCTTAAACTTGTTGATGAAATCATCAGTCTTGGCATCCACTTCTTAATCCTCAGTTACATTAACCTTCCCTTCCCTCAATGTGACAGGCCTGCGAGCCTCAACAACTTTAATATCATCCTCTTGAAAGTGTAAAAATGCAGACTTACACTCGCAGAGTTCTTCATCTTCCTTGCCAGGAGCTTTGTTGGTACCTCCACAGAAGCTGGCTTTGTATCAGACTTGCTTCTACTAACATCAGCTCCCTTTATCTGGCTGTATATTAGGCTCTGTTCCTCTTGTTCTTGTTGTTCTTCTTCATTTTCTTGACGAGGTTGCTGAAAAGTGTAATGGGTGTCTGATCTTTCCACCTTAAACTTCCCGGAAGATTTGTTTCCCTTTGTAGAAATAATTATATGTATCTGTTTTGGAGATTGCTTTCTTTGTTGAAGAACGTACATAGTGAATATGCTTATACTGTGTCTGTGACATTTAAAGCTAATTGAATAAAGCAGAGGATGGAAACGTGAATCTTGACATTTATATGGATGAGAATTATCTGATCATTAACAGCAGTAAAATGTTCTTTGTTGTTGTGATTGTTAGTGTCTACAGTCTACTGAATCTTGAAATAATGGTGCTTGTGCTCATATATATGTAGAGAGATTTGGCATGAATTTGCAGGAGTTAGAAAATTACATGTAGCAACCCTAGATGTGATGGATTTCTAGTGATTGATGTTTCAATTGCAATATCCATTTTCCATTCAGCTACATACTGACAAGATGGAGGTGGGCTAGCTCAAGTTTGCTGGGAAATTGCTAGTCTAGTTGAAGGTGCAAGCTTACCTGATGCATGCTATCATACTCATCTAAACAAATTCAGTAATCTAAACTAAGGGGGGGAAAAAAATTTGGAAGTGAAATTTATAATCCAGTAAGTTTTCCGCTTAAGATAAATAAGCCTCCAATTCGTGATTATAGCACTAACTCCAACTTTCAGATACATTAAAGGTAGTTAGCAGCCCAAGCTGGCGAAAAGTAAAGAAAAAATTCTCCAATTATCATGCGATGGTACAGTAGTATAAACTAGTCTATTTGCTTGCGTCAAAAAAGAATTTTGTCCACTTGCAATGATGTTAATGCTTCCTTGTAGCAAAACAAGACTGAATTAGATAGTAGACAAGGAAAAATTTTAAACAATAAACTATCTGCAATAAAATTTAATTCAATTGTGTAGATCAGTGTAAAAGGTATATATCTTAGCAAAATAACTTTCTTTTGTTAAAGGTTTCAAAAAAAAAAAACAAAATCTTCGGTTAAAATATATATATATATATATACATCAAAAGATCTTCGGTCAAAATACACTTCCCCACTAGGGGTTCTTTCAATCTAACTCCAAAAACACAATGCCTGCAATGTCTCTTTGTCATCTTGGGCACTCATAAAATATGGCTTCCACCATTTGTAGGTCATTGACTTCATAACCTTTTACACATGCAATACTTGCTCTTCAAGTGATGGAGAAATTCTTATTGCCCTTAGACTTACACATTTGACCAAAGATTTTCATGTCAAGATCTTTGTTTCTCAATGTTGTAACAAAATTGTCCATACATGGTCATGCAAGCTTCCTGCAAACAAAATGGAAAGTTTAAGGAAAAATACTGAACCATTTTTTGGTAAACATAAGTGCCAAAAAGATCTCACCTCCATCGAATGCTAAACCCTTTTTTTTCATAATTCAATAATTAAGGATGGGGGAATTTGAACCCTGGATCTCTTCATTGGAAACACCATGAGGTGCCAACCAATTGAGCTACAAGTCTCTTGGCCATCTAGCGCTAAATTGTTTTATTACACTCCACTTCTTTAATCACCTTGAAATTCTAGTACTTGGGGGACTTTTTAAGTATGGTTTAGTGTTTAATGGGAATAAAATGAAAATAGGCCTCAAGCCAGAATGCCACATGGTGAGATTCAGAGTATAGAACAGAAAATTCTTTGTGCCATTGAAATCAACATAAAATGACTTTAATCTTTTTTTTTAAACGAGACAAGTTTCCTAGATGATACATCCTCAATCAACCAATTCAAACCATTTGAACTTCACAACTCATAACTAGCAGTGTGAATAAAGGATGTGCTTGGATTAACCAAAATAAAGCTCCAATAAGCAAATTGATCCAAATGACCAAAAAGGTATCTCCCCAATCAATCCACAATAAACCAATTTGAACCCCAAAATGCAAATTCATTAACATTCAAGACTGGACTAGGGCTAGCAAAAACAGATGAAAACTATTGACATCAAGTTATTTTACTTGCCTAGTAACTCTCATGTACTTCAACGAGTTTACAACACCAGCTTTAAACCATGCCTCTTATGTCAAGTCATACACAATCAAGTAAAACAGCCATGTCCAATCTGATAACTTCTATCAAATTCTTCAACAATTCTAAGATAGACAATTGGAAAAACAATAACTTTCTGACCAGTTGACTTTTATATAAGCTTCTTTTTTCCCTTAATAGATCCAAAACTAAATCTATTCCCGCCATTTTTGGTACCTTCTATCCTAAAACCAATCACAAAGACAGAAACTTTCTTATCTTTTTACCATACCCAGTAAGGAAAAAAAAAATCAACTTGCTGGGTTCTCTTATTTTCATGAGAAAATTACGGGGTTTGGTTTGAAAGACAAACACAAATCTGCGTGTATAAATAGAAAACTGATCTCTCTTTTGTTTGTGTTTATAAATATTAAATAATAATATAGTACCTATACCATATGTATTGTCAAGCTGATTCTCAAGAAACGCGTCAGAGTAAGAGGAAGCAAAGGACACCAGAGTGAAGAGATGACTGTTGTGTCGACTAAATGGGTAGAAAGAAGGAAAGACTATATTTACATTTATATAAATACATTAAAAATTAAGAAAAAGAAAAAGAAACCAGAAAGAAAGGGAAGGATTTAATTAAATAGTAAAAGAAAGAAAGCTTAAAGCTTACATCTTTGAGCGTTGAAGAACATAAGAGCCATGTGGAGGGCAAGGGTGCAATTGTCAAGGGGAGGATGTGCGTGGCAGTGGCGTGGGAGGGTCTTGATGATAAGCCTATGTCCGCCTTGCCACCCCATCAGACGTCCTCACATTCACAAGCTGTCACGACTTTGAGGAATGCCACCACCAACCTCTGCCGACCATGACGCCTATGTCTTCATCACCTCCACCCTCTTCTCTTTTTTCCCTTTCCTCTCCGGCAGAACACACTATCATTAACAGTAAGACCAAAGTTTATTTTAGTTTAGTTTGGTTAACCATAGTTAATGTTAAGTTGTTGGCTTTTAAATCAGGTGGCATATTCTACACCATTGATTTCTTCCTTTTAAATCCTAGCCTTTAAATGGAACCTCTTCTCCATTTCACTTTGAAATGGAGAGGATCCGGATCCAAAAGACACTTCTCATGCTATGATTTTTGGTTATGCTCAGGCTTGGCATAACTAGAGTTTAAAAGACACTTGTTAATAGCATATACAAAAATTCTCACTAGGGTTTCAAACCACAAACATCAGGCTCATTCCTAGGGTTTCAATACTATTGGGTTATCACCTGAACCCCATCAAGTAAAGAATTGAAATCAGACAAGTAACCTGGGTTTCTGATTTGTGCAGTTAAAGCCTTTAATGTTTTGCATATCTCTGATGCTCTAGGATGCGCAGGACTATCAGAGAGAAAAGCATGAATCTCATTTCTGAGTTCTATCCAGCTGCAGCCTGGTTGCTTCTCCACTCTACTCTTTTTCATCAGTACCCTGACTCTCTCAACCTCCTCCCAACTAGCAGACTCAGCATGCATATTTGACAAGAGCACATAATTTGAAGTTTTATGGGGTTCAAATTCTAAAAGCTTCTCAGCTGCATGTCTACCAAGTTCTAGATTCCGGTGTACCCGGGAAGCTCCAAGCAATGCACCCCATATTCCAGCATTCGCTTTGATCTTCATTCCCCTCACCATGTTGAAGGCTTCTTCTAGCCTCCCCGCTCGGCCAAGCAAGTCAACCACACAAGCATAGTGCTCAGCCAAAGGTTCAACACTGTATACTTCAGACATGCTTTTAAACAATTCTAAACCATGATCAACTAGGCCAGCATGACTACATGCAGACAATACTCCAACAAAGGTGACTGGATCAGGAGCTACCCCATCAACGAGCATCTCTTCAAAGAGCTTTACAGCTTCTTTGCCGTACCCATTTAAAGCAAACCCAGCAATCAAAGAATTCCAAGATACAACATCAACATTATCGATATCTTTGAACACAAGTTCAGCATCAAAGACCCTCCCACTTTTAGCATACATGATGATCAGAGCATTGCTAACATATAAATCATTCACATAGCCACTTTTTACAACCAGATGGTGAATTTGCTTCCCAACTTGCAAAGCTGCAAGATTGGCACATGCACTTAGTCCACATGCAAAAGTTGACTGATCAGGTTTCTTTCCTTCCTGCCCCATCAACATGAAACTCTTCAGTGCATCCAAATATAGCCCATTTTGCATAAAACCTGTAATCAGAGAATTCCATGAAACTGTATTCCTTTGACCCATCTCCTCAAATATTTTAATTGCTTTATCCATCTGTCCCACTTGAGCATAACCAACAATCATAGTATTCCATGAAACCATGTCCCTATTGACCATTTGTCTAAATATACAGTGAGCATTGTCCATTCTCCCACACTGAGCATAACCTGAAATCATTGTGTTCCAACAAACAATATCATGGGTGGCAATCTGACAAAATAGTTGACTAGCTTCATCCATCCTTTTGCTTTGTACATATCCAGAGATCATTGCTGTCTGGGCCACAGTATTTTTGTAAGGCATGCGGTTAAGATATTCACGTGCTTCATCAATCTTACCAACCCGAACAAACCCATTAATCATTGTAGTCCATGATACAGAATCCCTCTCAGGCATTTCCATAAATAGCCTCTTAGCCTCATCAATTTGACAGTACTGAACATATGCTGCAATCATTGCATTCCAAGAAACCACATTTCTACTTGGCATCTGATCAAAAAGTGTCCTAGCCTTAACAATCTCACCATTTTGTGCAAACCCAGATAACATAGTAACCCACGAAACAACATTTGGGTTCGGAATCTTTTTAAAGAAATGCCAAGCAGAATCCAAATCACCAACCTCAACAAACCCGTCCACCATCATATTCCAAGAAACCACATTCCTCTCGTCCATTTCTTCAAAAAACTGCAACCCCAAACGCATTTCCCCGTTTTGAGTATAACCTGCTAGCATTGAATTCCATGAAACTAAATCCTTGACTGGCATCTTATCAAACAATTTTTTGGCATCATCAAAGTGCCCCTTCTTTGCATAACCGGAAATCATTGCATTCCAACAAACACTGTCTCGCTTATCAGTAAGCAAATCAAATAGATTTCTAGCCTTTTCAAGCTCCCCATTTCGCGAAAAGTAAGTGATCATTAAAGACCAGGAAAAGCGGTCTCTTTTAGGCATTTTATCAAAAAGTTGAGAAGCTTCCTCAACCTTGTCATTGTGCAGATAACCAGCAATCACAGAGTTCCAAGAAACCAAGTTTGGGTGAGGCATTTCATCAAACAGCCGACGTGCTTCACCTAGTCTACCGTTCTTCATATAAGCCGAGATCATGGAGTTGTAGCTTACAGTATTCTTTAGTTTCATTAGTGAAAAAAGTTTAACAGCTTCTTCAATCTGACCCGACTTACCCAATTGGGTAATCTTCAGATTCTGGTTAAACACATGGCTTCCTTTCTCACCTATCAACCTGAGCGTCATAGCTCCTTCAGAGTTCAGCCACTTGCACAAGCAAACCCTGTGAACTTTTTTTTTTTTGCCGCCAAGGTCCTTGAGCCTAATCAAGTCATGGATGGCACATTAGGCCACCCATGTTTAAACAACAAGAAACCCACTAGCAATAGGACTTGCTCAATTTTGTTAGCTATAATATTAAGTCCAAAAATTCGATTCGATGTGTATAAAATGAAGAGCAAGGAAACTGAAACCAAACTAAACAAAGGGTAATGGAGAAGGAAGTAAAAATTGGTAAATAGCTAAAAAGAAGCTTTGCTATGAATGGTCAACGAGAGCCTTGACCATGACACAGTCCGGTTGAGAATCAAGGAGACCACCTGAGTTTCTACAGTGGTTGTTGGAGGGTGGGTGGCGCAATGGTGGCTGGTGAGAGACGTGGCCCGTACGACGATGGGGACTTCGCATGAGGGTGGTGGTGGCAGCAGAGACTGTGAGGTTGAGACTTGAGAGTTGAGACAGGGCAGATGTGTGTGCGCGCGCGTGTTTTTGAGAAAAGAAAAAGAAAAACGCGGGCTAGAGATTTGTAGTAAATAGTAAAAACTGTAACTTAACTGCCTACTGTTGGCGCTAAAGCTAAAGATTGTTAGCTAACGAGTGAGTGTTTTTTGAGCGAAGTTTGTTAGATTTTTTTTTTTTGATAAGCGGAGTTTGTTAGACTTTGTATTACAACTTACAATCTCGTCACTTTTGTTTTTTTTTTTTTAACAAAATCCATTTTTACCACATCCCGTGTCCTATGGGGATTAGGAAAAATTTTTTGGCAAAAATCCAAGTTACGTAAATTATCATACTCATCATTTTTTTTTTAGAGGTACTACGTCCACAACATTTTTACAAAAAATCATAAGTGGTTAGTTGTTATAAGTTCAAATTTGAACCTAACACTAAGATTACTTTTTTTTTTCCAACAATAACAACCAGTAACAACCTGCCACTTAATATTTGTTATAAAAATATTGTGAACATTTTATTTCTCCTTTTTTTTTTTTTTTTTTTATGAAATCATTTTCATCAATAAAGTTTATCTTTTTTCCATTTTTATCCACATATTATGATTCTTGCAAATTTGATAGCCGACAATATTGACTTCTGAGGAATGTAAAAATTAAATTAAAAAAAAAAAAAATTTGTGACAAAAACCCTTAAGGATCAAAATAACAAATGAACTAAATTTAAAAGGTGCAATTTAAACTTCTGTCAACATTTTACGATGACTTAGAAGTAGCCAATAATCTGTAGATTCTACACCTCGCATTGCCATAAAAGGACTTATTCCACTCTTTGCGAACTCAACCTATGAGGGTAAAGTTTGGAATTGGAGCCCTGCTGTGAAACACGTTTATCTTAGAAGGGAAAAGAGAAAAGGAAAAAGGCAAGAAAAACAAATACTTTACGGGAATTATCCACTCCAACTTTAATCTAAACACATCATGAACACCTATATCTCAACAAAAAACAAATTCCTTTTTTTATTTTATTGGTTGAAAATCCGTTAGTTACATTGGAGGAAAGGAGATTTGAACTCAAAATATTTCTATTGGAAACACCAAAAGGTGCCAACAAAATTCCAATTAAGAACACAAATTCATGCAATAAACAAAGATTCACAAGTCATACTATACAATTGTTTGGCGCACAAACAATTCGAACACTTCACAATAAGCTTTTAACAACTACTAATAAACGCCAAAATGCTCAGACCAATTGATTAATTACTTATTTTATAGATCATATCTTCAGCTGCATTTGGGTTCATTCATGTTCCACAAATAAACACTTCATTAAATTACCACAAAGAGTCAATGCACTAGCAAAGACAAAGCAGAGTTGGAGGTTCATAATCATCTCTTGACTCAGTATAAGGATCATTATTTTTTTGTTTTCAAGAAGCAGCAACATCAAACTAATGCAATAAAGTTTAATTGAGGAAGATACATGACTAAAGAAAGCCATTGTGCAATCACTTTAAAAAGTTAAAATTATCTGCTTTTTGGAATGACTCTCACTCTTCAGATCGAATCTCAAAGCTGCCCGTGGCTTCTACTTATAGAGTGGTGTCGAAGGACCTTTTGGCCATGGGTCCGGTGATCATCCTGCAAGAGCAAATCATTGCATATAATGCTGGATTTAGTGAATTGTTCTGTGCAACAACTGTAAGAGATGCACCCCTTGCAAAGAGAAGAGAAACTTCTATCTTTTTTTTTTTTCCTAATCTAATTTATTGAAAATTTTAAAAGAGCATACACCCCATGTACACAGGCAATGTACTAGGGAAGGAGAAACTTTTATCTTCCAAAAAACCAGAAATAAAAAGCTTCTTTCTATATGCTTCAATAACTAAAGGCTAATATGACACCTTTCCTTTTTAGAAATGGTACACAAAATAGGGTATACACATAGATTTCCTTACTCCTGCTAGGTAAATTGAGTATCTGTAACCAACACCTGCTCCTGGAAGTGGCTGTCCAAGTGTTAATTTCAGCCAAAAAACATCATGTTTTATGCATTGATATAATCTTTAAAAGCACTTGAGTAAGTTAAACAAGTCACAACATTTATTTATTTGCAGTTAATATTTCAAAAAAAAAAAAAGGAAAAAAATTGAGAACGTCAAACAAGTTGCTTAAAGAAAACTGAGAAATTAAACAGTCTATTTCATAGGAGGGGAAAAAATTCAATACAAACCTTATACAAAGATGCTGCTGACTCAGACTGTACTGTCTGAATTGCAATATTTCCCAGTGATCGCAAAGCATCCAGTGCATCTAGGGTCAGCTGCCACCCACAAATTGCAATAGCATCACCACTGGTGCTGGAACAATAGCTACTACAACCAGCAGCTGCAACATTTCCATTCACCCAGGGGCAAAACTGGTTGTGATGGACAATTGGATCAAATTCCATGGCTTCTTCATAATTGCTTTCCCCTTTTGGAATCCCTGAAAAAGCAAATTGTGTTCATGCATCACCCATAAAAAGTAAGAAAGCACAAATCTGTAAAATCTTAAAGCTTTAACTGAAGGGGGAAAACCACATAACATTGGCAAGTGTAGTTAAATGAACTAGGTTTAATGGACAACTCAATGGCATTTTTCATTTCTGAGACTGAGATTAGGATATTACCACTTCCAACAAAGCAGAAACTAACTGAAAACCCAAAATAAAATTAAATAGAGAATGAGGAGGGCAAAAATAGTTAAAACTAATCTGGGATCTGCTTAGCCACATATTCTATGCAGAGGAAGACACATTTCTAATTACAGATTTAACATATTACAGAATCAAAAAGGTAACGCAGCACAGTTGTTTGAGTCTTAGGTCAAATGACACATATTTTGATAGTTTCCATCACAGTTCATCTAGACTACATAGGCAGGACTGTTTTTTTCCTTTTTTGATTGGTAAGTTACGCACCCAGTGGGTCTTGAACCTGCAACCTCACCCTCCACCTAATACTTATAAGGGAAGAAGGTACCACTTGAGCTAGAGCTCATTGGCAACTGCATTGGCAGGCCAATGTACATAAGATTGAATGACAATGAAGAAACTGTTTCAAAATATAGTAAAACTAAATGAAGAAATACAATCAAAACTTAATTGAAATGTATGCATACAAAAAAAGAAGCAGAAGCCACATAAAAATGCTTGTTACACCCATCAGGTGAGACACTCCATGCTGCTACACCTCAATGCATGCTTGTATTAGAGGCTTTGTCCATAATATGTGGATCCTTACATTTCAATTACACGGGGAAAAATTCAAATAGTGACTCAGTGAAGTGTGTATCTGTGTGTTTCTATTTGTCCAAGGTAGTTGTGTAGGTAATAAATCCCAAAATAACCGACAAGAAACAATATGACACCAGATCTAGATTTTATTACCCAAACCTGTATGTGTATATATACATAAACACTTCTGGTTTCAACTTCCAAGTTTCAAAAATCAAGCCAACAGAAATAAAAGGACCCACAATAATATTACAATTAAAATAGTAATAATTATTGTGATGCCCTGCTACATAATATGTGAAACTAGATAGGGAAACAAATCTGAATTTCTTTAATATCTAGCTCCATTTGTTGGTCAAAACAGTTTGTGGTCATATTCATAACCTAAGGTGTGATAAATGCATATCAACTGATCTGAATCACCTTCAAATGACCAACCAGCTGTAAGGGCTTAGATGAGTAAAAATCAAAGCTGACCTAATGGTTACCATATCAAATTTCTGATGTCTTTTCTTCTTGGGCCTTTCTTGACCGTCCAAAACTTAAAATCCTTTTAATTTTCTTTTGGCCATTTTAAACTACATCTTGACTAGCAAAACTAGGGACACAGCCAGGGGTGCATCCAACCCACCAACACGACACCTTGGGTTGGAACTATTTTTTAGTCACAGTTTTGGGTTGATAAACGCATCTAACCCGACCCATCCCAACATATTTATAAGTTTATTTTATTACACTTGTTTTAATTTTTAGTTTGATTATTATTGGTATTGTGAGAATTAGTTTTGATGAATTTGGAAATTTAGAATATAATTTAGGCACATTATGTTAACTGTAATAATTTAATGGAAAAAGAGGCTTAAATAGTTTATGAAAAAAACCCCTTTTTTTTTTTTGCAAGGCATGAAACATTTAAGCCCCAACCTGACCCATGTGGGTTGGGTTGGTTTCTACACATGTTATAGGTTGGGTTGGTTTCATATACTATCAAAGAAGACCATGAGAGTGAAGACTAGGAACCTGAAAAAGCGGAGAGCAATAAAGTCACAAAATTTACCTACACCATTTGCAACTGCATAATCTAACCCTACATACACAGTTGTTGTAAAAGATGATTTACCAGCATTCATGACCTCTTTCTTGGTTGTTTCATAACCAGAGAACATATTAGCGTTGCAAGAAAGAGAAGGATGGGTATTGTTCTCAGGTACTAACTTGCCACTTTGACTTATCTTTTCACCACTTTCAGCAGATTCAGTCTTAGCAGAACCATCAATTTTTGAGCCACTATCAGCCCTTCCAACAGATCTAGATAACATTTCCTGGCTGTCACCATGGGGATCCTCCCTATTAATTTCATCAGGGACAATCTCATCCATTAGTCCAGGATCTGGAGCAGATTCACCTGTCTGGCCCTGATTTTCAGCATCTTCTACTCTAGGTTCGACATCACCAACTACACTATCTGCTCTATGGACAGATACATCAGCACCGTGAATTTCTGCCTCATGACTAGCACACATCCCAACACTTCCTCCACTAATTCCAAAACTTAACCCGTCCCTAGCTTGAGCAGTCACAGTCTCTGCATTGAAAATCTCTTCCCCATCATTTGTACTACTAACACCCATTTCTCCTGGGACTGCAGCAGCTGGTTGGAATCCAATGCTCTGCTGAGCCTGGTTACTATAATTCAATTCCGATGTATCATTCATGTCCAGATTTCCATATACACTAGAAGAGGGGAAGTGAACATCATCGACATCTGCTGGATAATTTTCTACACTTTCCATAGAGTCATCATTTGGACTATGGCAAACAGTATCCATTGCAATGACTGATGATGCACGTGTAGAATCCCTAGCTGATTGGATCCCTATAGGTTGGTCACTTCCATATCGAAATGATGCAACTCTGTTGCCTTCTGTGTAAAGTTCAAAGCCCATTGACTGGCTAGGACCAGCACCAGATGAATCTCTATGATATGATGAACAGTTTGTATCAAAAATATCAGAGTCACGAGCACGTTTTGAAGGCCCAGCTGAATATTGTCTGCCATCTGTGACTTCATCACCATCACGATCAATGACAGTGCCTTCAACACTATCAGCTTGTTGCATCCTTAAGTGTGGCCTATCATCTGAGCTTCCACCTTTCTCCAAGCTCCGCTTACGAGAGCTGGGACCCCGTGATTCATATGAAGCTGCACGGTCACCAACCTCACTGCCTGCAGGCTGCCCAATTATGAGGTCCCGTCCCATATCTGCTGCATCTTGAATATTTTCAGACATCCTGCCCGATTGAGTAAAAGGTAAACCTCCTGCCATCGTAAGGTTCAAATCAACATCTGGGTTTGTCTGCAATTTTCCATCATTTGTAGTTGCAACTTCATCACGGTCTTCAGTATGTTCTCTTTCCATGTCATCAGCAGCAACCCAGCCACTAATTCCACTGGCTGCACTTACCCCACGTGTCAATCCCATTTTTTTGCTTGCATCTGGAATATCAATATTGTTGGGAGTGAACCGAGCAGGTCGAGTAACTGTTAAGAAATCCGATATCCTAACTGTGGCACCACATAAGCCACAATCAAGCAAAGGTGACCTGGACTCACATCTAGAATCCTTAACTAACACTTTACTCTTCCCAGTATCTCTTTTAGCTGCCCCAGGCAGTGGTTTCTTGCTTGATCCAGGATCCTGTGATAGATGGAGCTGAGGCTGGGTAGGGCCAACTGAATATCCATTCCTCGCTGATTGAGCAGAATGTTCTTCGCAGTCTTGAACATTTAAAAGCCATCTTGGTTCCCATCCACAGACGCTTATAAGCTTCTGGGCCTGCCAAAGGACAGAGGCAAAATTAGAAATACATGAGCATGTAGATTACTAGAAAAAGTAAAGAATGAATAAGTGTTAACAGCCAGCAGAAAGCACACAAACATATCTTACCCGAGAATATAAACACAATGCTCCATCCTGAGAGCTTTCAAGTTCTGGTATACTCTCTGGTTTAATATCTACTTCCCCTGACAGAAAGCGGTCAACCTGTGGGCCCCGAGAAACCCGCATCAGCTCAATTGCAGATGTGGCCACAATGGGAAGAGATTGAAATTGCAGAAGTCCATCACATCTATCTTTGTATCCCCCAATCAGGGCAGATTGAGGGGTTGGAGGAAACTGCACCAAGCTCTCTGGGCAGCTATTTCCCCTCCAAGGACAACTGACTTTGTGCGCAGAATCCAGCTGTTTGGCAAAGGCTTCACCAGCCTTTTGGACTTCAGCCACAAAAGAAAGAAGGAAAGAAAAGGAAAGGAAATATTAGCTAGGACAAGCTAATTCATCTGTTACTAAATCATCAAATAAAGTTCGTTTAAACAAGATGAAACCAACAAATAGATAAACATATTTGAAATATGAAAATAATATCACTACAACTGGGACTAGGGAAACGAGTGCAACTACTATGACTCCCACTATGATGCAAGTTCAAGGTTGTCCTAAGGTTCAATGATTTGAAGGTTCACCCTACATAGAGTATAACTTTTTCTTTTTGGATAAATATCCCAATAGTATAACATGAGAAGATTAAAAAAAAAAAAAAAGGAAAGACAGTAGGATAGAATTAGCTAACCTTCTGCAGGGGCCCACGATGGTAAGAACACAAAACTCAAGTATGCACCACATGATTCACATTCAATTTTATCAACATCAACATTCATCCAACCTTTCTGAGCACAAGTCAATGAACTAACAGCCTGCAAGAAATCAGAAAGGAAACCATGAGAACGCCTCAAAGTTGTCTCAATTCTATATATGAAATCAAATAAAACTTTTGGAGAAGTAAATGTTAATTTTTGCATGTGCTAACCATTAACTTAGAGTCTATGAGACACATTAACCAAAGCATCAAAAAGTATTCTAGATTTATAATTTACTTCAAGATATGAACAATACAATCAAAGCTACGGTCAAGAAAGGATTTCTACACAAGTTTCAAATTATAGTTTTAAGTTGCTGTTTTTTATTAAAGAGACCCATGGTCTATTGGTATCTTAGTATCATGTATTAATACAGAGTGAAATTTAAACACTAGGATTAGGGACTGTTAGGAACTTAGCATGCTATGGCCAGGGACAATCCTGTGTATGTTTGTCTACTTGTTTTTGTCCAGCTCCTATTTGCTTATATCCCAAGGAGGCATGTGCAAGGGGTCAAAGTGAGCATTGCAAGTGTAACTCTATATGTAAGTCTATATGTCTTAATAGCATTCTTGTCAGAAATTCCGGATGCACCGCTTCTCGAATATGAACTGACCTACCAAACCACGTGCAAGTAACACACAGAGGAAGCACATACAAAAGCATCATTTTACATGTTTTTTTGATAGTTACAAAAGGGGAGGAGGGATTAGAACCCTGGATGTCTTAGTTGGAAAACCCAGGAGGTGCCAACTAGTTAAGCTACAATGCTCTTGGTTTATACATATAGCCCACCTGCTTACAATAAACAATGTTTTAAGATAATAAATGTTCATTTTTCATTTGACTTATAGGTTTCATGCTCAATAATTAAAACTCTAGTGATTATTATTGGTAATCTTAAGCACGTTCTCCATATAGTGACATCAATAAATTTTACTACATGATACAACATTTTTTAGCAAAAAAGTGTGCCACTATGCTCTCATATTGGGATTTTCATATATCTTAATCCACAAATCACAAATCACAAATAGATTTACAGACAAAATTTCATGGCCAAGCCAAGTTCAAACCTTAGGTTTTCCAAACCAATTCAAAGGCTTAAAGGTAGCCAAGCGCCTTAGTAAATCTCCTCTTTCCCATGGTCTACATGAAGGTCTTGATGATCCAAAAGCTGAACCACCAGCACTTGTGCTCAAGGAAGTCCGTGGTGGCTGTGAACCAACACACGACAAAGAAGCCGCCCTGGATCCATGTCCATGACTGGAACCATCTCTACTGCCAACATTTGTAGGAACAGCAGGAGAGGATGCCCCAGCAGAACTGATAATGCATAAAATCATTAAGCTTTTTCGCAAAAGGAACATATAAATAAATTTGAACTTGGCAAAATTCATAATCAGTGGTGTAAGAGAAAAGACATAGTGTCATCTACATAGACATCATTTAAACCTGAATTTACAGAGGTACAATACTCTTCTGCATGAAAATGACGTACTTTAACAAATGGCTTGCATGCAACTATAATTGCAAGGAAGGATTCATGAACTTGTAGAGACTATGTTGTTAACAAAGAATGAGCATTATAAAGCATGCTATATCAGCTGAGTAGATTCAATAATGATGAGGAGGTGAAAGCTATTTTAAACCTGAATGGTGACAAGGCCCCCAATGAAACTGTTTTACCTCATCATGTCACATGAAAAGCTGGAATGTTCTCAACAGTTGATATATAATTTGTAAAAAATAATAATAAAATATAAGGTACTACTGGATCTCGTTGATATTTATAACATAACCATCCAATGCTCATGAAGTACACGACAGTAATTTTTTTATTATAAATAATGGTATTTTATTAATTGAGTATTGGTATTTTATTAATAGAATAGATTGCTTCATACTCATGATGATGAGCACATGGTAATTTAAAAGAATTATGCACAAAAATTAAGTGACTGAAATCTAGAGGGGAATGCTATCAGTAAGACCCCATGCTCGGTACAAGTCAAACGAAGTTTGAATCACCAATGATTCCAACTGGGCCATTGATCTTTCTGTATCTTCAAAATATGGCCATTTCTCTCCTTCCACAACAGCCAAGTCAAACATAATGGGACAAGGCTCCAAATTGAACAATGATATTAAAACATAGATACAAGTAGATGCTCAAGCTCCAGAGAAATCAATCCTCATATATTGAGATACGCATGCAATGAAAAAATATTAATTAGACAACTCTCCTTTAGCAGTTCAATTTTTTCTTCTACTAAAAAAAATTCCTGTTTCTTTTGTCCAAAATACCCACATCAGCCCATGGCTACTAGAGGACCAAGCAATCTTCCTCGAACTATTCACACCACTTATAAGATGCTACTAGGATTGTGTATAAGAACTTAAGCATCTCCTAGAAACAAGAGCAAATCTTCTTAGTGAACTGGAAGCGTATGAAAATGCAACAAACCATGTCCTCATTATAACTTTAACTATACAAATTCTAACTGCAGTTTAATCCTGCAGCAAATTCTTTAATGTGGCAAAGCTGCAAAGAAAAGAAAATAACCCAAGAACTAAAGGTAGCCCTAGGATAGGACTGAAAGTTAATTTGCAGGTGTTATTAAAAGGTATTCCTGGAGTACGGTAATTGGTGCTCCCTCCTCTCACATTCATGGTGGGATCTACCATGAATGTGAGAGGAGGGAACACCATGTCAACGCACTCCAGGAGTACCTATTATAATTTTCCGATTAATAGATGCTTGTGACTGATTTTAACCACATAACATTGTGTATGTAACTTCAGAGTTAAATGATGTTCCTGAGACCAATTCTACATCACAAACTGATTTTTCTCCATAAGTGTTTCCATAGACTTCTTCAAAAGATTGACTTTTTCTTCTCCCCTTAATAATCTTGTGTTGTGAAAGCCTTGGCAGCCTCATTTCAAAGAGCTAGGCACAGATTCCTTGAGAAACATTAGAAGATGGTGTTAAAGCATCAAAATCACTCACCTTCAATTTGTGGTTGATATACTGCTTTCTCATCAAACCTAAGGGAGCTCAAAGAACTCAAAACCATTCTATCAATAGTCTAGAAATAGTATGGACAAAAGGTTCTCACCAAAATATAGTTGAAAGGCATCACATATGTTCTAGAAATATCTAACAGTTAGCTATGACCTAAAGATTCATTTTCTCATTTCTTTTTCTCTAAAATTACAGGAATAATTAAATTATTTGAAAAACTATGAGGAAGATGTGGATATTGTCACTAATTTAACAAATCCTTAAGGCAGATGTAAATGTCAATACTACTCATCATAGCTTCTATGCAGTCCCACTGGTGTTTTGTATAAAAAATATCCCATCCTCAAGTCAGCTTCAAGGAGGGGAAATCAAAGAATTTCACAAACTCTAAAGACAGACCTGGATGTCACTAATGACTGTATAATATCTTGGATGCAGTCCCCCAGTGTTTTTCCCATAACACTATTCTTCAGGACCCATATGTTTATATTTCATACAACTTGGACCTCCATACTTCACCACCATCTCGTTCATTGCTATTATTTCTCATTTAATGTACTTTCCTAAGTTTCCATTATTTTTCCATTGACACTATCTCCTCCTCCCCAACACCCTGAGGGCCCCGCCAAGGCCTATGGAGCCCTTAGAAAGAAAACAACTAAATGGCAAACTATTGTAAAAAGTGCCAACTCACAAATGTTAGACTGTTGATAATAGGTCGTGTTTCAGGACCCAAGTTTAGAACAATGCTCGACCAAAGAAAATTTTCTACAATATATTTCACAGATCTTGGTATACCTAGATCAAGACTTAGGGGTCACTGTCAACCTAAGTACACATAAGTATCGTTGCTATCCACCATTTTAGTCACCCATCTCACAACCTTCCAAAAGATTTCCCGTCTTCTTTCTCCTGTTTATGTATATAAACAATGAATTACAAATATGTAGGACAGAAAAACAGAGACAACAGAAAATGTTTTCCTTTGTCCAAAAATATTTAAGCATTTTCGAAGGAAAACATATTCTGCTCCTCACAAGCAGAAAAACTTTTCTGAAAGCGTTAAAAAACTCTCACAACCTCCCCCTCTCTCCCTAATTCAACACCCTCTCTCCTCACCCGCTCCCATTCATCTCATCCCATTGCTGGTGATCTTGTCTCTCATCACTAGCACACCCCTGAATCTACCTCACCGCCGAGTTATGAAGCACAGACACAGATACGGGCACGAGTGCGACATGGCAACAAGGCAATTTTAAAAAAATTAGGATACGGGTACAGCGGGGATACGTAAATGAATTAATTATTTAATATACTTTTATGTTTATTTTTAAATATTGTTAAGCATTTATTTTTTCATATAATGTTAAATATATCAATTTAAGAGCAATAAAAGATAATAAAGTGAATCCTTGACTAATATATTATGTTTAGAAATTTGAATACAAACAAAGAATATGATCTAAAAGAGTAAATAAAAGATACTAGATAAGTGTTCCGTGCAGTGTAGTCAAAGGCAAGCCGGGCGCTCGCCTAGGTGCCCGAGCAAGTCAAGGTGCCACTAAGGCACCTTAAAGGCTCTAAGGCAAGGCACCTTTAGTGAGGCGCTCAACTTTAGAGCCTAGGTGAGCAAGGCAACTGCCTTAAGCCATGAAAAAGGCGCTAAGGCGAGAACCTCAAGTTTTTTTTTTTTTAATTTTAAATTTTAAATTTTTTTTATAGAAGTTTGTTGTGAAACCTATTTTTAGATTATTAATTTCAAAAGGCATGTTATAAAACCTATTGTTAGTTAAATTATTTTACAAATTTGTTTTGTAAGACTTATTGTTATATAGAAGCTTGTCGTAAAACGTATTGTTTTTTTTTTTTGATAAGTAATAAGTTATATTGATATAAAAAAGGAACACCCTAGTACACAGGAAGTGAACAAGGGATAAGAAATCAAATACAAAAATTGCAAGAGTCTAGGAAATCAATAAAAGAAGGGAATGATTGTTTTTGCAAAGCAAACAACCAATCCCTTAAAGTTCTAAAAAAGAGTAGCTTGAGGTCCGGAATAGATCTCTCAATATCTTCAAAACATCTACTATTTCTCTCCCTCCAAAGACACCACAATAAGCAATGAGGAATGATGGACCAAATATAACCATTTTGATGACGACCAAAGCTACCTTGCCAACACCCTAACAGCCCCAATACATCCTCAGCTTCTCGGCTAGATCGGTTCCTTTTCTCCCCACTTTTGGTAGATCACTTCACTCAATTCACCCAAAAAAGGATGTCTAGAGTACTTTCTGACCATTTTCCTATTTTGTTGGATGGTGGGAGTCAGCGAAGAGGTAGAATTCCTTTCCGTTTTGAAAATATGTGGTTGAGGGTGGAAAATTTTGTCGACAAAGTGAAGAAGTGGTGGGCATCCTATTTGTTCCAAGGAACCCCAAGTTTTATACAAGCTAAGAAGTTGGCTGCCTTGAAGTTGGATTTAAAAAAGTGGAATGAGACTAAGTTTGGCAATGTCACTTTTAAGAAACAGGACCTTTGGAGCAAGCTGAATGTTTTGGATGCTAAAGAGGAGACTCATAGATTAACAGCTAAGGAGAAGTTAGAACAAACTAATCTTCGTACAGATATTGAAAAGTTGACTCTTATGGAAGAGATTAGTTGGAGACAAAAGTCTAGGGTGTTGCACTTGAAGGAAGGGGATGCCAATACTAGATTCTTTCATAGAATGGCTAATTCTAACAGAAAAAATAATGATATTGAAAGCCTAATGGTTAATAGTACCTTGTCTTCAAATCAGGGTATAATTGCAGACTACATTACTCATTTCTTCATGAATTTGTACTCTGAGCAACAGGTTGATCGACCGTTTCCGGATTCATTGGTTTTCCAATAATATCTGGCGATAATGTGGATTGGTTAGAGAGACCTTTTGAAGACGCAAAAATTTTTGATGTCGTTCAGAGTTTTCATGGTGATAAATCTCTTGGACCAGATGGCTTCCCAATGGCTTTTTTCCAAGCTTGCTGGGGGATTGTTAAACCTAATCTTATGGCCGTATTTCATCATTTTTTTGCCAATGGTCAATTTGAACTAAGTAATAGAGCCTAAACCATGTTAATCCTATTTTGAAATAATTTGATAGACCTAATTTCTTCACGCTACACATTGAAAAACACTTCATTATAATATTATAATACACCAGGTACATATGATTTAAGTTCTATATATATAATAAATATATTAAGAATTTGGTGCCTCGCTTTACTCGGGCTAGCGCCTTTTTGTCGCCTCACGCCTCGGGCAATACAAGGCCTTGGAGCCTTAAGGTCGCCTTTCGCCTTTGACTACCTTGCTCCCGTGTCCCGCAATTTTTCAAAAAAAAAAAAAAGAGAGATACAGCTGGGACACGGGTGCAAAAATGTCCTAGACGTGTCCCATGTCCAATGCGGGTATAGCACCCAAAATGAAATGTCCATACTTTCTAGGCACTGAGTGAGTTGACACTTTTGCCTAGATTGCCAACCACAATCAAACCCTAACTTTCGCCATGGAAAAGCTCAAATACCGGTTATTCATCTCCCTCTGCTTCAATACTTCCATGTCTGTATGGTCATATACCAAGCATTCCACATAAGGCGACATTTACTACTGCTCCCCCCCTCCCTTCCCCAAACTCTCTTCTTCACCAGCTCTCTCTCAAACTGATCTCTCATTCTTTTTAATTTTTATATCTTGGGATATTTTTTTCAAAGTTTTACAAATTTGGGGTTTTCTCTTGTCCCAAAAGCTTAAGCTTTTGGAAAAATCAATAATTTAACATGGTATCAGAGCAAGAGATTTTGAGTTCGATCATTGTCTTCACTCTACCTCCCATTTAAAATGTTAAAAATCTCACGTGTTGGGTCTCACCTATTAAAAGGAAGTTTGAGCCCACACGTGAGGGGAGTGTTAGAATTATGGTTAAGTGATTAAACTCACCATTTCTTAATGGCTTAAGCTTTTGAGAGAATCGGTAATTTAACAGTCATTATTTGTATAGTTGCAAAATAAGTGGATTACAGAAACCAGAAAGAAAGCAAAGTAAATCGCCAATACAACTTGCCAAATAGGGACACTACATTGTTTACAGTTTTAAGCCCCCAACTTCAACTAAACCACAAGCATGCACACAGGTAGGTGTACATTTCCCTATATAGTATATACACACCAATACAACTTGCCCAATAAGGAACACTACATTGTTTACAGTTTTGGAACCCCCCAACTTCAACTAAACCCCACGCATACACATCAGTAACCCAATTAAGCTTCGCACACCAAATAATTGACAAAGCTAAACCCAAGTTTCCTATTTTCCTAACCCCCACATCTACAGCTCCAAAATGCCAGCCCTCGAATTCAACTCCCATTTCCTTTCCTCCACTTCCTCGGCAGCCAAACAGAGCTCAGAGCTACCAATCCCTTTGCACAAACAACAAAAACCCTAAATTTACATCTCACTGAGCTAAATTTCAAAAAACCCTAATTTCATTCAATTCCATAAAATTCAACACGCAAAACCAAAAATTGAAATCACAGAGTGAGAGAGAGAGAGAGAGAGAGAGTAGGGTACCTCGCAGCAGGAGCAGGATCAATGGTCCCTCCGGAGCTGATAACCTCCTCTCTCATCATCTCTATGCTCTGCTCTGCTTTGGTTGTTGCCCCAAAAATTTTCGAAGCGAGTGAAAAATATGAACGAGAGAGAGAAAGTGGTGTGGGTGTGCTATTTATAGCTAGAATATTGTTAACATGCGAGTCAAAAGCTCAGTCTTTGATGACGTGGATTCCAATTCGGATTCGGGTTGTACGATTCGGGTCTACGTGGAGGCTCCTTTTTTTAATTGCATTACACGTAGGTGTGTGTTTATAGGATGAATTTTGGAATCTTGAGAATATGCTCAAAAAAATAAAAAGTATTGGAGTTCTCTTGGGAGGCATGTACATGAATCGAGTTGAGTCCAGTTGGACGGTTTTTTTCAACTCAATTAGAGTTTGTTAGATTGAGAAATTTTTAACCCAATCCACGTCGAGTTGGGTTGGAGTTAGGATTAGATAGGTGAGTTGTGGTTATATGTTTCGTGTTTTGTAAAAAATTGAACTTTCACTAATTATTATTTTATTAAATTTTTAATGAATTATTATAATTAATATAATGTGACTAAATTATATTGCAAATTTTCAAATTTATCAAAACTAATGCTTAAAATATCAAAATAAATCATACTAGAAAATTAAAATGATGGTTATAAAATAAATTTTTATATATGGTAGGTTGTGTTGGATAAATGGGTTGAAAAAACTATCAATCCAAGCCTAATCAAACTGAGAGTCAAAATAGACGTTGAGTTGAAATAGTTTTGTCAGGTCGATGAATTAGATGCACACTTACTTCTTATGAAATGTGAGAATTTTAATTCTCTAGCTTTTTAGATAGAAATATCAATTCATGAATATCTTTTATTTGTGAAAATTACTAATAAGACATTGAAATTCTTTTTTCTTTTTTCCTTCCCACCCCCCCCCCCCCCCAAAAAAAAAAAACTTACTAGATGAACTTAATTTTAAATAAAAATATTTATTTTTATCCAAGTAAGATGTTTGTCAATGTTCAAGGGGGTTTTTCTAATTTAAAAAAAATGTCCATAATGGCCAAATTATAAACTCTTTCATTGCTAAATAAATATGCAAAGTATTATTTTAAATTATCAAAAAAGTCATTTTTCATATATAATTTTGTCTATAAATATCACTTTTCTAGATTTCTTATTCTTATGAGTTTAGAATTTTGAGTATCTATAATTTTGAGTATTTAAAATTTTAAACCATTAAACAAATCCTTAGAAGAAAAATAGGTGAAATAAACTAAAATAAACTACTTAGGTAAAAGGTAAATGTTGATTAGTAATAGATAAAAGAAAATTGAAGGGATGAAAAAGGAATAGGAGGATGAAGTGGAGGGAGGCCAGAGGGGGAAAAAAAGAAAAATGAATGAAGGCATATGTAAATTTGTAGGCTAAAATATTATTTTCGTCTCTGAATTTTTTATGGATTTCTTTTTTGTTTCTTAACTTTAAAATGTTCATTTTTTGTTTTTAAACTATTAAAAATGTTTCACTCCTTATCCTAAAATTAAAATATATATATATATATATATATTATCTCCAAATTATTTTTTTTAAGTTCATTTTTTCCCTATTTTCTTCCTTAAACAAAACTATTGAAAAATATCTTTGCAAAATTTAAGGATGAGAAACGAACTTTTAAAATTTTAGAAATGAAAAAACGAATTTACACAAACTTTAGAAACTTCTCTTTAGTAATCAGCTTTCCCTCTTTTAATCCCTCAAACTTTTGTGGAAATGTTCTAAAAAAAAAAAAAAACTTATGTGCAAATTCATTTTGACGGCTTGAAAAAGTGTTTCGCTTTCCGTTTTTTTTTTTTCCTTCCTTTTCTCCTTTTGTTCCTTTCCCACCCCTCTCCCAACTCCCTTCTCTCTGTCATTATTTCCTTTATCCTACTTTCACCCCTTTTCCATTCCTTCCAAAAAAGCATAAATTGATTTTTATAATTTTGTGTCTGCGACTCTGCGAGACAGAGAACTATGCATAAAATCACATTAAATTTATGATAAATAAAAGTGTTGACTGACAACTTATGAACACATGATTATTGTATAGATTTTTTTTTTTTAATTTCCATTTTTTTTAATGTTTTACTAAGTAGTTGCGGCATGTTATTTATATAAGATGTTAAAGTATAAGTTCAATAAAAGTCCAAATATTTTTTTACCTATACTCTAATTTTTTTGTCAGTTGCCATTTCCATTAGAGTTTATATCCACTCTACTTTTGTGGCCAGTATCTCTTCAATTTAATTTCACTTCTAACATTCTTCTCATAAAAAAAAATAAAAAAAACTTCTGACACATTTAAATTGAGTTATTCTAGGACTGCGATCAATTTTACACCTATTTTTACAATTATCCTATATAACAAATTGTGATTAACTGTCTATTACTTTTATATAAACTCACTACTTTTTTTTTTATCACTCACGGTCAGTCACATCAGATAATTATGAAAATAGATATGAAATTCGTCGTACTAGAATTTTTCTTTAGCCCTTTACAAAGCCATAATCCTCCCGTTGGCCATAAAACCGCATAGTCTCACCTTGATCTGACATTGTTTTTGCTTATTTGTCAAACACAAGTTGGACAATGATACCGATTGCTTCATACACTTGTAATAATTCAGTGACTACAAGAAAAAAATGCACTTATAAGTTAGAATATGTAAAAAAGACAGAAAAGTAAATTGTCTTCCTTCCCACGAGGTCATGGAAGCATCATGTTAGTTTTAAGCCATATAATGAGTTACTTCTGAACTATCTCACGCTTATTTGGTAGTATAAATTGGAATAAGATAGTAATACGAATGATCACTCATTTCAAGTAATCTATTCTCATCTATATAACACGAATTTTTTATTTTGTAGGTGGGGAGAGTCAAAAGGAGTGGAGTGTTTATTGGTGGACTCAGAATTCTTCCATTGGAAGGAATTGAAATCCTTTAGAGGGCACTGACAAGTTCAATCAAATGCTCCTTCTAAAGGGTCATCAAGTTCATGTTCATCAATTAAACATATTTAAGGCGATCCAAATGAGCGAAAATTCGACCATGAGATTGAGATGGTTTATCTTCTTCCTAAATTTTGGATAAGTTTTCCTAGTGTTACCTTTTTGTTTTGGACAAGTACTTGATCATCACATGCTTTTAATTAAGAGTCGTCAAGTTCATGATCATCAATTGAACTTATTTTTTAGCCAATTTATTGGCTTCATCTAGTTTAGCCACTAATGTCTCCTTCTCATACTGAACTCCATTAATTTTTTAAAAGATTACATAGATATTTTCTATAGTTTTGTGAAATTCTTAGAAAATTTATTGTAGGGAGTAATTCTTAAGTACTCTCGGATCACGGAGAATAGTGCTCTCTCCTCTCATAATCATAGTAGGGTCTACTTATTAAAGTCATGGTAGGGTTCACAATGAATATAAGAGGAGGGAAATTATTGGCCAGTCCCGGACTACAAGGTCAGTATGCTGACCTTGTAGTCCCCGCCAATAGGAACTTGCCAGCACATTAAAATATGCTTACCTCACCTGAACTGCCAGCTCATCGTAATAAAGGAGACTTGTTAACGTCTGTTACCGTTTGAAAGCCAAATTTAAAATTTGCATATTTGAGTTGGCAGGTCATGAAGCAACACATGGGCCCACATCAATAAAATATGTGATATAATAGTAGGGTTCTCAACTTAATGGCTTAAAAGCCATAAAGACAACAAAACAAAGCAGAGGCAAAAGACAAGCGGCGGAGAACACTAAAGGCTTTCTCCATTTTCTCCATTTTCTCTTCTCTTTAGCTCACTTTCTCTGTTCAATTTCTCCATTTTTTCTTCAGCTTCCCCAACTTTAAAATCTCTGTTTCTACCATACTTTTCTGTGGGACAAAACATGGCCGAATCTCCATGGTTGCATCAGCCACCGAGTCCCACACAACCACCACCGGCTGTGCTTGCCCATGTGACCTCCTATCTTAAGGCTTTCTCATCTCTCTCTCTCTCTAGCCCAAATGTGGCTGATTTATATTTGACGTGATTTTAATGTTGTTTTTGAAATGCATAGATGATGTTTGTGAAAATACCTGATAAAAACTTTGGTTCCAATGCATTGTGCTTTACGGCTTTGCCTTGATCTAATGTGTTATTTTAGATGGTGGTAGTTGTTTTGCTTATTTTTCTGCCAGTTGGTGTGTAACTAAACTATATTCATATTTTCTTAAATTTTATGGTTTATTATTTAGAGAGGATTATTTTAAAATTTTAATAAATTCGGAATATTTCAATCAGTGTTAAAAAAGTTGCTTTTGATCTTATGTTGGTTCAGTTTCATGGTTGAGTAAGAGGACTACTAAAAGTGTGGATGAATTGTAGTTTGGACTACTGAAAAAATTTGTCATTCGATTTTCGTGATCTACTTGAACTGTGTAAAAAAACATGGGATCTTCTACATGCTTAGACTTAAAATGATTCAATAAGCTTTAAGCATCTCCAACACTAACCATTGTCATCTTTAGCATATTCACATGATTATAACAATCTCTTTCAGTAAAGCCCACATTTTCACTCCCTCCAACTTCTTTTGTTAGATATGAATAAGCATTATTTGTACTTATACCTGCATTCACCATGGTATCAATTACATCTACCTTAGGTTTTGAAATACGACTACCAGATCTTAACAAATGCCTCTCTGATTGTAGTGCAAGTTCATGATTATGCTCTGGATTAAATGCACTAACACTCCAAACACCATTTTCAACTGTGAAACGAATAAATGCTTTACAACCAGTTCTAGTCTCTAGTCTCTTCGAATATTTCTCTTTACAAAAATCTTCATCTAGTTTAAAACCCTCCTTAGAACATAGAAATTCACGTTGCTTTATGTTCTTCGTCCCATAATAATATCTAGGCTTTCCTTTTCGAATACTAAAACCCATTCGCAATGCATAATCATTATATAAAGCATATGCTTCATCTGCATTATGGACCACCTTATTCAACAAATTTTCATCATTATTTTCTAGCCTTGCTACAAACATGCAGTCCCCTTCAATTTCTTCAATATCACTTGGTTTGCAAATAACTACAACAATTTTTATGACAAATATAAATATTAGAAACAAAATACTAAGAAAATTACAATACAATAATTATATCATATTTCTAATTTTTTTTTTTATCGATATGCACATTGTTTACAAATTTGTATGTCTTCTTAAACGCCTACGGTACACTTAATCACAAAACTCTAATGTTTAGGCACAATAACAACAACAATGTATTAATACCAATTTTTTAAATATTTTTTTAATAATTTTTTTTTTTTTGGGATTGACTACGGATAACAACAACACTAACAACAATATTTTAGTCTTAAATTTTTTGGGTTGATTATGGATACTCAATAAAAAAAATATTATAATAACAAAAAATTAACAATAAATACAATAAAAAACAAAAATAAATAAATCATTTATATATGAAAAAAAGAAGCAAAATCTTTATGATATTTTTCTTTGGCTAGACTATAAAATTCATATCATGTAAATACAACACATTTTTATATAGTTTTATTTGAGAGCAAGTATATCACCACAAATTATTAAACATTCTTGCAAAACATAAATTAAATCAAAACAATACAAGACAAAATATACCTTTATCACTTTCCTCCAAGTCCATTTCTACCATGCTTTTACTTGAAACCAAATAAAACAGTATCCTGGTTTGTTCTCTCCGCCGCTTGTCTTTTGCCTCTGCTTTGTTTTGTTGTCTTTATGGCTTTTAAGCCATTAAGTTGAGAACCTTACTATTATATCACATATTTTATTGATGTGGGCCCATGTGTTGCTTCATGACCCACCAACTCAAATATGCAAATTTTAAATTTGGCTTTCAAACGGTAACAGACGTTAACAAGTCTCCTTTATTACGATGAGCTGGCAGTTTAGGTGAGGTAAGAAAATTTTAATGTGCTGACATGCTCCTATTGGCTGGGACTAGCCAATAATTTCCCGAGGAGAAAGCATCATTACTCTGGAAGTATCTAAAAATTTTCCTATTATAGGTTACTTGAAAGTCCATCCTCATTCCTCACCACCGGCATTCTCCTGAGATGAATTTTCATGATCATGTGTGCCATCTATATTGGACTCATCACTACTCCCTATAGAGGCTGTAAAGGTCACATAGTTTCCAATCTCAACGGAGAGTCTTTAGACTCCTCGCTATTTGACTTATCACTCAAGAGTCACCTTCATGACTTTCTCTTATAGTTTGAACACTCTGCATGAATATATTCGAAGTCAGAGCACTCATGGCATTTGATAGTTTGAGTATTATTCTCTTTCTTTCTCTAGGGGTTCTTTCTTATTTTCACCTTTTTCTAACCTTGAAGAATTTCCTAAACTTCTTGACAAGGAACCTTAGGTCATCATCTAATAGGTTATTATCGTAAGAGGAATCACTAGCCTTTTCCTCTATAGTTTTCATTGTAGACCTATTCATTTTAGGTTGAGGCTAAGTAACTCCTTTATAATTAGTCAAGGTCCTTATAATTCGTCTAACTGTAACTTTTGAGTTTGTATCTTTCAAGGAAAGGACCTCATGACTTTCCTAAATATTTTATGCACAGGAATCTTCTCACTAGGTTAAAAATAAAGTTCAAAATTGTTGGGAATTCAACCGAAATTTCAACCTGTGAAAAACAAAAAAAAAAATAGAGAAAACACACGTCAAAGAAAATAATCACACACACAAGACAGTATTTACGTGGTTCTGCAATTTGCCTACGTCCACGGAGTTGCAGGGATTTCACTATTATCAGGGAAAAATACAAAGTGCGGCTACAGTGTTTTTCTCTCTCTCTAAAAACACGACAACAGTAACAAAACCCTAATCACAAAAGCGGCTTTTATATCCTACGCACAGGATTACAATGAGCTACAAAATGGGCCAAAAAATTTGGGTCTATCGGCCCAAGCCTCCGCTCCATGGACTAAGCCTCAGAAAATCTCCCATTAAAAAACCACGCAACATTATTCGGGTCGGGTCGTCAACCGGATCAAACATAAACTAGGCTTCACAAAAGCCAACACAAAATATCATTACATTTTACATATATATAAATCATCAAAAGTTTCACTTCCTTCATCCTTATTTCATCACAGTTTTGGTACCTTCATGAGTTACTTCTAAAATATTCCAGGCTGCCATGACAATTTCACACATGGAAATCCTCTTAATTTCATATGTGAAACATTTGTTTCAAGGATAGGTTTAGCTTTTTCTTTTTTTCTTTTTAGGAAAATAGATTTCAAAACTGAACATAAAAACTATAGGTTCCTTTTTCTACGTCAATTTTCTTTGGAGAGAGGATATTTCATTCTTTTTTATCAAATCTTTCACCCAAAAAAAAAAGATGTTCTTTAGCATTCACATTGGCAAATGCTAAAGCTAAATCTAAGAGAAATATAGCATTTTAAGTCTTAAAACTAGCTGCATCAGTGAATTGTAAATGACACTATTGCAAATTTTTTTGCAATAGTGCTACAGTGCAATTCTAAACATAGAATTGCACTGTAGCAACTATTGTATAAGAAATAATATATTTTAAAACTTGGAATCAATGCAAAATCTGAAAAAAAGTTTGACAATTGAAAGAAATAATAAAGAATGTTTAAAAAAATAATATTTTAATAAAAATAGAGTTTTGGGATGTTAGAAGTATTGTAAAATGGTATGGTATAATGATAAAGTAGGTTTTTGGAATGGTAAAATAGAGTAGAATTAGCATTTGCCAATGTGAATGCTCTAAAGGAACATAAGAATATCATCTATATAAACTACACACAAAAAATTATAAGGTTTTCAAAGTTTTTTCCGTCCATCTTTGGAAGACAAGAAGGGCAATGTTAAGTCCAAGGGGCATTACATTCCCAAGATAATGTCCTCTAGGAGTACTATGTATCAGTTTGGATACAAATTAATTTGGCGTTTTCTTGTGAGTTCTATAGGTCCATGAATAGTGTACGAGACCCACAAACTTCACTTTTCAGCAACTTTTTCATTAAAAATAGGTCCCACGGCACTATTTACACATTTAAAAATTATTTTACTACAATGTTTTCAGTTTTCAGTTTCAGCAATTTTCAGTTTCAGCAACAATAAGTTGTATCCAAACAGACCCTATGATGTTACAACTTACAACTTTAGATTTATTTTTTCCTTTTTCTTTTTTTTTTCTTTTTTAGTTGTATTTGTCAGAACGCTGACTTACAATAAAATTTACTATAATCTAAGTATATATGACTTGAACCCCGATCCTTGGTTCTCACACTCTACAAGAACTTTGTACTTGTGAAGTAAACATCACGCTAAGGGTGCGCGGTGGTAATATCCATCCAATTTTAATTGTTTATTAAGTGTTATGTTATTGATTACCATATGAGTTTTTCATCTTTTAATTTTACTATGTTTTCTTACCATATAGAAAGGACTAGAATGAGGATTCTTTGTCTCTTCTATTAGTTTTTTTTTATCAAGAAGTTCTTAAAATTTATTGTCAAACTCATATACATCTTGTTCAAAATAGATAATGGGTTTGACTCTACTAATAACATTAGGATCCGTTATTTTTAAACTATAGAATTGGTTTCTCAGCCATATATAGTTTCAAAAGATCTAACTGAAATTTTCTTCAAGAATTTTATAGATCCAAGGAATGAATTTTTAGCACTGATTGTTTGAATATAAGAGTCACTACGCTTTTTTGGAGCGAAGTTATATAAATTGGGAATTAAATATTCTTCATACATGTATTTTTTTTTTCTTTCTTTTACTAAAAGAGAACATAATTTCTTCGATTCATGCTTTGAAATGATAGAGTTGAATACTTTTTACTTCTTTTTCTAATAATTTATTTTTGTTAGAACTACTTTTTTTTTGCTTCGCCTTCTTAAATATTTATTGGGACTCTAAAACAAATTCTTGTGAAGTTTTCTAATTCATCCTCTTGATGAGAAAAATCTTTTGACCATTTATGAGCTTTATTATCCACAACACGGATAATCTCCTAAAGTTTGAAAGGATATATGGCTTGTATCTTTACATTGGTCTTCAGTTAAATCGTTTAAGAGCCACTATTTTGGGACTACCGGATCCTTCCAATAAATTAATCTAAGACTTGACTTCTGCATCGAAAGGTCTAGGATTAAAGATTTTTGCAAAATTCTAGTTTAAATATTTTGTAGAAGCTAGAGGTAATTATTTGAAATTATATATGGTTTTCCAATGAATTAATAGAAAGTGAAAATTTGATATTCTTATCCTAATTGTGTTTTTTTAGTTAGGATACTTAATTGAGATAAAATCCGTTTATTTCGATGGAAAACCTTTTGTAAAAGTAATTTTTCGTGTTTTCATAACAGCAGAAAAAATGAGTCAAATGAAAACTATCTTTGGTTAACAAAAAAAGTATGATTTATTTTTAGAGATTGTTTTTCACAAATTTTTTTTGGAAACAACTATATCTCACAACAAATTAAATAAAGGAAATTAGAAAATTATTTTTCAACTTATTTAAAATTGCCACCAAGCATAAAAAAATGAGATAGTTTTATAAAAAATAATTTTTGAAAAATGACTCATTTTCTAAAAAACAATATCACCAAAACAATCAGAGCGTTACAACCAAACTATTCAATTAAGAAAATTAGATTAAACCCCTTCAGTAATAGTTAAATGATCACTAAACTCATTCTCCCAAAAAAAAAAAAAAAGGATCACTACAAACTTTTTGTCTTATAACTAGCACTAAAACAGGAGTATCTAATTCTTGTTAGAAAGATGTCATACTTTTTTATTTAGATTATACCTAATTTCTTGATATTATTTCTTCCATCTTGCTACTTTAGTTTTATAATAAAAATAAATAAAAATAAAAAAGGGAAGGAAATTTATAAAATGTCAAAATTTAATATTTTCTAAACAAGTATTTTTGAACAATTAAGTGAGAACAACATACCAAAACTATCAAGTGAAGGCAAGAAAGATAGATGGCGAACCCAAAAAAGGGAGGTGTGGCAACAGAGTACAATCTTAACATTTTCTAAAAATATACATCACTGTAAATTTCTTTAAAAACCTTCTTCTCTCTCCCCGTGTGTGTGTGTTAAAAATATTTAGTATTCTCAAAAAAAAATTTCTAAAAATAAAAATGAATGCATTAAAAATTATGACCACTTAAAAAGTTCACTTTTTTTTTATTAGCATTTTATAAACAATATAGGATCATGCTAATGAGTGTTCTTATGGCAATGGTTAACAATTCATTTTAAGAAAGTTTTGATACCACTTTTATGGGAAATAAAAAAGACTATCAAAACATTTTTTTTTTCTCATAAAAACTTTCTTTAAAGAGATTATTAGCTAATGTCCTAAGAACAATCGTTAGCATTTCCTAACAATATATAAGAGAGATGTATATAGTATACAGAGAGAGCGACAAAAGAGAGGCAGTCAGAGCCTCAAGAGGAATATTTGACAACTTCAATGCTGTTCTATGTTTTTATGTTTCCTGTCCCTTCATATTCACCAACAAAAAAGAAGACAGTATGCATTATACATTCCAAAAGTCTAATCCAAGCAGTGGCTAACAATCCAAGACAACACAATTAAGATACAACAATGCAAGCCATATTATATTCCTTTTATATAATTGCACACCTAAAAAAACAAAACAGCAAAATGACCACTTATGAAGATTCCACAACACCATCACCTGTAAAAATGAAAAACCAGAGAAAAATAAAAAGTTAATATACTTTGCTTATGATATTATTAACAATGGAAAGCAAACATAATTTGTGCTTTGACAGGACTTGACCGTGTGAATTTTCTGGAGTATAATTTCATCAAACATATATATATTTTTTTTTGTTAAGCTTTCATCAAACATATGTAATACTAAAACACATAGATCTATGTAACCCACAAAAGAGTTCCTATGACATAATGTTGTTTACATTTTTGTTAAGAAAATTCTCATTTTTTAATTAGTATATTATTAAGGGCCATTTAGGGTAAAGTTACATATCGCTGGCAGATACCATGAAGAAAAACACAAACATGTCTGTTTAGATTACTTATAATAACCTCAGATATTTAAAAATATCTGGAAATTCGGATTTAAGAACCTTGTGAAGGACCAAACCTTGCAAAAACTTAGATTTTGAAGAATAAAAAACCAGCACAGCAATGATAATTGATACTTCAAAAGAAAATTAAATTATAAAAACTAACTTTTTTTCCCTTCTTCTGCTTCCTCGGCTGTTTTCCAAACAATATCTTTCAGCCCAACTGTGAGATTCTTATAGAACTGCAATATTAAGACAACTGAGTACAAATTTGAACTAACAAGGAAAAAGTAAACGATTTCATAAAATGGAACAATGGCACTATCTAAATGTATGTAATTTCATTAAAAACCGCAATATTCTCTCTGAAAGGGGTGCAAAGGGGCACACAAGAAGTATATATGAGATACACAAACAAAACAAATAGAAAAGGGCTTCAAGAGAACATAAAGATCATGAAATTTACTTATCAAAAAAAAAAAGATCATGAAATTCAAGTAAATTATTAAGGGGGAAAAAATAATAGCCGCTCTCCAATCATATAAGGTCTTCAACAACACCAACCTCAAATTAAAAAATGACTTCAACAACAACAACTTCAAATCCAATACCGATTTCTCATAATCTTCAAAGCTTAGGGTCGTACATTTTACTCACAATCAATCCCAAGCCTGGAAAAAGGAGGATTGCCGGTGGTTGATGGCCAGCAATACATTTAGTCACTTTTTTATGAATGGATCTTATCCCCTTTATATATACAAGTTTAGGTGTCCTCTAATATATATATATATATATATGGTGACACTGATTGATTTGTTGAGGATCCAAAACCGACCCTAAAGTTTTGGGACTAAGGCATTGTGGTGGTTGTTGCCATATACTATTTAATGAATTACAATTAAAATTTTTATTTTGGCATCTTAACTACATGATTTTTTTTTTTTTTTTTTATTGTAAAGAATTTTTTCTTTTCTTGCAGGGATAAATTTGTTTTCTAGAAATTGTCTTTTCTTTTTTTTCAAGAACAAAAAATATTATTTGATACTTTTTTTTAGTAGGAAACAAAACCTAAAAGCTGGTCTTGACCCACTCCTAGTCCTAGCCAGTATCTTTGCTTAATGAGGTGGAGCCAGGCAAGGTGGGAATGAAAATTGCTAAAATCACTGTACCCCCTTGTGCCTTTCTCCCCCCATCTTTGTCCTGCACTTTTTACAAATGCATCAGTGGGTAGGTGGCAGAGGAATCACCACTACATTGGGTGAAGGAAGTCAAGGAACCATGACCTACATCAGCGCAGTCCATAATTTCACTCAATAGAAAAAATATATATTTTTAAAAGATGCCACAAAGTGCAATGACTTTGTTATAGTATACCTTGTGAAACTCTAGAGTATCTCCTCCAGACTTGCGAACCTCAACCATGTAGAGTGAAGGGGCCACCTCAAAAATCTGAAACAGAGAATTGTAAACAGCTCAAGATCGAACTACTTCTAACAAAGGGATGGGATGTGTTATGGGAAGAGAAAGGGAGAAAAGTAGTGGGTTGAAGAGGGAGGGGGGGGGGGGGGGAGGGGAAGTCTGAAGTATACGTACCTCTGTTGCAACAGATAAATGACCTTTACGTCCAGTTTTTTCACCTTGAAGCTTCAACTGAGACAGATTTGATTCCAAATAAATAAAAAAGAGAGAGAGAAATGGGGGGTGGTTGTCAGAATTGGAAGATAATTGACACTACAGTAAATCATGGATAAGAGTGAGAAAAAGAATAACTCATTGCACCTTATAGTTATTTTTCTTCACATCAAAACCAAGAGGTGTTGCAGCTTGCTCAATTTTTGAGATTATCTCATTAGCACTACATTTGGAAGCAAATCTTGTTTCCCTTTTAACAAGCCCCTGGTTACCAAGGAAATATCAGCCATTTTCTTAAGTTTTATGTTCATGAATCAATCCAATATCAATAACTGACGAGCCAAGTGGCTCTTTCAAAACTATGCAATATTAGAATAACATTTTTTTTAATTGATGACGTGGAACCTCACCAAGGCAGGGCCTTTTGGACTCACCCCAAGGGAGTAAACCACGGATTCACGACTCCACCCGCCAAACTAGAGTAACATTTGTTTTTGATAAATGAGAAAACTTTGTGCTTACGATGATGATCACAAAGTGATTTTAAAAAAAAAATGAACAGTAAGAAGAAAATCCTAAAGAATTTTGGAAATCAACAATGGAAGTACAAAGTGTTAACCCCCTGTTCAAGCCCATTCAACCATTCAAATAAGGTATGGATCAGCAAATAATGCAATTGCTCTAAAAATTTCTCAGCCTCTTCAAAGTTCAAACATGCAATTGTTACAATCCTTCCACATTAGACAGCCAGCACAAGATTCCGCACATAGGAGGAATGCTTTCCAAACCAATTTCTCCAACCAAATAATACTTGGGTAACAACACTATAACATATAAATTAATCTTGAAAAATTTATATCATCGCTTATTTTGAAATATCAACCAACCTTTATTTTTAAAAATAATCTTTTAAAAATATTTTCACATATGACTTGAGAAAATCAACATAGACAAGTGAATTTTAGAGATCAACAGGCAACAACCAAATTCACATCCTTCAACGTAGTAACAAAAGGAGAAAAAAACATCACATTTTTGACTGCCATAGGTAAGCACCTAAGTCTACAGATCATCATGCTGCTATCATGTAATATATATGAAATGTTTCCCTCCACAAATGAAATATGAGGTTCTTGAGTTCAAGCTTCTCCATGTCAGATATCTTATTTACCATTCAGGAAAAAAATGAAAATGAAAAAAATAAATAATAAATAAATAAAAAAGAAGAAGTTTTCTAATTTACCAAGGCCAACAACCAAAGTCAAGCATACCATTTGCTTTTCAAAAAGGGTACTGAGGTTGAGACCCTGAGATGTAGAGATTAGCTCAAATGCATTCATAGTGACAGGTGCCACAGGCACAAGTCCTTCTTCCCTCCTCTCCACAACAAGCTCTCCAGAATGCTGTCCAAACAGCAAGTACAAAGCCAAACATTAGTGCTATATGATCAAACAATCCCCACCCACCCAAAAAAAAAAGGTGAAACAATGATCTTACCCCTATTTCATTGAAGATAGAATCCACATCAGCAAGACTAATATCAGCTTGCTCAAAACTAGGTGGCTTGTATCCTTTCTTAAACCACTCATTCTCAATGACCTCGGCAATTGTAATCCGCTGTTTAACACGATTAGCATACATGGTAAATACACAAGAAATACAAGATAGCAAACAAGACAAAGGAGAAAGAGAAAAATGACATACAGTTGAGGGACTAGGGTCCAGGATTCTTTTGATTAGTTTTTTTGCACTTGAGGAGAACCATGGAGGACATGTGAATTCAGCCTTGAATATCTGTAGTCAGATAGATTCCTCATGTAACCAGCTTTGAGCTTATAAATATAGACAGACAGATTACGGAACATTTCAAACAAATGCAACAAAGTTCCGTATTTCAAACATGGCAAATCACTCCTTTAGAAGGTCAAATGAACATTGACTTGCCATTTACATGCTCCTTCATGATTCCACTCCCCGTATGGACTTATGTTGTCTTTACGCTAATCAATGTCATAGTTTGTATGTATACCCCACAAAAGTTTATTACAAAAGTACACATTACAAATTATGAGCATTATAGACATAAAATTGAATTTCCAATTTTGAGAGCTGTAGTCTTTTCCATGAGTATTGTATAAATAATATTATTGCAGAAAGGATACACAATAATGGCATCAGGTTAATGAATTTAATAACTACATCTTCACACTTGAACATAGAATGTCCCATCAACACTATTAAAGACCACAGGAACCTAAAATCTAAAAGCAGGGATGCAACTTGGAGTAGACTCAATAAAAGTGACACAAGCCAAACCCATCCTTAGTATTAGACTTGACATGAAACAATGAACATTAAGATCAAATAAGTTGGGTAAGGCCTCAGTCACTGTATTAAAGTTTATTACACACACACACACACACAAAGATATACTCAATTATGATCGGAAGTACTATAACGTGAAGATAAGGTATTAGACTCAGTTTATGCATAAAAAAATTCCTACCAGTGCATAACTTTCTTCCATCCACACCACCCCCCCCCCCCCCCCCCCTTCCCAAACAACAAACGCAAAATGAAGCCAAAGCCCATTAAAAAAGTTCCTTTCTTTTCCTCCCCCACTCTGCTGCCTTATTGGAACCCACAACATTTTGCTGATAACCCCCAGCATTAAGGAGCTATATTTTGACATCAACTCACTTTTAGGTCAAAAACTTGCAAGTGCAAACCCTACTCCTTTTCCAAGAACTTAAAACACCATTGCTAACAACTCTAGTGTACTTTCAATAAACTTCTAACTACATGCAATGTGACCCCATCAACAAATGATCTTCCTTCGCATGATGTACAAAGAAGAAACTCCTACTCTTAAGCTATACTCTGCACCAACTCACTTCTGAGTTTAAAAAAAATGCCAATGCAATTGAACATATCAATTGATTGACCAGAAATAACTCAGCTTATGTCAAAATGATCTACCTACCTTAGCTTAATGCATAAATAATGTCAACCCAATCAAGTTCACTGCCTTTACATGTCTTGTAAGCCTAAGCTATATTTGGCACCAAAACTGATCTTGTCCATCAAGTTGCAAATTACAACATGCACAGTTGATTTAAAAGTGCATTTCAGTGTCACATTTCCTCTTCTTTTTTTTGGACATAAATTATCATCTTAAATCATGTATGAGCACAAAAAAGGTTATTACAGAAAAGAATTTTAAACTCACATACACAACATTACTGTGGAATTGGATGAGATTCCCAGTTGGAAGAATATTCTAGCAATATAGTTCAACTGCATTAACAAGCTAATTATTTTCACAGAGAAATTTTGTTCACTACGATAGATTCCCGGATACATAAAAAAGTTCCTGGTACATTCTACGAATGAATTAATGGAGAGGGACAGAGAGCAATTAACCTTCTTATATAATGACATGAGATTCGAGTCTTCAAAAGGTAAATATCCAGCCATCAAGACAAAAAGAATCACACCGCATGACCACAGATCTGCCTTTGCTCCATCATAGCCTTTGTTGTTGATCACCTACAAAAGTGAAGTGCCAATGGTTAACAAAACAAAACAGAAGGTTATGAGAGTAAAGAAATAGTAGCTTGCACTTTGAACCAAAAGCTGATATACCTCTGGAGCAACATAATTTGGCGTACCACATGTTGTGTGAAGCAATCCATCTTCCTAAATAGAGGGATTAGATAAGCAGTTACACTACCTTCACAAATAGATTAAGTAAACCTGCCTAATAATTCACCATAGTACCAATATAACCCAAAAACAGTGTGGTAGGCACAGGCAAATCAGAATGAGAAGTGGGGCTTCTAGGGCCCAGTGGCCAGTGGCCACCAACACCTCTTTATATTAAGTTCTGCATAACTTTTTTTTAAAGGTAAATTACAGACCCATCAGTGGATTTTGAACCTGTGACGCCATACTCTACCCACACTTGTAAGAGGAGAAACTAACATTTGAACCAGGATGCATTGGTAAAAGTTTTGTGCAACTTTTAGGATAAAAACTTTATTTTTTATTTTTTTGGATAAGTGCACAAACACAATTTTTTTCTATGAGGCAATATGATGCAGAACAATTAACAGTCTAATACCAAAATTGATGCAATACAATCTTTTGCAGGAACAAAAAGAATAGAAAGCAAAGGATAAACCTGGAATCAAACCTAAGGTTGCTTGGAATTAGCACCTAGTGCATCCTTTCCTGGAATCAGCAGATTCAGCACTAAGCCATTGGCATAATACCAACAAAGCTTTATACATCAATCATAATACTACCCCCATTGACTACTAGGACTGAACTCTAATAACCCTGATTGACTTTGGCCAAAACCCAATTATGCAATTACAAAAATAACCTTAATTACTTAACTAGCTAACAAGACTTAAAATAATTCAATAGACCGATAGTAAAAAGACAATGGACTTCTAAAATTAAATAAATCAATAAATTGAATTGAATTGAATTTGCACTCCCTGCATCACATTAAGTCATCATACTCACTCGAACTTGTTGTGGTAGTGCACTTAATCCAAAATCTGAAACTTTAAGAACTGCATTAGCATCCAGCAGTAAATTCTCTGGCTGCAAATGACAAACCACAATGACATCTTTATTTTATTTTATTTTCTTGTAATAGATGCAATGTCATTCAATTATACATAAAAATCAGTTAATCGCCTCCAACTGCATAAATTAATTTTAGGGTAAAATTCAATCAAACCCCTAAAATTTGGGCTAATGCCAATCAAGTCCAAGACATTTCAAAACTGACCAACTTGGTCCCTAAACCGTCACTCATTTTTCTCCTCTTTATGACGGGGATTAGGGACCAATTTAGTCAATTTTGAAAAGTCTTCAACCTAGCTGGATTTAGCAGTTCAAACATTAAGAGTATTATAGGTAAACAGATAGCTAAAACAAAAATAGAAATCACACCTTTAGGTCTCTATGAAATACACCTCTGCTATGACAGTAATCCACAGCATTAATAAGTTGCTGAAAATACTTTCTAGCTTCATCTTCCTTCAACCTTCCTCTACTTGCCTGGCTCAAGAAATAGCACAAAAACCAGTTAATTATATAGAGTTTATTAACGGATCATTCATTTTTATGATAAGTAGAGTCTATTAACAGATCATGCACACATAATTTAGGGCACTTCATTCCAGATCACATATGTTAGTCATCAGTAGGAAACAAGCACTATCTTACAATTTTGTCAAACAATTCCCCACCGGTCACAAATTCCATGACTATATATATTTTCGTCCTGCTAGCCATCACCTACACAAATAATACTGCAAGAAGTCAATTGAGACTCAGAAGATAATCAAGAAACATTCTGATTAAGCACAAAACATGTGGAGAATCCAGGATATAGAAATATATCACAATTAAGATCAAATATAAATCTCCACCAATAAACCATGAAGAAGATGATAGAATAATAAGTCATGTCATTGCATTAAGATAAGTTAAAAATAAAATTAAACAAAGTAGGTGTGCTCCCAAACCTCATACATACGGATAACATTTGGGTGTCTGATCAGTTTCATAGTTGAAATTTCACGTTTAATCTGCAAAGGAGAAACCAGCCAAAAAAACAAAAAACCAACATTTATATATAGACTGAAACAATAATAAATTTAGAACTTCAACAAAGTATAATCTTTGCACAATAAATACATATAAATCTTAAATATTTCTCCACTAAATGCCAAAGTGAGGGGGTGCAAATAACTCATCTGGCAATCAAAATGTTGTTTATTTTCTTTTCTTTTCTGGGCAACTTTTACAGCAACCAAACAGTGCACAATAACCCCTAGAGTCTCAATATAATTACACGAGACAAAAGAATTACATTTCCAATGTAATTATATTAACTAAAATTTCCTTAGATTTGGAGTTTCATATCAAAAAAATATATATTATCTTATAATTATGCAAGCACTCCAAAAGCAAATTATATAGAACATAAAAGACTAATATAGAATTAGAGTTTGAGTCAATTAAATTGAAATGAGCAATGATAGGGGCACAATTTCTTTTCACAACGTTTTTCACAACCTACTAGAGTGGTAAACTATGATTGGAGCAATATCACGTTTACAATTGTTGACACACATTCTTAGCTTTTAGTTTTTAACTTTTACGTACAGCTTTTTAAAACCTCACTTTTTCTTACTTCTTCGCAATACAAGTATACTTTTGCACATTTTCAACAAAAAGCTAGATAAACTATTCCCAAACGGAATCCAATGGATAATACCGAGGTCAGTTAGATCTTTTTTCTTTATTTGGAGAAACTAGTTTGGAAAGCATCTTTCAACCATTTGAAATATGGCCCCAACATGTTTAATGTGGTTAGTTTGGCAGAAACGCAATACCCGCATTTTTGAAGACAAGGAAAGAATGTTAGATCACCTAAAATCCCTCCTCTTTGGTACTTTGTTTCATTGGGCTCGTATTTTGGGGTGTACGAATTGTATTTCTATATCTAAATTCTTAGTCTCTAATTATTTTAGTTCTTAATTAGATTGTATTTGATTCTTGTTTAGAGTGTTCACCATCATGAACACGGTGTTCAATTTTTTTTTTCCTCAATAATAGTCTTATTACCTATCAAAAATAATAATAATCACAAGAAGTCACGTCAGTAGTTGTGAAACTTTCGTCTACATAGTCATAGACTTATTTATTTGAAATTGAATTTATTTGTTTGTGAAATAAACCCAATTCTAACTCTCTCTAAATCGGTTACTCTTTGCGGTTATTTATATTATAAAGTCCATATCAACCCAATATACCATGACATAGGACTCGTCACATACTCAACTAATTCAAAATCAATTTTTGGGGATATCACAAGAATAATTCACCACCTAATGAACATTGAATAAATTAAAAAACGAAAATAATACACAATTATTTAAAATTTCAGGAAAGTTCAAGTCAAATAAAGACCCGACCAGCAAATAATAATTAGTAATAAAGAATTATTTTTTACACAGTGTTTTCACAAAATGACAAACTTAAGGTAAGTCTTCCACTTCTATTAAAATACACGTTTTTTCCAAAGTTGACTTCGCCTAATAGTTAAAAATCAAAAACAGCAAATTACATTTCGCTTGCTCTTTTTCCTTGTTCATTTTTTCTCGGCAGCCAAGCAGTCAAACATCAAATACTATTACGGTCTTACTCGGTGTAAAATCAAAGAAATTCCTCTAATTCAACTAATTGAATCAATAAATCTAACCAGAAATCCAGAAAAATAGAGAAAAAAAAAATCTGATTCGAAAAAATGAATGAAAGATTAGGATTACGATGAGTACCTGAGCGATCATCTTGTGCTTGAGAATCTTTTCTTTGTCGAGAATCTTGATAGCGACGTTCTCACCGGTGTCGACATTCCGAGCAAACTTGACCTTTGCGAAATTGCCCTCGCCTAGGGTTCGACCAAGCTCGTACTTCCCCACACGCGTCCTGCCGTGATTGTTGGCCGCCGACGACGACGACGACTTCGACGACATCTTCTTTCTCTCAATCTCTCTAAAAATTCTCTCTCTCTCTCTCTCCAAACAAATAAAAAACACTCAGTTCTTCCAAACCGAAATGATTTCTCTCTCTCTTTTTCAGAGCTAATGGATCAAGACCTCTTCTTCTTGCAAGGTTGCCACACCTGAGACTTTGCCACCCTCATTTTTTATGTTTGTTTGTTCTAAAAAGGAAATTCGCAAACGAAAAAGTTATATATACACAGCAAAAGCCCTAGAAATCTTGGAGCTTTTCACGGAGAAACAAAGGGGAAACGCTGGCCGTTAGATCAGAGATAGGCCCCATGGAATTCGGATTTATTTCAAAAAAAAAAAAAAACGAACGGTAATTGTTTTTACAAAAAGGGAAATTTTAATTTTGAAGGAGTGGGCAGAGATCTCGAGAGATTTATATGGCAATAGGATTCGGAGGCGTGGCCGTCGATGAATTGGTGAGTTTGTTTTTGTTTTTGCTAATTTTTTGTTGAGAGAGAGTGATTAAGAGGGAGAGAAGGAAGAGGCGTACACTGTATAGTACAGAATGAAAGAAACAATCAGGGAAGAGAGAGGTGTGATTGGTGAGGAGAATTTTACGTGTTAATAAGAGATTGAGAGACTAGTCGAGTACTCGCACTATGTGTGTCATGTGTCATGATGCATTTGCTCGGCTGATCAAGCGTGTGTTGGGTTTTTAGTTGGGCCGTTTCGTCGTGTGTGGCCAGTCGTTCCCATTAATTGCTAAATAGTGTATTTTTGCCCATTTTATTATTTAATTTATTTTTATTCTTGTTTAAAATTTTTATTGCACTTTTTGATATTATTTATAAATTTTAATGTACTATTTTAATTAATTTTTACTTTTATCTACAATATTTTCAGCAAAACAAACAGATCCCAAGTAGACCCTAATTGTACTAATTTAACTCACATGATAATTTTGCGTAAAGATAGTTTTCCCCTTTTTTTTTTCAGTGTTTATAAAACTGTGCATAAAGAAAGTTACATGTTTTTTTAGTGTCTAAAAATTTTGTGTAAAGATAATTTTTTTGTGTTTTTTTAGTGTTTAGTAGCATCAAGGAAATGAGAAAAAAAAATGGTTGCTAAATTTTTTTGAAAAATGACTATATCTAATAGCAAGCTAAATAAAGGAAGTTAGAGAATTATTTTTCTACTCATTTAAGATTGCTACTAAATATATAAAAATGAGATAGTTTTGTAAAAATTTATTTTTTTGGAAAATGACTTGGTTTCTACTTTCTAGAAAACATTATCGCTAAAACAAACATAGTGTAAACTATTTAAATTTAGAGAAATTATATTTACACAACAAATTTTAAGTGACATGTTTGTTACTGGTTGCAAAAAGTAATTTAAGTAGTAGGTTTAAATTAGAATCAACAACGACTTATCACCTAAGATTTGTTGTGAGAATGCTGTGAATGTAGCACTTCTCTTAAATTAAAGAGTAGTGATTGTTACCCACCGTATGTACAAGATGCAATGCCATTTCATAATGAGAAATGTTATATCCATAGTATTTTCACAATAAATCTTAATTGGTAAGTTATTACTAGCTATTACTGTTAGGCAAAAAAGTTGGATTTAAAGTAGAATCGGTAATAATTTACCACTAAAAATTTGTTTTAAAAATATTATAGACGTAGCACTTCTCTTTCATAATTATAATCGAAATCGTGTTTTCACAGCACGATTTCACAAGGAAGGTGCAATAAAAAGTATGTAACTATCCTTAAATTAATTAATCCTAAAATATTCTATCAAACATAAAGAAAAAGTGTGTATTGTATGTAACTATGTAAATATTCAGCAAATTTTTTTATATGAAACTCTAATTTTGAGTGAAGAATCTTTAAAAACAAAAAAAAGTTAAATTTCAAATGACAGTCTTTAATTTATTTTTTAGCATTATTGTCTCTAAATTTGCATCAAGTGTCACTCCATCCTAAATATTTCATTTTTGATCTTAAAGTTCACATTTATTGTTAATTAGACATTGTGATCCATCCCATTACAAGATTATCATTAAATCCTCAATATATCCAGATATTGTATTTGGTACATTTGAGAAGATTGAGGAGGATTAGTACTGGTTTAATGGCCAATACAGTATATACTGCAAGTATGACCGATACTGATACAATATTGATTTCCTTGATTTTAATTCTTTACCAACCATTTGGCATAATTTAAAAATAAAACAATGATGAATAATAAAAATAATATATTATATGCATGCTTTACATCTATCCTCGTTCTCATCAAATTCTTTAGGGAGAAAAAAAAAAAAAAAAGAAAACTAATGTGAAAGATATTGATATAAATAATTAATAAAAAAATAAAACATGTTTATCCTTAATTTTCTATTGATTAAGAAAATATATATTTTATATTCCCCTTTGAAAGTATGTTAGCATAAATTACTAAAAATTAGGAAAATAATATTTAAAATAATCATTAAGAGAAATTACAGACTAAGTGTCTAACTGGCGTTTAAAAAAAATCTTTAAATGGGTTGAATTTCATTCTTAAAAAAATTTGATTGAATTTATGGGAAAGTAAAATTTAAATGTTTATTAATAAAAAATTGTGAATTCAAGAAAAACAAATAGGAGAGACGTTGGGCACCCCTTGGTCCCAAAGTGGGGCCGTCCACAGTATTTTCTAAACACGTAACGTAATCATGGCATTATAATAATTGAAATTAGTGATATGAAATGGGACATTTGAATGATTTGATTGTTTTTGTAACACACCTAACCTAGACGATAATGACTTGAAAAGAGTGATATGAAGTGGGACATTTGATTGTATATTATGTGTATGTATATATATATATATATATATATATATATATATATATGCTAAAACAAAAACGTTTTTAAAAACACAAAATATTTATCAAAAAAAAAAGATTTACAAGCTTTTTTTCTTTTTCTTTTTCTTTTGAGAATAAAAAGAGAGAGTTACAAGCTACGGACATGTAACAAATCGAAACTTACTGTACATTCTGATATGAAAATGACTTTTTTTTTTTTTTTTAATTGAAAAGGACATTAGGTTCTCATAAAAAAGGTTCTCATAAAAAAAAATGAAAAGAAAAAGACATTAGACTCTATAGAATGTAATTTTATTAACTAATTAATTGAAGAAATATAAGAGGACACGCAATATTTAGGGTTTGTTTGGTATATCAACTTAAACACATGTTTTCAGTTTTTAAACAATATTATGCATATTTCTACACACTTTTTCACCTACACGTATTTCCAAAAAAACTGAAAACTGTTATTTAAACATACGTACCAAATAAGACTAAAGTTACATATTGAGATCATTGGGCACTTTCCATAGGAGGGGGGATAGCCGGATAGAGTTCTTCCTATGTACTCCTAACAAATAAAAAAAGTTTATTTCAAATTCAAATCAGGTAAAGGTTAAAGACATGTATGACTAGTTATAAATTTATTTATAAAGGTCAAGTTTGAGAAATCCGATAATAATTTTCATCAACTTATTGAAATTATTATTATTATTATTATTATTATTATTATTTTTAACCCAAACCTATTGAAAATTTTATAAAACCAAGGGTTGAAATAGAGATTCTCTTCTATCTATGATAGATTTTAATATCTCCAACAAGAAAAGTCATAAAGGACTAAAAATAAAGATGCCATTAAAGATTAACTTCCAAGAATGGCACAATAGAGAGAGAGAGAGAGAGAGAGAGAGAGAGAGAGAGAGAGCTTTCAGATAAATGTGTCTTATATGCAAAGCCCACATAAGGAGTCCACTTTTATATGAAAGGTGAGTGTAAAATGCTTTTATACATATATAGAAGAATGGGTGTAATATGCTAAATGCACTATGTAATTTATCGAATGGAACAATATTAAGGAGTTATTTCTCAATTAGAGGGAAAATACCAGTGAATATTAAATATTCATGCCATAGAGAAGTGGGGGTCATCAAGGAAAAGTCATTAAAGATTTGATTTTTTTTTTTTTTTTGAGAATCATTAAAGATTTGATTTCAAATAAGGATTAAGAAGTAAAGTTAGGACTTAGGATATGGGATACAAAAAAATTCATAATTATGAATGTGAGTCATGTGACAAGTTGTGATTGGTGTTAATAAAAGTGGTGTCAACAATTGTGAAAAACATAATGAAGAAGTTTGTATTCCTAGACTTATTGTAAATTTGTAATGGGCTAATTTTGATTTGGCTCCTTAAAGTTTCAAAATTTTGATCCTCAAGCTAACTATGTCGTTTTGAGTTAAGGTTGCACTTAAAGACTTGTGTAAACATTATGTAACTTAAATAATATTTGTTCTTTTTATTTTGCTAGGTATTATTTTATTATTCAATTTTAATTATATTATTAATATATATTATTTGGTATGCATATAATTCTTGATTAAGTTATGTATTACACGGTCATAATACTATTTATAATAGTAAAGTGAATGCATTAAATATTTTTTTGGGAACTCTTCTTGAATTGTTTTTTCTCCCAAAAAAAAAAAAAAAAAAACTCTTCTTGAATTGTCACAATAGTTTTTGAAAGTCTTAACTTTTCTCTACTTCAACATTTTAATTTTCAAAGGTGTAAAATACTAAATTATTTAATGTTACTTGAAATCAATTAGATTTCAACAAAATACCTAACAAATAATTAAATTATGTTTTATCTTTTCTAGCTAAATTAGTTCTTGTAAGGGCACGTTTTGCAGCCCAAGCCCAAGAGGTATGAGATCTTGGCCCAGTGAGCCCAGTACAATAAATTTGTAGAAAGTGGGTCAAAGAACTAGGCCCTAGTGAATTTAACAATGGCTAGTATGGATTTAAAAGACGATCCAGCAAAAACAAGGCACATAGGACTGAATAAATTCACTGTCCAAGGAGGCAAATCTTGGTATCCATTGATAGAATTGATTACAAGTGCAACTGTGATTGCTATTGTATTCTTTTTTTCTTTTCTTTTTTTAGGTCCCCCTTCCGTCAGGGGTCTCTTACATTATATACCTCCTTCACGGTGATCTTGGCCCTCCATTTGTCAATTGTCCAAGCCACTACTTGAGTGTCCGTCCCATCAGACACCCCTTCTGGCTCTCTGTGAGTTGCGGTAGCCAAAGAAGCACTGTTCAGGAGTCTTCTCTACATAAATGCGGCTAGAAAAGTAGCTGCAGTGCATTTAATGCGGAGATGACAGCTTTTCCTTAGATATTTTTGGGTTTTTTTCCTTCTCGTGTAGTCATGAGGCATGCTCCTAACACTGGAGCTCCTATGGAAGTCCTTTTCATCGTTGGAATGCGTATCTAAGCTATATTTGTCATGGCCGAGGAGGAATTCCTCCTCGGACTGCCTTCTACCCCTTCTTTATTCATGAGACTCTAAACTGGGACAAAATGGGCTTTTGCCCTTTTCGGACAAATTATATAGCATTATGCCCCCCTTCCCAAACTAAATAGGGAAATGCCCCTCTTTTAAAACTCGATTTTTGATAAATTGAGTTAAAAAAAAAAATTTCTTAGGCCCTATAGTGACGTTTTAAGGACTTATAGTGACGTTTTTTAACTCGACTTCAATGAAATCGAGTTATAGGTAAAAAAATGCCACTATAGGTCGATTTCATTGCCTATAACTCGATTTCATTGAAGTCGAGTTAAAAAACATCACTATAGGTCCTTAAAACGTCACTATAGGCTCCTTAAAAACGCCACTATAGGGTCTAACTCGATTTATCAAAAATCGAGTTTTAAAAGAGGGGCATTTCCCTAATTAATTTGGGAAGGGGGGCATAATGCTATATAATTTACCCAAAAAGGGCATAAGGCATTTTTGTCCCTCTAAACTGGCCTCCCTCATATCTAGTTGTCCCTCCTTGGACATAGCAACGTCCTCGGACAAGGCCTAAGGCCCAATATATAATTTTGGGCCCTTATCCCTACAGTTCTAATAGTTGAATAAGAGATCTAGGATTTAATCCCCGCCTATACCAAAAACTGATTGGTGTTTTAGTCTGATAATAAAACTATCATCAACAACAGATGCTATAGATTAAAACTATCTCAAAAAAAAAAAAAAAAAAAATTCTAATTACATTATGTTCGGTCTTCTTAACTTTAACTCAAACACAACATTAAACAAATTTTAATTAAATTATATTTGGTCTTCTTACCAATTCTCTAGTTGAAATCTTTTTTATTCCTTTATTTTGATGTTATTCTTGCCTATTAATAAATTCAGGGAGTTTAAGCTACCTGTCATAATATGTATGTACGTAATACAATAATTAATATGCATAAGTATAAAATCGATCTTTTGTTTTCCAATTCAAGAGTTCCTATCCTTTGTCCGTAAACTTCCGTCATGAATGAATGAAATCTAAGTTATATAGGCTAAAACCTCATCTACCCATTGTGTGTGTTTGTTTCTCAAAACCATCTGACCTAATGACAATTTTTTTTTTTCTTTTTAGGTTTTTTTTTTGGGGGGGGGGGGGGGGGGGGGGGGTTTGAATCTGCTAGAAATATTGGGTCAATCAAAACTCAAATAGAGTACGTCCAATAGTGGGCTCAATTTAGTCCGTTTTCAAAGAGTTGTGTCCATTGCCAAATAGTTGCCATCTCTTGAGTTCGGACCCTTTGGTTGTCCATATAAAGGGGTCAAGAGCTCATTTGTGCATGTGATATAATTTTTCACTTACACGTAGTGTCGTAGAGAACAATACATAGAGAAACATCTCTTTATCTTTCTCATCAATTTCATCAAAGCATTTAGATTGTGAATGGTGTGTGTTTTGTTCTCATAAACAAACATCGCCGTTGAGTCTCAATAATACAGATCCTGGGAGACTTTGATTTTATTTATTTATTTTTTTAACAATAGAAAAACCCTCTTTAATCGGATAGTGTGTGGAATGTGGAATGCAAACCATGTAGAATCTGTTTTACATGTGATCGACTCATGAAAATGATGTCTAGAGTCTCTAGATTCAAAACTCAAGATAATGTATATAATTTAAAAGGATAGGCCAATAAGAGAACATGGACGCATAAAAACATAGATAAATTGCTTAAAATAATAAAGGATAAAAGAGAAGGCACAAACATTCCTCAACAATTCATCTACACATTTTCTTTAAGTACAATGATTATCTCCACCAAATACGAACTGGGTGATTATGTCATGAAATAGCAAATATCATAAAGAATTGAAGTACTTTACTTCACGAATTTTTTTTTGACAAGAGATTGCTAACAATTTTTATTTTTATGAAGGCAATAAATGGCTAACACGAGGCTTAAATGAAATTTAAACCGCTGTCATGCATCTTCATTGAGCAAACCTTTCCTTGAAATTGTGAATAAGAAAAATATTACTTTGTGCTATCACTCGAAAGCCTACCATTTTTATACTAACAAAATAGTGCTTCATAGGGACAGCCATGACTTTATTCGTTTGGAGGTGCTAAACTATGCATTAAAAAAAAGAAAAAAGAAAAAAGAAAAAAGAAAAAAGAAAAAGGAAGCACCACTGAACAAAAAAAGATATACTAAAAATTTAAAACTATATTAATATATAAAAATCCAAACTAATATATATTTTTATATTAAAAACATATATAAAATAAAGGATAAATTACAAAGTTGGTCCTTATCTTTTACACTATATTTCAATTTGGTCCATAACTTTTTAATTGTGTTAATTTAGTCCCTAACCTTTTTAATGTTGTGTCAATTTGGTCACTGTCGTTATCTTTTGGATGGAAAAAGCTGATTTGTCAAATGAAATAATAAAAATTGATTTTTCATGTCACATCAACGGCTAACTATAACATCACATCAGATTAAAAAAAAAATTTAAATTAGTAATTCTAAAGTTAGTAATTCAGAATTTTTTGTCTTTTGCTGGTCAACCTCCATCGTCCACTTCACCAACGTCAAGAAATTTCAGAACACACATTGGGTTGATCACAAGAAGATGTGGAAATTATAAGATGGTGTGGATGGGTTTGCGGCTAGAGATAGGAGGTGCCAAAAAGCCGATCGGGTAGCCGAACTTTATTACCCAGTAAGACAAGATGCAAAGTAGAGCAACAAGGATGCCGATTGGGATTGTTTGCTATTGGAGACTGGGCATAATGCTTCTGCAATGTAGTGATATTCCCTATTGTTTGTGATCTATATTTGTAAATGTCTATATGATTCGAATGAATTGATATTAGTATTGTCTTCAGATTTTTATATTGTTATATATAACAATGATTAATATTAATAGATCTGGAAAGTTTTTTTCAATGTTTTTTTAATATAAAATTATAATCTTACTGAGTAATAGGTCTAGAGAAGGGAGACGGTGTTGGATTTATTTTCTTTGGAATCTTGGGTTGAATCAAAGCTTGCATCGATGGGTCTCTCATGCTTAGGTGATGGTGGCAATGTTGCAAAGAGAGGTGAGGTGAGGAAAAGAAGATGAGGAAATTACACAAATTAAGTGGGCTTTTTTTAAACCGTAGGATTAGTAAATTGCCATGTGTCATTTAACATTTCAATTTGAGTTTTTTTTTTTTTTTTTTTTTTATTTTTTAAATTTGACATGGCGGTATAGTTAGCAGTTGATGTGGCATGGAAAATCATTTTTTATTATTCCGTTTGACACATCAGCTTTTTCCATCCAAGGGATGACGGTAAGGACCAAATTAACACAGTATTAAAAAAGTTAGGGACCAAATTGACACAATTAAAAGGCTAGAGACCAAATTGAAATATACTGTAAAGAATAGGGATCAACTTTGTAATTTACCCTAAAATAAAAGACAAAAATCATTTGTTAAAATTGAACTCAACCATTTAAAAAAAAAATTTAAAAATCATTAAATTTTTGACAATTTTTTCTTTTAATGTACAAAATTTTTGTCAAGCATTCTTCTAAATACAAAACTGTAGGGACTCAAATTGGATTGGACCTAGAATAGGGATGAGTTTCTAACCCAACAAGTCCAAACAATAAATTTGTAGAGCGTAGGTGCAAAAACTAGTTCTACTATGTAGGAAAAAGTGTCACAGTAACTGGGTTAAGAAGATTCACTGTTGACCAGCCAGAAAAATATTATCCTCGGCCTCTCCTTTTAAGAGTTTCTGGGATTTCTCTTTTATCTCTTAGGGTTCAAATATTTTTATCTTTCTTTCTCCCTTTCTTTGTTTTTCGACCTCCTTCCTTTAGTCCACTTTCCCCCTTTATATATCACCACCCTCATATCGTTTTCACCATACACGTGTAAGTTAACTTCAAGGAAATCCTTCCTGTCCCATCCAACACCTCCCAGAACCTTCGATCAGCAGCCATAAGGCTGCTTGGTTACTGTTCAAGTATCACCTCCACATTAATACGGTCAGGGAATTAGCTGGGAAGCATTTAATGTGGAGGTAGTAGCTTTAGAAGATATTTGTTATCTCTCTTGGCTCCTCCTTTGTTCTATATTCACTTTCCAGTTCTAATACAATTTTGCGGAGTACCCTGAATAGTAAGATAGTTACATCCACCTCGGACCATGGTATTCGAGGTGGATCTTATCATCGGACACGTTTTGGGCCACTATATATGATTTCCATCCCTTCTTCTTATACTATTCTCACAATATCTTTCTTTAACCATCCTCGGATAGGTGAACATCCTCGGACTGGGCCGTTGGGCCACAAGCCCATTTCCTACGATTTCCACATCACCTTTTTGGATAACCGGCCCCACAAAAACCAATTATAGTTTTGAAGTTAAAAAAAAAAAAATACACTCAGACAATGAAACAAAAGTTCAAAACTACCTCAGCCGCTCAACATTATTTTTCTATAAATAATTATAATATGTCCTATATTTTTCTAATGCGTTGCCAGGTTAAAACTTTAAAGCAGGGAAAAAAAAAAAAAAAAAAAATCCCTCAACAAATCATTTAGGTAGAGCCAAATAGCAGTAATTAAACAATACTTAAATCTTATAAAGTCCCAAACTAACTTTTGCAACCTGACTCTACAAACAGTCAAAATTTCACACGCATATAGTAGTTTGAATTAAAATAAAAAAATAAAAATGTTTAAGCCAAACATAGAGTCATTTGAATAAAAAATAAATAAATAAAAGAAAGTAAAAAATCCAAGCACAGTCATTTGATTTGTTTTTAAGGGATCAATTAACGGTTAAAGGTTTTGAAGAAATAGACTTGACATGAATCTCGCAACATCCTCCCTTTTCGTTCTTTTGGTTTTTGAATGATTGTGTTTGACTTTGATTCCCTACAAACACAATAGCCAAAAGTTGCGGTAAAATGCTTCTATCTAATTAGATCTTCCTCCCCTTTCTACCTACCAAACCTTACTTCCTTGAGTCTTTGATTGTGATATATTATGATCTTTTGCTTTGGGCTGCAAATTGAGTCACGGTTTAATATTAGAGTAAAGACTAATGAGCTTTGATTAAGTCAAAGAAAAATGCTACGACCACTTTTTTTCTGCCGCTTACAACTAGTCACGTGGCGAGTTGTGATTAAGGTTGTGCAAATAGTTGTAGTCTTAGCATTGTTCAAACAATCGTCCAGGTAAAATTTTATTTTATTTTGTTTTTATTTTGACTAATGATGGGTTGACACCTAAATTTATTATGAAAATATTATAAAATTTTGTTGTGGGCGTAGAAGAACTCCTTGGTGTTTTAGCATAATGCTATATGTTGTGTGTTTGATTCTAGTTAAACCAATTTGAACACTTGAATTGGGCTAAGCAGACTTGACTTGGAACACCATGATCAATCACAATTGAATTCCCCACCCCTCTGCAAAGAAAGAAAAAGAAAAAGAAAAAGGAGGACATGCTTCATTTCATCATTTGTCTAGGCTAAAATACTTCCAAAAAAATAGTATATAATAGGGTAAGGGAAAGTGAGATTCAAAATACATAGTTTACTAAAAAACAAAACCGATGTCAATACTATTGGGTTATTACTTGAACCCAGACAAATATCCATATAATTTTTTTTTAAGAAACCTAACAAATACCGATATTAAGACATTATTAAAGATAACTAAAAAGATCCACTTATATAAAACAATGATTTCTGTCTATACAACAAACAAATACTTATAATTTTTTTAATATTTAAATTAACAATCAAGGCTTAAAAAAATGCTTGTTTAAAACTAACAATCAGTGCCTTAAAAAAATATACTTGCTTAAACAATGCTTACTAGCCAGAAGAGAAAAAAAAAAGATGCTTAAAAACGCTTTTTTATACTTTAAATTTACATTCAGGGCATAAAAAAATGCTTAACACTTTTGCTTCTTTAAATATTATTTTACAATGGCTTTATAAAAATGCTTAATAAAATCAGAAGGTTAAAAAACTGCTCAAATCCCTACTACTACTAATAATAATAATACTATTTTACAATGTGATTTTTGTTTAACATATGTATTGGGTTTGTACTATTTTTTGAATTGGCCCAAGAGACTCACAATGTAGCAAGTCCATGTATATCTACCCTTAACACACACACGCATATATATATATATAATATGTGTGTGTAGTACAAGGATTTATTGTACAAATACAATGCTAATATCAAAGATGTACCTGTCAAGAACATCATCCATGCATAGGTGGAGCCAAAGGGAGGCAAAGGGGACAATTGCCCCTATTGTGTTAGTTTAAACTTTAAATGTCTACCTTGACAAATAAGAGATGTTTGCACTTTCAAGTTTGTTGCCTCTCTCATTGTCTACATGTAGCCCTTCCATGACTTGCCATTTGATTTAACTTAAAATTTTAAAATAAATATAAGTCTTATAACTTCATTGAACCCTTTTATTTACTCAATAGAATCAAATCAAAAAAGGTAACATAACTATAAAGTGAATTATATGTGAATACCAATAAAAAAAATAGGTGGGTATAAGGAGCTGCAATATGCTGCTAGTGGAGAACTTGAGCTCATGCCCTAAGACATGTTGACTTATGCCCTTACCACTAAGCTAACCAACGCGTTGATATATTTATGTTAGTCCAATATAAATTGAAACTTAATATCTCATTATCTCATGTCATGACACATTCTTAGTCCAAAGTAAATTGTTCTTATCCTACATGAAACTCAAAGTAACAAGTCCTATATCTTAAACTCTATATAATAATTTACTATAAAAAAAAATCAATATAACAACAACAAAAATAATAAAAAAAGCCATTAGTTATTTCTTATTCTTGACATTAAATACCAAATGCTTCCAACCCTCCATTAACCATTTTTTTTGTCAATATCTTAACTCTTTTATAGTTTAAAATCTAAGCTTTTGTTATAAGCCTAAATTTTTTTAAAAATTAGAAGAAAATATAAAGAAAATTTGCATAATATATTTTTTTAAAGCAATCAAGGCACTGGGGTGTGTATATAACTTTTCATACATATTATTATATTCTTCACACTTTTACATTAATTTATTTTCTCAATTATGAATTAATGTAAAAGTGATGGTCTTTTTTTTTGCTAAACAAAAGTGATGGTCTTTTATTGATTCATGTATATAGTAATGTCATTGCAGGAATTATAGTGGGTTGTTCAAGATTCCCAAAAACATTTAAAAAAATTTTGTACAACTATCCTGCGTCATGCAGATTGGCCCGTTTTTCGGATCTGCGGTCCAATCAGTGTAAATTTGGGTATTTCGACCGTGACTGTTTTCCTATTATTAGTACTAAATTAATTCGATTAGCTTACTTTGATAGCTTAATTTATTCTAATTATTATCCTAGATCTACATCTACTTTATGTAAAATATTAAATATCCTTTCCATTCTAATCTTTTTGGTATAAAAAAATTGGATTTGCTTTCAAATTTCAATGCAAGGTGCGAAGGGCAACGGGAGGGGTTCGCAAGTATTTGACACGTATTCAAATCTCAACTCCAAGCCTTTTCAAGATGCGAATATCCAACAGGTTATAACAGAAACAGGTAATATCAAATGGGAGGATTCTAATTAAAATAATTGTTTAAGTCATCGTGACTTATGCTAAAAGTTGCTTTAGCGTGTACCAAATGAGTTTTGCATAAATTTAAACTTGATGGTAAGTAAATTCTATTGGGGTAATTCCAAGATAAATGAGTGAGTTCTAATTAGCTTAATTAGTAAAATTTGTATTCTCAAATAAGAGATTTGGGACCACACCTGCAATAAAAAATTAATTGATGTCTTAACTTAATTGTAAAAAGCAATTATCATGAAATGAATGTTATAGGTTCTAATGAGCAAGACTTAGGTATAGTATTTATGTGTTGTTTCTTAGGTTCTCTTTTTAGGATTCTGCCATGTGATTTTTTTTTCATGGGATAAAAGTGTATTTTTTAGTTAAGTAACCACATGGCAAAATCTTAAGAGGTGAATCTAAGGAACAGCACCTAAGGTACAGTACTTAGGTGCTATTCTTTAGGTTCACTTCTTGGAATTCTGCCATGTGATTTTTTCTCATGGGATGAAAGTGTATTTTTTAGTTAAGTAATCACATGGCAAAATTTTAAGAGATAAATTTAAGGAACAACACTTAAGGTACTGTACCTAAATTTTGTCAAGGTTCTAATTCAATGGGATCTATACATTAAAAAAACAAAAAAAAAAAAAGTCAAGGCAAATGAAAAATGCATACGTTGAGTTAGGACATGCTTTGTCATAAAAAAAAAGTGAAAGTAGGTTTGGATTCAGAGATCTGAATAAGTTTAATATGGCTTTGTTAGGTAAACCAGGGTGTGGTGTATCCTAATTAATCCGAACTCACTTTTTTGTGTGTGCTTTTTTAAAGCCAATTACTTTAACAACTTTGACATTTTACACATTGTTCTCTTTTAGAAGCAAGGGTTGACCAAGTCCACATGCCACCTGTGGATACCGAAATCACACTCCTCTAAAATTATTTCACCAGGGGTGAGGGGTTGTCCACTCTTTTTGGAATAACTTATGGTCCCTACTAGTACCAAACAAGTCTTATAAATGTGCATAAGAAGTTGAAATCTTTGCCACTATTGTTTGCATCATTTGAATGTCAGGTATGTGGAGTCTAGTTTGTAGACTCGATCCGACTTTGAATTGTTATGATTTTAAATGGGAGATTTTCTTAAGGAAAAAAATTTTGGCTTGATTTTAGCCATATTTTTTGGACCCGCCGTTAAAGTATTTATTTGTCGCTTCAAAATTTGGGTCGATATATTTTCTCTTTGACATAGTAAAGATGCGACAACTCCACGGACGTAGACAAGTCGTCAAACCACATAAATTTCTCATGTCATATGATTGTCTTTGTGTGTTATTATTTTTTTCTTTTTATTTTTGTGTCTCACAGATCTGGGAATTTGGTTTAATTCCTATTATTGTACTGAGTACTCACCGTAATGAATGTCAGGTGGCTGGGTTGGATCCTGATATGTCCCACCTTCTTGGAGGACTTCATCTTATCTTATATGCACTGGAGTTTAAGGAAATTGATGCACACCGGCAATGGCCAATTCTTTGACACAATGCTATGTGCTGTTTGTAATTGTAGGGACTTCAGTTTTTGTAGGGAGATGGGCTTTCAATAACTGATTAATGTAGAATGTAGAAATCCAAAGCTTTGAACTCTCTTTTCCATTGTACAAAATAATATCAATTACTAAAGTTCTCTATCGCTTTTACTTAAAAAAAAATACATATATCCTTTCAATTTATTTATTTATTATTTTTTGGTGTGGGAAAAACAATTATAAAAAGTAGCTAAATCAGTCTGATGCACACTCTCAATTATAAAATAATTGCATCTTAATTTTTAAGCCAATTCTCATGAAGCTTTTGCTGCTATTCTTTTGCACACAAATGAAAGTTGTCCCGTTGAAAAGGTTACGATTTTATTTATATTTTGGTGGGAGTTATGAAGTTTTTTGGTGTGGAGTGGTTTATTGTGGCGGATTTTGAGGTTGTTGTCGGTTCACTTGCTTGGATTTAATATTTGGGCAGATGGGCCCTTGTAAGCCTTTGCCGTGGCCCGTGGGGCATGTTGGGCTTTCTTAGAGTTATTGTTATTAGCCCATTGCTTTTGGTAGTTTCTAACTCTCTCTTTCTCTTTCTCATGTGTTTGTAGTGGTGGCCCCTTGTGGGTCATTAATAAGAATTTGGACTTTGCTTTGCTTGCGCGGCCCATGTAGCTTGGGCTCTTGAGAGCCTACAAAAAATGAGGTGGGAACAATGTTTTATATGTTTGATATAGAAACATGTATTACTTAGCATGATTAGTCAAATCAAAACCAAAAAGAAATTTTTTTTAGTATTAAAGTAAAAACTAATGAGTTTGGGTTATGTTGAAATAATTTAACGGTTGTATGGTTATGGGTAAAACCTTACTTTATTTTATTTTCTTGCATTCAAATATTGCTTAATATACACATGAATGAATTGTTATTTTGCAAATTGATCTCAAATACTATATATATATATATGTATGTATGTAAGTATGTAAGTATGTTCGCTTGCACGTGCGTAAATGTGATATCAAATGTAATTTTTGCCTCCCCCTCAAGTCAAATCTGGCTCCGCCACTGTGATACGTTGACATCTAAACTTGATGTGAAATTTTGTTGCGGCCGTAGGAGAACTCCTTGGTGTTTTGACATAGTGGTATATGTTGTAAGTGTGTGTTCAATTAAAATGGTCCTGACTGTGACCTAGAAGTTCTATAAGTCTGTCTCTCTCTCTCTCTCACACACACATTTTGTGTCTATCGGCCTCTCTTTGGAACCCATCTTTGTATCTTTTTCTTTTCTTTTCTTTTGAATATTATATATTTTATGTTTAGTTTGGTATTTACTGATTAGTTAGTTCAATTGTGACTGACTTGTGAGTTTTTATTTTTATTACTATCAATTTTTTATTACTCTCTGAAATTATCTCTCTCTCTCTCTCTCTCTCTCTCTCTCTCTCTGCATTTGAGTAAAAAAGTATTAACAGAAGGATTTGCATGTAAATAGTAACCATATATATTTACATAGTTACCACAGCAACAATGTAAATTTACTTATTTTTAGATTAACTGATGTAGGTGGTTTTTGGGCTTAAATGTGCAAAACCTTATGCCATTTTACACACACCGGTGTGAGTACTCTAAATATATTTTTAAACATTTTATTGTTATCACTTAATTTTAAAATCTAAAACAAACATAAATTATGTCCAAATAGTAAAGAAATATACCTAAAATTAAAAATGAATATTAATTGTTGTATCCTCGACATGTCATATCCTAGTTTTTCAAGAAATTAAATGTTGTATCGTGTCATACTACATATCGTGTTTGTGTCCATACTTGTGCTACATAGGCTATAACTGTGAACAGTAATGGTATACAAGCCATAGAGCCATACCTTCATTGCCTAAAGAAAGGGTAGGCTGTGCAGCTGAAAGAGGTTAAAGATGTTTTAGATTCTTGAAGATGCAATTGAAAAAATGGGTAGACTACAGTCTGCCCATAAATCTTTCCCTATGCTATTATTAGAAGTCCTACTCCAAGAACCGTGAGGCTCACTAGTCAAATCAAGAGACAATGGATCATTATTCTTGTAGAGACAGGTAACACTTACAATTTCATGGATATAGCAGTGGTAACCAAGACTACATCACCTATGACAGGTTTTGGTCTGGAGGTGAGAATTGTAGATGGTTCTGTATAAGAAGTGAAAGGGGCATACTTTCGGTCCAAACCTATATGTGCTAACCTTGGGTGGATGTGATGTGATTTTAGGAGTCCAGTGGTTAAGTATTTTGGGTCTTATACAATGGGATTTCTGTTTAACATATGTATTGGGTTTGTGCCATTTTATAAATTGGCCCAAAGGCTAATATATATATATATATATCGTATAAGCAGTGGCGGCTCCAGGAATTTTTCTCAGGGTGTTCCTTAAGGAGTATAAATTACACAACCCACTGTGCATTATCCACGGCTCAACCCACTGCCTAACATAATTTAATTTGTTTGTCTTTTATAATGTATTGATTAATTAAATTATTAATTATTGTTGTTTAGTTGCTTCATTATTTTTCTTTACTATCTACTAGCAGTCTAGCACACACCCCACTGTGCATTAGCACACACCCCATGTGCATTATCTATGGCTCAACCACTGCTTAGTGCCTAACATAATTTAATTTTTTTTCTTTTATACTGCCTATGCATGCCTTCAGCCTTTACTGCCTCTACTTTTCCACTTCCCCAATTCAAATATCCCATCCCACGGCCCCACGGCCCCCATCCACTGCCCACTCAATAGACAAGAGACAATCAACATTCCACAAAATATTAAACATATAAAACATTCACAACACACAAAATTCACAATACACAAAACCACAAACTCACAAACCAATAAAGTCAAAATGTCAAATAAAGTTATAAAGTAAAGGCAATTAGACATTTAGACATAGAGAAATAGAGAAACAGAGAGATAAAGAGAATCTCATTTCAGTTCAAAGGGAAAGAAAGAGAGAGCTCTGCTCTCACTCAGTCACTCTCAAATCAGAGCACAACAATTAGCAAAGCCGAAGAACTGATAGAGAAAAAGAGAGAGAAGTAAAGAACTGAAATACCTTTGAGGCCTGAGGGGTGGCGCTGCGACAGCACGTCGAGGCGAGGACTTGAGGGGCTAGGTCGAGGCGACGAGGCAAGCCAAGCAATAGGGCCGGCCCTTCCACTAAGCCAATTAGGCAATTGCCCAAGGCCCCTAAGTGGAAGGGGGCCCCAAAATTTTAGAAAAGAAGGGGTAGTAGGGAAAAAAAATATTTTGGTTTCAGATGAATTTAAAAAAATCCGGCACAAAATTTTTTTTTGGCCTAAATAAAATCAATTGTCCCAAAAATAACATCATTATCCTCTAGACAAACCAAAATTCAACAAGATAAACTACAAATCCGGTCTAAGAAATTAACCACAAAACAATCAATAATCAAAACAAATAAAAAATCTCAAATCCCTAAAATTTTTACCGTCTCTTTCTCATTTTTGCTCTGCTTTTTTTTTTCTCAACTCTTGCTCTGTGCCTCTCTCATTCTCTCTCCACTGTTGCTGCCTTGCTGGCTGCCTGACTCAAGCTTCCTCCGATCTAAATGACTAAATCATTTGATCGCATCTGCCATCTAATCTGAAAACTCTGCCGAGCCAATTGCCTTTTTTTTTTTTTTTTTTTTGTTGCTGCGTTTTCTGGCATTCTGCAGAATGAATTTTGACTTTTGAGTTTTGAGGTATACCTTATAAGGCTTGGCTTTCTACTTTAGATTTGTTAAGACTGGGGCTGGGCTGTGGTTGGACGTTTCACGTTTGGGCCTTCAAGTTTTTTTTTTTTTTTTTTAAGCCTGCTTTTTTTTTAAAATTTTTTTTATTTTATTTTAGTTATAGGTGTAATAGGATTTGTTTTATTGTGGCTGGGTCTTGGCAAGCATCTTCTTGTCTGGGCTAGGCTTGTTTTTGTTATGGTTGTGCTTAATTTTTTTTTTTAAATTTAAATTTTGTGTTTTTATACATATATTTTAGTTATTGGTAATATAATGAATAAATCTTTATTTATGCAGGTTGAGAATGCAAAAAACTTGTTATTATTTTGTGAAACTACAACAATATTTTTTATATAAATCAGGTTTTATTTCTCATTTGCTTTACACTTGAAAGTTATTTTTTATTTTAGTCTTTATAATTATATTGTTTGATTAGAAATGTCTACTACAAAATATGCATCTGGATATGAAAAACTTAAAAAAAAAGAAAAAAAGAAGAAAAATTAATTGAGTCTCAAAAAGGATCAATGGATAAATTTGTTATTAGTAATAAACAAAATATAACACAAAATTTAGATGAAAATATCACAAATGAACAAGAAATTCACCAAAAAGAGTTAGAAGATAATGAAATGATACAATTGCAAGATAACAATGATGTGCAATACAACAAATCTTGATAATGAACTTCAAAAGAATTTAGAAGAAAATGAAAATAAAGATGAAAATGTCACAAATGAACAAGTTCACCATAATGATGTTCAACTAGAAAAATAGATTTTGAATGAAAATATATTATAATATAAAAATATTAAATAAATATTAATTTAATTAATACATAAGTATAAAAAAGGCCTCATTTTAGTTCTCGTCTTAGGCCCCAAAATGTCTAGGGCCGGCTCTGCCAAGCAATCTTTGATCCGATCTCCAATCTCACCGTCGTTGTTGCTCGAGTTTGAGGCCTGATGTGCTCTGTTGCTCGAGTTTGAGGCGGTCCAGGTGGAGGCGCCATCGCGTCGATGTGCTTGGAACTTGGTCATTGATGATGTTTTTTTCGTTTAGGTTAGGAGTTCAGTTCTGATTTCAGTTTTGCTAATTTGCTTTACCATTTGATGATTTTGATCAATTGGTGGATGCGTATTGGTAATTTGGGTTTTGGTTGGTTTTTTTTTTTTTGGGAGAATCCGTTTGAGTTGGGCCGTATTTAGTTAATAAGAATTTAACTAAATTTTTTTTGAGAATCCGTTTGGGTTAGTTTTGTTTAGGATTGATGTTGAGCTTTTTTTCCCCAGGGTGGGCTTGCTATGTTAATTTTTTTAAAAAAGATTTTAGTTAAAATTTTTTTTGAGCTTTTTCTTTTTGCTTGAAAGTAGAACAAATAATGGAGCAAAATTTAATTTTATTGGCATAAAAAAAATTGAGGGTGTTCCCAAATTTTTTTTAAAGTGTATTCAAATAATTTTTTTTTCCAGGACAGGGTAGTCTTGGGACCACCCTGCCCTTAATGTGGCGCCGCCATTGCGTACAAGGATTTATTGTACATATTAAATGCTAACATCAAAGATGTACCTGTCAAGAACATCATCCATGCATAGGTGGAGCCAAAGGGGGGTATTGGCGGCAGTTGCCCCCACTATTATGTTAGTTTAAATGCCTACCTTGACAAATAAGAGATTTTTGCACTTTCAAGTTTGTTGTCTCTCTCATTGTCTACACGTAGCCCCTCCATGACGAGTTAAATTTTTTTTTGCACTTTCAAATTTTTAAATGCTATGTTAAAAAATTTTTTGCAAAAGATTTTAGTTAAAATTTTTTTTTGGGCTTTTTCTTTTTGCTTGAAAGTAGAACAAATAATGGAGCAAAATTTAATTTTACTGGCATATAAAAAATTGAGGGTGCTCCCAATTTTTTTTAAAGGGTATTCAAATAATTTTTTTTTTAGGTCAGGGTGGTCTTGGGACCACCCTGCCCTTAACGTGGTGCCTCCACTGCGTACAAGGATTTATTGTACATATTAAATGCTAACATCAAAGATGTAGTCATCAAGAACATCATCCATACCACCGCACACCCTTGGTGCGATGGTCACTCCACAAGTATAAGTGCTTGTGGGGTGTGAGGGGTAAGGGCTGAGGTTCAAGTTTCCAGGAGGGAGCTTCACACACACAAAAACACTTAGATTAGGTTAGAGTAGAAATTCTATCTTATATCAAAAAAAAAAAAAAAAAAAAAACATCATCCATGCATAGGTGGAGCCAAAAGAAGGTATTGGGGGTAGTTGCCTCCACTATTATGTTAGTTTAAATGCCTACCTTGACAAATAAAAGATTTTTGTACTTTCAAGTTTGTTGTCTCTCTCATTGTCTACACGTAGCCCCTCCATGACTTGTTAAATTTTTTTTGCACTTTCAAATTTTTAAATGCTATGTTAAATTTTTTTTTGCAAAACATTTTAGTTAAATTTTTTTTTTGGGCGTTTTTTTTTTTTTTTTTGAAAGTAGAACAAATAATGGAGCAAAATTTAATTTTATTGGCATAAAAAAAATTGAGGGTGTTCCCAAATTTTGATTTAAAGGGTATTCAAATAAAATATTATTATTATTATTATTATTATTATATATATTTGTACGGTCCCCGCACCATGACCCGTAGTGGGCCTCGGGCCCTGGCCTGGGTATAAGGCCCATGAGGCCGGTCCCCCTCTGCCTAGCGGCCCACCCCGAGCCCCGCGGGCTGCAGGCCACGATCTGCTTTTACATCGTTTCTCGGCAGACCCCTTCCCGAGCAGTGATGGACACCCAGCTCGCGGAACACCCCGCCCTGTACCTACTCGGTCATACCTCGGAGAGGCACCGCTGCCGGGAACTATCGTGGAAGTGGGAACCAAGTTCCAACGCCACCGTCACCGCTTCCCACTCCCACCTAACCACCCACTTACAATCGATAATACTGGACCGCCGGTTGTACCTACTGGCAAGTAATTATGGCTCTCCACTAAACTATGAGCTATAAATACAAGAAGTTTTGAGAAGACAAGGGTTGGAGAATGAAGGGAAGGAAGAGTGTAAACAGAGAGAGCAGAGTAAGGAATTGGGTCAGGTCCCCGAGAAGAGGAAAGCGCTTCAGTTGAGCCTTGGTGTTTTGAACGACCCATTGTGGGAAATCCAAACCCACTATACAAATAAGTTGTGAGTCCAAGCGAGGCCCAGCCCAACGGGTTTCAGTTTTTGGTGCGCACAATTGGCGCCGTCTGTGGGAAATCCTACTAAGCAGTGGTTCTGCCAAGGCTCGTATACAGGAAGGATGTCAGGAGGTAACGCCGCGAGTGGCTCGGCAGGGTCTTCCAGGGGCTCCACCTGGCGAGAACAGAGGCAGAAGAGACGCGAGGATCCGTTTCACGATCAACAGGAAGAGCGGTCCGGCCTTGGAGAAGGGTCGTATCAAACGGGGAGAACGGCATCCCATGCTTCCCGGGATAGGCAGCACGACGTCAGGGACGAAGAGCTTGAGCGGCTTCGGAGGTTAGTACAAGACCTGGAATTGGAAGCCCGAAACGAGCGCCGCCGAGCCGGTCAAGACGACCGAGAGAGAGGGCCAGGCGCCGAGGGAGAAAGACGCGGGGTGGGATCGAATCAATCAGGATCCCGCCACCACAGGGAGCGCTCGCACTCGAGGGAGTCCCGTCGCCGCCGAGACCGCTCCCATTCAGCAGAGTCTCACCGGCGGTGAAACCGCTCTCGATCGCGGGAGTACGGTAATCGAGGCTCGGAGTCCCCAGAGGGACGGCCGAGGAATGCGGCCATGGATGCTATGAGCCGTGCATTGCGCAGGGCTGCTCGGTCACCATTCTCAGCAGATATTGAGCGTGCACCGATGCCGGACAGGTTTACGCGCCCGCCTTTCAATTCGTATGGTGGGAAAACAGACCCCGTAGAGCATGTCAGCCACTATATCCAGATGATGTCTTTGCATACCCGCAATGACGCTCTGATGTGCAAGGTTTTTCCCTCAAGCCTTGGTCCCACGGCCTTAAGGTGGTTCAACGGGTTGCGCAAGGGCTCCATTCACAATTTCGCCGAGCTAATACAGGAGTTCGGTTCCCGTTTCGTGACGTGCAGCCGAGAGCAACAACCGATGGACGCGCTGTTATCTATGAAGATGAGGGCAGGGGAAACCCTCCGGGATTACGCTAACCGATACTGGGAGCTCTACAACGAGATTGGCGGAGGGAACGAGAAGATTGCGGCGAGCACCTTCAGATTGGGATTGCCTGACGACTCGGGGTTGAGAGAGTCGTTAACTAAGAAGCCTCCCGAGGACATGAGGCAGCTGATGAGGCGCATCGAGGAGTACAAGCGGTTGGAAGACGATAAGATACAGAGCAAAGGCAAAGCACAGGTGGCTGATCGTCCTCGGCTGAGCAGTTTTCAACAGAGGGCACGGGGAAATTTGAGGATTCAAGAGCTAGCAGCACCAGCAGGGGAGGTGAACGTGACGTTCAAGGAGCCCGTGCATAAAATCGTGGATAAGATCAAGCACGAGCCGTACTTCAGATGGCCGAACCGGATGGCTGGCGACCCCTCTAGGAGAAATCAGAACCTGTACTGCACCTACCACAAAGACCGGGGGCATACTACCGAGCAGTGCCGAGTGCTAAAGGACCATCTCGGGCAGTTGGCAAAAGCAGGACACCTCAAGGATTTTGTGACGGACGCCGGGGATAGAGGAACGGGGCATGGCGCCCCACACAGAGGGAATCCCCTGCCGCCCCCTCTTGGGATAATTGATGTTATCCACGTCGCCCCGAGGGGCATTTCAACGGCAAAGGGGAAGGAGGTGCTGACGATGATATCGGTAGAGGGGAGTACGGGCGTGCCGCCTGCCGCGAAGAGGATCAGACCTACCCGAGAGCCGATCTCTTTCGACGACAGTGATCTAGAGGGAACCATTCAGCCGCACGACGATGCATTGATAGTAACGGCAAGGGTTGGCGGCTTCGTTGTGAAAAGGATAATGATAGACCAGGGAAGCGGAGCTGACGTTATGTACCCGGACCTATTCAGGGGGCTCGGGTTGAGGGATGAGGACCTGTCGAAGAACAACACTCCCCTGGTTGGGTTCGATGGGAAGATGGTGGCGCCCGAGGGGCAAATCTCTCTGCCCGTGAACATGGGGGGCAAGGAGGTGATGGTAAGCTTCTTCGCAGTTACATCATACTCCCCCTACACGGCGATTCTAGGGAGGCCATGGATACATGCAATGGGGGCTGTCCCGTCCACTCTGCACATGAGGGTCAAGTTTCATACTGATTATGGTGTCACGGTGATACAAGGGAGTCAGCAGGCGGCCAGGCAATGCTTGATCGCCATGGTCGATTGGAAGAAGGAGCAAACCGACCGGGAGGGTCAGGCCGATCCCAGAGGTTCGTCATCAGGGACGCCTTTATAGCAGTTACAGGGCCCGCCAGAGAAGGAGGTCGCGCGTGCCGAGAACATGCTGAGGGTGAAGGTGTTGCCGGACATGGACAAGTACTTCCAAATAGGGGAGAGCATGGAGGACCGGGAAAAAGTAGAGATGTTGCTGCTCCTAATACAGAATGTGGACGTATTCGCTTGGAGTCCGTACGAGGTACCCGGGGTGGATCCCGAATTCATCATGCATAGACTTGGAGTTGACCCCTCATTCACCCCTAAAAAGCAGAGGCCGAGGAGATCAGCCTGGGAGCACTCCGAGGCAGTAAAAGTGGAAGTTCAGAGATTGAAGGAGGCGGGGGTGATTCGGGAGATCATCTTCCCGGATTGGTTGGCGAACACCGTGGTAGTGAAGAAGAAGAACGGCAAGTGGAGGGTCTGCGTCGATTTTACCGATCTGAACAGGGCCTGCCCGAAAGACCCTTTTCCCGTGCCGAAGATTGATCAGCTGGTGGACGCCGTGTGGGCACCCGAGGATGAGCTTTCTGGACGCTTTCCAAGGGTATCACCAGATCGCCCTAGCGCCCGAGGATCAAGAGAAAACGGCGTTCATTTCCCCGGAGGCAAATTACCACTACACAAGGATGCCCTTCGGACTGAAGAACGCCGGGGCCACTTACCAACGAATGATGACGAGAATGTTCCGAGACAAGATAGGGCGCACGGTCGAGGTATACATCGACGACATGGTGGTTAAAAGCAAACGGGAAGCCTTGCATATGGGGGACCTCCAGGAGGTTTTCGAGGTTCTCCGACGGCACAAGTTGCGCCTTAATGCGGAGAAGTGCGCGTTTGGCGTAGGGGCCGGGAAGTTCTTGGGGTACCTGATCAGTACACGGGGGATTGAAGTCAACCCGGACCAGATCGAGGCTGTGAGAAGACTAAAGCCACCGAGCAACCCGAAGGAAGTGCAAATTCTAACCGGGATGCTGGCCGCCCTTAACCGGTTCGTCTCAAAATTCGCAGACCGATGCCGACCATTCTACCAACTGCTGAAGAAGTGGACGGGATTTCGGTGGACCGAGGAGTGCGAACAGGCCTTTGTGGATCTGAAGATTTATTTAGCGCGAGCGCCCATGCTCGCGGCACCGGAGGCAGGTGAGGACTTATTCATGTATCTGGCGGTATCCGAGCACGCCGTGAGTGCCGTGCTGCTGAGGGACAAAGGGATCCAGCAACCCGTTTACTACATCAGCAAAACTCTCGTCGACGCCGAGACGAGGTACTTGCCCTTGGAGAAGCTCGTACTGGCCCTGATACACGCCACAAGGAAGTTGCCGCACTATTTCCAGGCTCACACCGTACACGTCTTAACCGAGTACCCATTACAGTCGTTGCTGAAGAGGTCTGATTTCACGGGCCGCATAGCCAAATGGGGGACTCGACTCGGCTCCTTCGACATACGGTACAGGCCTCGAAGCTCGGTGAAAGGCCAGGTCCTTGCGGACTTTATCGCTGAATTTTCGCCCAGAGAGAAGGGAGAGATGGTTTGCCGACTGGAGGTTCGACCGTGGAAGATATTTGTGGACGGCGCTTCGAGCTCCACGGGGGCCGGTTCAGGAGTAGTCATGATTACCCCCGAAGGAATACGGCTGGAACACTCGTTCAGATTGAGTTTCAGGGCATCCAACAACGAGGCGGAATACGAGGCTTTCTTGGCCGGAATGAGGGTAGCTTCGAACCTGGGGGCTCGGGATATTGAGCTATACTCGGATTCGCGTTTGGTGGTTAATCAGGTGTTGGGCAGTTTTGAGGCCCGAGATCCCCGGATGAAAGCATACCTAGAACAAGCAAAGCAAGTTATGACCAGCTTCAACACGGTGAAAGTTTCCCACATAGCCCGAACCCAGAACAGACACGCTGACTCCCTAGCCACGCTGGCGTCCTCAATGGCCGAGGAGATACCACGGCATATCAAAGTCGAGCTTATTTCGGAGCCGAGCATCAGTGTGACGAGCAACTCGGGAACTACAGGGATCAACGTCACGGCAATCGCAGCCCCCGCCACATGCTGGATCGACCCCATTGTCGACTTTCTGGCCGACGACCTACTGCCGAGTGACGAGAAGGAGGGCATTAGGATCCGTAGGATGGCTCCTCGGTATTGGTTGGCAGAAGACCGGACTTTGTATCGAAGGTCTTTTGGAGGGCCGTACCTCTTGTGCTTACGCCCGGAGAAGGTGGGCGAGCTCTTGGCGGAGCTCCACTCTGGGGTGTGCGGCGGCCATGTTGGGGGACGCTCATTGGCGCACCGAGCCATGACTCAGGGGTTCTGGTGGCCTCAGATGCAGAAGGATGCCGCCGAGTATGTGCTTAAGTGCGAGCAGTGTCAAAAGCACGCCCCTCTGATCCATCAGCCCGCGGGCCACCTGAACCCGATCAGCAGTCCTTGGCCTTTTGCGCAGTGGGGGCTGGACATCATCGGCCCGTTCCCGAAGGCGACTGGCGGCCGAAAGTTCGTTTTGGTGGCCGTCGACTTTTTTACCAAGTGGGCGGAGGCGGAAGCGTTGGCCAACATACGGGATGTGGAAGTAAAGAAGTTCATATGGAAAAATGTCATCACCAGGTTCGGGGTGCCGAACACTATCATATCTGACAATGGGCTACAGTTTGACAGCCGGGCCTTCCGAGAATTTTGCAGTGGCCTCGGCATCAAGAACAGGTACTCAACTCCTGCTTACCCACAGGGCAACGGCCAGGCCGAAGCCGTGAATAAGGTGATTGTGAGTGGGCTGAAGAAAAGGCTGGAGGGAGCAAAGGGAAACTGGGCCGAGGAGCTTCCCAAAGTCTTGTGGGCATACCGCACCACTCCTAGACGGTCCACCGGGGAGACCCCATTCTCTCTCACGTACGGAGCGGAAGCCGTGATCCCTACCGAGGTGAATCTGTGCAGTGCAAGAGTAGCGGGTTTCGATCGGGCCCAAAACGACGAAATGATGGTAGGGTATTTGGATAAGGTGGAAGAGTACCGCGAATTGGTGACAATACGGCTCGCGGAGTATCAGCAGAAGCTCGCCCGGAGATACAACCGAGGTGTGAGAACGAGGGAGTTTGTCTCTGGGGATTTGGTTCTCAGAAGAGCCGTGGGCAACATGCGAGACACTGGTGCCGGGAAATTGGCACAGACATGGGAGGGACCTTATAGGGTCACGGCAGTGGCCGGCACCGGGGCTTATTTCTTGGAAGACCTGGACGAGAGACAACTTCCCCGACCATGGAACGTCCATAACCTGAAGAAGTACTATCATTGATGGGCGGTTCTCCGAGCATAGAGTTAACCGCAACATGTTGTATATGTTTTGTTAGTAATGTTGCATATGTTTTGCTAGTTGTACTAATGATGTCTTTCATGCAGAATCGCGCAGTTCTAAACAAAATTCTCGGTTCGATTCCATTCACCGAGCAGTGCTCATCCTTAGCCTTCTCGTCTCAACGACAGAAACCTGACTCTCGGGTCGATCCCTATCACCGAGCAGGTGGAAACCTGAACGACCCACTATAAGGACAGAAACCTGACTCTCGGTTCGATCCCTATCACCGAGCAGGTGGAAACCTTAGCCTTCTCGTCTCAAGGACAGAAACCTGACTCTCGGGTCGATCCCTATCACCGAGCAGGTGGAAACCTGAACGACCCACTATAAGGACAGAAACCTGACTCTCGGTTCGATCCCTATCACCGAGCAGGTGGAAACCTTAGCCTTCTCGTCTCAAGGACAGAAACCTGACTCTCGGGTCGATCCCTATCACCGAGCAGGTGGAAACCTGAACGACCCACTATAAGGACAGAAACCTGACTCTCGGTTCGATCCCTATCACCGAGCAGGTGGAAACCTTAGCCTTCTCGTCTCAAGGACAGAAACCTGACTCTCGGGTCGATCCCTATCACCGAGCAGGTGGAAACCTGAACGACCCACTATAAGGACAGAAACCTGACTCTCGGTTCGATCCCTATCACCGAGCAGGTGGAAACCTTAGCTTTCTCGTCTCCAGGACAGAAACCTGACTCTCGGTTCGATCCCTATCACCGAGCAGGTGGAAACCTTAGCTTTCTCGTCTCCAGGACAGAAACCTGACTCTCGGCTGGACCCTAATCGCCGAGCAGGTGGAAACCTGAACGACTCGCTATAAGGACAGAAACCTGACTCTCGGTTCGACCCCTATCACCGAGCAGGTGGAAACCTGAACGACTCGCTATAAGGACAGAAACCTGACTCTCGGTTCGACCCCTATCACCGAGCAGGTGGACACCTGAACTATTAATTCTAAGGACAGGAACCTGACTCTCGGTTAGACCCTAACCTCCGAGCATGTGGAAACCTGACGATCAACTCTTAAGGTCGGGAGCCCGACCCTCGGCTCGATCTTATCACCGAGCACTTGAAACTTAAATTAGCGTTTGGAGGCCTTACCATGGTCGGGCACTGACCCTTCGACTCCCCCAAACAGGCATTTGCCCCTCGTGATCCTTGATTCACCCTCGGGAATGGGGAGCGAATCAAGGGGGGGCTATTGTACGGTCCCCGCACCATGACCCGTAGTGGGCCTCGGGCCCTGGCCTGGGTATAAGGCCCATGAGGCCGGTCTCCCTCTGCCTAGCGGCCCACCCCGAGCCCCGCGGGCTGCAGGCCACGATCTGCTTTTACATCGTTTCTCGGCAGACCCCTTCCCGAGCAGTGATGGACACACAGCTCGCGGAACACCCCGCCCTGTACCTACTCGGTCATACCTCGGAGAGGCACCGCTGCCGGGAACTATCGTGGAAGTGGGAACCAAGTTCCAACGCCACCGTCACCGCTTCCCACTCCCACCTAACCACCCACTTACAATCGATAATACTGGACCGCCGGTTGTACCTACTGGCAAGTAATTATGGCTCTCCACTAAACTATGAGCTATAAATACAAGAAGTTTTGAGAAGACAAGGGTTGGAGAATGAAGGGAAGGAAGAGTGTAAACAGAGAGAGCAGAGTAAGGAATTGGGTCAGGTCCCCGAGAAGAGGAAAGCGCTTCAGTTGAGCCTTGGTGTTTTGAACGACCCATTGTGGGAAATCCAAACCCACTATATAAATAAGTTGTGAGTCCAAGCGAGGCCCAGCCCAACGGGTTTCAGTTTTTGGTGCGCATAATATTTTTTTCAGGTCAGGGTGGTCTTGGGACCACCCTACCCTTAACGTGGCGCCGCCACTGCGTACAAGGATTTATTGTACACATTAAATGCTAACATCAAAGATGTACCCCTCAAGAACATCATCCATGCATAGGTGGAGCCAAAGGGGGTTATTGGGGGTAGTTGCCCCCACTATTATGTTAGTTTAAATGCCTACCTTGACAAATAAGAGATTTTTGCACTTTCAAGTTTGTTGCCTCTCTCATTGTCTACACATAGCCCCTCCATGACTCATTAAATTTTTTTTGCACTTTCAAAATTTTAAATGCTATGTTAAATATATATATATATTTTTTTTGCAAAAGATTTTAGTTAATTTTTTTTTTTTGGGCTTTTTCTTTTTGCTTGAAAGTAGAACAAATAATGGAGCAAAATTTAATTTTATTGGCACAAAAAAAATTGAGGGTGTTCCCAAATTTTTTTTAAAGTGTATTCAAATAAATTTTTTTATTATTATATATAATTTTTTTTCCAGGACAGGGTGGTTTTAGGACCACCCTGCCCTTAACGTGGTGCCGCCATCGCGTACAAGGATTTCTTGTACATATTAAATGCTAACATCAAAGATGTACTCGTCAAGAACATCATCCATGCATATGTGGAGCCAAAGGGGGGTATTTGGGGCAGTTGCCCCCACTATTATGTTAGTTTAAATGCCTACCTTGACAAATAAGAGATTTTTGCACTTTCAAGTTTGTTGACTCTCTCATTGTCTACACGTAGCCCCTCCATGACTTGTTAAATTTTTTTTTTTTTTTTTTTTTTGCACTTTCAAATTTTTAAATGCTATGTTAAATTTTTTTTTTTTTTGCAAAAGATTTTAGTTAAATTTTTTTTTTGGGCTTTTTTCTTTTTGCTTGAAAGTAGAACAAATAATGGAGTAAAATTTAATTTTATTGGCATAAATAAAATTGAGGGTGTTCCCAAATTTTTTTTAAAGGGTATTCAAATAATTTTTATTATTATTATATATAATTATTCTTTTTTTCAGGTCAGGGTGGTCTTGGGACCACCCTGCCCTTAACGTGGCGCTGCCACTGCGTACAAGGATTTATTGTACATATTAAATGCTAACATCAAAGATGTACTTGTCAAAAACATCATCCAAGCATAGGTGGAGCCGAAGGGGGGTATTGGGGGCAGTTGCCCCCACTATTATGTTAGTTTAAATGCCTACCTTGACAAATAAGAGATTTTTGTACTTTCAAGTTTGTTGTCTCTCTCATTGTCTACATGTAGCCCCTCCATGACTTGTTAATTTTTTTTGCACTTTCAAATTTTTAAATGCTATGTTTAATTTTTTTTTGCAAAAGATTTTAGTTAAAAATTTTTTCTGGGCTTTTTCTTTTTGCTTGAAAGTAGAACAAATAATGGAGCAAAATTTAATTTTATTGGCACAAAAAAATTGAGGGTGTTCCCAAATTTTTTTTTTAAAGGGCATTCAAATAAATTATTATTATTATTAGATATATATATATATATATATATTTTTTTTTTTTATAGGCCAGGGTGGCCTTGGGACCACCCTGCCCTTAACGTGGCATTGCCATTACGTACAAGGATTTATTGTACACATTAAATGCTAACATCAAAGATGTACTCGTCAAGAACATCATCCATGCATAGGTGGAGCTAAAGGGGGGTATTGGGGGCAGTTGCCCCCGCTATTATGTTAGTTTAAATGCCTACCTTGACAAATAAGAGATTTTTGCACTTTCAAGTTTGTTGTCTCTCTCATTGTCTACACGTAGCCCCTCCATGACTTTTTAATTTTTTTTTGCACTTTCAAATTTTTGAATGCAATGTTAATTTTTTTTTTTTGCAAAATAATTTAGTTAAAAATTTCTTTTGGGCTTTTTCTTTTTGCTTGAAAGTAGAACAAATAATGGAGCAAAATTTAATTTTATTGGCATAAATAAAATTGAGGGTGTTCCCAAATTTTTTTTAAAGGATATTCAAATAATTTTATTATTATTATTATTATTGTGGGGGGTGAAAAGCCCAGCCCAACGTATTGGGCCCAAGGCCCTATTTGAAGACCACTGTTCGTCCGAAGAGATGAAAACACTCAATCTGAGGCCCATGTAAAAGGAACATGTCTGGAGAGGGGCACGTGCAAGATCCGAGGAGATGTTAATTTGTCCGAGGAGTCCAATATCCTCGGATCTGAAGAAGCTTGGCCCGACAGGTGTATGGGAAGCTCAAGTGATCCTTCTGACAAATGTAAGGAGGGAAATGAACCTCCGATACGCATGAGGATAACAGGAACAGAGAAATATCTAAGAGACAAGCTTCAACCACCGCATTAAATGCACTGCACCTACCTTCCTGGTCGCATTTATGTGGAGAAGACTCCTGAACAGTGCATTCTCAGCTACCGCCACTCACACAAGGCTAAAGGGGGAGTATGATGGGACATGCACTCAAGTGGGCGTCTAGATGATGAACAAGTGGACGGTGAAGATGTAGGAAGGAAGTACTATATAAGATAAGGATGCCTCTGATAGAGGGGGATCGAAAATCAGAAGTAAAAAAGAGGATACTCCATTACTGTAGCTCCAAGAATTGTAACCCAAAGTTTATGAAATAAAAACTCCTCTTCGGACGTTGCGTTTACATCTGTCCGAGCACATTTTAGTACAAATCCATCCACAAACATTGCTGTCTAATACTGTTATTTCATTGTTAGCCTAGCTCTTTCACCCACTCTCTACAAATTTATTGTCTTGGGTTCAGTGGGCTCAAAATTCATACCTTCTTGGACTTGGGCTACAAAAATTGACCCTACAATTATTATTTTTTTTTTTTTTTTTTCAAGTCAAGGTGGTCTTGGGACCATCTTGCCCTTAACGTGGCGTCGCCATTGTGTACAAGGATTTATTGTACATATTAAATGCTAACATCAAAGATGTACTTGTCAAGAACATCATCCATGCATAGGTGGAGCCAAGGAGGGGTATTGGGTGCAGTTTCCCCCACTATTATGTTAGTTTAAATGCCTACCTTGACAAATAAGAGATTTTTGCACATTCAAGTTTGTTGTCTCTCTCATTGTCTACACGTAGCCCCTCCATGACTTGTTAATTTTTTTTTTTGCCATTTCAAATTTTTAAATGCTATGTTAATTTTTTTTTTTTTTGCGAAAGATTTTAGTTAAAATTTTTTTTTTGGGCCTTTTCTTTTTGCTTGAAAGCAGAACAAATAATGGAGCAAAATTTAATTTTATTGGCATAAATAAAATTGAGGGTGTTCCCAAATTTTTTTTATAGGGTATTCAAAATTTTTTTTTATTACTATTATATATATATATATATATATTTTTTTTTTCGGTCAGGGTGTTCTTGGGACCACCCTGCCCTTAATGTGGCGCCCCCACTGCGTACAAGGATTTATTGTACATATTAAATGCTAACATCAAAGATGTACTCGTCAAGAACATCATCCATGCATAGGTGGAGCCAAAGGGGGGTATTGGGGGCAGTTGCCCCCACTATTATGTTAGTTTAAATGCCTACCTTGACAAATAAGAGATTTTTGCACTTTCAAGTTTGTTGTCTCTCTCATTGTCTACACGTAGCCCTTCCATGACTTGCTATTTGATTTAACTTCAATTTTTAAAATAAATTTACTTCTTTTAACTTCATTGAACCCATTTGATTTACTCAATAGAATCAAATTTGAAAAATTAACATAACTATAAAGTGAAATATATTCGCATACCAATTTGATAGTTATTTATTTTTGTTAAAAAATGGGTGGCATATAAGGAGTTGCAACACGTTGCTAGTCAGAGAACTCGAACCCATGCCCTGTGGCATGTTGGCCCAAGTTCTTACCACTAATTTGAAATCCTGGCTTCATTAGTGCCTCCATGAATGTTATGTAGGTCATCAAGTTGAATTACGTGATTTTTTGTGTTCTCTCTTTCCTTGCTTTCACTCTCTTTACAATATTTCTCAACAACATTTTCAATTTTCCCTTAATTTCAAGTTTTCAACACAATTGGCGAACTAACTATGAGATTCAAACATTTGGGTGGTGTTGCAAGGAATGGCAACCAGCCTTACAAGAACAAAACCAGTTCTTCTAAATACTCTCCTAACATAGGTTGAAACCTCAAAAAAGAAGAGTTTTGCAAAAATTATGGCTGTTGAGGCATCTCAGGAACGCGTGGCAAGCAATGAAGCCTTATAGAACTTACTGCTTCAGTAATTGCATCAGTTTTTAATACACCTATTTATTCTACATAAGCTACCTAAGGTTGAAGTACAACCTTTGTAAACATGGCATTTCGTGGAATAAATAAAATTCTATAGGAGGTGTAAGTGTAACTACCAAGATGAATGAAGTCAATTATCTTTCACGTACATACGTTTGTTAGCTACCTCCCATTTTGTACTAAGGTTCCTACTGTTCAGAGGACATTTAGGACTCGTAGCGGAGCTAGGATATGATTTTAGTTTGTTAGCTACCTCCCATTTTGTACTAAGGTTCCTACTATTCAATTGGTTTTGAAATCCGGACCATTTAATGAACCGTAAAAAGGAGATGTTCAAGGTTTGTAAAGTTGGACCGAGGTCAAACTGAGGTCGAACTATGATGATGTCATAATTAATTTAATAATTATTTAAATTATAAATAAATATATTAAATTAATAAAAATTGAAAATTTAACTAAAATAATCCAAAATAAATATAGATAGTATTTTTTATAACTTAACTTTCATAATACAAATAAGAGTTATGAAATTCTAAAAACACTTAAATAGCTATTGAGTTTCTGAATTATTTTTAAGTCATGACAAAGCACAGTTTATAAAACCCAATAAAATAGTCAAGAGACAAATTAATTTGTTTGCATATGGCCAAGCCCGTTTGACTGCCGATCATTTTTTTTTTCCCCAAGCCCATTTGAATAGTCACTGTTCACCCTTTATTATCAATTAAAAAAAAAAAATCAAAACCTAGAAGATCTGAAGATGTCCAGCATTTAAAAATTGGTTAAAGTTAAATAAAGTACAAAATCCAAGAAGGAAGTGCTTGACAGCAAGCAAGCATTATATGTTAATAGTTGACAGCAAAGCAAATATTAGTGGTTGACACTAAAGCAACCAGCGGCAAAGATGAAGACTTCACAAGCAACGAAGAAGAAGACTGAATACTTTAGAGGTCAGAGACCAAAAATGCAGAAACGACATCGGCAAAAATGAAAAATGCAGAGAGAGAAAGAGAGCAAGCGAGACAAAGAATAAGAACAGAAAGGGCGGTGTAATCATCTGATAGCATCTCACGTGGTTGAAGCTTCAGCCTTCAACAATGGCTGTAAACCTGTAAGTATCCAAAAAAATCTTCTAATGGTCTGACCTGTGAAAACCGTTTACGGTTTTTAAACCCGGAAAGTTCAACCGTGGTCGGAACGGTTCACTGACTTTCTCATGTAGGCCGGTTCTTGGGGTTTAAAGAACCGTATTGATGAACGGTTTTCGGTTAACCTGTTTGAACCGTATGGTCCGGTCCGAGTTTTAAAACCATGTTCATAGGACATTTAGGACTTGCAGCAGAGCTAGGTTTTTAGTTTAATTAGGAGGAACAAGATTGAAAGAAAAAAAAAATTAATCGATAGTAATAAAAAATAAATTTACAATTATATAATATGTAATCATCACACAAAATTTAATATATTTTGATTAGTAAATTCATTGCTAAAAGTAAAAATAATCAATTTATAACTAAGAACACAAATAACTTAAGAGATTAATTTAAATACAAAAAATTTAAAAATATTATTTGATTGCTCAAAATGAAACAAGTGTAAATTTTTTAACAATATAACAATATAGTTGGAAAGTTGTGCCGCATCTTGCGATTGCTTCTAAAAATTTTTATGTAAAATTCATCTTTCTTTCTTTATTCTTCAAATTATTCAAAATTTGGATTTATAGAAATACAAATACAATGCTAATCTCAAAAATGTATCCATCAAGCACATCATCCATAGGTGGAGTCAAAAGGGGGCAGTGGGGGCAATTGCCCGCTTGGACTTGCCCCAAACTCCATATAGGATAGTACTATTGTGTTAGTTTAAATGCCTACCTTGTTGACAAATAAGAGATATTTGCACTTTCAAGTTTGTTGCCTCTCTCATTGCTAAATTAGGTGTGAAAGATATGAAAACAGAGCATTATAAATCGTGCATCTATTATAAGTGCAAATGGGTTATAATTTATCCAGCTTTTTTTCTGATAAATTATTCCATAGTGCAAACGGGTTCCACACAAAGTTGCTGTTGGGCTTTGTGGAGCCTAGTTTATTTTTGGCCTAGCCCATTATAACCCTATAAGTAGGATATAAAAGCCACTTTTATAATTAGGGTTTTTAGTCTACTACTGTTGTGTTTTTAGAGAGAGAGAAAAACACTGTAGCCGCACTTTGTATTTTTTCCCTGATAATAGTGAAATCCCTGCAACTCCGTGGACGTAGGCAAATTGCCGAACCACGTAAATACTGTCTAGTGCGTGTGATTATTTTTCTTTGACGCGTGTTTTCTCTATTTTTTATTGTTTCTCACAGGTTGGAATTTTGGTTAAATTCCCAACAACTGGTATCAGAGCCTAGGGTTAGGTTTGAGTGAGAGCAATGGCAGAGGAAGCAGGAAAGGCGTCTGGAATAGAAAAGTTCGATGGCACAGACTTTGGATTTTGGAGGATGCAAATCGAGGATTACCTTTATGGGAGGAAGCTGCATCTGCCGCTTCTAGGGGAAAAACCTGAGGCTATGAAGGCTGAGGAATGGGCTCTTCTTGACAGACAGGTACTGGGAGTTATCAGGTTAACTCTGTCTAGGTCTATTGCACACAATGTTGTAAAGGAGAAGACCACAGCAGATCTGATGAAGGCTTTGTCTGGTATGTATGAAAAGCCGTCAGCAAATAACAAGGTGCATCTAATGAAAAAACTGTTCAATCTGAAGATGGCAGAGAACGCATTAGTAGCACAACATCTGAATGAATTTAACACTATCACAAATCAATTGTCGTCTGTAGAAATTGATTTTGATGATGAGATTCGTGCTCTGATCGTCTTGGCTTCTTTGCCAAACAGTTGGGAGGCAATGAGGATGGCAGTAAGCAACTCTACAGGAAAGGAAAAACTCGAGTACAATGATATACGAGATTTAATTCTGGCTGAGGAGATTCGCAGAAGAGATGCAGGTGAAACCTCAGGATCTAGTTCTGCCCTAAACCTTGAGACAAAAGGCAGAGGTAATAACAGAAATTCAAATCGGGGCAAATCAAAATCCAGAAATACTAATCGAAACAGAAGTAAATCTAGATCAGGCCAACAAGTACAATGCTGGAATTGTGGAAAAACAGGTCACTTTAGGAACCAATGCAAAAGTCCTAAGAAGAAGAATAAAGATGATTCTGCTAATGCTGTAACAGAAGAGGTACAGGATGCATTACTTCTTGCAATAGACAGTCCACTTGATGATTGGGTTTTGGACTCAGGAGTTTCGTTTCATACCACTCCACACTGAGAAATCATACAAAATTATGTTGCATGTAATTTTGGTAAAGTGTATTTGGCTGATGGTTCAACCTTGGATGTTGTGGGTATGGGAGATGTCCGAATATTGTTGCCCAATGGGTCTGTTTGGTTACTAGAGAAGGCTCGACATATTCCTAACCTAAGGAGGAATCTGATTTCTGTTGGACAACTTGATGATGAAGGGCATGCAATACTATTTATTGGTGGTACTTGGAAGGTTACAAAGGGAGCTAGGGTATTGGCTCGTGGAAAGAAGACTGGTACTCTATATATGACCTCAAGTCTAAGAGACACAATTGCAGTTGCTGATGCAAGTACTGATACAAGCCCATGGCACCGCAAACTTGGTCACATGAGTGAGAAAGGGATGAAGATGCTGCTGTTAAAAGTAAAACTACCAAAATTGAAGTCCATTGATTTTGACGTGTGAAAGCTGCATCTTAGGAAAGCAGAAAAAGGTGAGTTTCTTGAAAACTGGCAGAACACCGAAGGCTGAAAAATTGGAGTTAGTACACACTGATTTGTGGGGGCCTCCTTCGGTTGCATTCCTTGAAGGTTCAAGGTACTACATCACTTTCATTGATGACTCAAGCAGAAAGGTATAGGTTTATTTTCTGAAAAATAAATCTGATATATTTGAAACTTTTAAGAAGTGGAAGGTCATGGTTGAGACAGAAACAGGTTTGAAAGTAAAATGTTTGAGGTCAAATAATGGAGAAGAGTACATAGATGGAGGGTTTAGTGAATATTGTGCTGCACAGGGAATTAGGATGGAGAAAACCATTCCTGGGACACCACAGTAGAATGGTGTGGCTGAGCGCATGAACAGAACTCTCAATGAGCGTGCTAGGAGTATGAGGTTGCATGCTGGACTACCAAAAACTTTCTGGGCTGATGCTATTAGCACTGCAGCTTACCTGATAAACCGAGGGCCATCAGTTCCCATGGAGTTCAAACTTCCTGAAGAGGTTTGGAGTGGTAAAGAGGTAAAATTTTCCCATTTAAAAGTTTTTGGTTGTGTTTCTTATGTTCATATTGATTCTGATGCTCGTAGTAAACTTGATGCTAAGTCTAAAATATGTTTTTTCATTGGCTATGGTGATGAGAAATTTGGCTATAGGTTTTGGGATGAACAAAACAGGAAAATCATCAGAAGTAGAAATGTGATATTTAATGAACAGGTTATGTACAAGGACAGGTCAACTGTAGTATCAAATATTGCAGAGATAGATCAAAAGAAATCTGAGTTTGTCAACTTAGATGGATTGACTGAAAGTACTGTCCAGAAAAGGGGTGAAGAAAATAAGGAGAATGCAGATTCACAGGTAGATCAGAGTACACCTGTAGCTGAAGTCCGCAGATCTTCCAGGAATATTAGACCTCCACAGCGTTATTCACCCGCTTTAAATTATCTACTATTGACTGATGGTGGTGAGCCAGAGTGTTATGATGAAGCCTTGCAAGATGAAAATTCAAGCAAGTGGGAGTTAGCCATGAAGGATGAGATGGATTCCTTGTTGGGGAATCAGACATGGGAACTGACTAAATTGCCAATAGGAAAGAAGGCTTTGCACAACAAGTGGGTATACAGAATAAAGAATGAGCATGATGGTAGCAAACGTTACAAGGCCAGATTAGTTGTTAAAGGGTTCCAGCAGAAGGAAGGCATTGATTACACAGAGATATTTTCTCCAGTTGTGAAGATGTCAACAATTAGACTAGTGCTGGGAATGGTGGCTGTAGAAAACTTACATCTTGAGCAGTTAGATGTGAAGACAACATTCCTTCATGGTGATTTGGAGGAAGACCTTTACATGATTCAGCCAGAAGGGTTCATTGTTCAGGGACAAGAGAATCTAGTCTGCAAACTGAGAAAGAGCTTGTATGGTCTAAAACAAGCTCCTAGACAGTGGTACAAGAAATTTGACAATTTTATGCATAAAATTGGGTTCAAGAGATGTGAAGCTGATCATTGTTGCTATGTTAAATTCTTTGACAATTTTTATATCATTTTACTATTGTATGTGGATGATATGCTCATTGCAGGGTCTAGCATTGAGAAGATTAATAATCTGAAGAAGCAATTGTCAAAACAGTTTGCAATGAAGGATTTGAGAGCTGCAAAGCAAATCCTTGGTATAAGAATCATTAGAGACAAGGCTAATGGTACATTGAAGCTTTCACAGTCAGAGTATGTGAAGAAAGTTCTCAGCAGGTTCAACATGAATAAATCTAAACCAGTGATCACACCCTTGGGTAGTCATTTCAAACTGAGCAAAGAACAGTCACCAAAGACAGAAGAAGAAAGGGACCATATAAGCAAGGTGCCCTATGCCTCAGCTATTGGCAGCTTGATGAATGCTATGGTGTGTACAAGGCCAGACATTGTACATGCAGTGGGAGTTGTGAGCAGATTCATGAGTAGGCCTGGAAAGCAGCATTGGGAGGCAGTCAAGTGGATTCTGAGATATCTGAAGGGTTCATCAGATACATGTCTTTGCTTCACAGGTGCAAGTTTGAAGCTGCAAGGTTATGTAGATGCTGATTTTGCTGGTGATGTTGATAGTAGAAAGAGTACTACTGGGTTTGTATTTACTCTGGGTGGTACAGCTATATCATGGGCTTCAAATCTGCAAAAGATTGTTACTTTGTCTACTACAGAAGCTGAGTATGTTGCAGCAACTGAAGCTGGAAAGGAGATGATTTGGCTACATGGTTTCTTAGATGAATTGGGTAAGAAGCAGGAGATGGGTATTCTACACAGTGACAGTCAGAGTGCAATCTTTCTTGCCAAAAATTCGGCTTTTCATTCAAAGTCGAAGCATATACAAACAAAATACCACTTTATCCGTTACCTTGTTGAAGATAAGTTGGTAACACTTGAGAAGATATGTGGATCTAAGAACCCAGCAGATATGTTGACTAAGGGTGTCACTATTGAGAAGTTGAAGCTGTGTGCAGCTTCAATTGGTCTTCTAGCTTGAGGACAGGAGGATGAGTTGCAGGGATGAGGGATTGCTTTTGGAGGATAGCGGCTGATGTTGATGATTGAACTAGTCTCCAAGTGGGAGATTTGTTGGGCTTTGTGGAGCCTAGTTTATTTTTGGCCTAGCCCATTATAACCCTATAAGTAGGATATAAAAGCCACTTTTATAATTAGGGTTTTTAGACTACTACTGTTGTTGTGTTTTTAGAGAGAGAGAAAAACACTGTAGCCGCACTTTGTATTTTTTCCCTGATAATAGTGAAATCCCTGCAACTCCGTGGACGTAGGCAAATTGCCGAACCACGTAAATACTGTCTAGTGCGTGTGATTATTTTTCTTTGACGCGTGTTTTCTCTATTTTTTATTGTTTCTCACAGGTTGGAATTTTGGTTAAATTCCCAACAGTTGCCACCATAATTGATCTCAATAGTGAAATTCAAATCAGCCACATCTACATTAAAATTATTGCTTAAATAAAAGTGTTATCAGACAAAAGAATAAAACACAAACATAGCAGAAACAGAAAAAGTGTTTGTTCTGTTTTTGGGAAACAACCACATGAGAATGGACCTCTAAGTCCACATTTACACAATTTTTTCCTCAATATAAAAAGATTTTTAGGGTCCACCTAGAACACAACACCAAAACTACTAGCAACTTTTAGTTCATTAAATAATATATAAATTTTAGCAGTTGAAAATTTCTAACAGCTCCCATTCGAATATGCACGTATTAAAAAAAAAATCTTTGTTTTGTATTTTAGCATTCACCATAGCAATCAATAGTTGAAAATTTCAACTACTAAAATTCCCATTAGTTGAAATGAAAGAATAATACTTGCTGAAAAAAAAAGAAAGAAGAAGTTTCACGTGTTTCTATCAATAACCATTTAGGAACAAAAATTCTTTGTTTTTATTTTAGTAATCACCAGAGCAATCATTAGTTAAAATTTTCAACTACTACAATTCCCATTAGTTGAAATGAAAGAATAATACTTGCTAGAAAAAAAGAAAAAGAAAAAAAGAAGAAGTTTCACGTGTTTCTATCAATAACCTTTTAGGAACAAAAATTCTTTGTTTTGCATTTTAGTAATCATTAGAGCAATCATTAGTTAAAATTTTCAACTACTACAATTCCCATTAGTTGAAATTAAAGAATAATAATTGCTGGAAAAAGAAAAAGAAAAAAAAGAAGAAGAAGTTTCAGGTGTTTCTATCAATAACCTATCAGGAACACAAATCCAGCTCAAATGTATAGCACAGACCCAATTTCATCCCCAAACCCAAAGTTCCAATGAGAAGTCAGCGAAAATGTAAAGCACAGAGCATAAAATGTATAGCACACACCCAATTTCTCAAAAACCTTTTTTTCATTGACACGCTACAGTGCTACACATTAAGTAATCTACCAGCAATTTTTTTTAAAAAAAATCAAGAACCCGAACTATTAAGAATGTACCTGTGGTTTAACTCAAGAGAGAAAATTTTCAAGATCCTTCACATGAGTTTTGATCAGACTGCCAATTTCTCTTGATGCTGAGAGTTTCACGTGTTGATCTTGATGGAGTGGACCAAATTCACGAAGAGAGTGTGTATGTGTAAAGGGCAGCTTTATTTCTCTAAGTAAGGTGCTTTGATTCAATTGCTATTGTGTTTTTGAGTGAAATGGTGTTAGAGTAACGGCAGGTACACAGGTGGGTAACGTTTTGCTAACGGATCAGACCACGTGTGGGCAAAATGCTATTTTTTAAACCACAAGTGGGTAAAGCGTTTTTTGAGGCAAACCACAGGTGAGCAAAGTGTAATTTTTTCTTTTAATTAAGATTTTTTTATCAACTGATATATTATAATAAGAAAATAATTAGATGAAGAATTTGGATTGTAATCAAATTAAGATTTTTATCAACTTCAAAATTATAGGAAATGAAAAATTATGTTTATTTTTTTTAAAATCTAAATAAATTTCTACAATTTGGTGAAATCACTTGGTGCAATCACGGCTTTTAAGTCTAACTTTTATTATATAGTACATATATGATGATATGATATGATATATAAATTTGATTTAAACTTAAAAAATATTGTGATATGAGAAACTTGAGTTTTAACTGTTGTGAAAGACCACAAGTACCTTGAGTTTCAACGATCAACTAATATTGTCTCTTTGTTCGGGAGGGGGCAGACTAATATGCTCAAAACTGGCTCATTCACAGCGGTGTAAAAAAAAATATTTATATTTATTTTAGTATAAGAACTTAATTTTTATATTTCACCTAACAATTTTTTTTAAAAAACCTACATTCTGACTATTTATTGTAAACTCTATTTTATTTAATATATCAATTTTTTAATTGTTTTTATTTCTTCACACACGACAGCCACCATCCATTGTCTTCCTTCTCCCTCAAAATATGCAAAGAAACAATAAAAAAAATTTGAAATGCACAACAATAGTGCTTGCATATATTTACACAAGTATTACAAAAACCAAAAAAAAAAAAAACATTTTTACACAATAGATGCATAAACTGATGAAAGTGCCTTTTGAAATTAATTGGACAAAATTTGACCCTTTTGCCACTTTACATGAGCTAATGTAATGCAATAAAGTGCTGGCTTTAATTAATTGGCAATAATTAATATTAGGCTAAATTGTAAACTAAACCCTTAAAGTTTTAGAGTGATTAAATTTTACGCCTTGAAATTTTAGAATTTAGATTTTACCCCCTTGAAGTTCTATTCCATTTACATCTGTAGTCCCTCCATCCATATTTTTTGTTAAGTGCCATATAAACTTACCTCGCATGTTTAGTTTGTCCCATAAAATAATGTCACATCATTTTTGTTATGCTTTATCATTTTTAACTATTTAATTGTTTTTAGGCTACAAAAAATGATGTGGCATCATTTATTGGATAAATTAAACACGTGTGACAAGCTTATGTGACATTTAACGGAAAATACGGATGGAGGGGTTATTGATGCAAATAGAATAAAATTTAAGGGGTATCCAAATTCTGAAACTTTAGGATGTAAAATCCAAATACCCCAAAACTTTAAGGGTGTAGCTTGCAATTTAGCCTTAATATTGTGATTACAAGCCACTAAACTGAATAGGAATATTTCTTGAAAGAAAATTACCAAATTAGGTACCTAAAATTGTCATTCCTCCTCTATATAATGAGGCTACATGGACTTAAACTGAAGAAGCATAACATTTTTCCTTTCCTTGTAATTTGGGGTTGTACAAAGCAAGATGGTGATGAATGTTGAGATAGTCTCCAAGGAGATAATTAAGCCATCATCTCCAACACCCCATCACCTTAGGAACTTCAAGCTTTCCTTCTTAGACCAACTTGCACCTCTCTTTAATTTTCCTATCATTTGGTTCTATGATTCTAAGAAATTTGTGGATGTTGAACCATTTGAAAGATCTCGTTTGCTAAAAGAGTCTCTAGCTGAAACCTTAACTCACTTCTATCCATTAGCTGGAACACCTATTAATGAAGAATACTCCATCAACTGTAACGACAAGGGGGTAGACTATATTCAAGCTCGAGTCCTATGCAAGCTATCACAAGCGATACACCATCCAAATGGCAACGATATAAAAGAATATAGAAACTGATTTGAGAGAGAAAAAGAACTGAAACTCTTTGATTAATTGGGAAAAATGAATTGGAATTAAAATTACAATGAGACTCTGTTTATATACACGCACCAACAGAGCAAGAGAGGGAAAACCAAAAATAACTAACTTCTAACTAACTTTTAACAAATTATCCAATACTGATTTTACAGTTGTACAACACTATTCACTCTCACGTGTTCTGCTTCTTCACGTGCCAATCACTTATCTGGAACGCAGTCGTTTGTCTTCAATTTCCCTTTCTTCTTTTGCTTATACGTTCTGTCGTTTGGATCACTATCACACCTGAGTTGTTCTTCTTTCTTTGCTTCTGTGTTTCTTCTCTTCATTCCTTCTTTCTCAGTCACACTTTCAACACTCCCCCTCAAGTCATGATTCACAAAATCATCGACTTGATTTGAAGTCTTCAAATTTGGGGAGAAGATATCAATCAAACCCAAACAATTTACCAATTTGCTAAAAGCTGGAAGTCCTAAAGCTTTGGTAAAAATGTCTGCTGTTTGAAACTGACTTGAAACATGAAAAGTTTTAATTACACCTTCTTTTATCTTGTCCCTGACCAGATGGCAATCAACCTCTATGTGTTTTGTTCGCTCGTGGAAGACAGGATTGGCTGCTATGTGTAATGCAGCTTGATTGTCACAAAAGAGCTGAGCACTACATGGATGATCAACCCTTAAATCTCTTAGTATTTGAAGAACCCACACAATTTCACAGGTCGTTGTAGCCATTGATCTATACTCTGCCTCTGTTGATGATCTAGACACTGTACTCTACTTTTTAGACCTCCATGAGATTAATGAATCTCCTAAGAACACACTGTAACCTGTGATTGATCTTCTGGTATCACGGCAACCTGCCCAATCAGCATCACAGAAAGCTTTCACTTGCATTGTGGAGTTGTTGGAAAAAAATAGTCCCCTGCCTGGAGTTCCCTTCAAATATTGTAGCACTCTATTCACTGCAAGCATGTGAGGTTCTCTTGGTTCAGCTAGAAACTGACTCAACCTATGGACTGCATAAGTGATGTCAGGTCTAGTTAGAGTGAGATAAAGTAATCTTCCTATTAACTTTCTGTACTGACTTGCATCCGGAAGCAACTTTCCCACATCCTTTGAAAGGTGCAAATTTTGTTCCATTGGAGTTCTAAGTGGTTTAGACCCCAAGAAGCCTGTATCTTGCAAAATTTCCAAGCAATACTTCCTTTGATTCAAACTTATTCCTCTGTCACTTCTAGCAACTTCCAATCCCAGAAAATACTTCAACATACACTAGCAAGGCAGTGAAAGAGGTACCTTTAGTGTATGTAAAGAGAGAGTAATCTGCCTTGGATTGGACAAAACCAAAGTTCAACAAGGTGGAAGAGAATTTTGCAAACCACTGCCTTGAGGCTTGTTTCAAGCCATAGAGGCTCTTGTTGAGTTTGCAAACCAAGGGACCACAATGTGAAGAATTTGAAGTAGGAATACACTCCCCCTTGCTGTGAAAACCAGGTGGAAGGCTCATATAGACCTCTTCATCCAAATCACCATGGAGGAAGGCATTGTTCACATCCATTTGGTGAAGAGCCCAACCTTTCACAGCAGCTAAAGACATAACCATTCGGACAGAAACAGATTTAGCCACAGGAGAGAAGGTATCAGTGTAATCAAGCCCTTCCCTTTGGGTATACCCCTTTGCAACCAAGTGAGCCTTGTGCCTTTCAATGGAGCCATCAGACTTATACTTTGTTCTAAAAACCCATTTGCAGCCAATGGGAATCTTACCAGGAGGAAGAAGGGTTAAAGACCAGGTGTTAGTAAGTTCAAGGGCTGCAATTTCTTTATCCATAGCAGCTCTCCAATCAGGGGATTGAACAGCCTCATGGAAAGAAGTAGGGTCAGGACAGGTTGAATCAACAGCATTGACAAACTGTTTGTAATGTTTAGTAAGGTTGGAATAAGTGAGACAAGCAAAAATGTCATAAGGGAGGCCAGTGGAAGGTTTGGAAAGGTTGGAAGTGACAGATTTGCATGAGTAGTCTTTTAGGTATGTTGGAGGGTTGTGTGGTCTGGTAGATTTTCGAAGGGGTAAGGGAGAATGAGGTCTAGTAACAAACATAGGTACAGGAGCATTCTCAGAATCAACAATATTAGGAGTAGCAATTGGAAAAGATGAAGGTGATTGAGGAACAGGAAGAAGGCTAGGAGCCTGATCTGCAGAAATGGTGTCTGCAGAATCAGGGAGTACAAGTCCATCCTCAGGGGAAAAATCAGAATCTGAAATGAGAGAGTCAGGAACAGAAAGAGGCAAAACAAAAGAATGGGAATCAAAACTGGAAGGATCAGTATGGTGGTCAGAGGAAGAAGAAAAACCAGAAGCAAAAGGGAATAGATTTTCATAGAAAACTATATCTCTAGAGATAAAAATGGAATTTGTTGCCAAATCCATGACTTTGTACCCTTTAACACCACTGGGATATCCTAAAAAAACACATTTTTTAGCTCTTAGTGCAAATTTGTGCCTGTTTTGACAGATAGTAGAAGTGAAACATAGGCAGCCAAAAATTCTGATGTGATCATATGAAGGAGATGTTTGAAAAAGCATTTCAAAAGGGGTTTTGTTTTGTAAATGTTTGGAAGGTAACCTATTTATGAGATATACATCAGTAAGAATACAATCCCCCCACATTTTCAAAGGCAAGGAAGAATGAAATCTCAAAGCTCTTGCAACATTCAAAATGTGTTGATGTTTTCTCTCAACAATTGCATTTTGTTGAGGGGTTTCAACACAAGTTAATTGATGTAAAATGCCTTTTGATCTAAAAAAATCTTTCATAAAAAACTCTGTGCCATTATCACTTCTAAGGCACTTAATCTTTGTATCAAATTGAGTTTCAACCATGTTAGAAAATTGTTCAATAAGAGCATGTGTTTCTGACTTAGATTTAAGTAAATAAACCCAAGTGCATCTAGAATAGTCATCCACAATGGTGAGAAAGAATTTGTAACCTTCAATAGTTGGAACAAAAAAGGGCCCCCAAAGATCACAATGTATAAGATCAAAAAGACAATGGGAGACATGAGTGCTAATAGGAAAAGGTAACCTCTTTTGTTTAGCAAGATGACAAATGTCACAACAAGCTATTTTATTTGAGTTCAAACCAGATACAAATTTATTGAGTAAAGACAACTTTGCATATGAAGGATGCCCTAAACGAAAATGCCACAAATCAGCATTATTGACATAATTGATAACAGAAGGAATTGAAACAGATTTCTGTGAAGAGGCAGCAAGACTAGATGATGAAGGAATTGAAACAGGTTTCTGAGGACTTTCTTGCAGAAGATAAAGGCCTCTTGATGCTTTACCCAGTCCAATCATGTTCCAATTGGCCAGGTTCTGGATAAAGCACAAAGAACCAAAGAATATAAGGCAGCAGAAACAAGTTTTAGTGAGTTGAGTGACAGATATGAGATTAAAAGTAAAAGAGGGAACACAAAGAACTCCATAGAGAGTGAGTTGATCTGAGATATGGACTGTCCCTATGTGAGTAACTAAAGCCTTTTCTCCATTTGGTAAGTAAACAAAAGAGTTAATGGTGGAAGTTATAGATGATAAGCATGACACTGAATGGACCATGTGATCCGAAGCACCAGTGTCAATGATCCATTCATTTGTTTTATGAGCATGCCTATCAACTATATGGGTAGAAAAAATTGAATGAGCAAAATTTGGAGGCAACCAGAAGGGATTACCTGAAAAATTTGCAAGGTAAGGTGTGGAAGAACTAGCCCCTGCAGTAGCATTAGCACCATTTAAGGGAGACAGAACTGAGGCAGCTTGGTGAGGAGGTTGAGAGTAGGCATTTGACTTGGAGGCAAGGAAGGAAAGCAGCTGCTCACACTGACTCTGAGTGATGGGACACTGAGGGGCATTGAATTGAGGCTGTGACATGGTAGGCTGTGACATGGTCAGTGGAGGAGCATAATGCATCTGATCAGGTTGGTTAGCAAAGCTTTGCATAGGTTGAGAACCAACATTCCCAAAGCCATTATTGTTGCAAAAAAAACTTCCATACGAGCCATTTGCATTGCTAGAAACTTGATTAACAGATGCCTTTCCTTTGTGTTTATATCCTGGGGGGTACCCATGCAATTTGTAACACTTGTCTGCTATATGACCAACAATTCCACAGTAAGTGCATACAGGCCTCTCCTTCCTTGAATTGCCATTCTTTCCACTGTGATTACCATGAGTCACACCTTGGTTCCAGCTTTGATGAACCTGATTCCATCCTTGATGACCTTGAAATCCCTTTGAATTGGAATTATTAACATATAAGGCTGTTGGTTCGATGACCAAATCAGCTTGACCAACTTGCCTGCGCTTTTCTTCTTGCAAGATTAAAGAATATGCCTTGTTCAAAGCAGGTAATGGCTCAGTGATCAAAATCTGACTAGTAACAGTGGAATAACTGTCATTGAGTCCCATAAGAAAACGAAAAACTTGATCCTTTTGCTGAGCACATAGTTGATTTCTTTGGGAACCACAATTGCACACACAAGTGCAAGTAGAAAAAATTGATAATGCACAAGTTCATCCCATAAAATCTTAAATTTTGTGAAATAGGAACTTACTGACAAAGATCCTTGTGAAAGCTTCGAGATTTCTTTCTGAATTTCAAAGAATCTTGGAATGTTTGGTTGAGAAAACCTATCACGCATGTCAATCCACAATTCCTTTGCAGTATGAATGTACATAACACTTGTAGCTAAATCCTTGCTCAAGGAATTCACCATCCATGAGAGAATGGTGGTGTTTGCCCTGTGCCATGCATTATACAGAGGATGAGAAAGATCAGGCGTGGAGATTGAACCATCAAGAAAGCCAAATTTATTTCTACCACTGAGAGATAGAAACACAGCCCTTGACCAACTGAGATAATTTTCTGGACCAATCAACGGTTGGGAAACCAGAACAACATCAGATGGTGGAATATAGAAAGGGCTTGAAGGATTGGTATTGGCATCCTCCATTGAAGGAGCTTGATTAGATGATCTGCGATTCACATTATCAGAAGTGTTTGGAAGATTTTCAGAGTCTGAAGCATTGTTAGAGACGGAAGCCATTGATGAGCTATTGAAGCTCTGATACCATATAAAAGAGTATAGAAACTGATTTGAGAGAGAAAAAGAACTGAAACTCTTTGATTAATTGGGAAAAATGAATTGGAATTAAAATTACAATGAGACTCTGTTTATATACACGCACCAACAGAGCAAGAGAGGGAAAACCAAAAATAACTAACTTCTAACTAACTTTTAACAAATTATCCAATACTGATTTTACAGCTGTACAACACTATTCACTCTCACGTGTTCTGCTTCTTCACGTGCCAATCACTTATCTGGAACGCAGTCGTTTGTCTTCAATTTCCCTTTCTTCTTTTGCTTATACGTTCTGTCGTTTGGATCACTATCACACCTGAGTTGTTCTTCTTTCTTTGCTTCTGTGTTTCTTCTCTTCATTCCTTCTTTCTCAGTCACACTTTCAACAAACGATCTAATCCAATTGCTACCATTTAAGCTCGATAATAGTTGCAATGAGTTTGGGAAGGAAGTTCTCCTAGCTGTCCAATATAATATTTTTGAGTGTGGTGGAGTTGCAATTGCTGTGTGTATCTCACATAAGCTTGCTGATGGAGTATTTGCAGTCAATTTTGCTAATGCATGGGCTGGCACATGTAGAGGAGAAAGTGAAGTTATAAGCCCTATTTTTGATGCACACATCCATTTTCCTCCAAGCGATATAACGGGGTTCATGCCAAATGAAGCCTTTATTTCAAAAGAAAAGATAGTGACCAAAAGGTTTGTGTTCAACAAATCTAGCATAGCCGCGCTAAGAAGAGAAGCATCTGCTGCATTTGGTCCAGAAGACAGGGTAACATCACGCTTGTGGTCATTTCAGCATTCATACGGATGCGTTTCATGGTGATGGCTCGGACATGGGCAACAAAACCTAAGCAAGTAACAACAGTTCATGCAGTGAACCTGCGAGAGAGGATGGTTCCACAACTTCCAGTGCATTCCTTTGGGAATCTTTGGAGGGTTGCGATTGCAGAAGAAACACCGGTTGAGATGGAGAAGGATTACCATTTTTTTGTGAGCTAGCTTAGGAACGCTATCTTGGAAATCAATGCTGAGTACTTAAAGAAACTACAAGATGGCCCTGTTGGAGATTTGGATTTTCTAGGAAAGGAAGACAAACAATTCCAAAATGGTGAGATAGACTTCTATAACTTTAGTAGTTGGTGTAGGTTTCCTGTGTATGAAGTTGATTTTGGTATGGGAAAGCCCACCTGGATGTGTTGTCCATGCATTTGTTGTAAGAATGAGGTAGTCACTACAAAAAAAGCGTCCTATAGCCGCATTTTTAAAACGCAGCTATAGCTCCTAAAAATATGGTTCCAGGTCCATTTGGTCTATAGCCACATTTTCTATAGCCACGTTTTAAGATGTGGCCTAAACATCGTAACTATAGGTCCGACGGGCCTATAGCCGCGTTTTTTTTAACGCGGCTATAGGGTTTACTTAGGTCACGTTTAAAAAACACGGCTATAGCCAAAAACCACCCAAAAAAAAAAAACTTTGATTACCAAAAATTAATTTTTGGTAATCAAAAGTTTTTTTTTTTAAATTGAGATTTTAATTTTTAAATTTGAAAGCATTAATATTAATTCTTTCAAATTTTAAAAATTTCAATTTCAATTTTAATTAAATTAACAAATTCAAAACAAAAATACAAACCGAGCAAATTCAAATTCAAACATAAACCCATAAAATTCAAAATCAAACACATCATGCTCACAATACAAACACAACATGCTCCAAAATACAAGAACACACAATCTATTCAAGAAAAACAAAAGCACAAGCTCAGAAACACAAAAGCACAGGCTCAAGAACACAAACCCATTTGCCTTAGTCTACTTGAAACCCACATCCAAACCCACTTTGAAATCAAACACAATTCCAAGCTAAAAATCATGGTTTACAAAATTGGACACAATTTACCAATTGGATAACAGCTTCTTTGAAAAAAAATTTCTCCTGAAGACATGGAGGAGTAGGTGGGTTCCTTTCTTTTTTTTTTTCTTTTTTGGAAATGAAGTAGGTGGGTTCTGACATAGAGAGGCTTTTGTGAATCTTTGAAAAATTTCTTCACCTGTCGTTGCAGATCGATCAAGCTGCTGCTTCTTCTCAGTTCTCTGATGATGCCTCATGAACTTCTTCTCATTCTTTAATCTTTATGAACTTCTCTTCTAGCAGGTTCCTTCTTCCCCACTTTTTCTTTTGGAGAAATTGCACGTTACCTACTTGTGGTTTGACCTGTTTTAACAGTGCCCACCTGTGGTTTAAAAGTTATTACTTAACCCACCTGTGGTGGCTTCCGTTAGACTCCCATTACTCACCTCTGCCTTTTCCATTAGAAAATCCCCTTTACTATATAAGCCAAAATGAGAACCCAAATAGAACCCTAAAAAAAAAACGAGCTCTCTCCCTCTCTCTACCTAGAACCCCAAACTCATTTCTCTCTGTACTCTAATTGCCAAAGTGAAATATGAACATGTCTTCTTCAAGTTATTACTTGGGTTCCAGTCACCATTTATGCTCTGCTGACCGTTGTTGGCTACGGATTGCTTTGACCTTGAAAAATTTTGGGAAAAGGTTTTATGGGTGCAGCTACTATGATGTGGTGAGTAACAGTTGGTTTTCAGATTTTTTCCCTGCTTTTTTTTTTTTTTTTTTTTGGTTTTGTTGGTTTTCTGGTTTTGTTGGCTTTATGAATAACCTTAATTTGATTTTGTTTATAGGATGATGAACCTACTTGTAAATACTTTAGGTGGTTGGATGACAAAACATGTAAGCGTGGGTCTGAAGTTGCACCCATTGTCCTTGCAAAATTCAGTATGTACAAGAATCATGCAAGAGTTGCAGAGGAAAAGGAAAAGGAGGCTAGTGATAGGGAAACAACAGCTATTGAGTGGGAAAAAGTAGCCAAGCGAAGGGAAGAAAAAGCTAGGTTGAGAGAGAGGATAGCTAAAGAGAAGTTACAGAAGTACAAATTTGCACTTGTTGTATCATGGGGTTTTTTTGCTATTTTTTTTTATTTTTTTTTTGTGTTTTCTGGTAGGATAAAAGAATTTGGAACAAAACTATTGAGTCTGCCTTAAAGGCAAGTTGTTGTAGTTATTGTATAATTTTGGGTACTACTATTTTTGAAAAGTGTATTCCATGTATTTGGCACTATGTAATGTTGTTGTTTATATGAATAGAGTATGCAATGTGTTCTTTATGTGATGTGTTCTTCTTTATGTAATCTGTTCTTGTTTATGTAATGATGCCTTGTTTATTTAATGTGTAATGCTGCCTTGTAATGTGTTCTTGTAATTTGCATAGGGTACGCAATCTGTTCTTCTTTATATAAGGGGCAATTGCACATGCACCCCACAAGATTCTGTTTACATCAAATGAAGAAGCACAAAGAAGTATGTTTTAAAGCAAAAGTACCATTCCATACATATATAATGAGCATTGTTCAAAACAGGTGGACTCCACCTAATATTAATGGCTAAACACTGCCAAAGTACTTCAATAATAGGTGGTTCTGTCCCCACTAAGACAATAACAAAATAACTTTACAGTAGAAAGTTATGCATAATAACAAAAAAGTGGTGACATGCCACTATTTGACATGCACAATAACAAAAAAAGTAAAGTAAAGTTTCTACTTGCACATTCTCCAATCTTCATTTCCCAAAGACCTTGCCCTTACCCTTGTCTTTGTCGTTGCCCTTATCCTTATCCTTGCCTTGCATACTATCCATTGTTGAGAACATTGCACCAAATGTCTCAGCTCTTAATCCACCTCCTCTCCTAAATGAGAACAGATGATTGCTCCTAACTACCATTGGTGGTACCAACCCCCTTGGAGGCTGCAAAATACATAGCAACTCCATATCAAGATCTAATTTAGTGTTTTATGTAAGTATAAAGGGTGGCGTTTGTGTTTATGTATATACCTGAGATAGATGTTTTCTTGTGTCCTATGTTTCCTTAGGAGTATGAGAGATGGGCTGGCTGCATGAGAACCATTGAGTTGTGGGTGCTTTACTTAGTGGTGGTCTGCTTGAATCTGCTGTAGATGGTAGTGGTTTGCTTGAAGTTGAAGCAGATGTTTCAGTTGGCTGTGTGTAGGGTTTGCCTGTTGGTTGCCTCAGTGGCTGCTTTTGTAGCTAGTTGACTGGTTGACTTGCTTGATGGGTGGTTGGATTTCTTGTTGAATGGCTAGCTACCCCACTTGTTGGTTGACTGGTTGTCTGCTTGGCTGCATTATTTACTGGTCCAGGTGGGTGCCTTGCTTGCTAGTTGGCTGCCTTGTTTATAGATCTAGGTGGTTGCCTTGCTTGAATGGTGGTTGCCTGGTTGGCCTTCTTGTTTGCTAATCTTGTTAATTGCCTTGCTTGTTGATTGGTTGTCTGTTTGGCTACCTGGGTGGTTGGCTGCCTTGCAAACCTCCTTGATGGTTACCTAGGTGGTTGACATACTGGCTGGCTGGCTGGCTGGTTCGCTGGCTGGCTGGTTGGCAAACCAGGGTGGCTGCCTTGCAAAACTCCTTGGTGGTTGCCTAGCTGGCTTACTAGCTGGCTGGCTGGTTGGCAAACCAGGGTGGCTGCTTTGCAAACCTCATTGGTGGTTGCCTAGGTGGCTGACTTGCTGGCTGAGGTACTGAAGTTGCATCCTGACTTGGTTGGTCAGTGCTTGTTCCTTATCCCTCTTGTCCCTACAAAAAGAATTGCCTTGCATCAAAAATAGATTTGTAATATAATTGTTATAGTGAACATATTCTTGCTTTACTTACAATTTTTTTTGCCTCTTAAGTCTCTGTCTCCTTTGCCATGGTGTCTCACCAGTTATTCCAGCCTTATAACTCCTTGAATTATGCCTCTCCTTATGGCAAAACCTACATTTTATAGGTCTATATGACCTAGAAACTTTATATGGGTTGTTTGGCTCATTTGCATCTTTCTTCCTTTTCATTGGTGGCATGCTTGGAGGCTTGTACACAATTGGAGCAACAGAGGCAGGTTGGTTGGTTTCAACCCATTCATCTTGGCCAGGTAGTGGGGTAATCATCTCCTTATATGTAGCCACATATGCATCATTTTTATAGCATGCATGCATATAATCCTCAGGCCTCTCCAGGTTCTTATAGATTGCTGCAACACTATGTTTATATGGGATTCCTGTCAAATCTCAAACTCTACAAGTACAACACTTTCTTGTAAGGTTAACCATATGCCTCTCATACTTATTATCAACCTTATATATATAGCAACTTGATGGAACAGCAGAAAATGACTTAGAATCAACTTTCAACTGCTCAAGCTTCTGCACTATGTTTGGACATATGTCACTAATGAATTTTTCAATCCCAATCCTCTTACTATACATTCTAGTCATCAACCTAACCCTAATCCACTCTAGCATGGCAATGATAGGCTTATCCCTAGCTTCTAGTATCATAGAATTAAATGACTCACTAAGATTGTTCACATAACAATCAGAGATGGCCCTTGGAGTGAAATGTGACTTGGTCCATTGGGTTGGTTGGATGTCTGCTAGATACTCCCATGCTTCTTTGTCCAATTCCTTCATATCTTGCATTCTCTTCTCAAACTCTCTAACTGTTGTTGCTGTAGCACACCTCCATAATGCAGCCTTTAATTCTAAACCCTTGAAGTTTAACTTAAAGTTGTTGTAAATATGCTTCACACATAATCTAGGGAATAACATCTCCATGGCAGGTATCAATCCTTGGTTATCATAAATACAATAAAAAAACATCCAAAGAACAAAAATGAACACCATCTGCCTAAGAACAAAAACAAAACTTTCAAAAAGCAGAAATGTAATGACTAAGAACAAACAAAAATCTTAAAAAGCAAGTGAATTGTATTACCTTCTGCCTATTTGAAATGAACACCAGATTCAGCTCATCTGGCCTCCCAACATCATTTGCAAATGTTTGTAAAAATCACACCCAAGAATCCTTGTTTTCTTACTCAACTACACCTAATGCAACAGAGAAAATATTGTCATCATTCCCATCCATTGCAGTTGCTAATAATATATGTCCACCAAACTTGCCCTTCAAGTGGCAACCATCTAATCCTACAAGTGGCCTACACCCCCCCAAGAAACCAACTTTTTGTGCATTGTATCTCACATATATCCTCTTGGACTTGAGTTGTGTGTTACGCTCAGTAATCTCAGTTTGCAGAATCACCTTACTCCCTACATCAGTTACTCTTATCATCTCTGCATAGTCCCTAAGCATCTCATACTGCAACCTCTCATCACCTAGTATGAACTCTCTAGCTTTTCTCTTAGCTCTGTACACTTGATTTATGCTCAAGTCCACAGACACATCCTGCATAACTCGATGCTTCACACCAGAAATTGCCCAATCAGGGTTTTTGTTGAAATCATCCAAGTACTTTCTAGCCACATATGTAGAAGTGACCTGGCTATGCTTGAATTTCCTCCCACATGTACAAGTTGGAACCATGGTCTTTATCTGGAAGGTTAACTCCCCTGAAATCTGTGATGCATATACCCTCCAACCACATTCATACTTGCAGTGGACAGAAATTTTGGTCTTTTCATTAAGCTTGAACTTAATGTCCACAGGTTTTTCCACTGCATATTCCCTCAAGGTAGTCCTAAACATCTTCCCATTTGGGAACTTCATACCCTTGCATAACTGAGGGTTACTTATACTAGTCTTCTCATTAAACTCTAGACATCTCACCCTTTCATCCTCATCCTCAGAATTGTTAATGCTCATAGTGTCATCATCATCAAGAGCTTTTTTAGCCCAATCATTATCATTAGCAGCTTGATCACTAGTAGCAGCTTCTGGTCTCTTCCCATTATCTGTAACTGGCTCCTTCAAATGCTCTTCCTTATTTACGTTTTCAGTATCTCTTTAATGCTTTCTCATATTGGGCACCTCATTGTTCTGAGCACCAAATATGTCATCAGGATAATCTGGTCCTTCACACCCTTCATCTAGCCAATCAGGTTCATCCACATGAACATCTTCACTACCAATAGTTTGTCCATTGGTAGCATTGTCATCCACGTTCTGTCCATGGGTAGCATGGTCATCCACATGCACAGCTCCACCAACACTACCATCCTTTAGACCCTCAATAGGTTCTTCACTAATATCATTTTGGTCAACCACAGATGTCTAACAGAGACAATATTGGTCACCACCTCACAATCAGTATCATCATCTTCATCATTCATTTCCCATGGCTGATCTACTGCAATTGGTTGATCTGGTTCAACTACAGGTTCTTTAATAGCAATTGGTTCAACTTCAGGTTCTACATAAAGTGTGATTTCATTTGTTGGCCATTCAGCATGTAGTTCACACATGTAGGTCACATCATCATCTGAAGTAATTAACCTTAACCCTTGCTCTAAGTCACCACTAGGTATTAAATAATAAATCCTATTGTTAATGGGTCCCCCAACTTCAGCACAAATGTCTTGTATCTCAAAATGACTTAGTACATCTGGATCAACATTACCCATTGTAGATATCTCACCACCTACATACTCTAAACTAGGGTTCCACTCAAAATTCCCACTATGGTAAATAGTAAAATCAAAACAAATTTCAGCAGCCATCTGCAAGAGTTAAAACACATGCACAAACAGCAGTAATTAAATACATAACCAATACATGCACAAAGAGCACCAATCATTGACAAAAGCAAAATAATTTCAATTGCACATAAAATACCATTTAACGTGGAGTCGGAGACAAGAAACACAACCAACTAAACAATTTGTCTCTATGGGACCACAGACAACCTAAAGATGCATCTAACCAAAATATTTCTAGGGACCACAGTCATCAATGTCAACTATAGAAGAACAAACACACCAATGGTAAACCCAACAATGGTAAACCACTAATTTTATGACAGAAAATTTTTAATCTGAATCACCTTCATCAATCGTTACACATTGAAAAAGAGCAAACACAACAATGGTAAACCCTAGAAAGTCATTTCATACCTGATATAGAGGAAAACCCAAACTTCAGCACACCTCCTTCTTGCTTGCAAGTGTTCAGGGATTTCACTTTGGCAATCAAAGTAAAGAGAGAGAGGGATTATGGGTTTGGGGATTTTTGGGAATCCTAAGGTAGAGAGAGGGAGAGAGCTCATTCTTTTTTTAGGGTTCTATTTGGGTTCTAATTTTGGCTTATATGGTAAATGGGATTTTCTAACGAAAAGGGCAGAGGTAGGTAACGGGGGTCTAACGGAGGCCACCACAGGTGGGTTAAGTGATAACTTTTAAACCACAGGTGGACACTATTAAAACAGACCAAACCACAGGTGGGTAAAGTGCAATTTCCCTATTTCTTTTTCTTTGTTTTATCCGACTGTGAATCTCAATGCAAAATTTTGAAACTTGTGGTCAGTGATGGGAAGTGAAAAAACAAGTCTTCATGTTCACTTTTTACCCATCCAAATGGTCATGTCACTCACGTGGCCTATATTTTTTATACCCTTTTGATGGGAAATTTAGACCCCGGTTGATAGAATTAACAAGTTTTAAACCCAAGTTGTTAATTAGATTTATTATGAATAAAACTTGTTAAAACAAACAAAACATCAATATCATGTCAATAATGAATGCAGCGGAAAAGTAAATAAGACAAGATATGATGACCCAAGAAAACCAATGAAACCAACCAGTTTCACAGTAAAAAACCTGGGGGGGAAACCTTCCCGAAAAGCAATTCACTATAGTAAAGAGAAGTTTCAGATCTAGTACAAAACCTTTGTCCCTAGACTCTACAATCCCCGTAGATGAACTCACAGCAGAAACCTTCTACCGCTTCAGAACCTTTGAATTCTTCAATATATGAACGCCACCCTTTGATGATGCACGAATCCCAGTACGTGACTAACCAATTGCGCGGATCCCAGTACGCGACTTAACCACCAACTAGAAGAAGATTGTTGGCTGCAAAGTTTTTCACTTCATCAACAATGAAGATCAAGAAGCACTTGGTTACAAAACCCTAAGGCACAAAGACGCAGTAGCTTCTTTCAGAGAAAATAAGACATCGGTCACCTTTTGCATATGTTCTCCTTGTATTCTCTTATGTGACGACCTCTAAAATAAGCCTTATATAGGTCTAGGGTTGTGAGAAAAGAAACCCTACAAAAATACAAAAGCCTGGCCCAAAAATCAGATCTAAAAATTCTGATTTCCGTAACCTCGATCGATTGGGAGGTGTCGAGCATTAAACCTTGATAGATAGCTAGGTGTCGAGGAGACAGAAGATTTCTCGATCGATCCACCAGCTGTCGAGAAGGTGTTGAGATTGCGATAACAATAAACTGAAGAGCTCGATAGATAGCCAGCTGTCGAGAGGTGTCGAGCAGCTGTTGAGCTATCTGTCCGCAGGTGTCGAGCTATCTGTCCAGCTTTAATGAACAACTTTTCTTCACTTGTTTCTTGGTCAATCTTCATGGCTTTAATACTAGACTTGAACAACATGTTTCTTGAAGTATTAAACACATCCTAGATTTACCCAAATACAAGTAAAGTGCGTTTTGTCAAAGGATTAGCCAATTACATAAAATGTGTCCTTAACACCTTTAATTGTGTTATAGTACTAGTCTTTAACTAAAAAAAAAAGTGCAATAGTGTGTGTGTGTGTGTATATATATATATATAATAAACTGGTTATAAAAAATATATATATTAGAATAAACTATATATATTGTACATTAGTTAAATAGTATTAACTTTTAAAAAAATATTGTATACTTTTTATTGATATGTCTACAACATTTTCACAATATTTTTACAACAAATCCTAAGTGGCAGGTTGTTATTGTTGGGGTAAAAAAGTAATCTTAGTGTTAGGTTCAAATTTGAACCAATAACAACTAACCACCTGTAATTTGTTGTGAAAATATTGTGAACGTAGCATCTTTTTTTTTCCCCTGACTTATGGTGGCATTTTCAAATGCTGCTGTAAATCCTTCAAGATGCTACTATAGGACCTATAGCCACGTTTTAGAAATGCGGCTTTAGACTTAACCTGTAGCCACGTTTTTCAAACATGGCTATAGGCCATCCTTTTAAAAAAGTATTATATTATTTGGTTGGACCTATAGCTACGTTTTTTGAACGTGGCTATAGACTTAACCTATAGCCGCATTTTAAAAATGTAACTATAGCTTACTTATAGTCGCGTTTTTTAAACGTGGCTATACGTCCTCCTTTAAAATGAAAAAAAATATTTGGCTGGACCTATAGCCACGTTTTTTGAATGCGGCTATAGACTTAACCTATAGCCGCGTTTTGTAAACATGGCTATAGGTCATCCGAACTAATCTGAACTCACTTTTTTGTGTGCGCTTTTTTAAAGCCAATTACTTTAACTACTTTGAGATTTTCCCCATTGTTCTCTTTTAGAAGCAAGGGTTGACCAACATTTACATTCCTCTAATGCATGACGTGTAGTATTGCAAAGGCTATCAAAGTCCAAATGGGGCATGACCTATGGATACAGAAATCACACTCCTGTAAAATTATTTCACCAGGGGTGTAGGGTTGTCCACTCTTTTTGGAATAAGTTATGGTCCATACGAGTACCAAATATAAGTCTTTTTTTTAAATATTTTTTTTATACAAGATAGAAATTCTACTCTAGCCTAATCTAAGTATATACGTATGTGAAAGCTCCCTCCTAGAAACTTGAACTCCGGCCCTTGCCCCCCCCACACGCCACAAGTGCTTATACTTGTGGAGTGACCATCGCACCAAGGGTATGTGGTGGTACCAAACAAGTCTTATAAATGTGCATAAGAACTTGAAATCTTTGCCACTATTGTTTGCATGATTTGAATGTTAGGGTATGTGGAGTCTAGTTTGTAGACTTGATCCGACTTTGACATGTTATGATTTTAAATAGGAGATTTTCTTAGGGAAAAAAAATTTTGGCTCAATTTTAGCCATATTTTTTTGGACTCGCCGTTGTATTTATTTATCGCTTCAGAATTAGGGTTGATATTATAACTAAACACCTCTGTATTTTCTCTTTGACATAGTAAAGACACAACAACTCCACGGATGTAAACAAGTTGTCAAACCACATAAATTTCTCATGTTATATGATTGCCTTTGTTTTTTTTGTTTTTTTTTTTCTTCATCTCTCACAAATCTAGAAATTTGGTTTAATTCCCATCAATGTACTGAGTAATCACTGTAATGAATGTCAGGAGGCTGGGGTTGGATGCTGATATGTCCCACCTTCTTGGAGGACTTCATCTTATTTTATGCACTGGAGTTAAAGAAAATTGATGTACACCAGAAATGGCTAATTCTATGACATGATGCTATGTGCTAGCTGTTTGTAATTGTAGGGAATTCAGTTTTGTAGGGAGATTGGCTTTCAATAACTGATTAATGTAGAATGTAGAAATTCAAAGCTTGTAGCCATGCTTCGATCCCATGGGTCTTGTAGAACTTAACTGAGTTGAGCATACTACTAGCTAGCTAAGATAAGCTCTTCTTATGGATTCTTTCCGAGCATTAGCATCTGGGGATGAAAAAATTGTCTATTATATATTCTCAAAACCTACTTTATTTATTTTACAATCTTATTTTATAACTCACCCAACATCCCAGTTTTTATTTTTACATAAATTAAAATAATGTAAACAAATCAATTCTCTCTCTTCTCTCTCTTCTCTCCCATCTATCTCTTCCCTCTTTTCATCTCTTCCCTCTTTTCATCTCTTCCTTTCTCACTCTATTAAAATGTTTGTTTTTATTTTTACAACCCATGAGTAGTAGGGTTGTATATATACAACTGTTCACAGTTGGCAAAAACTTTAAAATACTCATACTCGGGTAAAGCTCGCTTTTAGTGTTTTGGTTACTAAAATAGCAACCGGAGGGTTTTTTACACCTTCAATACTAATGCTCTAATTTCTAAGTTATGTAATGGGGCAATCCAAGATTTAGTTGGATTCGCAAAAGAGATGGTGGATATATACTTCCATTAGATTAGAGGAATGTCCTTACTCCCTATAATAATAAGTCTATTAACTTTCTTTTCCGATGTGCAAAATAATATCAATTACTAAAGTTCTCTATTCCTTTTACAGTTCTACTTAAAAAAAAAGTATACATATATCCTTTCAATTTTTATTTTTATTTTTTGGTGTGGGAAAAACAATTATGAAAAGTAGCTAAATCAGTCTGATGCACACTCTCAATTATAAGATAATTGCGTCTTAATTCTTATGCCAATTCTTGTGAAGCTTTTGTTGCTATTCTTTTGCACACAAATGAAACTATGAAAGTTATGCCATTGAAAAGGTTACGATTTAAATTTTACTAGTCGCAAATCCGCACATTGCACGGGAAAATTTAATATTGTAATTTTTTTTTTTTTTTTTTATGAAGTAAAAAATGAGAATAGTAGTAGAGGCTTATAAGTAATAGTCACAAATTCATCTCAAAATAATGTGATTATATTGCAATAAATAATATATATTCGGAAAGTTTTTTTTTTTTTTTTGAGAATTAATAGTAAGTAAAGAAGTCTATATCTTGATTTGTTTTTGCTAGGAAACATGTTGCATTTTACTTTCAATTATTATATATGATAAGATATTTTGTAACACGTTATAATATAATATAGTGAGATATGCATCAAAAGCCAATACAATAAAAAAAAAATTGGAGAACGTATAGTTTTTATTAGAACATGAAAATAAATCATAATTATTTCAGATGTAATTACAATTTATATTTTGATAGTCACTAAACTCATATATGAGAATCAACTATTACAGAATTTTTTCTCCCCAATTTAATAAACATGAAAAACTGAAGAAGCTAAATGTGCAGTAAATCTTAGTCAATCAATAAATAACACAAAAGGGGTAGGGGAAGGCAAACGTATTCATGATAGAATTGTTTAGCTATTGAATACCATGGAATCACTTCATTTTGTTGAGCTATTGATAGATTCATACATTTAATATTCTTGTTCTCTAAAAGATTCTTGTAGTAGCTCTACAACTGTGTCTTGTTTGAACTCTTCCAGGTCTTCAGCTTTAGCTCAAATCACAGCATATAAACTAATGATCATGAAAAGTAAACCAAGAAAGATGAAGCCCAACACAATTTCTAAATTTTAACAAATCAACCAAGAAAATAGTAGGAGATGCAAAACAAAAGAAAAATTCAAAGAATAGCAAATTTGTTTGTGGAGCACCAAGCCTAAAAAAAAAGGTTTAATTGCAAATCCAATTCATATTGTAGTGCAAAATATGATAATAGTTGTTAAATACGTCCTAGTAAGAAGGAAGAGAGAAATATCTTGAATAATAAACTATCAAGTGTGAAAAATCAATGCAATAAATTATAAATTTTACTACAAGAGTAATGCATTGCTGATTGTAGAATTGCCAAGGAAATCATATATATATATATATATATATATATATAGTCAGAACACTAACAAAATTTTAGTGACCAAAAAATAAAATAATGTAAGAGTATTTAATTAGTAATACAAGCATCATCACCCAAAATGACTAGAAAGGCAGAAACAACTATTTACAAAGAAAAATAGAAAACCCAACAGCCATTTATCACTTATTATCCTAAAGGAAAAAAAAAATGTTATGGTAGTAATTCCGTGTTTAATAGTTTTGGTTCTCTTAGCAGTGCTATCGAAATTGCTTTACTAAAAAAAGATTGTTGCCATTATCTTGACAATACTTCTCAATCTTCATATATTAACCTCTTCATTCTAATCAATTCAAGAACTTGTAAAGTTTATGTAGATGAATATAAGAAAAAGTACAAAAGAAATACATATTACATTGAGCAGGTCAATCATTTTATAAAATAGAATAGCATGGCTTAGTTGCTTTTCTAATTTATTTATATACTATATTTTTGTATATTTAAGGAGTGTTATGTATTGAATAGCAACAAATCATAGCTAAATTGAACTCAGAATAAAAGATAAGTTTAAGCTAAATAGTGTATGACGATTTAATTCATGTAGAAGGGTACAAAGTCATTGTTCTTTGTTTTAATAATTATAAAGAACGTATTGAACTCAAAATAAGAGAATTAATTTTAAGATCTTTTTTTCCCTTGAGAATGAGATATGTTTAAGTTAACTGAGATGAAGTAATATGATTTAATTCATCTTGGACTGTACAAAATCATTATTTTCTATTTTAATATATATATATATATATTTTTTTTTTTAACATATATGTTATCTATTTGGCTAGCACGATTTGAATTAGGTTGCAGGAGTTCCTAAGAATTATCTATATGATTCAGTTGAGAGAATTTTTAATTCCAAAGTAATGGAGATAAGTATTACCATGGAAAACATAAAGCAATATTGTATGCATGTCCATGGTCATAAAATGGATGCAATAGTTAAACATTGAAAGTGTCCTGAAGCTATTTCCTTAAAAATTATAAATGGTAATGTGGGGTCATGGGCCCAGATCATACAACTGGATTTTGGGCTTAAGGCCCAAGCCGAGGATAAGGGGGCCGTCCGAGGATGGGTAAGTATAGCCAAGGAAACCCATGCTAGTGGATAAGGAAGACAATATTGAACATAATGGCCTAGGAGTTTTTGCTGAGGATGAATTTGTCCTCGGCTAGCGAAGGCCGAGATCTGTAAAAGATGCTTGCCATCTAAAGGTGCGATCCATGAAGTTCTGGAAATATGGATAAGCATTGCAGGAACAAAAGACAGAAGAATCCCAAAATATCTTGGGAAAAGCTGTAGTCACCGCATTGAATGCACCCCAGCTGACTCCCTGGCCGCATTAATGAGGAAGTGACCTCTGCACAGTATTATTGCAGCCTTACAACCACCCCAGAAGACTTCTAGAGGGGGCTGATGGGACAAGTATCAGGATAAACCATCAACTGTCCACGTGTTGGGTAAAGGTGAAAGAATAGACGTAGTATAAATAAGGGTAGAAACCTAGAGAAAGGGAGGCCGACAATTGAGAGAGAAAGCACTGTATCAATCTCAAGAACTCTTGTAACCATTCTCATCCGATATTTACTAAAACAAAGCCCCTCTGATTGTGCCGAGGATAAACTTTCCTTGATAAACTCAGTTCATCTCTGTTTGATTGTCATGAACACCATATTAACTATTATCCATGCACTAAAGCCTAGCTCTTTGACCCACTCTCTACAAATTCATTGTACTGGGCTCACTGGGCCAAGATCCCATACATTTTGGGGCCTGGTCAGAAAATCGTGTCCCTACAGGTAAGAATTAGAGATTAGATCTTAAAATAATAAATAAACCTTTAGCATGTCTAACTTATTACCATAATGTTATTTACATTGTAATTTGTGGAAAAATAAATGAAAAAACCATATATATATATATATATATATATCTCTCTCTCTCTCTCTCTCTGAGATGGGTTCAAGTTACACCTTTTTATAGCCATTGATTTTCATAAGATCTAATGGTTAAAAAGAAAACAGTATTATCCACATCATTATTAAATACTTACCTAATTAATAGCATCTTCATTATCTCTCTCCTTATTAATTAAAGTTACAAGTATCCTAACTTTATTTGGATTGATGAGATTTACTTATAAAATTGGTGGGATTTAAGTTCAATTTCGTTTGGTAGGGCAAGGATCTATCTAGCTATGGTTTTCTTATAATTTGGGGTAATCCGGGAAGGTGGTAAGCAAAAGACAAAGGTTACAGTTGGTTATGGTCCACCAAATGCGATGGGTAAGTCCCATTAAAAAAAAAAAAATTGTGATGGATAAATAAAGAGAAATAAGGAAGATAAACAAAGGGATTTGCAGGAAATCTATATATAATAATAATAATAATAATAATAATAGGTGAAACTGAGAAAAACTCAAATTACAATCCTAAATTAGAATTCCAATTTTGCATCATTTGTCATAAATTATATATTCTTAAAGAGTTTTATATCTTAATTTTAGAATTAAATGTGGGATCACATCATAAATATTCATCCAAATGAGTTATTAAGTACAAAAACCAAAGAGTCTGAAATAAATGAATCGTAAAAAAAAAAAAAAAAAAAAAGTGCTTCACAATAATTAAAAATAAGGACAATTTACATTTTATATCTAATAATATCTTTACAAATATTTTTTAAAGAGTTAACAAAATAAAAAAATAACTATCAATGGTATTTAAATTATATATATAGGAATTATATTATGCATCTTATTATATATCATTAAGTGTATCCATGTATATGCATGGGGTTACAAGTTAATTAATATTAATAGTTGTAAAACCAAATCTTAAATTGTTATCTCTACTCATCTAAAAAATAGGTGGATATCTCTCTGTTTTTAAGACAATAAGAAATTTTGTGAGTTATCTATCCATGATTTAAAATTTAGTTTGTCACTACTCGGTCAGTAGCATCATTGGAGATCAATTTGTGTTATTCTCTCTCTCTTTGCATTTGCCTACCGAAGTGACGACCACCAAAAACCTAGGAATTCTAATGTTTAAGAAGAGGGTAGAGAATAGATACTTTGCAAAATTGCCAAGAAATGTTCTTTCCTTTGCTATGATTCTTGATTTAAAAGTTAGAACCTACTATATCACTCACGTGAATTTGGTTGCAGTAACAAAACCATGGGATTTATTTAAAGAAGATGGTGTACTGGTGGAGACTTTAAAGGAAAAGGATTAAGTTCTTCTCTAAAAATAAAAAGGAAAAGTATTAAGCGTTGGCAACGATGAATATGGATAGGTTTTTAAGGAAAATTAGTTAATTTGGCATTTAATGCCTCTATATTAATGACATGTTTAAGTGGTGTCTTTCTAACGATTAGATCTTATGAAAATCAATGGCTATAAAAATGTATAACTCTTATGAAGTTACACCAGGTGTAACTTAAATCTCTCTCTCTCTCTCTCTCTCTCTCTCTCTCTCTCTCTCTCTCTCTATATATATATATATATAAAGATAAGTTATAATCTAGACTACAAAGAAAAAGAGAAGCACCATACTTATCAATCATAATATTTTGTTTCCTCTTCCAAGGTATCTTTAGAAAGAAATTATAAATTAGCATAGGTTTAGATGAGATTAAAGGATTTTAGCAAGAATTTATGTAGTACTTAATTTTAAAAAATAACGAAACCATTCAGAAAATAAAATAAACAAATGGGAGGCAAAATACTATGTACTAAAACAAAATATGGAATTAGTAAGATAGTAATGTATTTCGATGTGATGGAAGTGACATGCTAAACTGCGATCAAGGAAAATAACCGTTACTCAAAAGAAGAAGTGGAAAACATTTGAAATACACCAAAATAAAACAAAATAGAGGGAAGATTGAGAGTATTGTTAGCTCATTGAAATACTTACCAAATTGTGATGATAGCTTTTTGCTGAATAACAAAATTGCGATGATGGTTTTTTTTTTTGTTGAATAACAATCTCTGATTGAATAAATCACATCTCAATCTCAGTAAAGAAAATCCAAAGTTTATTGGTGGGTGTATTTTCTTTTATTTAATTTTTTTAGAGAAAATTTCAATTTATGGCGTCCGCTCCTAATGATAGTTCTTTTATTTTCTTTGTGGGTGTTTTCTACTATTTTGTTCATATGACAATTTATTTTGTCATAATGCACTTTGGAATAATTTAATGTTCATATGATCGTTCAAGAGAATGTTTAAGGTCATAAACTCATAATGCAATATTGAATATTTTAATATTTAATATGTTTAGTGTGTGTGTGCGCGTATATAATGGTAAATATATTGGAGTTTTAATATGGATTGCCGCCAGCAAAGTGATATGTTGAGGATAATCCCACAATTTGTAGCTCTATGTCACATGTTTGATAAAATGCTTATGAGAAGGGTTAATAAAAAAAGAAAAGAAAGATGATATGTCTATTGAAGAATTCCTACTTAAATTTTTTTTGTTTTTTTTTTGGATAAATAACGTATTTTATGACTACATGTTTTCATTGATAATTATAATAGCATTATTATAGTTGTAAGTTACATGTATTTAATTATTATTTTAGATTGTGTAAAGTCATCTTTTGATATTTAGCTATTAATATTTTAAGAAAATATGTCATCTCAAAATAACCAACTTCGGAAGGAATTCCACGTGGAAAGAATTACTTGCAAGGTCAAGGGATTGAAGGAAAGAAAGACTTCCAATGTGGAGTGATATGGTGCCTAGTAACTTTTTGTTTTGCAAGTACAAACCGATGACTCTTTGGTGTTTGTTGCCACAGGTGACCCCAACCCATTGGCAGAAATGGAAAGATTCGTTCCAAGTAGCCATGACACTGAGAGGGCTATCTATGTGGGACTTGAATTTGAGCAGTGCAAATTTATCAGTCTAGTGGGTTCTAGTTAGTTAAGTGAGTTTTAGTTAACTCAACTGGTAAGGTTTTTGATAGTTGAATAAGAGATCTAAGTTCAATCCCTGCTTACACAAAAAACTAATTGGTGTTTTGGTTTGATGATAAAGAGTTATCTATTATTATAAATAGACACCGTAGGTTGAAATTATTTAAAAAAAAAAAAAAACACCAGCTGGCCAAGATTCTTGTCATTGTGATGGATTATGATCTTCGGCTTTGGGCTGCAAATTGAGGCACTCACCCTTGAAACAATGCATTCGAAATGAGTTCCAAAACTATGCTGGTTTGTTGTGGCGGACTTTGAGGTTGTTGTTGGGTGACTTGCTTGGATTTAATATTTGGGCAGATGAGCCGTTGTTGGGCTTTCTTAGAGTTGTCGTTATTAGCCCATTGCTTTAGGTAGTTTCTCATGTGTTTGTAGTGGTGGCCCCTTGTGGGTCATTAATAAGAATTTGGACTTTTGCTTTGCTTGTGCGGCCCATGTATCTTGGGCTCTTTACAGCCTACAAAAAATGAGGTGGGAACAATGTTTTATATGTTTGATATAGAAACATGTATTACTTACCATGCTTAGTCAAATCAAAATCAAAAAGAAAAAAAAATTAGTATTAAAGTAAAAACTAATGAGTTTGGGTTATGTTGAAATAATTTAACAGTTGTATGGTTATTGGTAAAATCTTACTTTATTTTATTTTGACTAATGATAGGTTGACACCTAAACTTGATGTGAAATTTTGTTGCGATTGTAGGAGAACTTCTTGCCCTTGGTGTTTTAGCATAGTGCTGTATGTTGTGAGTGTGCGTTCAATTAAAATGGTTCTAACTGTGATCTAGAAGTTCTATCACACACACACTCTCTCTCTCTCTCTCTCTAACCCATCTTTGTATCTTTTTCTTTTTCTTTTCTTTTCTTTTGAACATTATTTATTTTATGTTTAGTTTGGTCTTTACTGATTAGTTAGTTCAATTGTGACTGACTTGTGAATTTTTTGTTATTTTTTAAATTAATTTGTTATTTAGGTTGTTGTGACTTGTGACTATCCAACTGATATTTATTTTTTTATTTTAGAGCATTCGTGTAAATATTTTTTTTGTCTATTTTAGTATGAGAACTTACTTTGTCTATGTTACACAACTACTTTTCAAAAACACCTACATTTCAGATTATCTATTTTACACTATATTTCATTAAAATAATATTTATTTATCAATTTTTTATTACTCTCTCAAATTATCTCTCTCTCTTTCTCTTTGTGCATATGAGTAAAAAAGTATTAACAGATGGATTTGCATGTAAATAGTAACCATGTATATTTACATAGTTACTGTAGAAACAATGTAAATTTACTCACTTTTAGATTGACTAATGTGGGTGATTTTTGGGCTTAAGTGTGCAAAACTTTATGCCATTTTACACACACCGGTGTGAGTACTCTAAATATATTTTAAACATTTTATTGTTATCACTTAATTTTAAAATCTAAAACAAACATAAATTATGTCCAAATAGTAAAGAAATATACCTAAAATTAAAAATGAATATTAAATAAATAATTAATTGTTGTATCCTCGATGTGTCATATCCTAGTTTTTCAAGAAATTAAATGTTGTTTTGTGTCATACTACATATTGTGTTTGTGTCCACATTCGTGCTACATAGACTATAACTGTGAACAGTAATGGTATACAAGCCATAAAGCCATACCTTCATTGCCTAAAGAAAGGGTAGGGTGTGCAGCTGAAACAGGTTAAAGATGTTTTAGATTTTTGAAAATGCAATTGAAAAAAATGGGTAGACTACAGTCTGCCCATAAATCTTTCCCTATGCTATTATTAGAAGTCCTACTCCAAGAACCGTGAGGCTCACTAGTCAAATCAAGGGACAATGGATCATTATTCTTGTAGACACAAGTAACACTCATAATTTCATGGATATAGCAGTGGTAACCAAAACTACATCACCTATGACAGGTTTTGGTCTGGAGGTGAGAATTGTAGAAGTCCAATGGTTAACTATTTTGGGTCTTATACAATGGGATTTCTGTTTAACATATGTATTTGGTGAAAATAGCCAAATATCACGTTTGGGCAAAATTTATGGCAAACTAGCACTGTTTCGAAAATATTCAGCAATCTACCACTTTTTTAGTACTCGAGTTCTAAATAGTACTCAAGTTCAGTGAACTCAAGTTTCTAGTGAGTCGCCAGCGTGATACTGCTGACATGAAATTATTGTAATTAAAAAAAATAATGTGGTACTCGATATTACTGAAGTCGAGTATCTCTTTATAATACTCGAGCTTAGTGAAGTCGAGTACCTTGGTTTTTTATTTTATTTTTTTCCTTTTTCTACTTTTTGTTTCTGTTGGAATGGCTTGAATAGCCAAACTTAGTGACTTGACATTAACCAACAAACCATTAAATGGCTTGCATGCCCATGTTAGGAAGATGCATGATATTCAAAGAAGACGGCTAGGAACAACACCTGACATGCAAACCAAATTCATGCTTCTTTTCTTTTGGCCAAAGTGGATGACAATTTGGCCATAAATGCTTGCCGTTTTCTTTGACTTGACAAGTTTCATGAAAGTGCTGAAGCTTTGGAGAAATAGACAACCTTAGTTTGGTGGACACAGAAGTTGTGCGGAAAACAAGTCAGCATTTCCTAAGTAAAAGTTTTGTACGAAACAAAAAGTAGAAAAAGGAAAAAAGAAAAGAAAAGAATAATGCCTTAACTTGAGAATAATAAGAATTTGAGTTCAATAAAAATAAGAGTAATGCTACATTCATAACATTTACACAATAAATCCTATATAGTAACTAGTAAGCAATTATTAATTTAATTTAAAAATAGGGTCCGTTTGGATACAGCTTATTTTACTGAAAATTGAAAATACTGTAGCAAAATAATTTTTAAATGTGTCAATAGTGCCGTGGGACCTATTTTTAATATTTTTTTTTTCTGAATAAAGTGGTTGTGGGTCTCGTGAACAGTGCACTTTGTCTCCTGCACAGTGTAATCTATGTGCATAAACAATGCAGATTACTTTTCATAAGCGCTAAAAAAAAAAAAAAAAGAAGCTGAAACGTGTTTTGCCTGGAGACTTGGACGCAAAATGCAGTACCCAAACCCAACCTTAATATTGATACCAAGTATAAGTAATTGTGAAGTGTGAGGGGCAAGGGTCGGGGTTCAAGTCTCTAGGAGGGAGTTTTACACACATATACACTTAGATTAGGCTATAGTAGAATTTCTATCTTGTGTAAAAAAAAAAAAAAAAAAAAATATCACATAAGATTTATAGTGAAAATATTGTAGATATAATATTACTCTAAAAATAACTTTGCTCCCTCAAACGTAATCCTTAACCCCTTAAATAAATAAATAAAAATGTTAAAATAACAACAATAAAAATTAGTCCAAATAACAACAAAGATAACTAAGGGCAACTCTAGAATTTTTTAAGGTGGTCACTAAGAAATTTAAGTTATACAAAATCTCATAAAGAGATAACTTATATATATCAACATCATCGAAAAAGAAAACAAGTTACAATTTCTTTATACTAACAAAGAGACAAAGGGCAAAGGGACTTATAACAAATGAAGTGAGAACTAAGAATGCCGAGAAGAGAGTAATAAAGTGAGAGATTCTGAAATAATAATAGAGAAGAGAAAAAAAAAAAAATATATATATATATATATTTATATATATATTTATATATAAAATTTGCTACAAATGGGAGTTGAGTCGCTAAAGAGAGAAAAATTGTTTTGATTGCAAAACCAAAGAAAGCATGACTACTGTCACCACCGAGGAAATAAAATTATATATTATTTTTATTGAATGGGTGAATGAGTTACAAATTTGAATGATTACAGATTTTTATCTTTTTGTTTTGTTCACTTATTGTTTGGTTGTCTAGTCTTGTTTTTGTTTGGGTTATTTTTGTTGTTATTTAAGCTAATTTTTATTGATATTATTTAAGCCCTTTTTTGTTTGTTTGTTTGTTTGTTTAAGGGGTTAAGGATTATATCTGTTTGGAGGGCTAGGATTTGTTATGAATTTATTGTAAAAATATTGTGAATATAACATTAGTCTTATTTTTGTTATGAATTTATGTTTGGAGGGCTAGGATTTTTATTCTTATTTAGCCTTTCACCTCACCCCATCTTCTTATCAATGACCAGTTTAAGCCATAAACGGAGAAGATTAAGAGACTTGGTTCCACCACTTTTTCCAACTTTTTGAACGCTTCAACTTTTAATTACATCAATTTCAAAAATGAAAGATTTTTTTTTGTATTCAATGTTAGTTTTTCATGTTATGACACCTGCTATTTTATATATTCCAGTTTCACAAAATATTGAAGGGCCAAAAGAAAAGGAGAGAGAGAGAGAGAGAGAGAGAGAGGAAAAGTGAGACGATAGAAAAAATTTTATTTTCTCCCCTATTTGTTTGGTTGAGTGTGGAAAAGTGGAAAGTGGAGGGATGGAAAAAATGGGTTTGAATAAATTTACTCATATAGCCTTGTTAAAGAATGATGCCCAATTAAAACAAAAAAGTGACAAATAACCATAAAAAAAGAACAATCTCTCAAATTTTTTTAAAAAATTAAAATCATGTCCCAAAAAAAAAAAATTACGTCTAGTTAAAAAAAAAAAAACTCACGCCCAGCCCATAGAAAATCAAAAGAAAAAAAAAGAATAGGAAAAAAAAAAAGTAAAGAAAAGGTAACTTTATTGCCAGAAGAAGAAAAAAAAAAAAAAAAAAAAAGAAAGAAAGAAAGGCATGCCCAGGCCTTAAAAAAGAAAAAAGAAAAAAAAAGGGCAACATTTCTGCCCAAAAGAAGAAAAAGGAAAAAGAAAAAAGGCAGCCTAAAAAATCAAAAGAAAAAAAAGAAGAGGCAACGTTGCCCAAAAAAAAAAAAAAAAAAAAGCCAAAGCAACGTTACTGAGAAGAGGTAAAAGTCATCATGAATAAAGTGAGTGGTAGGTGAGGGAGTATTTGTGTAAAATGCATTTCTAAGCACTTTTCTCTTCTCATTTTTCTCCCGAATTTTAGGATAAAAAAAAGTGGGCTCGGAGGAAAAACTTTCTTCCCTATTTTTTGTCTCTCTTATTCTCTTTCCTCAACCAAAAAGTGGAAAATGACATTTTTCACCCTATTTTCCATCTTCCCTGTTTTCACTCCAACCAAACACACCCTTAGTATAGTCAAGTACCTTTTATTTATTTATTTTTATTTTTTGGAATGACTTGAATAGTTAAACTTAGTGGCTTGACGTTAGCCAACAAACCATTAAATGGCTTGCATGCCCAAGTCTGAAAGATGCATGATATTCAAAGAAGATGGCCAGGAACAACACCTAACATGCAAACCAAATTCATGCTTCTTTTCTTTTGGCCAAAATGGATGACAATTTGGCCACAAATGCTTGCCATTTTCTTTGACTTGACTAGTTTCATGAAAGTACTGAAACTTTGGAGAAATAGGCAACCTTAGTTTGGTGGACACTGTAGTTGTGCGGAAAACAAGTCAGCATTTCCTAAGCAAAAGTTTTATACGAAACAAAAAGTAGAAAAAGAAAAAGAAAAAGAGTAATGCCTTAACTTGAGAATCACCAGAATTTGAGTTCAATAAAAATAAGAGTAATGCTACATTCATAACATTTACACAATAAATCCTATATAGTAACTAGTAAGCAATTATTAATTTAATTTGCAATTAGGGTCCGTTTGGATACAGCTTATTTTACTGAAAACTGAAAACACTGTAGCAAAATAATTTTTAAATGTGTCAATAGTGCCGTGGGACCTATTTTTAATATTTTTTTCTGAATAAAGTGGTTGTGGGTCTCGTGAACAGTGCACTTTGTCTCCTGCATAGTGTAATCTATGTGCATGAACAATGCAGATTACTGTTCATAAGCGCTAAAAAAAAAAAAAAAAAAAAAAAAAAAAAAAAAAAAAAAAAAGCTGAAACGTGTTTTGCCTGGAGACGTGGACGCAAAATGCAGTCCCCAAACCAAACCTTAATATTGATACCAAGTATAAGTAATTGTGAAGTGTGAGGGGCAAGGGCCAGGGTTCAAGTCTCTAGGAGAGAGTTTTACACACATATACACTTAGATTAGGCTATAGTAGAATTTCTATCTTGTGTAAAAAAAAAAAAAAAAAAAAAAAAAAAAAAAAAATCATCACATAAGATTTATAGTGAAAATATTGTAGATATAATATTACTCTAAAAATAACTTTGCTCCCTCAAACGTAATCCTTAACCCCTTAAATAAATAAATAAAAATGTTAAAATAACAACAATAAAAATTAGTCCAAATAACAACAAAGATAACTAAGGGCAACTCTAGAATTTTTTAAGGTGGTCACTAAGAAATTTAAGTTATACAAAATCTCATAAAGAGATAACTTATATATATCAACATCATCGAAAAAGAAAACAAGTTACAATTTCTTTATACTAACAAAGAGACAAAGGGCAAAGGGACTTATAACAAATGAAGTGAGAACTTAGAATGGCGAGAAGAGAGTAATAAAGTGAGAGATTCTGAAATAATAATAGAGAAGAGAAAAAAAAAAAATATATATATATATATATATATTTATATATAAAATTTGCTACAAATGGGAGTTGAGTCGCTAAAGAGAGAAAAATTGTTTTGATTGCAAAACCAAAGAAAGCATGACTACTGTCACCACCAAGAAAATAAAATTATATATTATTTTTATTGAATGGGTGAATGAGTTACAAATTTGAATGATTATAGATTTTTATCTTTTTGTTTTGTTCACTTATTGTTTGGTTGTCTAGTCTTGTTTTTGTTTGGGTTATTTTTGTTGTTATTTAAGCTAATTTTTATTGATATTATTTAAGCCCTTTTTTGTTTGTTTGTTTGTTTGTTTAAGGGGTTAAGGATTATATCTGTTTGGAGGGTTAGGATTTGTTATGAATTTATTGTAAAAATATTGTGAATATAACATTAGTCTTATTTTTGTTATGAATTTATGTTTGGAGGGCTAGGATTTTTATTCTTATTCTTTGTTTCCACTTATCTCTTATCAATATATATATATATATATATATATATAAGCAGAAACCTCGTGCGGGCGAGCATGAGATTCTACCATGTGGCGCTTTGTATGAGTAGTATTCCATTTAGCCTTTCACCTCACCCCATCTTCTTATCAATGACCAGTTTAAGCCATAAACGGAGAAGATTAAGAGACTTGGTTCCACCACTTTTTCCAACTTTTTGAACACTTCAACTTTTAATTACATCAATTTCAAAAATGAAAGATTTTTTTGTATTCAATGTTAGTTTTTCATGTTATGACACCTGCTATTTTATATATTCCAGTTTCACAAAATATTGAAGGGCCAAAAGAAAAGGAGAGAGAGAGAGAGAGAGAGAGAGGAAAAGTGAGACGATAGAAAAAATTTTATTTTCTCTCCTATTTGTATGGTTGAGTGTGGAAAAGTGGAAAGTGGAGAGATGGAAAAAATGGGCTTGAATAAATTTACTCATATAGCCCTGTTAAAGAATGATGCCCAATTAAAACAAAAAAGTGACAAATAACCATAAAAAAAGAACAATCTCTCAAATTTTTTTAAAAAATTAAAATCATGTCCCAAAAAAAAAAATCACGTCTAGTTAAAAAAAAAAACTCACGCCCAGCCCATAGAAAATCAAAAGAAAAAAAAAATAGGAAAAAAAAAAAAGGAAAGAAAAGGTAACTTTATTGCCAGAAGAAGAAAAAAAAAAAAAAAAAAGAAGAAAGAAAGAAAGGCATGCCCAGGCCTTAAAAAAGAAAAAAGAAAAAAAAAAAGGGCAACGTTTCTGCCCAAAAGAAGAAAAAGGAAAAAGAAAAAAGGCAGCCTAAAAAATCAAAAGAAAAAAAAGAAGAGGCAACGTTGCCCAAAAAAAAAAAAAAACCAAAGCAACGTTACTGAGAAGAGGTAAAAGTCATCATGAATAAAGTGAGTGGTAGGTGAGGGAGTATTTGTGTAAAATGCATTTCTAAGCACTTTTCTCTTCTCATTTTTCTCCCGAATTTAAGGATAAAAAAAAGTGGGCTCGAAGGGAAAACTTTCTTCCCTATTTTTTGTCTCTCTTATTCTCTTTCCTCAACCAAAAAGTGGAAAATGACATTTTCCACCCTATTTTCCATCTTCCCTGTTTTCACTCCAACCAAACACACCCTTAATATAGTCAAGTACCTTTTATTTATTTATTTATTTATTTATTTTTTTGGAATGACTTGAATAGTTAAACTTAGTGGCTTGACATTAGCCAACAAACCATTAAATGGCTTGCATGCCCAAGTTTGAAAGATGCATGATATTCAAAGAAGATGGCCAGGAACAACACCTGACATGCAAACCAAATTCATGCTTCTTTTCTTTTGGCCAAAATGGATGACAATTTGGCCACAAATGCTTGCCATTTTCTTTGACTTGACTAGTTTCATGAAAGTACTGAAACTTTAGAGAAATAGGCAACCTTAGTTTGGTGGACACTGTAGTTGTGCGGAAAACAAGTCAGCATTTCCTAAGCAAAAGTTTTATACGAAACAAAAAGTAGAAAAAGAAAAAGAAAAAGAGTAATGCCTTAACTTGAGAATCACCAGAATTTGAGTTCAATAAAAATAAGAGTAATACTACATTCATAACATTTTCACAATAAATCTTATATAGTAATTAGTAAGCAATTACTAATTCTAATTTGCAATTAATATTGACACCAAGTATAAGTACTTGTGGAGTGTGGGGGGTAAAGACTGGGGTTCAAGTCTCCAGGAGGGAGTTTCACACACATATACACTTAGATTATTAGGTTAGATTAAAATTTCTAAAAAAAAAAAAAACAATTTGTCACATAGAATTTATAGTGAAAATATTGTAGATATAATATTACTCTAAAAATAACTTTGCTCCCTCAGACATAATCCTTAACCCCTTAAATAAATAAATAAAAAGGTTAAAATAACAATAATAAAAATTAGTTTGCAATTGGAGGGATGTAGTTTGCAATTTAGCCTTAATATTGTGATTACAAGCCACTAAACTGAATAGGAATATTTCTTGAAAGAAAATTACCAAATCAGGTACCTAAAATTGTCATTCCTTCTCTATATAATGAGGCTACATGGACTGGAACTGAAGAAGCATAACATTTTTCCTTTCCTTGTAATTTGGGGTTGTAAAAAGCAAGATGGTGATGAATGTTGAGATAATCTCCAAGGAGATAATTAAGCCATCATCTCCAACACCCCATCATCTTAGGAAGTTCAAGCTTTCCTTCATAGACCAACTTGCACCTCGCATTCATTTTCCTATCATTTGGTTCTATGATTCTAAGAAATTTGTGGATGTTGAACCATTTGAAAGATCTCGTTTGCTAAAAGAGTCTCTAGCTGAAACCTTAACTCACTTCTATCCATTAGCTGGAACACCTATTAATGAAGAATTCTCCATCAACTGTAACGACAAGGGTGTAGACTATATTCAAGCTCGAGTCCTATGCAAGCTATCACAAGCGATACACAATCCAAATGGCAACGATCTAATCCAATTGCTACCATTTGAGCCCGATAATAGTTGCAATGATTTTGGAAAGGAAGTTCTCCTAGCTGTCCAATATAATATTTTTGAGTGTGGTGGAGTTGCAATTGCTGTGTGTATCTCACATAAGCTTGCTGATGGAATATCTTTTGTCAATTTTGTTAATGCATGGGCTGGCACATGTAGAGGAGAAAGTGAAGTTATAAGCCCTATTTTTGATGCACACATCCATTTTCCTCCAAGAGATATAACTCGGTTCATGCCAAATGAAGCCTATATTTCAAAAGAAAAGATTGTGACCAGAAGGTTTGTGTTCAACAAATCGAGCATAGCCGCACTAAGAAGAGAAGCCTCTGCTGCATTTGGTCCAGAAGACAGGGTTGCATCACGCGTTGAGGTCATTTCAGCATTCATATGGATGCGTTTCATGGTGATGGCTCGCACAAGGACAACAAAACCTAAGCAAGTAACAGCAGTTCATGCAGTGAACCTGCGAGAGAGGATGGTTCCACAACTTCCAGTGCATTCCTTTGGGAATCTCGCGAGGTATGCGATTGCAGCAGAAACACCGGTTGAGATGGAGAAGGATTACCATTTTTTAGTGAGCCAGCTTAGGAACGCTATCTTGGAAATCAATGCTGAGTACTTGAAGAAACTACAAGATGGCCCTGTTGGAGATTTGTATTTTCTAGGGAAAAAAGACAGACAATTCCAAAATGGTGAGATAGAGTCCTGTAGGTTTAGTAGTTGGTGTAGGTTTCCTGTGTATGAAGTTGATTTTGGTATGGGAAAGCCCACCTGGGTGTGTTGTCCTGGCATTTGTATTAAGAATACGGTAGTCATGATGAGTACCAAAGATGGTGATGGAATTGAGACATGGGTGACCATGAAGGAAGAAGACATGGCCATGTTCGAAAATGACCAGGAGCTGCTCTCATATGCTAGCTAGCTTCCCAACAGTCAACAGAGATAGGGAATGAAGAAGGAGCTAACTATACATGCCCTTGTCTCAAGGCTGGCTCAACGAATTTGGGGCCTTAGGCGAAAGTTTTAAACGGGACCTTTTATTATATTTAATTATAAATTTATGTATCTTTTTCAATTAAAATTTATTTTTCTTTCTATTTGAGAGGCAAAATTACTATTTTTCTTGTTCATTTATGAAACTTTCACTCAAATTTTCTGTAAGATTTTGATTTTTACTAGTAATAAATTTGTCCATAGCTCCTTTTTGAGATTCAATTAGTTCTTCTCTTTGTCCTTTTTTTTTTTTTTTTTTGGTTTTTCATATCCAGATGGATATTTTCTAGTAGACATTTGTAATTAAAAAAATATTTATGAATAAATGAAACACAATCTATATATAATAATAAAAAATTACAATTTAACTAGAATAAGATAAATTTAATGTATAAAACGATAGAACCAGGTTTAACAAAAGCACAATTACAGCTTTACTTAATATGATCACTTTACACTTTAAACCTGCACAAATAAATTAAAATTAATATTAATACAAAGTAAATTATTCTAAATTTATAATTTTGTTATCAATACTCTTGTTTTTTATGTAGCAGTAAACCATTTTTTTTTTTAGTAAAATGTGTAGGACTCAACTTGATCCACTAAGACTAAGACCCTTAGACCCGCCCACTATCCCTCCATGGCTCCATCCCACTAAATCTGATTTCTTAAAAAAAAAACATGTAGCACTAGGATCACTAGATCAATACTTTAAAAAACGTGTAGGACTAGGATCACTGGATCAATGCTTTACTTCCATCCACTAAATCTGATTTCTTAGGGGGAAAAAAAAAAAAAAAAAAACAAACAAACAAACAAAATTAAGTGGGTCCATTCGGACCATTCCATAACCTTCTAGAGAAATTTAAAAAAATCAAAATTTAATTGAACAAACAAAAAAGATTAAAGTGTAAAGAGTACAAGTACAACTAAACTAAAGTTAAGCAAAAAAGAAGAACAAAAACCCAGCACTCCATCAGCAAACCATGAAGAAGACGAAAGAGGCAAAGGAAGAGAAAACAAAAAACGAACCTAAAATGAACATCTGTGAACACACCAAGTCTATGGCTAACACCAATTGATGAGTAAGCCAACTAAAAAAAGTGTTTTTTTTAGAATCAAGATGGAGAGAGTGAGTGTTTCTTTTCTTCTTTCTTTTTTCTGTCTTTTCTTATTTGTCTCTTCTTTCTTTTTTCTGACTTTTGTAATATTTTCTTCTGCATTGAGGAAAATCAGTGTCTCTCTTTCTCTCCCTCTCTACATTTCAAGTAATAAAAATGAGTTTTCTTAATGAAATGTGGTACAAAGGTTTGATCCAGAGGATATTTGATGTGGTGATTTTTTTTTTATGAAAGCTAAAGATTTGATGATGCGGTTCAACTTCATGTTATTTCAGCCTCTTTGCTTTGTAAGAAATGGATAGAAATAATTTGTTGTTCTCAATTTTCAATAATTTGGGCGGGGTCTTACATCTTTTGGGCAGGCCTTACCCTTTCTTTTTCTTTTTTTATCAGATGAGAAAGTAATATTATATAATATATTATTACTACTGGGGACCTTCTTACAAGTAGGGGCCTTAGGCGGTGGCCTAAATGGCCTATAGGTTCAGCCAGCACTGAAGTTGTCTTTAAAAATAATAATTAATGAAATAAAGGACTTCATTTCTGTTGTGTAATTGATAGAGATTGATTTTGGCATTATGTAAGCATATAGTCTCAATTTGTTTTCTTGTATTACCAATATGTTAAACAAATAAATTCTTTATGATTTAGACTAACAATAATAATGCTAAAAAGTTTTCTTTCCCCTTCACTTTTAGAATGATATTATAACTATAGTTAGGTATACAAATTCCTTGTACCATTTTTTGTGTTCCACTTTATATTCCACCAATCACAATTTGCCATGTATTTATTTAACTTTCCTTATAAAATAGTTAAAGTTTAAAATGAAAAAAAATAAATACATAGAAAGTTGTAATTGATAAAACATAAAGTGGAACATAAAATATAGTATAAAGGATTTGTATTCACTAGTTAGTACCTAGTAATTTGGATATATAAAATTTATTAAGCAAATGTAATATACCTTAATCCTTAAAAAAAAAAAAAAAAAACCTTAAGTATGTAAAAGGTCAAAATTCTCACTATAAAGTAACTAAAAAAATTAAGCATTCATATCCGCAATAAAGTTTTAGTCAAATTCTAATTAAAACCCTCTTTTTTAAAAAACTAATAATATTATTATTATTATTTTTTTTTGATACAAGATAAAATTTATACTCTAGTCTAATCTAAGTGTATATGCGTGTGAAGCTCCCTCCTGGAGACTTGAACCCCGACTCTTGCCCACCACACCCCACACCCCACACCCCACAAGCACTTATACTTGTGGAGTGACCATTATCGTACCAAGGGTGTGCGGTGGTACTGATTTATTATTTAGGTATACTTGCATTAGACTTTTATTTATAATTTATCTATTCCATTTAAATAATATTTTTTTCATTAATTACAAATTTTTGTATCACTCATATTCATCAAATAAGAGCGTCGGAATCATTAGGTAGCAAACATCAAGGTGGAAATTCAACTATCGATATTGCTTCTCCCTAATCTAGGCACTTAGATGTAGTCACTTAATTACGCACAACCTTGGTAAGCAAGACATTTTGTAGAATATGTAACCTAATCGATACTCCTTTAGGTTCTTTGAATTCTATAGGTAGTGTAACTATCAAGATCAATGTAGTCAATTATTTCTCTCTAAAAAAAAATGTCGTATCCGTTTGAGAACAGTTTATCCAACTTTTTGCTAAAAGTGTGTTAAAATATATTTGTATCTTGAAAAAATTTGAAAAAGTGAGAAAATACGAGAAAAAGTGAAGTTTTAAAAAGCCGTACATATAAAAATTAAAAGCTAAAAGTTGAAATTGATACCAAACAAGCTCGTAGTCAATTATCTCTCACATAAGTTTATGGAAAAATTTAATGGATGCCTTAAGGGTATTTGCATCTTATCTATGGGTAATCCGTAATTGTGAGCTGAATGAGTGTTTGTGTACCACTTCTTTTTCCAAAAACACCGGTTATCTGTGTCTTTAGAACAAGTCCTACCTTTGGATTCTTGTTTCCTATTTTTTTTGATAATATTAATAACATAAAGATCACAGATACATTAGGGTCATAAGTACATTAGTATGGAGCATTACAAAATTCTGGGTGTACCCAGTTACAGTGGATAGGTATTTTTGGTAGCTAAAGAGGCCATATCATCAACGTCAGACAAAATAACTCTAGGAACTAACATTATGCTAAATTTCATCCCTTGCTACCGCAAAGCTTTCAGGTCTGTAAGCATTGCTAGATCCTGCCAAAAAGGTTTTCTTTTGTTTTTGCAAACTTGCTCCACATATTTGCATCTTGTGAGCACTATGATATGACGAAAGCCAGTTCTTTAGCTTGCAAAAGAGCTCCCACCAGTGCTTCCTTGGCTGCTGTTAGTGGGGTGCCAAAACCATTACTATTGCATCCTCTAAAGATCTTTTCTTCCTTCCTCATTTAATGTTTTAAAAGCATAACTGCTTCTTCTGGCCTGTCGGTCCCTATGGCTTCCAATTTTGACAAGTAATTGCCTATTTTCTAGTATCCACATCGAAATCTTTGGGCTGCAAAGAAGATTTTGAGAGGTTAGTATTATATCAATGGGATTAGGGTATTTACCTTCATGTACGACCTAGTTTCTGTGATTCCGGATTGTCCATAAGGTTGTAGATAGAGCTCGTAAGGTGTTCAAGTTCTCCTGATCCAACTTTTTGTTTTCCAAAATACATCTTGCAAGCCATGGACCCACCAAGATTTGGTTGAGATTGGTAGTTTTAGTGGAAATATACAATCATGGAGAAGTTTCCGTATAAAAGTGAGGATTTTTAATGGTAGCTTCACTTTCCATAAGACACTCCAAACACTGCTATGAATGTCTAGTTGTCTTGTACCTGTCGGATTGTCAGCCATAAAGTTCTTATGCGGCAACTCATAAGCTTTATTAACTGGGAATTCTCCAGAGATGGGGTGTTTCCACAAGACTTTGTCCCTTCCCCCTTCTGTGTTAGTTAGAGGAATGTGCAAAATTTCATTGCAAGTGGGTTGCTGGTATAGAGACCTGACAGTGTCAAACTTCCAACTATGGGATGAGCTATTAATCAGGTCAGCAACAACATGGATGTTTTGATTCCCTTTGTCAGGTTTTGAGAATAATTGAGTGACCAATATGGGCGGTTCTATAACCATTGGGAAAGTATTTTCCTTTAAGGGCTTTGTCTAAAAGTGAATTGGGGTGTTGGATAATTCTCCAATATTGTTTAGCAAGCATTGCTTGGTTCAAGGGGCTAAAATTCTTTTAGCCAAGGCCTCCTTCCTTTTTGGGTTGACAAATTGTATCCTAATTAATAAGATGGAGTTTCTTTAGGTGGGGTTCATGACCCCACCAAAAAGCTCTGGTGAGGGAGTCTAACTTCTTACAAATAGTTTCAGGGACCCTAAAGCAGGAAAAGGTATAAAGGGGCATGGCTTGCAGTATAGAAGAAATGAGAGTAGTTCTGCCAGCTTGGGACAGAAGTTTGGCGTTCCAGCTTTGTAATTTAGACTGAAATCTGACAATCAAGTTTTGAAAGTCAGCAACTCTTCTTCCTCTGAACTTGAAATTGAGACCTAGGTATTTACTTGGAGTCTGGACAAGATTAACTTGGAGGTTTTTAGACAGGGACACTTGTTCCTCCTCAAGCATGTTTGGAGAGCAATATAGATCAGATTTATGATAGTTAATGCATTGTCCAGAGATATCACAGTACCAATGAATGATTCTTTTAAGGTCACTACGGGAGTTTTTATCATTTTGGAAGAAAAATAGGAAATCATCAGCAAAAATAGATGAGTGAAAGAGCAGCCTTGATTCCCTAATTTAATTCCTTTAATGCTCTTTTGAAGTTCAGCTTGCATAAGAGCAACTGAGAGGACATTAGCACACATTAGAAAAAGATAAGGGGAATGGGGGTCCCACTGTCTATGACCTCTGCTGTGTTTGAAATATTGTGTGGGGCTTCCTTTGATGAGTAGAGTGTAGTTGACAGTTGTCACACATTCTTGGATCAAATTAATCAAACTTGGGCTAAAATTCATGGTCAGTAGAATTGCATGTAGGAAGTTCCAATCTACCCTGTCATAGGCCTTATTCATTTCTACCTTAAGGGCATGAAAGCTCAACTTTTTCCCTTTCTTTTTCCTAATGCAATAAATTTTTTTTGATAGGTTAATGCAATCAAAAATTTCAAGTGCTGATGGCTTTAATTTGTTTTATTACATGGTTTATGAGGTTATCTAACATGTAATGAAAATCTGATTTTGTACTGCAGTAAGACATTGAAGGCATTCCGGGAAGGGAAGATACAAGTACTTGTTTCCTCTAATGCGATGGCTCATGGCATGGATGTTGAAGGGGTTAGAAATGTCATTAATTATGATCTGCCCGCATACATAAAGAGATTTATTCATCAGGTTGGTCGGACAGCAAGAGCAGGCCAGACTGGGTCTTGCTTCACATTGCTGCATAAGGATGAGGTATGTCCACTTGGTGGTGTCCCTAACTGACAAGTATTATATGGTAGTAAGAGAATAGGTTCGGAATATATGTCACCAAGAACTCATATTTTTATTTATTTTGGTGGTCCTGCCTATTTCCAAGTCCAGGGTTTCAACTCTGATGGGCTAGTGTCAATCCAACACTAGTTTTCTCAAAGCCTCCTGTTCATCCCTCTCATCAAAAAAGGCGAATAATGTATACCTTAGCTGCAAGTTCAACATATAGGTAGACCACTTGATGCAGGACAATATCAAATGGGGGATAAAGGGGAGAATTGAAATTAAAGAAAATGATAACCCAAGATTCTGAACTTAGGGGTTTGCTTGGAATCAGCAACCAGCCATTGGGAATTTTCCAATTCAAAATTTTATTCATCAAAGTCTGTCATACATTTTATTGGAAGCTATTTTATATAGGCTTTCATTGAGTGCATCAATAAGAAAAGTAATTCAACCATAAAACATAATCCCACAAAATCTTCAATCAAAATAAAATTACATCAATGAAATTTCAAAATTTGAAATTCAAATTAGCACTAATCTTGGTGCATCTTGGTGTCTGCACCACCAGTTCAATCTTATGCCAGCTTGATCTCAACCTACTTTCTTTCAACTGAGCCTAGCCCATTAAACTGGATGAATTTATGCCCATATAATGCCAGTTACTCCATGAATAGGTATACTTGGCTTTTCAAACTGATTGAGGGCGTGAGTTTTGCCCAGGCCAACTAAATTGTGGCTCAGATCTGCCAGGCCCTATGATTTTATGCTGAGTGGGTCAGGGTGGGTTATTTGGCTATATTTGCAACCTAGCTGAGTGCAAGATCACTTGATTGAATTGTTCAAGAAATGTCTCACTAATCATGCATATTAATAATAATGTTAAATTTTATCAAGGGTATTTATTGTTCATGTATGGACCCCTAATTTGATGCTATTATCCAATTCTAGTATATATTACAAGAGTAATGCTACAGGCACAAACTATTTTACAATATTTTTACAAAATATTGATGTGGTCAACCTCTTATTGGTTTTCATCTAGACCCACTAATAATATCACTTTTTCATTTACCAATAATTACTCACCACATCAACAGTTTGTAAAATTTTTTGTATCTCTAGCATTATTCATATTGCAAACAAGAAGGAACCAAAAAAAAAAAAAACGAAGAAGGTGAATTACATCCAAAATATGCTTACATGTCATTCTTTTGAATCTTTGTTTTCTGAAAAGAAGAGAGGAAAAAAGAACAAAAGGGGGGGGGGGGGGGGGGGGGGGGGTTGAAGGGATACAGGAAACAGTCATTTAATGACAGCTCTGTTGCATCAGTTGGTCCCTGAGAGTTTGGGGCATGTTTGATGCTATCCAGTTCCCAAATATGTTTAACTGTAAAGCATGTCTAGCAAGTAGCAAGGCTAGTTCTACCTTGGTTAAAATAATTAGAGAATACATTTCCAATTTGTTCTAATAATTGTAAAGCAATTAACCTGGATACATAAAAAAGTTCCTGGTACATTCTAAGAGTGAATTAATGGAGAGAGAGGGACAGAGAGCAATTAACCTTCTTATATAATGACATGAGGTTCGAGTCTTCAAAAGGTAAATATCCAGCCATCAAGACAAAAAGAATCACACCGCATGACCACAGATCTGCCTTTGCTCCATCATAGCCTTTGTTGTTGATCACCTACAAAAGTGAAGTGCCAATGGTTAACAAAACAAAACAGAAGGTTATGAGAGTAAAGAAATAGTAGCTTGCACTTTGAACCAAAAGCAGATATACCTCTGGAGCAACATAATTTGGCGTACCACATGTTGTGTGAAGCAATCCATCTTCCTAAATAGAGGGATTAGATAATCAGTTACAGTACCTTCACAGATAAATTAAGTAAACCTGCCTAATAATTCACCATAGTACCAATATAATCCAAAAACAGTGTGGTAGGCACAGGCAAATCAGAATGAGAAGTGGGGCTTCTAGGGCCCAGTGGCCAGTGGCCACCAACACCTCTTTATATTAAGTTCTGCATAACTTTTTTTTTAAAGGTAAATTACAGACCCATCAGTAGATTTTGAACCTACGACCCCATACTCTCCCCACACTTGTAAGAGGAGAAACTAACATTTGAACCAGCACTTATTGGTAAGAGTTTTGTGCAACTTTTAGGATAAAAACTTTATTTTTTATTTTTTTGGATAAGTGCATAAACACTATTTTTTCTATGTGGCAATATGATGCAGAACAATTAACGGTCTAATACCAAAATTGATGCAATACAATCTTTTGCAGGAACAAATAGAATAGAAAGCAAAGGATAAACCTGGAATCAAACCTAGGGTTGCTTGGAATTAGCACCTAGTGCATCCTTTCCTGGAATCAGAAGATTCAGCACTAAGCCATTGGCATAATACCAACAAAGTTTTATACATCAATCATAGTACTACCCCCATTGACTACTAGGACTGAACTCTAATAACCCTGATTGACTTGGGCCAAAACCTAATTATGCAATTACAAAAACAACCTTAATAACTTAACTAGCTAACAAGACTTAAAATAATTCAATAGACCGATAATAAAAAGACAATGGACTTCTAAAATTAAATTGAATTGAATTTGCACTCCCTGCATCACATTAAGTCATCATACTCACTCGAACTTCTTGTGGTAGTGCACTTAATCCAAAATCCGAAACTTTAAGAACTGCATTAGCATCCAGCAGTAAATTCTCTGGCTGCAAATGACAAACCACAATGACATCTTTATTTTATTTTATTTTCTTATAATAGATGCAAAGTCATTCAATTATACATAAAAATCAGTTAATCGCCTCCAACTGCATAAATTAAATTTAGGGTAAAATACAGTCAAACCCCTAAAATTTGGACTAATGCTAGTCAGGTCTAAGACATTTCAAAACTGATCAACTTGGTCCCTAAACCGTCACTCATTTTTCTCCTCTCTATGATGGTGATTAGGGACCAACTTAGTCAATTTTGAAATGTCTTGGACCTAGCTGGATTTAGCAGCTCAAACATTATAAGAGTATTATAGGCAAACAGATAGCTAAAAAAAAAGAAAAAGAAATCACATCTTTAGGTCTCTATGAAATACACCTCTGCTATGACAGTAATCCACAGCATTAATAAGTTGCTGAAAATACTTTCTAGCTTCATCTTCCTTCAACCTTCCCTTATTTGCCTGGCTCAAGAAATAGCACAAAAACCAGTTAATTATATAGTTATAGAGTTTATTAACGGATCATTCATTTTTATGATAAGTAGAGTCTATTAACAGATCATGCGCACGTAATTTAGGGCACTTCATTCCAGATCACATATGTTAGTCATCAGTAGGAAACAAAGCACTATCTTACAATTTTGTCAAACAATTCCCCACCGGTCACAAATTCCATGACTATATATATTTTCGTCCTGCTAGCCATCACCTACACAAGTAATACTGCTGGAAGTCAATCGAGACCCAGAAGATAATCAAGATTCTGATTAAGTACAAAACATGTGGAGAATCCAGGATATAGAAATATATCACAATTAAGATCAAATATAAATCTCCACCAATAAACCATGAAGAAGGTGATAGAATAATAAGTCATGTCATTACATTAAGTTAAAAAATAAAATTAAACAAAGTAGGTGTGCTCCCAAACCTCATACATACGGATAACGTTTGGGTGTCTGATCAGTTTCATAGTTGAAATTTCACGTTTAATCTGCAAAGGAGAAACCAGCCAAAAAAACAAAAAAACCAACATTTATATATAGACTGAAACAATAATAAATTTAGAACTTCAACAAAGTATAATCTTTGCACAATCAATGCATATAAATCTTAAATAATTCTCCACTAAATGCCAAAGTGAGGGGGTGCAAATAACTCATCTCTGGCAATCAAAATGTTGTTTATTTTCTTTTCTTGGCAACTTTTACAGCAACCAAACAGCGCACAATAACCCCTAGATTCTCAATATTATTACACGAGACAAAAGAATTACATTTCCAATGTAATTATATTAACCAAAATTTCCTTAGATTTGGAGTTTCATATCAAAAAAAAAATATATTATCTTATAATTATGCAAGCACTGAAGCACTCCATAAGCAAATTATATAGAACATAAAAGACTAATCCAGAATTATACTTTGAGCCAATTAAATTGAAATGAGCAATGATAAGGGCACAATCTCTTTTCACAACGTTTTTCACAATATGCTAGAGTGTTAAGTTGTGATTGGAGCAATATCACGTTTACAATTGTTGACAAACGTTCTTAGCTTTTAGTTTTTAACTTTTATGTGCAGTTTTTAAAACCTCACTTTTTCTCACTTTTTCGAAATACAAGTATACTTTTGCACACTTTCAGCAAAAAGTTAGATAAACTGTTTCCAAATAGACGCTAAGTAATAATCACAACATGTGTGAAAAACTTTGTATCCATAGTCATTGACTTATTTATTTGAAATTGAATTGATTTTTTTGTGAAATAAAGCCAATTCTAACTCTCTCTAAATCGGTTGCTCTTTACGGTTATTTATATTATAAAGTCCATATCAACCCAATATACCATGACATGGGACTCGTCACATACTCAATTAATTCAATATCAATTTTTGGGGATATCACAAGAATAATTCACCACCTAATGAACATTGAATAAATTAAAAAACGAAAATAATACACAATTATTTAAAATTTCAGAAAAATTCAAGTCATATAAAGAACCGACCAGCAAATAATAATTAGTAAAGAATTATTTTTAACACACTGTTTTCACAAAATGACAAACTTAAGATAAGTCTTCAACTTCTTTTAAAAAACTAGTTTTTGCCAAAGTTGACTTCGCCTAATAGTTAAAAATCAAAAACAACAAATTACATTTCGCTTACTCTTTTTCCTTGTTCATTTTTTCTCGGCAGCCAAATAGTCAAACAACAAATACTATTACGGTGTTACTCAGTGTAAAATCAAAGAAATTCCTCAAATTCAACTTAATTGAATCAGTAAATCTAACCAGGAAAAAAAAAATCTGATTTGGACAATTCGAAAAAAATGAATTGAAAAATTAGGATTATGATTACAATGAGTACCTGAGCGATCATCTTGTACTTGAAATTTGTTTTGAAAATATTGTGTACATATCATTTCTCTTTCACAATTATAATTGAAGTGATGTTTTCACAACACAATTTCACAAGTAGAGTGCACTAAGAAGTATGTAACAATATTTATCCTTAAATCAATTAATTCTAATATACTCTATCAATCTGCTAAAAAAAAAAAATATACTCTATCAAACATAAAGAAAGAGTGTGTATTGTATGTAACCATGTAAATGTTCAGCAAATTTTTTTATATAAAACTCTAATTTTGAGTTTTAAAAACAAAAAATTTAAATTTCAAATGACAGTCTTTAATTTATTTTTTAGCATTATAGTCTCTAATTTTGCATTAAGTGTCATTCCATCCTTAATATTTCATTTTTGTTCTTAAAGTTCACATTTATTGTTAATTAGATATTGTGACCCATCTTATTACAAGATTATCATTAAATCTCCAATACCAGTGGCGACTCTAGGAATTTTTTCCAGGGTGTTCCTCAACAATCATAAATTACATAATCTAATAAAAATAAAATTTTATATATTGACAACAACAACAATTAAAAAACACGCAAATACATAAAATTTACAATTACCTTTGTGGGGTCATAGAACCCAGTGATATACATCCACCTTTTGTATTGGGCCTGAAGCCCATGCCAAGACCCATAATCGCATGTGAAAAAGGCAATGGTGACCAAGGCAACCCAGGAAACCGTGCCGAGGACAACTTTGTCCTCGGCTAACCAAAGCCGAGGTAGAGGAAAATTGATTTTATCAACAAAGACGATCTTCCAAAGTAATCCAAGGAAAAAGATAAATACATCAAGTATGCACACTGGAGCATGGCAGCAGAGCAATTCCAGGAAAAGCTGTTGCCTCCACATTAAATGCTCCACAACTAACACTCTGGTCGCATTAATGTGGAAATGATACCTGAGCAGTGGTTTTTCAGACTCACAACTACTACCTAAGAGCTTTGGGAGGAGGTTGATGTGACAAAGACCGACAACAGCAAATCTGACCACCACGTGTATGGTGGGGATGAAGGAGGAAAGTAGTATATAAGGAAGAAGGAACTCTGAGAAAAGGGATTAGATAAGAGAGAGAAAAAGGACGGTAGAATCGAGAAACCAAACTTGTAACCCAATTTGAGAATAATATACAAAAATAGTGCACCTCGGACTCTGCCGATGACTATTTTCTTTCAGTATAACCTTATTTATGTTCATTCTCCAATCATTTGAGTCTATTCTTACGTTTGTTTGATTAACTAAAGTCCAGTGTTTTCCAACTCACTCTCTACAAATTTATTGTTTTGGGCTTTTTGGGCTTGAATCCATCCAAGCAGTGGACTATAAGTTCAAATCTGGTCCTTACAGCCTTCTACGAGTTTTCATATTAATAAATTATAAGTTCATTTGAAATATTAATAAAATTATTAATTATTGTTGTTTAATTGTTTCATTAATTTGTTTGTCTTTTATAAACTATAATTTGTTATATTGTTGTTTCATTAATTATAAAATTATTAATTGTTGTTTAGTCTAACATAATTTAATTTGTTTGTCTTTTATAATGTATTGGTTTATTATACTACTTTAATTATTGTTGTATAGCCTAACAATAAACTATATTGCTTTAATTTATTTGTCATTAATTATACTGCTTTAATTTGTTATATTGTTTAGCCCCATGGCCCCTATGTGCTGATGTGCACATTACGCTAAAAGAGCTACTGATTTTTTTTTTTTTTTTTTGAGAAACAAAAAAGAGCCACTGATGTGCACATTATTTACACATCTCATGTGTAGCACAATAATTAAAGCAGTGTGCAATCCTGCCCCATGTGCCCATCCCACCCCACCCCATTCAACAGACAAGCACGCCTAATGATGCCTGATGCCCCTTGCCAATCAGATAATTTCACAATCACACATTACACTAGTCTAAAAGATAATTAATATCAACACCAACACACTACACACACCAGCACCAACACCAACACACCACACACACCAACCCAACGGGTAAGATATTAAGATAAACTGACAAACACACTACACATGAAAAGCAACACATTCAAAAAGACAAAAGTCAAAAACAGACAAAAAATTAATAAAGGTGAAGTTCGGTTCGGCCAATGAGAGACAGTTCAAATTTCAAAAGACTAAAAGAGAGAGTTAGTCTTATTAAAGAATAGAGAGAGAGAGAGAGTTCCATTCACTTTTTAATTTTCATTTCATTCAATAGAGAGAGAGAGAGAGAGAGAAAAAAAGAGAGAAAAAGAGAGAGAAAAATGAAATACCTTCAGGGAGGGATCTCTGACGGCGATGAGGGCAAGCGATGGCCGACGAGTGACGACGATCTGGACTACCGATCTCCGACGACGATCTGGACTAGATTCGATCTTCGACGGCGTTGCTCTTGCTCTGAGGGACTGAGGCGTAACGGCGTTGCTATCTTTACTCTTTAGGTTTGCTTTAAGCCTTTAGAAGTTTAGTGATTTCTTTTTCTTTGATAAAGCTTTCTGATTTAGTCATTTAGAAGTGATTTTCTCTGTTACCTGTATTGGGGGTTTGGGTTTTTTTTTTTTGAGAATCCGTGGGTAAGGTTTGCTACCTCTGTAATCTATTGGGCTTACGGTGGGCTTGGCTCTGTTACAAATTTTTTTTTTTTCAGATTTTAGTTCATATTTTTTTTTGGGCTTTTTTTTTTTTTCTTGAAAGTAGAGCAATTGAGCAAATAATTTTTTTTTTTTTTATAATTTGAAGGTGTTCCTAATACAGAGCAAATATAAAAAATTTTAATTATTATATAAATATTTTTTTTTCAGGTTTTTTTTCCGGTCAGGATGTTCCTGGGAACACCCTAGCTGCACGTAGCGCCACCTCTGTCCAATACATCCAGATATTTTATTCAGTACATTTAAGAAAACTAAGGAGGATTAGTACTAATTTAATGGTCAGTACGGCATATATTGCAGTTATGACTGATACCAGTACACAATATTGATTTCCTTGATTTTAATTCTTAAACCAACCATTTGACACAATTTAAAAAGAAAACGATGATGAATAATAAAAATTATGTATCATATGCGTGCTTTATATCCATTTTTGTTCTCATCAAATTCTTTAGGGAGAAAAAAGAAAACTAATGTGAAAGATATTGATATAAATAATAAATTAATAAAAACATGTTTATCCTTAATTTTCTATTGATTAAGAAAATATATATTCTATTTTCCCTTTTGATAGTATGTTAGCATAAATTACTAAGGAAAATGATATTTAAAATAATCATTAAGAGAAATTACAGACTAAGTGTCTAACTGACGTTTAAAAAAAAAAAACTCTTTAAATGGGTTGAATTTGATTCTTAAAAAAAATTGATTGAATTTATAGGAAAGTAAAATTTAAATATTTATTAATAAAAAATTGTGAATTCAATAAAAACAAATAGGAGAGACGTTGGGCACCCCTTGGTCCCAAAGTGGGTCCGTCCACAGTATTTTCTAAAACTCGTAACGTAATCATGCATTATAATGAATTGAAATTAGTGATGTGAAATGGGACATTTGATTTGAATGATTTGATTGTATTTTGTAAAACACCTAACCTATAATGACTTGAAAAGAGTGATATGAAGTGGGACATTTGATTGTATGTGATGTGTGTGTGCACGCGCGTTAAAACAAAAACGTTTTTAAAAACACAAAATATTTATAAAAAAAAAAGATTTACAAGCTTATTTTCTTTTTCTTTTTCTTTTGAGAATAAATAGAGAGAGTTACCAGCTAGAGACATATAACAAATTGAAATTTACGGTACATTCTGATATGAAAATGACTTTTTTTAAATAAAAAAAATTGATAAGGACATTAGATTCTCATTAAAAAAAAAAAAAAGACATTAGTCTCTATAGAACGTAATTTTATTAACTAATTAATTGAAGAAATATAAGAAGACACGCAATATTTAATAACTAAAGTTACATATTGAGATCGTTGGGCACTTTCCATAGGAGGGGGATTAGCCGGATAGGGTTCTTCCTACGTACTCCTAACAAATAAAAAAAGTTTATTTCAAATTCAAACTAGGTAAAGGGTAAAGACATGTAGGACTAGTTATAAATTTATGACAAAAATGCAAAACTGACCCTCTAACTTTCACATTTTTTATTTATTTTAGTCCTCTAACTTTCAGTTTTATCAATTCAGTTCTCTAACTTTCAATTTTTGTCAATGTAAGACTCCATTACAACTTAGTTAGTGGCTGCCGTTAGAACTCCTGAAACGATGCTGTTTTGCATTTTTTTTTTAATTCGGAATTAAAAGAAAATAAGAAAAATGTGAAGAAAAAAAAAAAAAAAACATTAAGGGGATCGTCATTCCCCTTCCCCTGAATCAAAACAAAGACCTAAAGAATACCCAAATCCCTAACCATGTAAATTTTTCGAATAGCTCTTTCAGAAGAAGCACATTGTCGACGGTGAAGATCGCCAAAGGCGTAGTGTTGAGCACCGTGTCGGCGATTCTCGACGAGTTTATTCTGGTGTGAAGCGTGACCTCGTCTCCAGCCGTCGTGACTTTCAGATCGTACTTTCCAACATCGTTAGTCGCCAAAGTGTCGATCGGATCCTTGGTGGTTTTCAAAGTTCCCTTAGGAGTGTAGCTAGCGCGTGCATGATAGAGTAAGAGCGAGACTATTTCAACGTTGTCGTTCCTTAAATGTTTTCTTCTTCTTCTTCTTCTTCTCTCTCTCTCTCTCTCTCTTTTTTAGATTTTTCTTATTTTCTTTTAATTCCGAATTAAAAAAAAAATGCAAAACGGCGTCTTTTCAGGAGTTCTAACGGCAGCTACTAACTGAGTTGTAACAGAACCCTGCATTGACAAAAATTGAAAGTTAGAGGCTGAATTGACAAAACTGAAAGTTAGAAGATTGAAATGAAAAAAAAAAAGGTGAAAGTTAGATGACCAGTTTTGCATTTTTGCCTAAATTTATTTATAAAGGTCGAGTTTGAGAAATCCGATGTTGTATTTTTGGAGAATTTGACCTTACATAATAATTTTCATCAACTTATTGAAGTTATTTTTTTTTATTTTTTTTTAGGCCAAACCTATTGAAAATTTTATAAAACCAAGGGTTGAAAATAGAGATTCTCGTCTATCTATGATAGATTTAATATCTACAACAAGAAAAGTCATAAAGGACATAAAATAAAGATGCCATTAAAGATTAACTTCCAAGAATGGCACAGTAGAGAGAGAGAGAGAGAGAGAGAGAGAGAGAGAGAGAGAGAGAGAGAGAGAGAGAGAGAGAGAGAGAGAGAGAGAGAGAGAGAGAGAGTCTATATACCTTTTAGATAAATGTGTCTTATATGCGAAGCCCACATAAGGAATCCGCTTTTATATGAGAGGCCTCTTTTATACATATATAGAAAAATGGGTGTAATATGCTAAATACACTATATAACTTATCGAATGGAATAATGTTAAGGAGTTATTTCTCAATTAGAGGGGATATACTAGTGAATATTAAATATTCATGCGATGGAGAAGTGAGGGTCATCAAGGAAAAGTCATTAAAGATTTGATTTCAAATAAGGATTAAGAAGTAATGTTAGGACTTTGGACCTGGGATACCAAAAAAAAAAATTCATAATTATGAATGTGAGTCATGTGACAAGTTGTGATTGGTGCTAATAAAAGTGGTGTCAATTACCAATCACAACATTCCACATCAACAATTATGAAAAACATAATGAAGAAGTTTGTATTCCTAAGACTTATTGTAAATTTGTAATGGGCTAATTTTGATTTGGCTCCTTAAAGTTTCAAAATTTTGATCCTCAAGCTAACTATGTTGTTTTGAGTTAAAGTTGCACTTAAAAACTTGTGTAAACATTATGTAACTTTTTTTTTTTGAGGAACTAAACATTATGTAACTTAAAATAATATTTGTTCTTTTATTTTTACTAGGTATTGTTTTATTATTCAATTTTAATTATATTATTAACGTATATTATTTGGTATGCATATAATTCTTGATAAAGTTAAGTATTTTTTTTATTTGAGAAACACACACACACACATATATAGGGGAAGGAGGATGAGATAAGGGAATACACTCACATGCCAACACCAAAACTGCATTCGGCAGTTAGTGTTGCGAAGCAAGTGATAAACTCCTTCTCAATATCACATCTTATCGATGTGGGATGACTCGACAATACAAAGTATCTTTTTTTATTTGAGAAACACACACACACACACACACACACATATATAGGGTTACATGGTCATAATACTAATTATAATAGTAAAGTGAATGCATTAAATAATTTTTTTGGAACTCTTCTTGAATTGTTTTTTCTCCAAAAAAAAAAAAAAAAAAAAAATCTCTTCTTGAATTGTTACAATAGTTTTTGAAAGTCTTAACTTTTCTACTTCAACATTTTAATTTTCAAAGGTGTAAATTACTAAATTGTTTAATGTCACTTGAAATCAATTAGATTTCAACAAAATACCAAACAAATAATTAAATTACGTTTTATCTTTTCTAGCTAAATTAGTTCTAATAGTTGATTAAGAGATCTAGAGTTCAATCCTCACCTACACCAAAAACTAATTGGTGTCTTAGTTTGATGATAAAAGAACTATTATCAAGAGCAGATGCTATAGGTTAAAACTATCTCAACAAAAAAAAGAAAAAAAAAGAAAAAAAGAAAAGAGGTTCTAATTACATTATGTTTGGTCTTCTTAACTTTAACTCAAACACAACATTAAACAAATTTTAATTAAATTATATTTCAAGCGGATCGCTTAAAAGAAAAGGAGGATTTTGAGCTTCATTTTAAAGAAGCAGAGGATAAAAGTTCTACTGAGAAAATGGAATTGTAGGGAAAAATCAATCAATTGAAAGAGGAAATGCCTCGTATGATAGCAAATGCTTTGAAAAAGATGGGCTTTAATTCTATGCAAGAACCTACTACACTGGTATATTTATATATTTTTCAGTATAATCAGCATTAATATTTTTTGCTATTTTCTTGAGGTTGTTGAAATAAGTTGTAAAGTTGCTCATTATAGATTTCAATTATTTGGATCGCTAAATTTAGATTAAAAAAAATGTTATTTAAATTAGTATATCTTTACCTATCCATGCAAGGTACATGATTTGTAGTGTTTGTTATGAAAATGTTATTAATGTGATTATTGGTGGCAAATTTATTCTTTGAAGTTCTCATTCACAAGAGAACTAGAAGGTTCTTGTTAGTAACGATCCTGTATTCTTTTATGTTGATAATACCATTGTTATTCATTGTGGGGATTGTTGTTGATGTTGTTAAATTAATACTTTTTAATATCTTTATTATGTATTGTAAATATAATTTGCATAGTAATAATTTTTTTGTATACTTATTTAGTTTAATCAAAATATTATAGACCAATGCTGGAGAAGGAAATCAAAATGTGGATGAAAACACAAAAGATGACTATGAGGAGGAAGATGACTTAGATGGCTCTCAGAAGGAGAATACTGACTCAGATGATAATTGATCTTCCAATATTTATGTTTTCAAGTTTGGTGAAGGATATTATAGCTTTCATGTTGACGTTTTAATTAATATTTTTTATTCTATTTTATAGACGTTTTAATTTTTTTTTTTATTGCATTATGCACTTTCTAGTTTTGGACAATTATGGATTTGTGCTTGTTATTTGAATTGAGAAACTTTTGGGAGATTTACGTTTCCTCGCAATTAAAATATTAGAAATGATATCTCTTTTATTATCAATTGAGTTATTTTGTTGCAAATAATGTATTAGTGACGTGTTGAATAGATTTCAATAACGGTCAAAGTTCATTGAAAAAGGCAAATGGTCACATTGATAATGTATTGTCGATGACAAACCAAGTATTTTACGATGGCTTTTAGTCGTTGAAAAACTACATTAACGACGACTATAGTTCATCACAAAAGTTATTTTCGATGACAAACCAAGTACTTACAATAGCTTTTATTTGTCAAAACAAGGGCATTAACAATGGCCTTAGTTCGTCGTAGAAAGTATTTGGTCGTCTGACTTCCTCATATGAAGTTACATTGTTGACGACAAACCAAGTAACTATGATGGCTTTTGTTTGTCAAAAAAGGTACTAATAACGACCTTAGTTCGTTGTGGAAAGTATTTGGTCATACGACTTCCTCATAAGAAGTTGTATTATCAATGACAAATGAAATAACTACGATGGCATTTTGTCATCAAAAGTATGCATTAACGACGACCTAAGGTCATCGCAAAAGGTATTTGGTTGTCCAAATTCCTTGTATGAAGTTGAATCTACGATGACAATTATCAAGTACTTACGATGGAGTTGTGTTGTTGAAAATGAGTGTTAGTGACTGCCTTGTTGGTAATATAGTATAACTGACAAGGTTTTTTCCGACGGCCTTTTGCCATCGGCAATACTAATCTGTGACGACTTTTTGTGTTATTGCGATGAACTTTGGCCGTCGCTAATAGCAATCTTTTTTGTAGAATTCTTACCAATTCTCTAGTTTAACTCTTTTTTATTCCTTTATTTTGATGTTATTCTTGCTATTAATTAATTCAGGTAGTTTGAGCTACTTGTCATAATATGCATGTACGTAATACAACAATATACATAAGTATAAAATCGATTTTTTGTGATAAAAACTCATTTCCAATTCAAGAGTTCCTATCCTTTGTCCATAAACTTCCATCTTGAATGAAGGAAATCTAAGTTATATATACTAAAACCTCATCTACCCATTGTGTGTGTTTGTTTTTCAAAACCATCTGACCTAATGACAATCTTTTTTTTCTTTTTTTGGTTTGGGGGGGGGGAATCTGCTAGAAATATTGGGTTAATATGCTAAAACCTCATCTACCTGTTGTGTGTGTTTGTTTCTCAAAACCATCTGACCTAATGACAATCTTTTTTTCTTTTTAGTTTTTTTTTTTGGGGGGGGAGGGTGAATCTGCTAGAAATATTGGCTCAAACAAAACCCAAATAGAGTATGCCCAATAGTGGGCTCGATTCAGTATGTTGTCAAAGAGTTGTGTCCATTGCCAAATAGTTGCCATCTCTTGAGTTCACACCCTTTGGTTGTCTATATAAAGGGGTCAAGAGCTCATTTGTGCATGTGATATAATTTTTCACTTACACGTGGTGCTGTAGAGAACAATACATAGAGAAACATCTCTTTATCTTTCTCATCAATTTCATCAGAGCATTTAGATTATAAATGTTGTGTGTTTTGTTCTCATAAACAAACATCATTGTTTAGTCTCAATAATACAGATTATGGGAGACTTTGATTTTTTTTTTTTTTTCCTTTAACAATAGAAAAACCCTCTATAATCGGATAGTGTGTGGAATGTGGAATGCAAACCATGTAGAATCTGTTTTACATGTGATTGACTTGTGAAAATGATGTCTAGAGTCTCTAGATTCAAAACTCAAGATAATGTGTATAATTTAAAAGGATAGACCAATAAGAGAACATGGACATATAAAAACATAGATAAATTGCATAAAATAATAAAGGAGAAAAGAGAAGGCACAAACCTTCCTTAACAATTCATCTACACATTTACTTTAAGAGCAATGATTAAGCATCTCCACCAAATACCGAACTGGGTGATAATGTCATGAAATAGCAAATAACATAAAGAATTGAAGTACTTTAATTCACGATTTTTTTTTTTTTTTTTACAAGAGATGGCTAACTATTTTTATTTTTTAAGAAGGCAAGAGATGGCTAATATACATGACGCTTAAATGAAATTTTAACCGCTGGCATGCATCTTCATGAGCAAACCTTTCCTTGAAATTGTGAATAAGAAAAATACTACTTTGTGCTATCACTTTAAAGCCTAACATTTTTATACTAACAAAATAATGATTCATAGGGACAGCCATGACTTTATTCGTTTGGAGGTGCCAAACTATGCATTAAAAAAAAGAAAAGAAAAGAAAAAAGAAGCACCACTAAACTATAAAAGATATACTAAAAATTTAAAAATGAATTAATATATAAAAATCCAAACTAATATGTATTTTTATATTAAAAATATATATAAAATAAAAGACAAAAATCATTTGTTAAAATTGAACTCGACCGTTTAAAAAAAAATCATTAAATTTTTGACAATTTTTCTTTTAATGTACAAAATTTATGTCAAGCATTCTTCTAAATACAAAACTAATTATTGTTTTGAAGTTAAAAAAAAATTACACTCAGACATTGAAACAAAAGTTCAAAACTACCTCAGCCACTCAACATTATTTTCTATAAATAATTATAATATGTCCTATATTTTTCTAATGCGTTGCCAGGTTAAAACTTTAAAGCAGGGAAAAAAAACTTTAAAAAAAAATCCCTCAACAAATCATTTAGGTAGAGCCAAATAGCAGTAATTAAACAATACTTAAATCTTATAAAGTCCCAAACTCTTAACTTTGGCAACCTGACTCTACAAACAGTCAAAATTTCACACACATAGCAGTTTGAATTAAAATAAAAAATAAAAATGTTTAAGCCAAACATAGAGTCATTTGAATTTAAAAAAAAAAAAAAAGAAAAAAAAAAGAAAAAAAGAAAAAAAAGAAAAAGAAAGTAAAGAATCCAAGCAGTCATTTGATTTGTTTTTAAGGGATCAATTAACGCTTAAAGGTTTTGATTAAATAGACTTGACATGAATCTCGCAACATTCTCCCTTTTCATTCTTTTGGTTTTTGAATGAATGTGTTTGACCTTGATTTCCTACAAACATGGACAAAATTGCCCTTTGCCCTTTTTGGGCAAATTAAACAGCTTTATGCTCCATTCCCAAACTAATTAGGGAAATGTTCATTTTTTAAAACTCGATTTATCATAAATCGAGTTAAAAAAAAAAAAAAAATTTGAAACCCTATAGTGGCGTTTTAAGGAGCCTATAGTGGCGTTTTAAGGACCTATAGTGACGTTTTTTAACTCGATTTCAATAAAATCGAGTTATAGGTAAAAAAAAACGCCACTATAGGTCGATTTCATTGCCTATAACTCGATTTCATTGAAGTCGAGTTAAAAAAGTCACTATAGGTCCTTAAAACGTTACTATAGGCTCCTTAAAAACGCCACTATAGGACCTAACTTGATTTATCATAAATCGAGTTTTAAAAAGGGGGCATTTCCCTGCTTAGACAACACTGATATTTCCAAAATTTTACATTTATTTACGTAACTCTCTAGTTCACTTTTGGCTTTAATCTAATTGTTCTGTTTCACGTATTTTTACTATTCATTAATAGGCATGATTGTACTGCAACTCTATAAAACTCTAGCATTTCACTGTAGGTCTAGCCATCATATATTCTACTATTCCTTAGAAGCCACATGATATATATATACCTATCTGATCAACCTAATATTTATATCTATCAATCAAAAGTAGAAGCCACATATTATAGTATTCTTAATTTATCAAACTGGTTGCCTATATTTTTCCCTTGATGCCGCTGGACTAGTACTTGGACCATAACAAAAGTGTGATGGTTTGACGGTCAACAATTGATGCTATATGCGAAAACATATTAACCACAAGCACCCTTTTCCCTTTAATATAAAGATAGGTGGAAAAGTTAGTAAGGCTATATACAATTATATAATAACCATAGAGCACCCTATTTCCATTAAAATAATCATAGTTTTAGATCCAAGATGGCCATATACGGATATACATAAAAAACCACAAAGCAACCCTTTTCCCTTTCACATGGTGACAAAAATTGATAAAGTCCAAGCTTATTACTCTATTAGGTACAATTTCAAAGCTTTCCTGACATACAACCATATTGACCATTCTTTTTTTTTGAGGGAGATATTGACCATTCTTAATCTAATATAATAATAATTCCAGGAGCCCTTTTTCTATTAATATAATGATAGTCTAGGTTCATGACAATTGCTAGCTATTGACTATTCAAACTTCTTAAATTTAGAGCATGAGAAAATCATACCTGTAGGTTTCCACGCACAGCCACATAGAAGAAAAGAAAACCTTAATTGTGTGTTGCGGCTGAAACAAAAAAGGAACTTTCTTATGTATATACACGTGTAACTAAAGGAAAAGGTTAAGGTTATCAAGGCCCATATATTTACTTATGCTACCTCACTTGGGCTTCATATTCCATAGTATTTATCTTAATTTTAATATCTTAGGCCCAAATCAATTTAATCCATTTAATTGTAGGCCTCCTTTATAATTTACGTATAATAATTTAATTGGTATCAAAATTATGGGGTGCTACATAGTGGCTTGACACTAGCCAACAAACTATTGTTGAGGGTCATTTTTTCGAAATAGGCAAAGGCAGCCCAACCCAGCAATGCGGGCAGCAGAGAAGCGGCAGACCAAGTGAAAGAAAACCATTAGGCCCAAGCGGCAGGAACAATGGATCACAGGCCCCTCAATACGAATGAATGGGTCTTGAGAAAGTAAGTGGGCCTAGAAAGGCCCGGAAAGAGAGAAAATAGCACCCATGGGCAGTATGTGTTGTGAAAAAGAGAGAATGAGCCGCGGCAGGCCCAAAGTAAAGTAAACAAAGAAAGTAGGGAATAATGGCAAGCCCATGAACCCCAAGGATGAGAATGAGTAAATTGGGCCGGAGAAGCCCAATTAAGTTAGTAAGAGCCCATGGGATGCGGAGTTAGTAAATGGACCGAGGACGTCCAAAGAAATGGGCCGGAAAGGCCCAAGGAAAAAGAAAGGGACATGGGAGCCCATAAGCGAGAACACCAGTGGCCACATTAAGTCACTGGGGGAAAGAATGGAACTGCAGGCTTGAGAAAAGGCCCAGCAGGAAGAAGTCACCGCGGCAGGAAATGCTAAATAATGCGGAAGGAAGCAAAGGCAATTAACGAATTGGGCTGAAAGAAACACAAAGTCCAATACTGAGTAAGGCCCAGATCCTAAAGGAGCGGGAAATCAGAGTAGCAACTCGTGAAAAGCTAGAAACGGACGGCAGGCAAGCAAAGTCTCCAGTCCACGGCAAATGCATTAACAGCAGGCAGATTTCAGACATAAACACGCGCAAGGCCCAGGCACCACCAGCTTGTACCCAGCCAATACAGGACGTGGTGGGGCCGTGGGTCAGAGGTAAGAGGGCATGGTTTGGAGGTGGGGAGAGGGGAAGGCCTGTTTTAAGGTTCCTGCTCAAACTCTTTTGGGGGATACGTCCTGCTGGGATGACATACCGCCCAAAAGAGGCAAGGCTGAGCTGGAACCAATAGGTGCATGCCATGAGGGATAGAGAGAGAAGAAACATCACCGCGGCAGGCAGAAATGCCGCGGCAGACTAACGGACAAAAAGTGTCTGTGTCTGTAACAGGGGAACCCACAGACGGAACAGTAATGTCGGCAAGTACTCCCAGACCAGACAAAAACGGTTGGAGGGCAGAATAGTAAAATCCGTTCACAGCAAGCACTATAAGAAGGGAGCCTCTGCCGCGTACAGAAACAGCGAGGGCAAGGAAATACAATACTAGGAAAAACACTCTGTAACACACTTCGTAAAACAGGGGAAGCACAACACTAAAAACCACAAAGGTGGAAATCATTAAGGAAAAAAAGGGAGGAAAGATAGAAAGAAAGAAAGTGAGAGTTAGTGGCATGCACCGATAGGTCTCTTCCCTTCTCTCCCTCTCAAATCCCTGCTCTCTCTTCTATACTTATTTCGAGTATTGTCCACTCGGGTCCGCCTCCCTCAAACCCATTAACTTCCACGGTAGGATTTCTTTTCCTCGGAGGTTAATCGCGTTGAGAAGAGGTGTTCTTCCCCTTTGGCTTTACTCCTGCGGACTGAACTGAATTTATTCCATGTCTGTTGATTAATTTTTATTACCATTCTCCTTTATTATTTATTTGTCAAAGATTGTTAAATGTTATTATAAGTTATGGATCATTTGGTCATTTCCCATTGAAAGGACTATCTGGTCATTCCAGAATGCATGGTTCTGTTTATCAATTATATCTGTCTGCCGTAAGCTTTTCTCTGAAACAGCTTTGCCTGCCGCAAGCATTTTTCTAAAATAAGCTCTGCCTGCCGCAAGCATTTTCTGAAATAAGCTCTGCCTGCCGCAAGCATTTTTTCCGAAACAGCTCAGCCTGCGGTAAGCACTCCCCTGGCAGACGAGGCATAGTTCGTGCACAAGCCAAGCCAAGTTGAGTTCCAGTTGGCCCGGTCTCAACTCCTGCAACCCAGAACACTTGGGCCTACAATCACAAAGGACAGCTCAGCCCAACATAGCAAAAAAGACCCCCACAACCATTAAATGGCTTGCATGCCCATGTTAGGGAAATACATGACATTCAAGAAGTTTCGTACACGAAGAAATGTAAGAGCTTGCATAAAATGTTATTCATGAATTGTCAAAGAAGATGGCCAGGAACAACACCTAACATGCAAACCAAATTCATGCTTCTTTTCTTTTGGCCGAAATGGATGACAATTTGGCCATAAATGCTTGCCATTTTCTTTGACTTAACAGGTTTCATGAAAGTGCTGAAGCTTTGGAGAAATAGGCAACCTTAGTTTGGTGGACACAGTAGTTGTGCAGAAAACAAGTTAGCATTTCCAAAGTAAAAGTTTTGTACGAAACAAAAAGTAGAAAAAAAAAAAGAGAGTAATGCCTTTAACTTGAGAATCACCAAAATTTGAGTTCAATAAAAATAAAAATAATGCTACATTCATAACATTTTCACAATAAATCCTACATAGTAATTAGTAAGCAATTACTAATTCTAATTTGCAATTAATATTGACACCAAGTATAAGTGTTTGTGGGGTGTGGGGGACAAGGGTCAGGGTTCAAGTCTCCAGGAGGGAGTTTCACATATATATACACTTAAATTAGGCTAAAGTAGAATTTTTATCTTGTAAAAAAAAAAAAGCAATTAGTCACATAAGATTTATAGTGAAAATATTGTAGATATAATATTACTCTAAAAATAACTTTGCTCCCTCAAACATAATCCTTAAACCCTTAAATAAATAAATAAAAATGTTAAAAATGTTAAAATAACAACAATAAAAATTAGTTTGCAATTTGAGGGGTGTAGTTTGCAATTTAGCCTTAATATTGTGATTGCAAGCCACTACACTGAATAGGAATATTTCTTGAAAGAAAATTACCAAATCAGGTACCTAAACTTGTCATTCCTCCTCTATATAATGAGGCTACATGGACTTGAACTGAAGAAGCATAACATTTTTCCTTTCCTTGTAATTTGGGGTTGTACAAAGCAAGATGGTGATGAATGTTGAGATAATCTCCAAGGAGATAATTAAGCCATCATCTCCAACACCCCATCACCTTAGGAAGTTCAAGCTTTCCTTCATAGACCAACTTGCACCTCCCTTTCATTTTCCTATCATTTGGTTCTATGATTCTAAGAAATTTGTGGATGTTGAACCATTTGAAAGATCTCGTTTGCTAAAAGAGTCTCTAGCTGAAACCTTAACTCACTTCTATCCATTAGCTGGAACACCTATTAATGAATTCTCCATCAACTGTAACGACAAGGGTGTAGACTATATTCAAGCTCGAGTCCTATGCAAGTTATCACAAGCGATACACAATCCAAATGGCAACGATCTAACCCAATTGCTACCATTTGATAGTTGCAATGATTTTGGAAGGGAAGTTCTCCTAGCTGTCCAATATAATATTTTTGAGTGTGGTGGAGTTGCAATTGCTGTGTGTATCTCACATAAGCTTGCTGATGGAACATCCGTAGTCAATTTTGTTAATGCATGGGCTGGCACATGTAGAGGAGAAAGTGAAGTTATAAGCCCTATTTTTGATGCACACATCCATTTTCCTCCAAGAGATATAGCTGGGTTCATGCCAAATGAAGTCTATATTTCAAAAGAAAAGATTGTGACCAGAAGGTTTGTGTTCAACAAATCGAGCATAGCCGCACTAAAAAGAGAAGCCTCTGCTGCATTTGGTCCAGAAGACAGGGTTGCATCACGCGTTGAGGTCGTTTCAGCGTTCATATGGATGCGTTTCATGGTGATGGCTCGGACAAGGACAACAAAACCTAAGCAAGTACCAGCAGTTCATGCAGTGAACCTGCGAGAGAGGATGGTTCCGCAACTTCCAGTGCATTCCTTTGGGAATCTTTGGGGGGTTGCGATTGCAGCAGAAACACCGGTTGAGATGGAGAAGGATTACCAATTTTTAGTGAGGCAGCTTAGGAACGCTTTCTTGGAAATCAATGCTGAGTACTCGAAGAAACTACAAGATGGCCCTGTTGGAGATTTGGATTTTCTAGGGAAGGAAGACAAACAATTCCAAAACTTTTGTAAGTTTAGTAGTTGGTGTAGGTTTCCTGTGTATGAAGTTGATTTTGGTATGGGAAAGCCCACCTGGGTGTGTTGTCCAGGCATTTCTATTAAGAATCAGGTAGTCATGATAAGTACCAAAGATGGTGATGGAATTGAGACATGGGTGAACATGAATGAAGAAGACATGGCCATGTTCGAAAATGACCAGGAGCTGCTCTCATATGCTAGCTAGCTTCCCAACAGTCAACAGAGATAGGGAATGAAGAAGGAGCTAACTGTACATGCCCTTGTCTTTAAAAATAATAATGAATGAAATAAAGGACTTCATTTCTGTTGTTTAATTGATAGAGATTGATTTTGGCATTATGTAAGCATATAGTCTCAAGTTGTTTTCTTGTATTACCAATATGTTAGTCAAATAAATTCTTTATGATTTAGACTAACAATAATAATGCTAAAAAATTTTCTTTCCCCTTCACCTTCATAATGATATTATAATTTATAAATAGTTAGCTACACAAATTCCTTGTACCATTTTTGTGTTCCACTTTATATTCCACCAATCACAATTTGCTATGTATTTATTTAACTTTCCTTATAAAATAGCCAAAGTTTAAAATGAAAAAAAAAAAATACATAGCAAGTTGTAATTGGTAAAACATAAAGTGGAACATAAAATATAGGGTCCGTTTGGATACAACTTATTTTGCTGAAAACTGAAAACTGAAAATACTGTAGCAAAATAATTTTTAAATGTGTGAATAGTGCCATGAGACCTATTTTTAAAAAAACCTTAAGTATGTAAAAGGTCAAATTCTCGCTATAAAGTAACTAAAAAAATTAAGCATTCATATCCGCAATAAAGTTTTAGACAAATTCTAAATAAAATAGCCAAAGTTTAAAATGAAAAAAAATAAATACATAGCAAGTTGTAATTGGTAAAACATAAAGTGGAACATAAAATATAGGATCCGTTTGGATACAACTTATTTTGTAGAAAACTAAAAACTGAAAACACTGTAGCAAAATAATTTTTAAATGTGTGAATAGTGCCATGAGACCCATTTTTAAAAAAACCTTAAGTATGTAAAAGGTCAAATTCTCGCTATAAAGTAACTAAAAAAATTAAGCATTCATATCCGCAATAAAGTTTTAGACAAATTCTAAATAAAATAGCCAAAGTTTAAAATGAAAAAAAATAAATACATAGCAAGTTGTAATTGGTAAAACATAAAATGGAACATAAAATATAGGATCCGTTTGGATACAACTTATTTTGTAGAAAACTAAAAACTGAAAACACTGTAGTAAAATAATTTTTAAATGTGTGAATAGTATCATGAGACCCATTTTTAAAAAAACCTTAAGTATGTAAAAGGTCAAATTCTCGCTATAAAGTAACTAAAAAAATTAAGCATTCATATCCGCAATAAAGTTTTAGACAAATTCTAATTAAAACCCTCTTTTTTTCCTAACTAATTTATTATTTAGGTATACTTGTATTAGACTTTTATTTATAATTTATCTATTCCATTTAAATAATATTTTTTTCATTAATTACAAATTTTTGTATCACTCATATTCATCAAATAAGAGCGTCGGAATCATTAGGTAGCAAACATCAAGGCGGAAATTCAACTATCGATATTGCTTCTCCCTAATCTAGGCACTTAGATGTAGTTGTCACTTAATTACATACAACCTTGGTAAGCAAGACATTTTGTAGAATATGTAACCTAATCGATACTTCTTTAGGTTCTTTGAATTCTATAGGTAGTGTAACTATCAAGATCAATGTAGTCAATTATTTCTCTCTTAAAAAAAAAAAAATGTAGTATCCGTTTGGGAATAGGTTATTTAACTTTTTGCTGAAAACTTTTTGCTAAAAGTGTGCTAAAGTATATTTGTACCTTGAAAAAATTTGAAAAAGTGAGAAAAGATGAGAAAAAGTGAGATTTTAAAAAGCCGTACATATAAAAATTAAAAGCTAAAAGTTGAAACTAATACCAAACAGGCTCGTAGTCAATTATCTCTCACATAAGTTTATGGAAAAATTTAATGGATGCCTTAAGGGTATTTGTTTAGAAAATATTTTTAAAAACTTTTTATGAAAAAAGAAAAAAATAACTATTTTTTTTTTTTTTTTTACAGTTTTTTTATATCTTCCATAAAAAAAAAGTATCAAAACTTTTCTAAGATAGTCCATTAAACAATGCTCTAAAAACATCGGTTAACAGGCCTAAGTTTATTAGCTACTTCTCATTTCTATACTAAGATTCATATTGTTCATATTTATTAGCTACCTCTCATTTTATACTAAGATTCATACTATTCATATGTCATTTATGACGTGTAGGAAGGTCTCATGCAGCGAGTTTTTTGGCTGAATCTTGTAAAAAATGAAGTTTATTTGTGATATGGGTACTGTTTAAACTTATTTGGCAAAATGAGGAGATAAGCAAATTTCGGCAATGGTGTTGCCGAAATTTTGAGAAAAAGTAAGAGAGGAGGAAAAAATAATGTAACGGATGTGAGAGAGAGATAAAGAAATTTCGGCAATGATATTAACAAAAATAAAAATTAAAATAAAAATTAAATTGCCAAAATTGGAGGATTAAAAAAAGGAAAAAAGAAAAGAAAATTGAATTGTGCAAGAGTAATACCATGGTCACAAACTATTTTACCATATTTTTACAAATTATTGTTATGACCAATTTCTTACTAGTTCTTATTAGGGCCCACCAATAATATTACTTTTTTATTTACTAATAATCACTCATCACATCAACAATTTATGAAAATTTTTGTAAAAAAGTTTGTATCTCTAGCATTTTGCCAAAATTAGATGATTTAAATTTTTTTTAAAAAAAAAAAAAAAAAAGGATTATGATAAGATTAATGCTACAACCACACTTTTGGATGACTAAGAGTGTGTATCTCTATAATTTTACTTCAAAAGTGTGGCTGTAGCATTAATCTTACATAATCAAGGGTTTTTTTTTTTTAAATCATCTAATTTTGGCAAAATGCTAGAGATACAAATTTTTTTACAAAAATTTTCATAAATTGTTGATGTGATGAGTGATTATTGGTAAATAAAAAAGTAATGTTATTAGTGGGTCCTGGTGAGAACCAGTAAGAAATTGGCCATAATAATAGTTTGTAAAAATATAGTAAAATAATTTGTGGTCGTAGTATTACTCTTGCCATAGTTCTTTTTTTTTTTTTTTTTTTTTTTAATCCTCCAATTTCGGCAATTCAATTGCCACAATTTTTTTTTTTTTTTGCAATATCATTGCCGAAATTCCTTTTTCTCTCTCCCACAACCGTCATATCATTTCTCTCTCTCCTCTCTCCTACTTTTTCTCAAAATTTCGGCAATGGTGTTGTCGAAATTCGCTTATCTCCTCATTCTCCCAAATAAGTTCGAACAGTACCCATATCACAAATAAACTTCATTTTTTACAATATTTAGCCAAAAAACTCCTCATGCAGCTATACTAGGATTTGTGGAAAAATAAATTGATTTGGATTTTGAACTTATTCCTTCTATTACTCCTATTAAATAAGAGAAGTCAAACCCAAATTGTCAGATTTAAAGGAATCTTCCTTTTGTTTGTCCATTAAAACCCTTTTCAGTTCTCATGTCTTTTCTCATGCATTGTTTATATTCATTATACTAAATCAGTGTTGTGAAGTTAGAATGATGAAGTAACACTCAATCATTAGGTTCTTTAATTGAATTCAAACATCTTGTTGCATTAATTAATCAATAAAACACAAATATTGTTATCTTTTCGGAGGAAAATTAAAATTAAAAATAATAAAATAATTGAATTTAATTAAGGAATCTAATGTAGTTAACTTGAGGTACTGTATATAAGTTTTACCCATTATAATATGTCCTATATTCTTCTAACTTGTTATATATATATATATATATATATATATATATATAACCCAACAAATCATTTTTATAGAGCCAAACAGCAATAATGAAATACTTAAATCTCAGCATATATATATATATAAACCCAACAAATCATTTTTATAGAGCCAAACAGCAATAATGAAATACTTAAATCTCAGCATCCTTCCTTTTGTCCTTTTGGAATGTATGTGTTTCCCCCACAAACACAATAGCCTAAGCCAATAACCATGGCAGAATGCTACTATCTTTAGATTTTCCTTCCCTTCCTTAGTATAACGGGGCCCTTGTAGGCCTTTGATATGGGGCTTGCTTTGACATGCTTAGAGTTGTTAGCCCATTGCTGTGGGTAGTATCTCATGTCTTGTAGTGGTGGGCCCTTGTGGGTCATTAATAAGGATTGGGTTTGCTTTGCTTGTGGGGCTAGTGACATGTATCTTGGGTTTCCTTTTAGGTTTGGGATTGTGACAGCCTGAAAAAAAAAAAAAAAAGAGTTATGAACAATGTTTTATACATTTAATATAGACTAGTTAGCGCAGCACGTGAAAGACACGTGTTTGCCGTAGAAAAAAAGTAGTAATTAAGGTTTATTCTATATTTTATTTGTATCATAAAACAAAGATATGAATCATTTGATTTTTAAAGTATATAAAGATTTACATTAATCAAAAGAGACATTAATTTTAAGAATTTTGATAATTATGTCGTAAAAAGTTAATCTCATTCGCTTAAGAATTTTGATCAACCACAAAGTTAGGATAGCTATTTAACATATAAATATTTATTTAACTATAATAGTTTTTTAGTATCTACTTGTTAAAGACAATATATCTACTCTCTAAAAACTTCTAAAAATTATAATGAATATCATCATCTTCTAACAATAAACAATTGAGTTTTGCTAAGAAATTTAAAATAAATAAATAAATAAAAGATAACAAAACGCATGTGTCATCGAATTTTTCATTAGATAAATTATAAGTTTTGAAAATTTAAACCTAGAAAATCAACATTTTTTAGATAAAAAATAAAACACCTAATATCATCATTCTAACTTTCTAAGAATTTCTATCAATTAAAACTCAAAATATGTAAAGAAAATTTTTAGGATGTTAAAATTTAGCGGGAGCAATTTAGAAATTCCACAATAAAATATTTTAAGAATCATAAGCTTTCATTAGGATTTAATTGAGAGAATAACAATATGACATATTTGCTATTTTCCAAAATATTAAGGAAAAAATTGCTTGATTTTAAAGTTTAAGAAAGAATTGTAAACTACCCCAAACATAAAGGATGAAAAATATTTTTTTCCTAAGTTTTTGTTTTTGTTTTTATGTATAAAACTATGTGTTTTTACTTAAAATAGTGTGTAAAGAAAAAAATATACAAAAAGTCAACACAAGAAAATTGTATGTGGAATAGTGAATTTTGGCTCAACAAAGTTGATTAAACTAACAAAAAATTTCTAAAAACACAACAAAATGATGCAACGTTTTCATAATACCTTTAAAATTTTGTTATATTTTATTTTAACTTGTGACGACATCTAGATGTCTTAACATTTTTCACAAAAAAAAAGTTATATCCATAACATTTTCACAACAAATCATAAGTAGTAGGTTACTACAAGTTGTTATTGGCGGGCAAAAAAGTAGTTTCATTGGTAAGTTTAAATTAGAACCAATAACAATTTATCATATTTGATTTGTTATGAAAGTGTTGTGAAAATTATTGTGGATATTGCACGTCTTTTTCACAATACTTATATTTTTAGTTGTAACTGGTTCTAGTATGATATTTTATTATTTTATTTTGACCTATAATGAATTAACACTTCAACAATTGTGAAAATATTGTGCCAATTTGTGATGTTAATATTTTATTATAATGTGAAATAACGTGAATTGGACAAACCAAAAATAATATAGCAAATATACTACAACTTTATGCATTCAATCAAAAAAAAAAAAAAAGGCCAGCAAAACAGTGAAAGTTAAACAAACCAAAACTACTGTAGCGAAATTACTGTAGTTTTTCCCATTCACTGTTTATATATATATATATATATATATATATATATATATATAGAGAGAGAGAGAGAGAGAGAGAGAGAGAAATATATATTGCACTTGCAATGTAAATTTATATTGTAAACACATAAAAATTGGCAAATGTTGTACACATTTGCAAAATTTGTACAATTTTTTTTTTTTTTTTTTTTGCAAATGTATATAATATTTGCTACTTTTTGTGTGTATACAATGTAAGCTTACATTACAAGTAGAAAGTAAACATATAAAGATCCTTTAAAAGAAAAAAACAATCTCAAACCAAGTTAGTGAACTTGAAGAAATAATAAAATAAAAAAATAAAAAAAAAGGAAAGAGGCAACCCACTAAACTAAAAATACTGGTCATAACACTGTTCATGAGCTTATTAAATGTATATAATATTTGCTACTTTTTGTGTGTATACAATGTAAGCTTATATTACTAGTACAAAGTAAACATATAAAGATTCTTAAAAAAAAAAACTCAAACCAAGTAGGTAACTTGAAGAAAAAAAAGGGGGAGGGGGGGAAGGCAAGTTACTAAACCAAAAATACTGTTCATAACACTATTCATGAGCCTATTCGCTCTTTTTATATATATAAAAAGAGCACAAATCGATGACTAAAAAAAAAACGATGAACAGTACATATTGAACAAACCAAAAGTACTGTAACTTTTACACATTCACCTAACAAGTGTCACAATATTTTCACAAAACATTTTCATATTTTTTTTTAATTTTATTTTGACTTATAAGAAATTGACATCTTAATAATTGTGAAAATATTGTGAAATTTGTTATATCAGTGTAACAATATATATGCGAGTTCTTATAAATATTTAAAAGAAAAAAAAAGTACAAATGGAAGACTAAAAAAAAAAAAAAAACGTTGTAGCTACTGTAACTACAGTGCCACTTGAACAAACCAAAGTGGCATTGTAGCAACTGTTCAAAACTTGGAAAAAAATAAAAATAAAGACTCAATAAACCAAAGTGGCAATGTAGAGGCATTGACACTTTTTATATAGTTAATAGAAAAATGATTTTTTTTAGTGTACTTTTTTTTAATATATAAAAAATTAATCATTTTTTAATAAATAGATTATAAAGGTTATAAATCAGCATGATTAGTCAAATTAAAACCAAAAAGAAAATTAATTTAGTATTAGAGTAAAAATAATGAGTTTGTGTTACCTTAAAATAATTTGAATCCTAGTTGTATTGGTCTAGGTAAAATCTTATTTTATTAATAGTCTCATTGTGTGTGCGATGAGTTTTATTTTTTATTTTTTATTTATTTTTATATAATATTGTAGGGGCATGTTTTACGGCCTAAGTCCAATATGAATTGGATTATGGGTTAGTGAGCCCAGCACAATAAATTTGTAGAGAGTGGGTCCAAGAACTAGGTCCTAGTGAATCTGTCAAAGGTTAGGAAATGTTTAAAAGATAATCATGCAAGAACAAAGTACGTAAGATTGTGTGAACGTATTGCCGAGGAGGCAAATGTTTATATAGATCGATGAAACTGATTACAAGTGTAGTTCTGGTTACTACAGTGTTCTTTTCCCTATTTTTTCCGATCCCCCCACTTTCGGGGGTTTTCCACATTATATACTTCCTTTCTGGTGATCCTGGCCCTCCACTTGTCAATCATCCAACCTACTACTCGAGTACCCATTCCATCAGACACCCTTTCTAGTTTTTTGAGAGTTGCGGTGATCAAGGTGACACTATTTAGAAGTCCTCTCCACATAAATGCGGCTAGAATAGTAGCTGCAATGCATTTAATGCGGTAGTGACAGATTTTTTTCAAATATTCCTAAATTCCCGTCGTTCTTTGTAGGCATATGATGTCCATCTTTATTACTGGAGCTTCCCAGAAGATCATCTTGATCATGGGGATGCTGATCTGGGTCGCGTTCGTCATATCCGAGGAGGTGTTACTCTTTGGATCACCTTCAATTTGCTCTTGACCAGTGAAACTTTCAAATTGGAGTCCCCCAGGATTATTTGGCCTTTCTCGAACCATCCTAGGTCCTCGGACCAAGCCCAAGGCCCAATACGTGACCTTGGGCCTTTATCCCTACAAATATTTTTTGGTCTAATGTCATAATTTTTTTTTAATAAAAATTTTGGATAAGTTTGTTTTGAAAACATGGATTAGTAGGAGAATATCTTATTTTGTAAGCATTTTAAGTGGAGTTAGAGATATATTTTTACTGGATTGTCCTCAAGTTTATTAATCAGCATAATTAGTCAAATCAAAACCAAAAAGAAAATTAATTTAGTATTAGAGTAAAAATAATGAGTTTGTGTTATCTTAAAATAATTTGAATTCTAGTTGTATTGGTCTGGGTAAAATCTTATTTTATTAATAGCTTCATTGTGCATGCGGGGAGTTTTATTTTTTATTTTTATTTTTTTATATAATATTTTTTGGTCTAATGTCATAATTTTTTTTTAATAAAATTTTTGGATAAGTTTGTTTTGAAGACATGGATTAGTAGGAGAGTGTCTTATTTTGTAAGCATTTTAAGTGGAGTTAAAGATATATTTTTATTGGATTATCTTCAAGTTTTTTCTTTGTTAAACTTAAAATTTATGAGTATTTTTGAACCATGTAAAGATGACTAATGACGGGTTAGCACCTAAGCTTGTTGTGAACGAGATTTTATTATGAATGTGGAATAACTTCTACTCCTTGGTGTTTTAGTATGATTCTATATGCTGTGAGTTTGTGTTCAATTATTAGTTTTTGTTTCAACACTTGAATCTTGGTTTTTGACCGCGATGCTGGGATGTTGTGAGTTGAGTTTGAGATTCAAGAGTTTGAACACTTTGAATTGGGCTACCAATACCACGAGCACAACTGACCCACCATATAAAATATAGCTGGAAAATCAACTTGGACTCATTGTCTCTCTCAAATCTCAATCGAGCCCATTATCTCCTCCATAAATCATAAAACCCAATATACAAAAACCAAATTAAACACCTAGACCTGCTCATGCTCAAACGAACCTCAATATATAGTCACTTTTCTCAGTCACCCATCCAACCCAACAACCGGCGAGCCTTGGCTGGCCCAGGCCCATTTTGTTGAAACGCTTTCTCTTTCTCTGGTGGCCGGTGGGGTTTAAAGGGTTTATTGAAGAAGTTGAAGAAGAAGAAGAAGCTGAAGGTAAGGGTGAAGGAGAATGGGAGAAAAGCCAAAAACCAAGGCTGTGTTGCCATGGATGAGAAGCCCTGTTGATGTCAGTCTCTTTGAGCACTGCCCTCTTCATCTCCTTCCTTCTCTTGATCCCAGGTACATACTTCTCTCTCTCTCTCTTTTATGTTTTTTTTTAAGCCAAACCCAATACTTGTTTTGTGTGATACTTGGTATTTATCAGTTGTTGTTGTATGTTTGCATATATAAGATTGAAGGTGGGTTTGGAGAAAATGGACATATCGTCTCTCTACCCAGTGCAAGTTGGAGTTTGGCAAGAGACAATTGGGCCTGGTGCTTTTCAACGAGATCTCTGCATTCAATCACCCACTGGAAGTGGCAAAACTTTAGCCTATGCTTTACCAATTGTCCAAACGCTTTCAAATCGTGCCATTAAATGTCTACGTGCTTTAGTTGTCTTGCCTAATCGTGACTTAGCCATTCAGGTTTTTGATTTCATTGCTTTCCTATGTTTTTACCATTTTTTCTAATTCTAAAGTAAACAAGTAGATTAAAAATTGGATGAGTTACCTGTATGTTTATTTGGGTGTTTGCTAAGCCCGTCAGGGGTGAATGCCTTTGGATTACCCGGCAACTGGTTCTGGCGGGTGGGGTCAGTTGCCCGTAGGAGGCTCTTGTTTAGAAAGGTTTATTCAAAAAATAAAAAAATTCATTTGGGTGTTTTGCAAAACTAAATCTATTTCTTGAAATATATATGTCTTTCTCTGTGGTTTAGGTTAAGGAGGTTTTTGCTTCCATTGCACCAGCAGTGGGCTTGTCTGTTGGTTTGGCAATCGGTCAATCTTCTATAGCTGATGAAATTGCTGAGCTTATCAAGAGGCCTAAGCTTGAGGCAGGCATCTGTTATGACCCAGAGGATTTTGCACCTGAGTTACAAAGTTCGGTGGACATATTGGTTGCGACCCCTGGAAGGCTAATGGATCATATTAACAACACCAAGGGCTTTACCCTTGAACATCTCTGTTATCTTGTAAGTTGCTCGTTTTTTTTTGTGTGTGTGTGTATTGTTATGTATGTTATGTTTCTTTAGAATTCAGTTTGACTAAACTTTTTGATGAGGTTTTTCATATTTGATATTTCAAATGGCAGTCTCAGAATTTGTATTTTGAATAGACCATTTATCATGTGAATGAAAAATTTATTAAAAAATCAAGTGTTGAGAGAGTGATTCAAAACTGATATGTAGCTTCAATTTATGACAGTATTTAACCGTTTTGATTCCTGAATAGTGTTTAATTCATCTAGGATTAAGAGATGTCAAGTTGTCATATATATATGTGTGTGTGTGTGTTCTAGACCTGTTGATGAGCACCAGTTGTCTTAGTGGTTAGTGGAGTACCTGCACTATTATATCAATTGACTGCCAACTCCATTCAGTCTAGTAAATCTAGTGGTGTTTTTTGGGCATGATTGCTTATAGATGACCCATCAGTTAGATGATAAAATTCAACTTAAGTATTGAACTTGTGGTTATTCTATGTAACTTCAAATGCGCTTTACTCCTATTTTCGGCCGTTTCTTCATTTGTTAAAACAAATGTTGATGAGTTAAATTGTTTCAGGTTGTTGATGAAACTGATCGATTACTTGGGGAAGCATACCAGTCTTGGCTACCCACTGTGCTTCAATTGACTCACTCTAGTGATGAAAGTTTCTACCCTCATGCTTCAAATTTTCTTCCATTTTCATTTAATTCTTTAAAGACCAGACGGAGATGGTGAGTTCTATGTTCATTTACCTCCCTTTTTGTTTTATTTCAATGAACTACATTGTGATCTTGGTGGTGAGGTACATGCATGGTTTGAAGTGTTAAGAAAATTCTGAGAAGATCATTGGTATTGGTGTTGGTTGATGTGAAAACTCCTAAATATAATGCTTTAATTAATTTTTATACTAATTTAATTCTAATTTTAACTTATCAAAAAAAAAAAAAAATTTAATTCTAATTTTATTTTTCAATTTACTATTTATTTATGTCTATATCACATTTTGTATCTAATGTTCAAAATAATCCTGGATTCTGGAATGTTGGTGTGAAGTTGGCTTTAAACCTTTACAGCATCCTATGAGAGATAGTATATTTGTTAATACTTCATTTGTGCTGGTTTCAATTCTATTTATTTGTCCTTTATTTTTAGCGTTCTAATTGCTTGTCATTGCTTTATAACTAATGTAGCCATGCTGAGACCCACCTTGTCAGAGGGCTGTAATGTTTTGGACAATGAAGAGTTAAAGAAAATCTTTTAGCAACATTTTGCCACTAAAACAATTAGGAAGGTCAATGTGGTGGCAAATTTCTTAGGAATATTCTACGCAATCTGTTATATACATAGTTTTAACTCAGTACAGGTTCTTTTTGAGAGAAATTTTGTGGCCAGTGAACAGGCTACTCTACTCAGCTAAGCCAAAATCCCAAGGATAAGAAGAAAAAACTCAAAAGACTTCATTTGGCACATCTGCCCAAGGCATATTAACACAAACTTTTACAATCATTTTGTGTGCCATGTTGCCCATCTTTGTTGCTACTAATACCTATGTTTCTTATACCCATAAGCATCTGTATTGGGAATCATTGTACCAATTACTACACCTGAAGAAAACTCTTGGCTTCATCCCTATAATCATGTCTGTATTGGGAATCATTGTATCCATTACTCATAAATAGGGACTATTAGCAATATTCAAAACCATGCTCAAAAGAGGACCTGTTACAGGATGAAAATGAAAATTTATTCTATAAATGAGCAAACAGATGAGGTATTCTCACCTCCAATGGAGGATTCATTTTAGAGATTTATTTGTCTCAAGATTACCTTGTTTAATATTATATTAAAGATGAAAACTATATGAAATGATGTATTGATGTATTATTTATTGCAGTGGTTTTGAGAGGGGGTTTAAGGGTAAACCTTCACCCAGGCTTGTGAAGATGGTCGTGTCTGCAACACTGACCCGAGATCCAAGCAAGCTTGCTCAGCTCGATCTGCATCATCCTTTATTTTTGACAACTGGGCAAAGTCGTTATAAGCTTCCAGAACAATTAGAATCGTACAAATTGGTATGCCATTGTAACTGTACTGGCAATGTTTGATTTTTGAAGCACAATTCTTATTCTATTTCAAGTTCTAAAAGCAATCTCACTTATTGCATTTAAGACTACTTTTCAAGTTGAAAAATTTATTCATCCTGTGCTAAAAACAAACAAGACAATTATGTTTTTCACTTGTCTAAAAGTTCTTCATAATTAAAAGCTTACTTTCATGGTATTCTCCACTAAAGGCAAGTTTTAGCTTCAGTTTTGTTGCTGGCAATTTGTTCTGTTTGAGAATTTTGATTAACTTTCAGGCAAATAACCTTAATTGGGCATTGTTTTTTAATCATCAAAGGTATTTTGACACTGGAAACAGTCAAATGATCAAATCTCAGTTTTGGTATAACTTTTCTGTCTTTTTATCTTTGAAAGGAGGAATCTTGAATACTTTTTTATTGTTTTCAAATTTGACTTGACAAAATCACTTGCCAAGATTCAATTTTTAAGAATATAAATTCAAAAACCAAACATAATGTAGCAAATTTTATACAACTTTGTAGTGTGATCATAAAGTATCAAATGACACTTCCTCCCCTTCTAATAGCAAGGAAAAGGGTGAGGTCGTGACTCGTGGGTTCAGGAATCACCGGGTGTGTGTATAGACTGTATAGTTACCAATAAAAAAAAAAGTTTTACTGAAGAAGCATTTGTTCAAATTTTAAAATTTTGAAAGAACTTTGAAAGTTTCTGTGTGTGTCAATTTTGGGCTGTGTTTTGAGCTGGTCACCATGATATATTTTGGTGCTTATTAGAAAATTTTGATCAATACCACCCCTAAGACATGGTTACATTTATATGCTCTGTATACTCAAAATCTAGGTATTAGATTCTGATAATTGTTGTTAATTGATGTTTAATGGGAACCCCATTGCTCTCTGTAATTTCAAATTTTCATCTCTTGTTTACAGATTTGTGAATCAAAACTCAAACCGTTGTATTTGGTTGCCCTTCTGCAAAATTTAGGAGGAGAGAAGTGCATCGTTTTCACATCTTCTGTGGAATCAACTCATCGTCTATGCACCTTACTAAAATTTTTTGGTGATCTACAAATCAAGATCAAGGAGTATTCAAGTCTTCAACATCAATCTGTAAGAAGGTAATTTCTGGTTTAACTTGTTAATGGCATTCATGTTAAACTACTTGATTCTTCCCAGATTGGAGAGAAAAAAGAAAAAAACTTTAGCTGTATACTGTCTGCTGCTGATAAACATAAAAACATGTGGCAAGAATGAATGAAGGGTGTCCAAATGATGGGAACTAAAAATCTCAATTTAATTTTCCCCGTTTTGTAATGAAATTTTCAGTTTCACTATTTTGGAAGTCGTGGGAAAATTTAAGAGGTCTGAGCTTTGAGAGTGCTTTGATTTATTAGAAATATTTTCACTGTCAGTTATGCCTATTTTGGTTGCCATGGCTAAGTGGCTTATAACTGAAGGATAATCCATTAGTTGAAAACATCCATTGACTTGTCATTTGAGCCTCTAATGGGATGGGAGCTCCACCAGGCTGACTGCCCATGCAGACTGATGTTTATATCTTATCTATGGATAATCCGTAATTGTGAGCTGAATGAGTGTTTGTGTACCATTTCTTTTTCGAAAAACACTGGTTATCTGTGTCTTTAGAACAAGTTCTACCTTTGGATTCTTGTTTCCTAGTTTCTTTGATAATATTAATAACATAAAGATCACAGATACATTAGGGTCATAAGTACATTAGTATGGAGCATTACAAAATTCTGGGTGTACCCAGTTACAGTGGATAGGTATTTTTGGTAGCTAAAGAGGCCATATCATCAACATCAGACAAAATAACTCTAGGAACTAACATTATGCTAAATTTCATCCCTTGCTGCTGCAAAGCTTTCAGGTCTGTAAGCATTGCTAGATCCTGCCAAAAAGGTTTTCTTTTGTTGTTGCAAACTTGCTCCACATATTTGCATCTTGTGAGCACTATGATATGACGAAAGCCAGTTCTTTAGCTTGCAAAAGAGCTCCCACCAGTGCTTCCTTGGCTGCTGTTAGTGGGGTGCCAAAACCATTACTATTGCATCCTCTAAAGATCTTTTCTTCCTTCCTTATTTAATGTTTTAAAAGCATAACTGCTCCTTCTGGTCTGTCGGTCCCTATGGCTTCCAATTTTGACAAGTAATTGCCAATTTTCTAGTATCCACATCGAAATCTTTGGGCTGCAAAGAAGATTTTGAGAGGTTAGTATTATCTCAATGGGATTAGGGCATTTACCTTCATGTACGACCTGGTTTCTGTGATTCCAGATTGTCCATAAGGTTGTAAATAGAGCTTGTAAGGTGTTCAAGTTTTCCTGATCCAACTTTTTGTTTTCCAAAATACATCTTGCAAGCCATTGACCCACCTAGATTTGGCTGAGATTGGTAGTTTTAATGGAAATATACAATCATGGAGAAGTTTCCATATAGAAGTGAGGATTTTTAATGGTAGCTTCACTTTCCATAAGACACTCCAAACACTGCTATGAATGTCTAGTTGTCTTGTACCTGTCGGATTGTCAGCCATAAAGTTCTTATGCGGCAACTCATAAGCTTTATTAACTGGGAATTCTCCAGAGATGGAGTGTTTCCACAAGACTTTGTCCCTTCCCCCTTCTGTGTTAGGTAGAGGAATGTGCAAAATTTCATTGCAAGTGGGTTGCTGGTATAGAGACCTGACAGTGTCAAACTTCCAACTATGGGATGAGCTATTAATCAGGTCAGCAACAACATGGATGTTTTGATTCCCTTTGTCAAGTTTTGAGAATAATTGAGTGACCAAGATGGGCGGTTCTATGGGAAAGTATTTTCCTTTAAGGGCTTTGTCTAAAAGTGAATTGGGGTGTTGGATAATTCTCCAATATTGTTTAGCAAGCATTGCTTGGTTCAAGAGGCTAAAATTCTTTTAGCCAAGGCCTCCTTCCTTTTTGGGTTGACAAATTGTATCCCAATTAATAAGATGGAGTTTCTTTAGGTGGGGTTCATGACCCCACCAAAAAGCTCTGGTGAGGGAGTCTAACTTCTTACAAACAGTTTCAGGGACCCTAAAGCAGGAAAAGGTGTAAAGGGGCATGGCTTGCAGTATAGAAGAAATAAGAGTACTTCTGCCAGCTTGGGACAGAAGTTTGGCATTCCAGCTTTGTAATTTAGACTGAAATCTGACAATCAAGTTTTGAAAGTCAGCAACTCTTCTTCCTCTGAACTTGAAATTGAGACCCAGGTATTTACTTGGAGTCTGGACAAGATTAACTTGGAGGTTTTTGAGACAGGGACACTTGTTCCTCCTCAGGCATGTTTGGAGAGCAATATAGATCAGATTTATGATAGTTAATGCATTGTCCAGAGATATCACAGTACCAATCAATGATTCTTTTAAGGTTACTACAGGAGTTTTTGTCATTTTGGAAGAATAACAGGGAATCATCAGCAAAAATAGATGAGTGAAAGGGCAGCCTTGATTCCCTAATTTAATTCCTTCAATGCTCTTTTGAAGTTCAGCTTGCATAAGAGCATCTAAGAGGACATTAGCACACATTAGAAAAAGATAAGGGGAAAGAGGGTCCCACTGTCTATGACCTCTGCTGTGTTTGAAATATTGTGTGGGGCTTCCTTTGATGAGTAGAGTGTAGTTGACAGTTGTCACACATTCTTGGATCAAATTAATCAAACTTGGGCTAAAATTCATGGTCAGTAGAACTGCATGTAGGAAGTTCCAATCTACCCTATCATAGGCCTTATTCATGTCTACCTTAAGGGCATGAAAGCTCAACTTTTTCCCTTTCTTTTTCCTAATGCAATAAATTTTTTTTTTTTTGGTAGGTTAATGCAATAAAAAATTTCATGTGCTGATGGCTTTAATTTGTTTTATTACATGGTTTATGAGGTTATCTAACATGTAATGAAAATCTGATTTTGTACTGCAGTAAGACATTGAAGGCATTCCGGGAAGGGAAGATACAAGTACTTGTTTCCTCTAATGCGATGGCTCATGGCATGGATGTTGAAGGGGTTAGAAACGTCATTAATTATGATCTGCCTGCATACATAAAGAGATTTATTCATCGGGTTGGTCGGACAGCAAGAGCAGGCCAGACTGGGTCTTGCTTCACATTGCTGCATAAGGATGAGGTATGTCAACTTGGTGGTGTCCCTAACTGACAAGTATTCTATGGTAGTAAGAGAATAGGTTCGGAATATATGTCACCAAGAACTCATATTTTTATTTATTTTGGTGGTCCTGCCTATTTCCAAGTCCAGGGTTTCAACTCTGATGGGCTAGTGTCAATCCAACACTAGTTTTCTCAAAGCCTCTTGTTCATCCCTCTCATCAAAAGAGGCGAATAATGTATACCTTAGCTGCAAGTTCAACATATAGGTAGACCACTTGATGCAGGACAATATCAAATGGGGGGATAAAGGGGAGAATTGAAATAAAAGAAAATAATAACCCAAGATTCGGAACTTAGGGGTTTGCTTGGAATCAGCAGCGAGCCATTGGGAATTTTCCAATTCAAAATTTTATTTATCAAAGTCTGTCATACATTTTATTGGAAGCTATTTTAAATAGACTTTCATTGAGTGCATCAATAAGAAAAGTAATTCAACCATAAAACATAATCCCACAAAATCTTCAATCAAAATAAAATTACATCAATGAAATTTCAAAATTTGAAATTCAAATTAGCACTAATCTTGGTGCATCTTGGTGTCTGCACCACCAGTTCAATCTTATGCCAGCTTGATGTCAACCTACTTTCTTTCAACTGAACCTACCCATTAAACTGGATGAATTTATGCCCATATAATGCTAGTTACTCCATGAATAGGTATACTTGGCTTTTCAAACTGATTGAGGGTGTGAGTTCTGCCCAGGCCAACTAAATTGTGGCTCAGATCTGCCAGGTCCTATGATTTTATGCTGAGTGGGCCAGGGTGGGTTATTTGGCTATATTTGCAGCCTAGCTGAGAGCAAGATCACTTGATTGAATTGTTCAAGACATGTCTCACTAATCATGCATATTAATAATAATGCTAAATTTTATCAGGGGTATTTATTGTTCATGTATGGACCCCTAATTTGATGCTATTATCCAATTTTAGTATATATTACAAGAGTAATGCTACAGGAAACAGTCATTTAATGACAGCTCTGTTGCATCAGTTGGTCCCTGAGAGTTTGGGGCATGTTTGATGCTATCTAGTTCCCTAATATGTTGAATTGTAAAGCATGTCTAGCAAGTAGCAAGGCTAGTTCTACCTTGGTTAAAATAATTACAGAATACATTTCCAATTTGTTCTAATAATTGTAAAGCATCAGCCTGAACGGTTATAAGAGTCATTCTATGATTGTATACTTGTTCAACAGTTGATTTATGTGATTTTTGCAAATTATGAACTCATGTTCCCTTGTTTCAGATTAAGCGCTTCAAGAAGCTGTTACAAAAAGCTGACATTCAATCTTGTCCTGATTACTCTATTCCTTCCGATTCGATTGAGTCACTTCGCATTATTTATACATCTGGTAATTCTTTATGACCAATTATCTTAAAAGCAGATTAAATAGACCCTGGCATTGGGAGTCACAAACGCAATTGATTTCACTTGAATTATCTTTAAGATTAGACAACTTTTTGATAAGTTTTTAAGATTAGACAACACAATCAACAATTATTGATCCAATGAGCTGTAGCTCAAATGGCATCTCTTCTCCATGTAAGCACAAAGTGTTGTGGATTCAAGATGCATTAGGTGCATGTGTAACTACCAATAAAAAAAATTCATGATTCTTGATATCTTTGAATTATCTTTTCTTTATATCATTTGTCACAATTTTTTTTTTTTTTTTGTTCTGGGAAAAGATAATTAACAACTTTTCCAAAATTATGTTCTTTATATCCCTTGCATCTGTGAAAGCTGATTTATAATGGAGATATAGTCTGTGAGATCTTGACTGGGTGTTTTCACCTTGAATGTTCAAAAATGCTTTTACTTTCGTTAAAATAGAATAGCATTAGGTGTTCGCTAATAATAAGTCTCACTATTCATTTCACTGTGTCAGCGTTGGAGAAACTAAAAGAGACAGTTGAAGTAGAAACATCCAGGAAGCGCAAAATTGGTTTCAAGTCTTCCAAGGCAGGCAAAGAAAGTGAAACAAACCACTGAAAGGAATAGCTCGTGATTCTTCAATCAAGATGCTTTGTAGCATATTCCAATTTTGTAGTGTATGGAAAGATATTTTTAGTGTAAAAGTGAACAGTGTTGACAATTTGTAGTACACACAATTTTGTGACATACTGTATTGTATATTTCATTTTGTAATTTGTCTCAAAGGTCGGAAAGTAATAGTTGGTTCTGTTTAGGAAGGTTTTTCGATGTGTACATACTTCACTATGTGTATACATGTATATATTGCTCAACAAGAGAATTTGTTGAACCAAAAGAAGAGGAACACACTCTCCATCACTATCCAGGCACTCAAGATTGAAAAAGGGAAGGACGAGGTGTGGTTTCCTCCAATATTACAGCCACATGCCTAGCCCTGTTGACTAAAGAGTGGAAATATTGGCATGTCTCAAAATATGGGAGGCTTTCCAAGACAAAGATACATAAAAGTAACAGTTACAATTGCTTCTCTCCTCCAATGACGTCCTTGGGTTGTACATCGAATTGCATATCCTTCAAGAACAATACCAGTGGAAGTAGTGACTAGTGAGTGCCAGAATTGTCAAGCAGAGTAGCATGAGCCTCTGCTCTAAGTGGCTCATCTGGTTCAATGCTATCTGCCCAAAATCTGAATAATATCAGCTTTGTGGTCTTTGCATACCATTGTTATACACATGCTTGTGCACCATGCTGGTTTATCAAAATATATCTTAAAAATATTGGGATGCTGCAAATTTTATTTTTTTATTTTTAAGGAAGATTGATTGATTCCCATGCCATTAGATGCAAGGCATAAGTCTTGTTTATATCACAGGTTGGATATATCTTGCAATGCTCTCTAAGCCTGAAGTGTTTTCCTGCCAACCCACAAATGATCATAGCAAGAAGCACTGTTCTAAAGAGAGAGTAGCTTTGATAATCCTCCTCATGGATATTGAATTCCTTGCTAGTGTTGGGCAACATTTTGATCCAACCTATAGCTGATGAGCTCATTCTAGAAAAATTTATGGGCCATGGGGAGTTTAACCATACAATTTGTTATTTGAGTGATTGGGCATTTGATAAAAGTGTGTCCAGGGCTTTCTTCCCTGTCTTTGCACAATAAGCAATCCCTAAGGTTCAGATCCATAAACTCTTCCATTCGAATTTTGTCAAAGGCCCCCGTTGAGGAGAAACAGGCTTTTTAGTCAGCCCAACAGGCTGATTCTGATTTGAAAAAAAAAAAAAAAAAAAAACCCTGACTGTTGGTGTCTGGAGCCCGTATCTTTCCATCCAAAAAGTGTATTTTCAAGATGTTTGAGGCTGAGACAAAATCAAACTTTGAAAAAATCAGTTCTTTGTTTCATTGAATACTGGATTTGAGAATTGTTTATTTTCAGTTGCTTATCTATATATCTATAAGAGATGCTACGTCTACAATAATTTTACAACATTTTTACAACAAATCACAGGTGGTTAGTTGTTTTTGGTTCAAATTTGAAACTAACACTAAGATTACTTTTTTGCCTCAACAATAACAACCAGTAACAACCTGCCACTTAGGATTTGTTGTAAAAATGTTGTAAAAATATTGTAAATATATCATTTCTCTATATCTATATATATAATAATAGGTGAAGTTGAGAAAAACTCAAATTAAAATTTCAAATTAGAGTTTCAATTTTACGCTATATGTCCTAACTTATTTATTTTTAAAGAGTTTTATTTTCTAATTTTAGAATAAAATATGGGGCCACATCATAAATATTCATCCAAGTAAGTTACTAAATACAAAAGCCAAAGAATCTAGAATAAATAAATATTTTAAAAAAAAAATGCTTCACAATAATTTTTTAAAAAATATGAACAATTTACATTTTATACCTAATAATATCCTTACAAAATTTTTTAAAGAGTTAACAAAATATAAAAATGACTATTAATAGTATTTAAATTATATATATAGGAATTATATTATGCATCTTATTGTATATTTTTAAGTGTTTTCATGGGGTTATAAGCTAGTTTGTATAATGTGAGACAAAAAACTAAAAGCTAGTTTATTTCCAAAAAGTTGAATATTGGATTATTTGACATAAAGCTAAGATAAAAAGTAACGTGAGACCCACGAATAGTAGATAAGTTAAAGTAAAAAGTTGGCTTTTAATTGCTTGCCAAAACGCACACTAAATAAAATGCCTAATAGTCACAATATAATTATAACTATTTGGTCCCAATCATGTTATTTTAGTTAATCTGATTAAGTGTGAATTGTAGCGTAGGGTATTTTCACATTACATGTTGAGATCTATTCATTGATAGTATGTATTAGTATTTAATCTGAGAATAAGTCTCTCTAAAAAAATAATTAGGGAGCCTATCAATTAGCTCTCACAGATCACGTACAAGCAAAGTCTTTGCGCATTGGATACGACTTTTTATGTATTACTGTATGAGTGTGCACAGTTCGATTGGTTTGATTTTTGCCTAAAATTTTCACCAATCTAATGAGGTCAGTTTTCCCATAATCAGAACTGTTGCACACCGCCTGAGGTTAGTTTTTCGAACTACAGCGATGCAATTTATTTCCATTGGTGCAGTGCGGGGCAATCTATTTCAAACCCATAAATCTCAAAGACTAACCCACAGATCAAAGACTCACTCAATCAACTTAAATCAAAGATTTAGTAACCATAAAGATCAAAACCCATAGATCAAAAGACAAGTAGACCCATAAATTCAAACCCACCAATCAAAGATCATCATACAAAAATCAAATTAAACCCACAAAAAAAAAAAAAAAAATCAAAGCTCAATAACCACAAAGATCAAAACCTAAAAAATAGATCAAAACGCCAAAAAATGTACCTGAGATCAAAGTTTATGAGTGTGGTGGCATAGAAGATTGGAGCTTGAAGAGAAAAGAGGAGAGCTTGTGAGTATGTGGTGGTGTTGTTGCTGCTGACCCTTCTATGTTTGGTAACTATTTTTTCCCTTATTTTCTGTTTCTAAAAACAATTTTTT